>LR738543.1:26172500-26842500 GCA_902685375.1 Neostethus bicornis
TTTAAACTGGTGACCATGTAAAATCCTAAACATTTTCATTTCATCTTTAAATTTATATTTGTAGCTGTCACTACAAGAGCTTATATGAGAAATTACCTAAAGACATGTAAAGTTCTTCCAAGAAATGAACGAGAGCCAAAAGTTTGTGAGAAAAAAGGTATTTATTTTAAACAAGTTCACTGGCTTTTGGAGAAGATTGGTAAGAATATTCTAGCGTACTGATTGTGTGTGGACCGTCTCTGTGTTTCTTTTGATATTTTAGAAATGTGCACATTGGCAACACTCCGTTTTAAACTGTGCCAAAAAATACTGGATTGTAGCTATTTTATGAACCTCATTCCATGTACCGGGTCTTGTTTGCAAAATAATTTTATTTGATCTGATCTCTTCATCATCGATGGACTACCTAACTGTAGATGACTGCTTTTTTCCAAACAAGCATCAGCCATAGTTGATAAGTGTGTGACTACCAATAAAAGTTGTAAAGAATTACATAATTTAGCGTGTTTTTCTCTTCATTTATTGCACCCTCTTGAGGGCTGAAGGTAGCTGCCATTTTTCTGATGGTTTGATCTCCTCCACTCCCCCTTCTCCTCCTCCTGTACTCCTTGGATTAGAGCGGACCACCACACTGCTGCTCACACACAGACCTGCTTCTTCTCAACTTCTCAGTGTTAACCCCTCCCCTCCAAGTCTGTGTATGTGCATCCACATCTATGTGTTGTGAATGAGCATGTTTGAGCGTGTGCAGGTATGTTGTGTGTTTGTTTTGTGTTTGTCTGTGCACTTTTTTTGTGAGGCCATGAGTGGATGGCAACGAAGGGCGTCCATTGGCTTTTGAGCTTAAGCAGGAATAGTTTGGGGATCACTCTGCTTCTCCAGGGGAGAGGTAGGTTGAGGAGAGGGGGATGAGAGGAGCACTAAGTGGGAGGGGAAATAAGGTGGAGAATGTGGGAAGATGAGGGTGGGCTGAGAGGAAAAGAAGGGGGTGGGCTCAGGGTAAATCTTTGGTTCCTTAGAATAATTTGATCCCCTGGCTTGGCTCACTGTTCTTGATTGTGTCTTGTTCTGTCGGTCACTGAACAATGCAGAAGGAGTAACGTTACAGGTCGAAGGGGAACACTGATTCTCCAGACAGGTACTCCTCAACCCTCTTCCTAACTCCCACTCCCACCACTATCCCCAAACATTTACACTCATAAGCAATAACTTTAGTTTTCTCCCATGCCTGCGTTGATCCCTGGTTGGTCTTTCCATCCTCTTTTTCTCTTTTTTTTGGGTTCTCATTGTACATTTCTTCTTTTTTCTCCTCTTCACCAGTGGACAGGTAGTTCACCCCACCTCCAGCTCTCCCACCCACCCACCCACCCGCTTTTCTTTTTACACAGTCTCATGTGCATTCCTTTGTGGGGTTTCAGTACTAAACACAAGAGGCCTGACCCCTCTAAACACACTATTCATAGCACACAGTTAGCTCTGTTCCTTTGTTTAATGCTCTAACCCTTGCCAGACCTTTTGCAAGAGGGCTCTTCATTACACAATGCATGTTTGTTTAAACAGATTCCCAACACATGGCATTTCACTCTTGACAATTGATTTACTCTTTTATTTTAAAAGAAAAACAACAACCAAAGCAAACACCACTTAACCAATGAATAAAGTCAAATCACCTCATCAAAGTGGAACAGAATGCAATCGAATGCAAGTGGATAAAATTCTCGCAAGGTGGTTTGGTTCACTTCGGATAAATTGCTGCTAAATTTCCAGATATGTAGAGGCCTTACAACACGTTACAATAATTACATATCCCCAACGTAGTGTTAATGCGCAGTTTTGAATCCAGAGCTCCATGTTGCAGATAATCTAGTATATGAACAAGTCTAACTTGAAGTGGGTTTTCTGATAACTCACAACTTCTTAAGTTAAAAGTTTTTGTTTGTTTGTGTTTAATAGCATTTAGCTGGGATTTTTTATGCATTTCAACATAACGATTAGCTATTAAAGATACAAAGTGAGGGGTCATATGGTTCAGGTACTTTCTGAAATCAGTAGCTTTCACATGAAAGACTCTACCATGACTAATGAGCAGTTTAACAATATTTACCAATTACTTTAAAACAGGTGGATCAGTGCAGCGTCAGCAATAACTAGGACACTGCATTGGTTCACCAAGGTAAAGAAAGAGCTGAGCCGAAAAGCAGAGCTTTTCGATTTACAAGTCAATCTACGTTCCAACCCTCACCTCATAATGAGATCGCGGATACAAGCGGCCGAAATGGCTGGGTTCTCACTCAGAAGATTGGGTGAGGAGCTTTGCCATCCGAGAGGAGCTCGATGTTGAGTTACTCTCCCTCCAGGTTGAGAGAAGCCAGATGGAATGGTTCGGGCATCTGGTCAGGATGCCCCCCAAGCGCCTCGCTGATGAGATGTTTCGAGCACGTCCCATCGGGTGGAAACCAAGAGGCAGACCCCAGACCTGCTGGAGAGACTATATCTCACAGCTGGCTGCGAAACGACTCAGGATCCTTCCGGGTGAGCTGGAGGATGCAGCTGGGGTGAGAGAAGCCTGGGCTTCCTGTCTGAGGCTGTTGCCCCCACGGCTCGGCCCCGGATAAGCAGAAGACAACGGAACGAAACTTTAAAAGCCTTACTTTCTAAGAAAACTACTTTGTTCTCTGATGTCAAACCGTTTTTGAAACGTAGTAGTGGTAGTATTGGCTGTAGTAAATATTCTATTAAAGGTAGTCTTCCTTTTGTACCCACATTTGTGCACCAGTGTGTATAATCAGTTTTATCTTAATGGCTGTTTAAGACGTTTACTCACCTCTTAGGCCTTTTAGCTCATCTTATTCCTAACAGGACAAAGTTTAGAACATGCAGACACGAATGAATCAAAATAAAGAGAACAAACTCTTGTGACCTGCAATCATTAATGCACGACACAGCATCAGCAGTATAACTTTTCTTTCCGTCATAAAACTTCTTTTCTTTCATGCCATGCATTAGAAATCAAATTAAATTCTCAAATGAATTGAGTCTTTCAAAGTTACAGCTACAAATACATTTTCCTTTCCCCTATTTTTTCTCCCGTCAAATGCGGTGAACATCCATTAGAACCATTTGTCATTAACCTCCCCGTGTGCGAGCTGTGAGTCTGCAATGCTGCGTTAGTTTTTCTCCTTGCAAAAACACAATCATTTCCCAGCGCTAAGAGCCCTTAATGGACTGGAATGGCCACTCTGAGGCTCATTAGCATTAGTGAGCTTCCTACTCGTCGTTAATGGAGAAATGCTCTTTATATTTATAATGCTTTTACAGAGAGAGACGATCAATATCATAATCTACACGATTGTAGAATATGAAGCAAGGTTTTTTTTTTCATTAAGGAGAAAGTATTTGGTTTGAGTTGGAAAATAGGAAAACAGACTGAAACGGGTGTGGTTCCTGCTCAGAAGGGAAATGAAAATACTAATGTAATAGTGAAAGTGGTAAATATGAGATTTTATGTACCTGTGAAACTTGTTATAAACGATACACATTTGCTTTGGATTACATTTTCAAACTTTTAAGCTTCCCTTTTTCTCTTGTTTGTCCTTCACATGAGAAGGAAAAAACAAATTGGGATAAATCAGTATATCATTATTCAAAATTGAATTGAAAGTACCTTGTTTATCCTTCAAAGAAAATTTGTATGGAAAAAAAAGTCAATCTAGAAGGTTTTCCATTTTGAGCCAGAAGTATGATCCATGTTAGGTTACAAGATCCCAACTTTAGCTTGTAGAAAATAAAACAAAACAACACTGTAACACTCTTTCACATTTTAATCAGCAGCATGAAGAGCATATTTGAGATAAGCAGGTTGACATGCCTCTTAACTAGAAGAGCTTCCCTGACACCTCAGCTTCTCGTGTGTGAAGGCGTCTGTGTGGTGCATGAGAAGTTTTCCTCTTGTGTTATCACTGGTGTTGAGAAGTGTGGGTCAAAGCGGACCACAAGACTTTGTATAGAATCCCAGAGATCAGTCATCTGGGCTATCATAACCTGATCACTGTACTTTTGATTTTATTTCGATATACAAAGTAACATTACCTTTACAACTTCTATTGTAGCCACTAATTAGAATTAAGTTGGATCATTCAGCTTTAGCTTATTACGCACTAAGTTTCTTTCTTTAAAGTTTATTTTCAGAGCCACTGTGAAAATCCTGATTAACTGAGTTGATTAACTAAAGCATGCTCACCGAAAGCTACCAGATAACAAGATTAGCATGCAACGTTGCATCATAATGAACTTTAGGTTAATAAGCTAATGTAAAGTTTTTTTTTTTTCTTTCTTAGCATGACTATAAAATATCTTCTTAAAAAAACCAAGGGCTAAAAGCATTTTTTTTTCAAGTTGAAATTCTCAGAATATTACTGTAAACTGATTTTCAAACTGACACATTGGGACTATGGCTAATTAATATTACATCTCTGTAAAAACATGGCCGTCCTCATTTGCCCGATCTTCATCTGTATACCTGTGGTATGCAATCCGATTTGACCAGTGCCATCCTGGTAGCCCCAGTGGCTCCCTTTCTAAAGGGAGGAAACACGGGAAGCTTTAAAAACCCACAGCAGCCATGGTGGTCCACTGAGATCAGTCTTATTCAGGGTAGGCTTGACAGTAATGGACCACAAATGCCACACCATTCTTACAAATTATGAAACTAAAACAACAAACCTTTTCTGCTTTGCCCATAATTTACTTCTCTCTTTTTATTTGTTTGTTGGTGTTTCAAGTATCTTTAACTTTCTATTTAATTTTTTATTATGTTGTTTTTTGTTATTTCAAACTTCTTTAAAAAACATCATCCCTTAAATTTTAATTCTATTCATTCAGTTTAATTTTTTCACAATCTTCATCTGAAGTTATTAACTCATAGAAGCCTGAAACATGAATATTGCATATGAGACATGAATAATTCCATTTCTCATCAGCCAGTCCTGGGTTTCTACTTCCTGTCCACACAGTTACTTCAGCAACTTTACCTCCACAGCATATTGATCACCACCACTTTAAGTAAGTCAAGTCATTAACCAAAAGGACTCTAGAAGCAAAAAGAGATACCTAGAGGAAGGCAGCCACTTTACAGGGAATCTCCGGCACGCATTAATTTGTTCTTTCTCTAAAAATGGAACGCTGAGATTGGTTTTTTTTATCCACTAAATGAGAAACAAAAGTTGGGCTGACACATAAAACGAGGTGATAAGTAAACCAAAGGGCTTATGAATATGGGACACTTCGTAATTTTTTTATGGTGTGCACTTAAACTCTGTGCTCATAGTAGCCACTGTAAAAATTTCATGTTCCCTTTTTGAACAAGGAAAATTTGTTTTTTTCTCATTTTTTTTCTCTCTCTGCAAATGCCAATAGTGATAAGAGACAACTCCTTTTGAATTCAAAAATCTTTTCTTCAACATATTTTTGTATTTATGTCTGATCTTTCTGGTTGGTTGAGTCGGCTTTGATCGTGAAAGTATATATTCCGAGCTTCGATTAAGTTCTTTACCGTGTCTTGCATACACATGGATGGCTCTGAGTTTTATGAGTAACTGCAAGCAGAGCACACCTCTCCCTCCCGACACAGAGTGATGACTTCAGTCTTCAAAGGGAAAAGCAGCTGCTCTCGCCCACATAAATAACCAGCTTCTGAACGTGCAGCCAGAATATGCATGTAATGTGCATGGATAGTCTCCAAGACTTTGCCCCTAAACAACTCCCCTAATAAATAAAGACAAGCTCACACACAATACATTGGTATTTGCTTTCCCTCTGGCATCCCAAATCCTCCTTTCCTTTTGAAGAATGCTTTTTGTTCCAAAACCGGGCATTATTTACAAAATGACTTCACCTGAATCACCAAGCTATAAAAAGCAGACTAAGCAAACCAGGTGACTGTTTTTAAAAAAATATTGTCCAGTTGGTTGAATTGAGACCTCTACTTTCTGTTCTCAGGGGTACACAGTGCCATGTCTTAGTGCCATAGATGGTCTGCTAAAGGCTGGTTGTGTTCTGTTTTCTGATGTGGTATTCAGCATAACTTGGCTGGAATACCAAACCACGATACTGTAACAAATGGGCCACAGAAGTTCAGCAGATTCAGAACTTGTTCAGATGCTGATTCTCATTTTGAAATTCAGCTAATTGTTTTGATTGTGCAAACATTTTCGAGATTCTGTAGTGAGTTGTTTATTCACAGCTTGTATTCTAATGCCACATAAAATGAACATTTTAGATTTTTTTTTCTCGACAAGTGGGATTTGAATTTTGCACATAATTTAGTTGTTTGTTTTATTTTTTTCTAAAAGCTTTTTCAGTTTTTTTACTCAGTTCCTGATTTACACAAATCAGAAAATCTACCGTCAGAGAAAGTTATTTTTAGAATACCAATGCAATACAATCCTAAATTAGATAAAGCTTTTTTTTTCTGTGTCCTTGTTCACTGTGGGTCGGCTGTGCAGGTTGATGCAGAATCCTGTAGGTGCTGCTGAAGAGCAGACCTTGTACAGTGTGTGAGACCCACAATCTGGGCACATTACCAACGTCCTGTCATCAGACAAGACCACGACTCACCAAGTCTACAGAGAGACATGAGGAAAAAAAAAGCTCACAGCCGCACTAAGTGCTGGTTTACACCTGAGTCAGACCTGTCTTACAACAGTTTAACTCATCTCGTCTGTCATTTATAGTAAAGAAATTAGTAATCCATTAGTAATGCATTACTAATTCTATATCTAAATATTTTTTTCCTTGAGAGTTATAAATTTACAATAATATCTAAGTCAAACAAATTTGCAATCTGCAAACTCCAGAAGATATCTGAGACAAGATTCAATTTGGGTTCATTTTTTATGGTATTTGATAAGAAATGTGTGCAAATTGCAATTTTTACTGGATTCACAAAAAGCCTATAGCTGGGCACATGTTCATGTCAGGTTGAAAAAAAATCAATTAAAACCATGTCAATAATGAACATTTAATACCACATTTGGATGTGGACAGCGTCAGACAAGAAGAAAAGGCAGATGCTTAAAGTCTGTCTGAACTGAATCATCGGCTTTTAATTTTACATTTATTCAAAATTGTTCAGATGTTCAGTTTGTTCAAATAAAAAGCTATATCAACATCACGTTTGCTGGTTTTCGGCCACTCTTTCTTCTGGATCTGCATTCCCTCAATGTCAGATTTTTCCGTGTGTAAGACAGTAAAAAAATAACAAAGAAATTGTTATGCCTTTGTGTTTTTAAGACAGAAAATCCATCCATTTTCAAAACTTTTTATTATATTGTGTTGTTCATGTATGTTTTAATCCTTTTTCCTCTAAATCTTTTTAGGCCCACCAAAGGCAATGAGTCACTTTATTTTTGCTTTTTGTTACTGTGCTTTTTGTTCCAACGAGAATTTAGAAAGTCTAATTTCTTTTAATCAGTGAAACCATAAAGCATTCTTTGCACACTCTTTCTCTCAGTCCTACAAGAAGAAGAAGAAGTTGATATCTAACAAAATCATGCTGTATTCATAATTACAGCCTACATAGAAAGTGTTAGTTGTTCTGTGTAAAAAGGGCATGACATGAGGGATACCATGTGCCTGCTGAGCCCTCTTCTGATCTCCTGATCCATCTTCTTATTTCCTGTTTTTGCAGGGGGTCTACTTTGAACTTTTAGATCTGAACAATGGGAGCACACCCCTGAGCACGCTAATCTCCATGGGATCCATCACCACATGTGGGATCTTTCATCTTTTTACTTCAGCTCAATTGTATTGCTTGAAATGACAGTAACTCTTGATATCAGTTTCAACATGTACCGCGCCCACTTGCAATGTCTGCGGATAGTTTAAGAAATTGTGAGACTGATGAGACGACGAGTGAACACTTCGGGGGGAACTGAGGACAACGTCTAAACCAAAAATTGTCATCTGTAACTCCCCTAATCCTCTTTTGACTCACACAGATAAACCATCTGTTCTGAAATTCAAACTGGATTTCATACAGCTTTGAAAAAAAATCTGCTAGTTAAAAAAATTCTGAATTCTACCTTAAAGACACACATTACAAAATTGGTTTCTATGTTTATCTATGGTGGAGACGGTGGCCGCGTGGTTAGCGCGTTCGCCCGCGGACCGGAAGGTCGCGGGTTCGCGTCCCACGGAGAGCACGTCTAGGGTCCTTGGAGAAGACACCTAGCCCCCACTTCTCCCACCATTGGCGCCGTTGAAGGGCAGCCTGCTGCGGTGTAAGGAGTGCAGCAAACAAATTTCCCCGGTGAGGGATGAATAGAGTAATACAAAATACAAAATATCTAATAGTTTGTGGAATCTTTCGTACTTTCGTACTCTTAGAATCTGAGTCAGTTAAATCCTAGAAATTTATGAGTTTATTCACATTTTAGGATTTTTGCAGTGACAATGTCACAAACAAAAAAGTAATTTGTTTACTTTTATTTATTTATTTATAATTTGAGCCAACGATGCATAGATTAAATATTAAATCCAAGTTCTTCCATGCCAGGGTGCCAGTGGGCCAGCAACTCCTGACAAGGTTAAGCTGTTTAGAGTAGGTGAAGAGATTACACAGCTTATTATCCACATCTCTCTCTCTCTGTGACCCCCCGTGTACCCCTCCCCCAGGCTGGCCACATGGGGCCGCTCCGAAATCTAATACCATGTCTACAACAAGATAAGGCTTTCTTACGGACAGATTAACAATATGCCCATTGTTTGCTCCCCTGCGCAGTCTTGTGGGCAGGCAAATACAGGCGGGCCAGACACTAAAGCATCGGAGTCGGGTTGTCCGAAGTGAACTCTTGCAGAAAGAAAGGCAAACGTTGAAAAGACAGAAAGATTTCAATGGAAGAGAAGAAGAGTAGAAAGACTGAGTGGAAGAAGAGGAGTGGCAGTGACAGAAGAGAGACACACAAACAGAGGTGGGGGGTATAGAAATTGAGAGAAGAGACAAAAAAGAGGAAAGAATTCAGCAGATAGACTTGCAGTAGCGGGTCAAGCGCAGCATATTTCCTCAGTAACAAGAGACCAGGGAAGGCATGTCAGCAGCCAAATTGCTCCTCAAACCCACTGACAAGAACTGTCAGCAGAGGAGGGAGAGAGACTCTTTCTGGCAAACCCTGATGCCAGGGTTAATTACTGGCAATCAAAAGTCCACGGTGGGATCGCACTGAAGTGTGTGGCCTGTTGTAACTAACCGTTATTTGCTTCTAACTCAGATTCTCAAAGCAGGAATAATTTGAAATCAAGTATATTTTGTTAGCTAAATCCCATATCGAAGGAGATACAGTCCCAATTACAGTTTGGTGATGGGTTTGTGTGAGAGCTTATGAGGAGGACGGCAAGATTGCTTGGGTGGAGATTCAGAGGTGATGAGGCTTTAAATCGAGGGGGTCCCCAAAATACCCTGGAGTCCAAAAGCACCTGGTGTCAGATGGTGTCAGAGGGCACGGGGCCAAAAATTCCAAGTAGAGCTGTGAATGTGAGTAAGTGATGACAATGAAACGCTGCAGATGGACTACAGGAAAAGTTTCACTTTTTTATGACCAAATTTTTTGTATTAATTTGATCACAAGATAAAAAGATCATCATGGATTAGTTGAGGAGGCGACTTTAATCTCAGTTTTTTATGAGAAAAATCTACATTAGCATAATTAAACACAAATAAAATATTAATTACTCTGTACGCTTTGGCTGTAAATATTTTCTTGCTTTTCGGTGGAAACCTAAATCGGAAAACATTGAAGTACATTAAAACACAATGACTGAAGCATGTTTTTGATTGCTTTTGCAGCACATGTTAAAACCTCTCAGACTTTTTCCAATTAACATTTTATTCACTTGTAAGTAGAGTTGTTTAGATGTGTGTGTCGTGTTTCTGCGCATTTATATAACCCAGCATAGGCACACTTCAGCTCCCGTTGCAGGCCGTTTGTATTCACATGGTGACAGTTGACAGCTGTTTTTCCTTTAATAAGATTAGGCTAAAGAAATTAGTTGTGCACTCTTTAATCTGCCATTTAATAAAGGGGGCCACCTGGGGCCAGCCTTATCCCATCCACTCTGAATGGCTAATCAGAGAGGGTTTGATTCACATAGGGACACAGACAGCACTTCTCAGCTCACAGAACCTGCTCTCCTGCAGGATAATAAACGGATTATTCCCAAGTCGGAAAAAGCGATTAATTTCATGTGTTTCTTTAATCTTTATTCGGGAATATAAAATATGTTACGACTGCTTAAAGTCTTTTTATGACAAATATATTGTTTGATTTTTACTAAAAATAGACTGATTTGACCAATTTTTTTTTGTTAGTTCATTGATAGACTTTTTGTCATAAAAATATATATTTTGCAATAAAAAAATTGTATATATTAAATGTGAATAAATGACGAACATTCAGCTGATTATTTCTTTCCGAAATATTTTTTCTTTGCATTTTTTATTTAGTCTACTTTCCATGTAAGGGTGTTCCAAGAGTTTCTAACTAATTTTGTGGGTGTAGTATTTTTCTGTCACTGTTGTTTGCTCTCAGCAGGGGTTATAGCGTGTTGGTTAATGTGGTTTATGGAGCTGTTGGGTGAAATCAGCTCTGGTACAGCTGCACAAGTGGGCCTTTTACTGAACAAATCCATCCGACAGCCCTGGGCTTGGGCCACAGCCCAGAAAGCACAGTTTGAAGAGAGTTTCACCTTACCCTCATGTACAAGCTGAAAGGATCCAGTATTATCACTTCCCAACGTCAACTCCATCTCCTCCTCTTGCTTTTAACTCTACCACCTCCTCAGGCTCTTTTTTTCCCCCTCTGTTCTCCTCTGGTACCGTCTTAATTCCAGTTCTGCTTCTTTTCTCATGCTCTGCTACCCCTTACACAACCTCCAACGTAACAGATTGCCATCAGCAAGTTGTGATCTGAGCAGACATGTCACATCATCCCATGCTATTGGCTGCGTGCCTTTCAAATCAGTTGTGACAGTTTCCTATTACATTGTTTACCTGGCTGAAAGAGGAAGCAGCCGTATTCAATCCGTATTTAAATCTGCTTCATCTAGAGCAACCGCAAGTCCATGCATAGCTTCTTTGGTCCGATACATTATGCAGTTTGCAATGTCTACTGTTATTCCAGCAAGGATTGGTTTGAAAATGGGAAACAGATGGAGAAAGTTATGGATGTTGAAATGTTTATGTCAAAGAATAAACAAATTCTTGCTTTAAAATATCAGAAATATGAGAATAATTTGGTTTGAAGTTTGCACGTGTTTTGTTTAGAAGGTCAGATGATAATGCAGAAATTTGGGATGGCCCCAAATACAGATTAAAAGTGAACCTCTGCTCATTTAAAATCAAAGAAGACCTGATATGTATTCTAAAAGCACACCAATCATCCCTTTTGTGAAAAATGTCAGAAATGTAATCAATTTTTAGCTTTATTAATTCAGAATGTCATCGTTACATATTTGTTACAAATCTTCAATTTTTAATTAAAATAGGTTGGCAGAAAAAAGAAACCTGCTTTTCCACAGAGGTGTATGAGATTCCATGCAGCAGCATTCATTGCAGTGGGTTGTTGGTCATGGGAACTCCCTTTCCCCCAGCTCCTTATCTCTGGACCTGGGTCATCGGGTCAAGAAGATTAGATTGTCAGAAACACGGCAGAATTCGGTAAGTGAGTGAAACAGGTTCCTTACAGCTGTCTGCCACTTCCTTCCCCATCACAGCTCTCTTTCAGTCACTCAGTGTTTGCTTTCAGCTTTAAATGTTATTTTGTTTTTGTTTTCTAAAGACTTTTGCTGAAAGACAACTTCTTAGAATCTATTAACTTTTCAGACATTAAATTGTATCTTTAACCATTGTTCTTTCTAAAAATATCCTTCCGTTTTCTAATCTGTTTTCTCCAATTCTTAGTGGTATCAGGTAATGGGCGGGGTATACCCTACACAGGTCGCCAGTCTGTCGTAGGACTGTAGGGAATCAAGAAGTAAAATTAACAATGCAGCTGAGTAATTTTATTGGTTTCATTTTTTGTTATTCTATGAATATCAAAATTCAGGGATTTTGCTTGAATTTCAAATGAATATTAAATTAAAATTAGAACCATAATTTTATAAATATTCATTCAAAAATTGAAATACATTGCAAAGAATAAAGAGCTGTTTTCATTTCATTTTAAAAGCTCATTTTGTTCTCTTAAATATTTATTCAATTATTTTGCTCCTTCAGTCATAGCATATTAACAATGCAGGTAAAAGGTTCCACTTCAAGGCTGCCGGTGACCTGCCGGGGGGCACTGTGTTCGCACTAATCTCCAGAGCCGGGCAATTAGTTAATTGAAAAGTTATGTACTTGGCATGAATAATTAAATACAGGATCTCTGGAATTAGCACAGTATATAGACACACAAATGAGTCCTTAACTGTGACATGAATGCAGAGCGTAGATCCCACTGTTTGTTGGAAAATGTCACAAATTTTGCTTAAAACTGGAAAGTTGAAAGAATAATATATGAGGTTTGTCCACACCTTTTTGGTTAAATACTACCTGAATATGGTGGTTTTCATAAGACATACTTCTTTAGTAAAGAACAGATGTTAATCTTAACTTAATTTGTTGCACATTGCTATAATGTGTTATTTCTAAAGCTTATCTCGGGATCGAAAGACAGCGGTGATGTTGAATTTGTCACATTTTCATGTAAACGGAACCAGACAGACTAAACAACTCAGGTTTGTCAGAATTATTCACAAGCACACAACACATGTTTCATATTAAGAAAAAAACCAACTTTAAATGAGTTGACTGCTTCATTCCTGAATCTGTGTATCTAACGGCAAGTCAGTTGTAATAACTGAACCACTAAACTCAAATATGTAATTTACAGTGATTCTGACCGGCCTCTTATCTCACACTTGATTGTTTTTCATGTTGGATTTGAGTTTTTATGTATATTTTTACTCCATCTTATTATGTGTTGGCGTTACCACCAACTGTCCAACTTACTTGAAAAAACTGACATTTTTGGTCGCGCAAGATCCTCATAAAGAACAACATGTGGATGTTTTTTGGACCACAGTTAACCAAAGAGGTTCAAAACAGCTTGATATTTTGTCAAAATGGAGTTTATTACATATTCAAGAAATGTTTTTCTTATATTCATGTCATATGTTTTTCTTTCAAAGAGGTACTTTTCCTCAGTCAATGCCTCTCTTTCTTTACTTTGCCTTATTCTTTTAGTCTTTAAATATGCTGCGGGGGAAAACCGAAGTACATTCCAAGCCAAAGTCTGAGATTCTTTGTTGTAAAGCCTCACTGGTCAGCCTCAGTGTTTAGCCGTGGTTATCTGAACAGCGTTAACATGACCTAGAGAGCTCCTTTACACCCTGCTGGAAACACTTCCGAGACTTCTCACTTCCCTACGTTTGGCATCGGACCAGAATGCATCTGTCACGGTGACTTCTAGTGGCCAACTTTACCCCCTAAGCTGATTAATAATATAGATATACACGCTATTATTCATGGCACATTGTCGCAAATTTACCCTGGAACTAATCATCTCTGGGACGCTCAACCATGCAAAGTTTCTTTTCAATAACAGTATTGAATTTGGATCAAATTCTGGGGTTTTCCTGTGACTGTGCATTGGAAGGATATCTTCTATCTTTCATGAGACATAGAAATGATTTTCAACACATATGAACACATCAGCTGGTATGTGGTGGAACTAAAATATTATCCTGATTCTTTCTTCTTAATGCATATCCTGTGATATAGTATATGCATGCCCATTAGATGTGGTTTACCAATATAAATTTGCGAACATTATTTGTTTCAACTGTCAAATATCAAACTTGTCTGTGCAATCCATGAATAAACTCACAAATGTAAGTTTCCTTCCAAGTATTCAGTCTCTGTCAACGGGCTTCTCTACTGTGGTGACAGATGAATAAGCCCTGTTCAGGGTTTCCCCTGCGTTGACGAAACTGATCACCTACCATTGAAGCATGAGCCAAAAATTAGTACTACTCCTCCTTAGTTAGCTCGCATGGTGAAGTGCTGAACTGGCTTCATGCCCACTCAAAAATTGGCCGGCTGGGGAATTAGAGCAGAGCAAGGATTTCATGACTGAGCTTTATTTACAAAGAACATTCAGATGTTGATGGTTCATGCTTACAACTTACTACATCATTTTTACAGATAAATTGCTGATAGATAGTGTTTAATATTTATGAAGGACTTTTAATTATGCCCACTTTTCATTGCATGGTGGCAGGGGAAAAACGTTTCTGGCATAGCCAACTGGTGTAATTGATCATGCTTTGTCACAGAGACACCGTTAGAAAACAAAACTTACAGCAACTTTTCGAACTGGATATAATCATTCTAAAGAAAATGGTAGAAATAAAATACTTTGGTAAGGTCAGAAAAATTCAAAGAGTTCAAAGTCAGATGTACTTTACTTAATGTAGCAGGTGGAGTATTTTATTGCATGTTTTTATAGTTTATTCTGCATGTTTTTAATGTCTTGTGTGTTTAGCATGTTTTGTCCTAATTATTTTATTTACTTCACCTGCTACTAAGAAGTGGTGTCCCTGATTCTATGAAAGAGGCAGATGGGGGAGAAGAGAAGAGAGGAGAGCCAGAGTACAAAGTAGAAGCGGCAGCTGAAACACACAGTGGGGAGGCTTCCTTTTGAACTATGGGCTGGTGGCACGGTGGTGTGTCAGCCTGCACACTGCCGTGCGGCAAAGGCTCCCTCTGAAAAGAGACACAGGGTGTCCTTCACAGATCCCACCAGCAAAGAGGGTACCGGCAGTCGGTCTGGAAGAGTGGGCCTGTAAAGGGCGGACTCTGGACGACGAATGGGCTCGTAGAGGCTGTGGAGAATGCGGACCGGGACGAGGAGGTGCAAGTGGGCTAAACCTAGAACACATGAATTATTTTAAGGACTGCAATTTTAAGAGGTTTTAAATAAATTATGTTAAATTGTTTTTATAGTCTGTACTTCTGCTTTCTTGGTGCTCCCCGCCCAGTCTGGAACCGGTGGTCCGGTCACATTAAGAAATTTTTAGAATTGGTGCTAAAGGCACAAAAAAAAAAAAAAAAATAAAAAAAACTTAAAATTGGAACTCTGTTTTTTGTTTTGTTAGGTGTTACCAAGACACCACTTACACAAATAATTTATGTACAGTATGTTTAATAGGTATTAGGACACACGTGCATCAGGCACATTTTAAAACATTTGACAGCTATGCAGTTCACAATACTTCATTTGTGGACATGGCAATTCTTTCTTGTGTCGAAGGTGCAGTTTTGGAAAAAAAAACTATAAAGCTTGATAAGAATTCAAAACATCTTTTGAGGATTACTTTTGAAAAGCGTACTATAACTCTAGTTAAAATTTTACAAGCAAAGTGATATTGTTTCATGAATAAAACCAGGATGCACAACCTGTGATGCACTGCTGTCCAAAAATGTTCCAATCCCAGAAAGCCATGATGTGTGACAGTGTGGGTTTGTAGGTTATCGCGTATATTTTTACTGTCCACATTTCTAAAATGTATTTGACACATTTGTAATGCAGGAAAAAAAAATTACGGAAAAAAATGAAAAATGAAAATGGTATTTTGCAATTAGACAGCTTCTTGTCAATCGGTCGTGTGGGAAAACACAGAGATAAATGTAATCTGCAGAAAACAGTGGATTCAATAACAATTAATGATTTTTAAACCAGATTTATATGTTTTGTTTTCTCCACTACTATTCCACAAACAGAGAGGTTGTCACACTGTAATTATAGGTGAGCCAAGAAGGGCGTGATTTATCAATAGCCACTTGCATTCCAACTTTTCAGCACTTAGATTTTATATTTGTTTGTGTTTTGAAGTGAGCTTTGAAAATGATTTTTTTAAAGAACTTTTTTATTTAAATGTCGCTGCATGTTCAGATGACTAAGTCCATTCAGACCAATCACAAAGAAGGTTTACTGTAACTGCTTGTAAATCCAAGCTGAACTGTTAAGTTCAAAGTCTGACAAACTGACAATAGATGCCACAGTGAAGCTTTTTAGAAAAAGATTGTCATAACAATAAGCTTAAGCCTTTGTGACATGTGACACACTGAGTAAGAAGGCCGTGAGTGGATTGAAATTGTAATTACAGGTATATGTAAAGTTCGGACTGACTGACAGCTTTAACAAAGATGTGAAAGAGTAGGATTGTCCTGCTGAAGGGGAACGCTCAAAAGAGGGTGCCTTAAATGCTCTTAGCCGCACTGATCGACCAATGCTCGACCTCTGAAACTGACTGAGAGAATTTTGACACACTGGGAGGTCTGGTGATGGACAGCTCTCTCTACAGGGTATCCCTTTAATAGAAGTGGACCGCAGTACCTCAGGGGGACACATACCTAAGCCACTCAGACAAGGTGAGACGGATGCTTATTGGCTGCTCATGTGCCACAGACAGCTTGAGAAACAGAGTAGATATGGCGACAGACTAATAGGCCAATTACTGGTGATTTGTACAGCGATGGGCGGAGGGAGAATGTTCTCTGGACCTGTCACTGTCAGACAAATTTGTGATATCACAATAAAGCATTGTTACAGGGAACTCTACCTTAGAGCAAGAGAGATTGAATTACAGCTGCACGGCTGAGACCGTCGTTTTTTCCTCAGGTTTTCATACTTTTATGGTCTTTCTCTGTTCAGATGTGCTCAATATTCCATAAATGAATCGACTAAGTATGTTCATTGACATGAGAAAACATGTCAATGAACGTCATCATTGCAAATCCTTCTTGAAGGTTCGCCATCTTCCCACTCTCAGCTTGGCTACTTTAAACTTGTTCAGTTTAAGATGAATCCCCCAAAACTTCCGACTGTTTCGTTTCGTCTTCTGAACCACTAAAACGTATCAGCATCGCAGGGGATGCCGGAGTTGGCTGATTTCAGGCAAGAGGCAATGTACAACCCAAACACGTCACCAGTTTGTTGTGGGGCCATACACACACAACCATCCAGACACACAGTCATTCCTATGGACAATTTCATAGTGGCCAACTAGTCTTATTAGCCATGTTTTTGGAGCGTGGAGGGAAACCGGAGTACCCAGAGAAAACCTACACGCCAGTGTTGCAAAACTCATCCCCACCCCGGACATGAACCCCCGACCTTCTTGCTGTGAGGCCACTGCGCTGACCACTGCCGCACTCTTTAAATTTCTACCGAATAATAATGGAGGCTCCTGGTTAGTTGCTTCTTTTTTAATTTTAACAAGACAGTTTGCACTTGTTAGGATGCATTAAAAACTGTGGATCAGCAGATGAACTTGTCAGCATAAACGTTAATGAAAATAAAAGTGGTTGGTCTGGTCAATAAATTAAAATCATCAATAATCAGTGACATTCCAATTAATCTAATTTCCTGTCAGTGATCACGTTTTTCAATTTATTGACAGATTTATCTATTAAATAATTGGGTTTTTGGCAAATATACATTGAAAGCAATGTAATGTCAACTCTATTAGATTGAGTGGTTCGCTCTGCTTCGTGTTGGGCCAGCGGCTTTTCTAAAACTACATCAGCAACTTTAACATGAAGGTTATCAAGTGTTGTTTCATTTTTTTAAATTTTTTATAAGGTTTTTGTGATTTAATTTTTATATAGTTATTTTAGCCCTTGGAAATAGGAGTTTAGAGAAAACGAATGAATGAGTGGATGTCTGTTCCGTTGTCTTCCATTTAACTGGGGCCGGGTCGCAGAGGCAACAGCCCCAAATGGGAAACCCAGGCTTCTCTCATCCCTACTGCATCCTTCAGCTCACCTGGGATGATCCTGAGGTGTTCCCATGGCAGCTGTGAGATATAGTCTCTCTGCAGTCGGACCAGGGTCTGCGTCTGGGTCTCCTCCCAGTGAGATGTGCCCGAAACACCTCACCAGCAAGACTACTTGAAAGGCATCCTAACCAGATGCCCAAGCCACCCCATCTGGCTTCTCTTGACCCGAAGAAGCAACGGCTCTACTCCGAGCTCCTCCGGTATGGCAGAGCTCCTCACCCTGAGTGAGAGCCCAGCCACCATGTGGAGGAAGCTCATTTTGGTTGCCATCTTGTTCTCGTTATTGAATGTCATTTGATTAAAAAAAAATAGAAATTGCACAATTAGGAGAGGTTTGAAGGGATTGAAACCCTCATTAGTGGTTTCTCGGACAAGTTTCTCAGTCCAGCACGTATTCTGTTTTTTAAAAAACTGAAAGACTCTTCCCACTACGCAGAAAGTGTCGTTTTTCATCGAAGCAAAACCAGTTTGGTTGCTCTTTAGTAAGTTGTTGAAGTCCACAATCCCTAATTATTAACAATTAACAATCCCTTTGTTCATCATTTAATTGATAGTATTTTAACAGTTATAACACAACTATAACCAGAAACATGACACAATACATAACAATGTGACAAATTCTTGTTGGAGTCAGGGTCATAACTGTCTGAGTGCCGCAGCCCCGACCCCACGTCAACCCCAGCTGCTGGGCTCTAATGACAGCCAGCTGTTTGATCAGCGGCTTGCCTGTCATTGAATATGTGTGAGAAACCTGCTGCCTACTTCCTCACTTCATTTCACGGCCGCACCATGACCGCGGTTTGCACAGTAGCCAGTGAATGTAACCCATAGTCGTGAATAATAGGAAGATTTCAATGTCAGGGAATTCTTTAGATGGACTCACTCATCAAGGGATGGATGAGAGGAAAAGCTTCCTTTCATGTTGTCTTGACTTTAGATTTAGCCCTCTTGCCCTGCCGTACATCTATCCTTAAAATGGTTCTTTTGCATAGGGGCTCACTTGTCTTTAGTACTACCTCAGATGAGTCCATCAGTGAGTACCTCATGGCCTCTGAGAGACCTAATGGCATCTCTTTAGTGCCATTTGACAGCTCTGACCCCCTGGTGTCCAAAAGATGCATTGATTTTTATGAGTGGTGGTTGAAATATGCATTCAGGAGGACACAAGTGCCATGAAGAAACCTGGTTGATGTTCCCCAGACATGTTTCATTTTCACAAGTATCTGCACTGATTAAATTGTGACCAATTCACCTACACAATCAGGTCTTTGCATGCTATAAGTCTTGCATACCATTCCCAATCCTGTGCAAATGATGCCTGCTGCTGGTATCAACAGGAGGATGTGTATCTCTGGAATTTAGGATGGAAGGTGAAAATCAAAATGTTTGCCGGGTCATTACAAATCCTGAAAGAGGTTTAAGTTGCAGCTCGCCGAAAGATTAGACTCGCTTGTGTTTACTTGTGTAAACGTCGTAAAGTATTTGGCCTTTATTAGTTAGAGCTTGACATTTAATAACATAATTAGATATGATTGGGTTAAATCAAGGCACCACTTTTCCACCCGCAGCTCTTCACCTTTTCATCCAGACACAAAGATTTCTTTAAGAGATGCAGACGTTTACAGCCCGTCCCAAATAACCCTTTGAAAGTTGACAGTCGTATCACCGCAGCATAAATATCAGTCACAAATCTGATGTGGAATGAAACCAATCTGTTTATTTTTGTCATTTCAAAGTGCATATTTGACAGTTTACACCGTTCTGTTTTTTTAACCTTAAAAAAGTAAAAATCAACTTCTTTTTAGGTTAAAAACTGAATCAGACTTTGTTTTTTTTAATGTCACATTAAGGTTTATTTTTGCCACAGGTCTAACTTGATATGTGTGTAATCTTGAAAAGTATTCTCCTTGTATCTGCAAACTGTCAGTAGTAAAAGACGTTTCCTCGGTGAGAATGAACGAGTGTGACCTTTAGCCCCAGCACATTCATCATGGGGACAGATAAGACAAAGCCTGGCCATAGGGTTGTTGCATTAGCTAAACTTAACAAACCTGCTGTTTTTCAACCATAAACTGAAGTAATTTGAGAAGTTAAAGGATTCATTAGTCCATTCTTGTTCTTTTTTGTTGTAGTTGTTTGTTTCTGGTTTGCTTTCAGCACTTGAATCAAATGAAATTTCTCATTTGGATGAAAATCAATACTGTTCAGATAAGTAAGGTGTGTTCAGAAGCACAATGACAGCAATTAAAAATGATAACAATTAAACCTATAAAACTAGAGACAATAGATCCATGGATTCAATCCAATCAGAAATGCAGACTTGATCCATTCTGTTTCTCAGGTTGCAGCTGTTTCCTGTCACAAAAACTGAAGTGAACTCATACTGATGGAACAGATAAACATTACTGACATAATACAGCTGGTTCAAAGTGAGCAAATTTTATAAGAGCATGGCAACCACATTTGGAGTGAAAATATAATTAAATGTTTGACTAAATCAATTTTAAGTTAAACTTTGATTATTAAAAAAAATACTTTTACCACAAAGGTGAGTCCGGGGTCACTTTAGATTCATAATTCATTGTATGACAGGAAGTTTAAATTTGAGCGTTCGTACAATGTATTTAGAATCCTAGAAAAATGATAAGTTTGGCTTTAAATTTTTTAAAAAATATATGCTGTTCTGAAATATCTGAAGATAACTTTTTTGTTTAAATTTGGTTTTATTAATTCATTAAAAAAAAAAAAACACCAGCCGTTGATTTTTTAAAATCAAGGTTTAAGAGAAATGAAGAATAGTACAAACGCAGGAAATGTTACAATATCAGTTGCAGCACCAATTTAAAGAAAAATGTGACCATTTTTGTCCAAACTTACACTTGAAAAGGTTAGAGAAAAAAATGTTGAAGTCTCTGACCATCGATGGAAAGCACAAAGAGACATAACGTGCAAACTTCACAGCAAATCTTGAAGATACTTATTTTTTCTTAGAAATTTGGGACAGAGCTCTCGTTCTCCTCTTTGGGAGAGAGTTCTATTTCAGATTCCTGATGGATCCTCTACGTTCCTGTCCTGGGATTGGCCAAACCGAAGAGGTCTCCGCACTTCATCTATCCTACCTCGCTCCATCAACACTAGCCCATCAACTCATCCCCGTCCTGGGCATCGCTGAGCAGAGGAGTCCCTCCCTTGTGTTTCCATCAGGATGAAGAACATCTATTGACTTCTTTAGATATTTAGCTGTAGAGTAGAATAAGCTAATATTTAAACAATAGTCTTAGACACGTTGGATGCTTGTCCCGGGGGAGAGATCTCTCTTTCACGTGGATCCCCATGAGGTTTCTTATATTTTTTCTCCACTGATGGGTTTTGTAGGAGTTTTTTCTTACCGTGAAGGAGAGTCGAAGGCATGTGCTAGTCTTGTTTAGTTAGCATTCGTTAGTTAGTTTTCTTGCTGTGTATTTGTGTTTATACATTCCTCTTTGTCTTATTTTTTGTCTTTCTGAATCTGCAATGTGAAGCACATTGAGACAGAAATTCTGTGATTTTGCGCTATACAAATAAAATTGAATTGAAATGTCGCTAAATTCACATGATGAGTGTAAATACCGGAATACAGTTATATTGCAATCATTTGGATGATGTTTGTTTGTTTTGAAGAGATGATTTCCCCATGTGTTCAAGTAAACCGAAGCATGTTCAGGACAGTTTGCTCATCTCATCAACCTGCTTCTTTTTTTTTTACTCCAACACATTGCATTAGATAAATTTAATTCATTAACACAATGGTTCAGACATACTCTGGTACACACCCCGTTGATTGTCTCTATATACAAGCTATTTTTGCCATACACCCATAAACTTTATAAATATCTCGTCTTTGTTAACACTCAAATTCTACTTTAAAGTCATTTACACAACATAGTTTATATAGAAAAGCTGAAACGTACTGATTGAACACGAATATGTTTATATGGTAGAAATAAGGCTAACAGATTAAACATAGATAATGCACTGCAAAGAGGATGTGTGATGTAAACAATGACCTCTCTCCTTTGTGCACATTTATTGTGGGTGTATTAGAAGAGGAAGAGATAGCAGACATGCTATCACGACTCCGAATGTGTCAGTTTACATGTCTCTACATCCTCACTCAAACTTACTCCCACTTTAATCTACTGTGCTCCCGACCTACTGCTGTTCTGTCACCCTGACATGTTTAACAAATACTGTCTAGCCCGGACAGGATACACCACGGCATTACCGAGGTGTTGTTGTCTGTCTGCACGGAGAGTGATGGATTATGTAGGATTCAATCGTCTTTAGACTTCTTCAAACTTCAAACAAACCTGCACCTTTCTTCCCTCTGAGTAAACTCCATTTGTACACAGATAGATTGGTTCAATTCAAATAATGTAATGTTTACAGACATAAAGTGATTTATTTTTGTTGTCTTTTCTTTTATTTTTTCCAGAGACTTTCTTCTCGACAGCAACACCAGATAGGCTGTCTGAACAGCACCCTTCAGTCACTCAGCACAAAAGCAACAAAACACGCCTCTGTAAATATTTCAGTGGCTTCAGCACCCCTTCTGGGCCCTGCTGCTCGCTGTCTGCTGGCCCTCAGAGAGAGGCATTGTGTGGATCGTAGCAGACTAGTTTGTGCTGAGCGGCCGGACATGGCTGCTTTGTTATGGAAAGGCAGCAGTGCTTGCATGCATGCAGCAACAGTAGAGAGGATTAGGTCTGATCTTTCTCTGTGTCCAACTGGCTACCAAGCATGCTCCATCGCCCTGGTGCAGCCTACACAACTCAATACTGGTTAATACTCAGTCACAATTAACTCTCAATTGAGTTAAGATTGACTGTTAAAATTGAAGAGAACGTAGAAAAAAATATTAATTCCGGCCAATGTGTAGTATTTTTTATTTTATTTACTCTTTTCTCTCTTTTAATCTTCTATTTTTATTATTGGAACTCTTTTGAAGAAACTGTTTTCATGTTTGTACAATCATTGCTTTAATAAATTAGTTTTTTGTTTCTGTTTTAGGATGGTTTTGCCCTTGATATGGCCACATCCCTCTGTGCTTGCCTGCACGAGTCCTCAGGGAGCGTTTTCCAATAAGAGTAATGTCCCCCCTGTGCACCGCCACCGTTCAACAATTTACGGGCAGATTACAGATTCTAATAAAATTTTTGCAGTCTTAATTAAAGAATCTGCTCCCAATTTTATGATAGTTCGGTTCCCCTCCACCACGTCTATGCAATCTAATTATTCTGATGTAGATAATTAGCATGAGCCAGCCATTGTCCGGCTCATTAGCATATTATATTGGATAATTGAATGAGAGTGGCTGATGATTAAATTAGGGTGAATGACAGATGATTCAGCTCGCACTGTGGAAAAGTTAACAGAATGAGCAGACTGGGAATACGCCATGTACCTTTTGAATATTTATATGTCTCACTGAGGCTCTCCCCCATCAGAAGCACTCTGCTAATTTATAAAACGTACAGCCGTGCAGCAGCTAAACTAAACTTGGTGAATCTGAAACACACAATAGCTGGGCAGAGAAAACGTCAGCTGTATAAGAGAGATATTTTGTGAAAGTTTTGGACGTGTGCCTCCATCAAAGAGGTAGCACATTTACACACTGATAAGACAAATGAGACTAGTGTGGGGAAATTCATTTCCAGGCACTTCCAATGTAAACACAGACTCCTGGTGCCTGCCTGCCTGCCATCTCATGGACAGGCCCCACTTTACTGATGGAAAACGTGTGAAACATGTTTTAAATCCATTTAAAAATGGAAATTAAACTCATATACATGAAATTGTTTTCCGCCAAATCAAACTACACTCAAAAGTCAATAAAAAAAATCATTACATTTTTATTTAAAAGTTGGTGTCAATTTGGTAAAAACCTGCTCATTATTTCATCTTGCATTTGGTCATCCTGTTAATTGGCGAGTTGCAAAAAAAGTTATGTGCACCCGCATCCGGAGAGCCTCCTGCTCCCTGGAATTTTTCCGTGTGGGGTTCAGGCAGGATAAATGTTTAGAGGGAATATTTGGAACAGCTTTAGCCTTTCACATGCTAATGTAAGCACTGGCGGCACAAGAAAGCTGGCCTGACCTGGGGGCCACACGGTGACACAGTCTGCTGATTCAGTGCCGGCAGCATTGGCTTTGTTTATGTGTGCGCACAAGAAATAATGCATGTCATAAAAAGGGGAACTTTGAAGGGAAACCACTATCCCCAGATGATGAATGTCTCCCGCTGTTCGGATGTAAATAACTCTTCCCAATAGCACAAAAGCCATCTTAGGAGTGACTTATACACCGTCATTTTTACAATAACATTAGGCCATGTTTCCACCCCTGGTGTTCCTCACATTCTGACTCATTTTCTGTAAATTTTGTCAAACATGAGTTTGTGTACAATCAGTCTTTTTTTGTCACATTTTTATCAATTTCGTTCTTCATCGATGATTATATTGAGTAAAACTAATGAAGTAAAAAATGAACACGTTGTATCGGTGTCTTAAGTCCTGTGCTGTGCTGACTCACTGAATCAGCTCATTGAGAGGACATCAAGCAAACTTTACAAGTTTACTTCAGGGATTGTCCATTTTCAAACACAATTTGCAACACATGTAACCTGTGTTTGTCTTTGTCTCCCACATACCTTGTAAAATCTCCTCTGTTCTCTGTGTTGTAGTACGCATCGGTACACAAAGTGTCGTCTCATTGTCTGGTCAGAGTCATTTCAGAGGACAGAGGAATTTACACAGTCTCAGTATCTGTCAGTAGGTGGTATAGGAAACTGTAAAGATAAGCCTCCACAGCAGCTTAAGTCAGCTTCCTTTTCACAAGAGCCTTCGGCATCTCTCAGATCTCCCAGATACAGCAATGCCCTGACTCTTATCAGAAACCCGACCATGCCTACTTCCAGCTTCTATTAGAACGATGCATATCTCTGAAGAGAAGATGTTCAGGGTGTCGAAACAAAAACCTGAAACTGTAACTTACTTGCTTTGATATGTTGCTTTATTGAGCCATTACAAGGCGACATGAGCAATGTTGTGTCGTGGAAAAACCAGCGGCTCCAAATTCTACTTTGAAGGTCACCTAATTTTTTCGCTGGTGAATTTTTTTCAACAAAAAAACTGAAGTTGTTTCCCATCAAAAAAATATTTGTTCTTGACAATGTTTGGGTTTTTTTGTGCAATTGGCTAAAATTTTATCCAAAAATAATCACAATTTTTATTTTATTATCATCCACCCATCCGGCAATCCTCATATTTATCCGTGGTTAGATAAACCAAACCAGAGATGCTCACACCCATGTCTCTGGTCAAATTCTTCTGTATACTGTATTCTGCCATTCTCGGAGTTTCTCACAAGCCAGCCTGGAGATAGCCTGTCCAGTGTTTTCTGATCATAAAGGGCGGCTCAAACTTAGCAGGGTGCGCTCAGAACACGTCATCAGGAAGACGTTTAAATTAGCCACATTATAGCAAAATCAATATCAACCATGTTCTTCATTTTGTATTCAAAACGTGTCATTACACAAATTATCACTAGAGTGTAATTACTTTTGAAAATGACAGCGTATTTGAAACAATCCAAGTGATTTTTTTTCATTTGCATTCTCTGCTGTCTGGTTGCATCAGTTAAAAATTAACGCTGACTCTTACTTTGATTGATCCTGTGAGGGATGCTGTGTGCCCAAGTTTGTTAATCACCACAAGCTTTTTTTCTTCCCACAGTTCATCATTTTGTGAGGCTCAGAGCTCCTTTCTTTATTCTGCTTCTTGTAACCATATCAAGAGTGTTTTTGCCCGAGAACCAACCTCGCGGCCTTGCCCAGAAATCCACCTTTATTTTATGTTTTCACCGCTGTGAGCACTTGATGAAGGACAATTTGTTTGGATGTTTAATGCCGTTGTACAGGCTGGTGAAGGATTACATGAGATGGTCCGGTAATTTGTTGTAGCTGGCAGCAGCCATGAGAATGTGTGTTGTTACGTGTGTAAGAGAGAGAGAGCATGTCTCCTGGCAGTGTATACGTCAGTCAGTCTTTTTCAGCGTGGGTGGGTGCGTTGTGTGTGTGCTCAGTTCCAGGTCCTTGCTTTAACACAGTCGTCAGCTGTCTTCCACCCTGCTTGCTCTGAAATCTAACTTTTATGATAATAGCCCTTCAGTTCCCAAAGGAAGACGTCTTTTCCATGTTTGTCCTTTTCTCACACCGTAACCTGCTTTTTCTGTTGAGTGATGACCAAACTCTGTATTTCATTGTTCCAGGATTTATGAAAGCCTTGCTGAGTCCTCTTTATAAGTCTTGGCAGCCAGGAGAATCATTGACTGATCCTGTGAAGCTTCACACTGAAAATTCCAGCCAAATGCTACTGTGAGTTTTCCCAGGTCTCACTCACACACTGACACACGTACAAATGAGCAAGCAGAGGAACGGAGGCGTGTTATTTTTAAAAAAACACAAGCTTAGAAAACTGTTTCATTTTTCTCACCAAGTTAATGTTGAAACATGTTTCTGTTCCTTTGCTTCAATGGAGCCAATATTTAAACACATGGAGGAGTTTGTTTATTTAGAGAATCTTCTTGCATCCTTTCAAAAAAATCCAAAGTACCATCTGCATTCCCTTGGAGTATTTTTCCTGAGTCCTGGAAGAAACTAATAATCTCTGTTACCAAAGCTTGTGTTTATTCGTCTCGGTATCAGTGTCCCTTTTAAATGTTGCCCAGTACTTGAGAGGATACCTTAGAGTACTATAATCCTCCAGAAAGAAAAAAGCTCGCCGGTTAAATCTCATCTGTTGTCCAAAACATCTTGCGACAGCCCTTCAGTTCATCCCTTTGCGACCCCTTTGAACGCTGCTGTAGAACCCCGTCCTGAAGGGTTTCACCCTCAGATGATAAAAAAGTGAATTATTGGTTTGTTTATCATGCTCTTAAAACCTAAAGTGCATTATTAAACAGAGAGCACATTAAAGGGGGAGTATTGTTAAAAGTGTTTTAAAAATCTTGTAAATCCCAGTAATTTATGTCACTGTGGTCGAAGAGGCTCACACTGGCCTTCTGGTTTTAATTTGGTTTGGGTTCTGAGGTCTGTACCTGGGATGCTGCCTTGTTTCCCAGACACAATCTGACCGATAGATCCCCCTCCGGGAAGGTAGAGGTTGTCTGATATGTGGAACAGCAACTCAGTGATTTGCTGGTTGAAAACCAAATTTAGATATTCGGATCAAGAAGGAAGATATTTATAGTGGACCATCCAGCGGTCAGCTGAAGAAGATGGGGCCTTTGAACGAGGTGGTCCTCTTTATTCTTTCTAAGGCTCCTTGAGGGCTTCAGTTCAGATCAAAGCTGAGCTGACATTGCAGGAAATTTGACTACCTGCTTAATAAAATGTAATTGATTTTTTTAAAAGAAATCTTCTTAAAAAATGTAAATAGTTGAACGTTGATAATAGTGGATGCATATTTTTTATGTTAAGTACATCAGAATGAGTTAAAGCAACAAAATTATCCATCAAAAACAACTTTAAAAATTATGTAAAATGTTAATTTCATTGATACTTTTTAATGATGAAACATACTGTATTAGCAACAAGAGTAAACAAACGTGTTTACCACTGTAAAAAAAAAAAGGAGGATCAGTGGATCTCGACCATATGTTTACAACAATGCATTGATATTTAAGTGAACTTAATTGCCATATTATTACGTACATTGATACATGAGCCGTAGAGTTACATGTAAAAAAAAAAACATATTTTTTATTTGAGCCACTGCAAGTGTTTCAAATCCCATCAATTTTGGGCAAAAACATCCTGCTGTACTAGAAAAATGCCAAATAAATGCATAAAAAATATGTAAAGTTCTGTTAGTTAGTCTACATCTGGCTGAGGCTTGTTGCCTGACCATCTCTGAGACCAGAACCCTAGTCCTGCCTCAGGGGACTCCCTGGCAGAGGCAACAATGGGTCACAGCCCTTCTTTGTGCACTTGCCCTCCTTAATCAAACTAGCCAGAGGAGTGATTGGATTTTAATACTGCTGGGCCCACCGTAATGGTGTGATGGACGGGGGACTGGTGAATTGGAGCAAGATGTCAGCCCTTGGAGGCCTCCATTAATGATATTGCTTCATTTCTTAAAGTGGCAGGATCGCCTTGGGACGAGAGGAACGCCACAGTTGGCAGACAGAAACCTCCCTTCTCATTTTTTCAGCTTTATTTTTTTTCTATTTTTATGTTTTAGTAATTCTGGACCACTGGTGCTGCACTACGTGTCCATCGTGCTAAAGAGTTCATTTTGACGATGTTGGCTGGTTTGAGGTTCAGGATAAAATAGATCAAAAAAAGATTTTATATCAAACCATAAAATAAACCTAGGCTTCTCTTTAATTTGCCCTTTTTGCAGTTGAAAATTGAAAAACGTATTAAACACACCAGAAATGTACATTTCTTTTAAATCCATGCAGCACCTGAAGCAATAAACCATTTCATATCAAACTACATTTTTCAAAAACAAATGAAAAGATGACTCATTGTTTTCTTCTGGCAGGAAAAGTATCTCAGTGACATTTACAATTCCGCTTCTGCTCGCGCTGGCTATAATTAAGGTTTGCCTCTGTTTCATCCTAATTTATGAGTCAGAAGGTTAATTGAAGTTTTGTACTAAATCTAAAATACAAGGACTTCCTGAAAACATTCTTGAACTTCTGAACTGACACTAGTGTGACCCTGATGATCGCCAGAGAGTCTCTGAAATAATTTGATGCCGTTTCTCATCTTGAATGACTCATACCTACAAGCTCATTGTTTGCAAGCAGTGGCACATGTTTGTCTTCCATGTTCGACTAATAACAGTTTGGTCCCGTCAAAGGCAGGTTGGCAGGTACAGGTGAACCCTCATTGTATTTTATAGCGAGTCATTGTAAAGTGGGGTGGCTCCGGCCTCCCTCTCCGCTCCTAATGGGCGTTGGTGTGTTGTTTTGTAGCAGATTTATGCGTGGGTGGGGTGTTGTGATTTACACAGCTCTGACACTGTCTGAGCAGCGAGGACGACGGAGGCTGATTGTGGTTCTGTGTATGTGTGTGTGTTTCAGGTGAGTCTGAGGTCTGCTCTCAGTTCACGCACGTGCATGCACAGTGTGAGGAAATTGTTCTGAAACTCTTCTGTGTGTAGATGACACACACAGACATCCATAGTTCAATTCACACACACTTTTGTTGTGTAAGACTGGAGTTTCATCCCTGCAGGTTCAGCTAAGGTAAATAAAAAAAAGGAAAAGGTTTACAGTTTTAAAATGAAAGAACTTATCTAAAATATTACATCTGTAGACATTGTGGTTAAAATTTGCCATAACTTGAAATGGAAAAAAAAGGAAAAAAGTTGTCATAATTCTTTAAGCCTAAATTTCAGCATTTTTTTGCTTTTTAATGTCTGTGTTTTTGCAAGTTTAAAAAATAGCATAGAAATTTTCACACGTAATACAAAAGATCCTTTAAAAAAAAAAAAAAGAAACATAATGTACCCACAATCAATAGTGCATGAGAAGCCAAGTACACAGATGTTGGCAATGCATTTTTATTTTTTACCCCACAGGAGTAATAAGAAAATTGTTGTCTCCAGATGTCAAATTAGCTTTTACCCACCAAAAATAAATTCACCCATATTTCTTTTCTTTAAAAACAACAACAAAAAAAAGATTCATTTAACCGTGGAAACACATAATATTCACCAGGCTGGTTTTAAAAGCAGTGATTAATATGTTTGTTGCTTTTGGTCTCTAAAAAAGGTAAAAAACGAGAATAAAAGAATATCGATGACTTGTTTTTGTTTGATTTTAAATGAGTCGGTGATAAAAGCATTCATCTCTTTCCTGCTTGCATGTGCCAGCAGGCAGAAACAAGCGAAATCCAAAACACGGCTTTAAGTTTCTGCTTCATATTCTGGTCTTGCTTTGATTTCTACATGAGCTTCTAGGACTGTCAGCCATATGACACTTTCTCTCACCCCACTTCACCCAATCCTGTTTTTTTCATTTTCTCTCTCTTGCCCACTCTCTCTCTCTGTCTCTCTTCTCCGAGTTCGGTCTCTGCATTAAGTCAGCTTGTCAGAACTCTTCCCTTGAGAGCTTCAGACTTGAAGTTGGTCCCAGCCGTTCCTCTCCTGGTGGCCCCCACTGGTGGAGAAGGTCACAGTGGAGCTGAGTGCTAAAACTTTTAGAGAAACTCCCCAGAAATTCCACACACCCATTTATTCATTTATATGCTGGGTTTTTTTCTCTTCTTTTTTCACAGTGAGGAGCACTGAGAGGAAAAAATATCATTTTTTTTTTAAAATGAAACAAGTCGTTGAAGCTAAAAAAGAATGAAAAAAAATCTTTTAAATTTCATTTAAATCTATTTCCCCTTTTTATGAAACAATTAGAAAAATCTATTAATTTTTTTCTTAAGTCTATTTTCCTTTTTTGTGTTAAATACATATTAAAAAATAATTAAATGAGTTCATTTTTCAGACAATAAACTGACAAAATGAAAAAAAAATCCTTTGAATTTTAAATGATTTCAAATATTGGTAATAACTATGGTGATAATAATTATGAGTCCGTAATCAACAGATATCATAAAGATGAATATATTTTTAAAAATCTGATGGAATCATAATTAAGGTCTTATCTAAAATGTATTTAAATGAGCTGAAATATTTGGTTTTTGCAAAGAAAACATTTCTTGGTTAAAAAATATGTACATTATATTTCTATATGTATTTGCATATAATTCTAGTTTAATTTTAATCATGTCTATGCTTGACATTTTAATTTTCTCTTTTTTCATAGTCTTAATAGACAAAAAAAGGTAAAAAAAAAAAAAAAGATTTTTTTTAAAAGAAGGAAGAATTTTGAAGAATCAAAGAAATGATAAAAGAATAAAATCAAATAGAAAAAAACATAATGATCCTATTTTGTTATGAAATTAGAGCAAATAAAATAGCAATTAATTTTTATATAATAAAGCAAATCAACTTTTTTTAACTTCAATGTCTTGATTTTTAGCATTTTTTTAACTAAAAAATGACATTTTACCTTCAAAACAGACTAATTACTCAAAAAACTACCTTCAGAAAATTAGATCCAGATTGGAGCAAATTAATCAAAATAATTCTAATAGAAATTATTCTAATGATATGGTTATTTAATGTTAAACAATTTCAGCAGTGATTCTACTTTAGGTGTGTGTAAAAATGAGTGGAACGTGTGCGTGTCTCTGTGGGCTGTGCATCTTCCTTTCCACCACCCTCTCTGGTTTAATCCCATCCTTCCCCTTCAACAATTAGAGAATTACATCACACCTTTAAATGGAATCGTGCTCTTAATCATTAATGCTCTGGTGTCATTCCTTCTGACAGCCTCTAGTTGCATCCAGGCAACACGACACGTGCACACTCGTTTTCATCCACAGCTCAGAGTTAATCATGGAGGTGTGTGTGTGAGTGTGGGAGGAGGGGGTGCAGGATGGGGGTAATTGTTACCGTTTCGGGTCACATGAATTTATAAGTGCTCTGTATTAGCTGTTGGCCTCCTATGGTGGAGTCAAATGGTCTACAGGAGTACCCCAAAACTACACCACCTTATTTCAAATAGGGTGTGTGTTACAGTAATACACCTCTACTTTATTTAAAGCAGTGGAGAAAACACACATTTCAGGGTTTGATTGACGCTCTTATTACCTCCTGCAGGATCAGTTGAAGGTGTTAAAAACTAATCCACATTCAGACCCAAGTTAAACAGAAACATCAGAAACAAACTTTTTGAAAACTCTTATCTTAATTAATGTGTTTTTATTTCTAAATTTTTTTTTTTGCTGAATTTTTATTTGCAAAAAAAATTTAATTTTTTTTTTAATCTGCTTTTTTATAATCGGATAAACAAGTTTTTTCTAGAATGACTTTTATAGATCTGTTTGTTTTGTAGATTTTATTTGAAGAAATTGGAATAGATGGAAATCCGCGCTTAGAGTTAACGGTCTTTACATTCCTGTCTGTAAAACCTATTGTTATTCTTTTCTTATCTTTCTTATCTTAATCTGAGCGCATTGTTTGCCTATCTTATTTGAAATGGCTCAATTACAAATCTATAATCTGCCTTTTGTCATTCAAGCTTCCGATTAAAACGCATGCATTTGCAAAACTAAGACAACGCAAAAAAAAAAAAAAAAAAAAGCAAAACTAGTTCGAAAAAAAGGGTCGTACAAAAAAAACGACGCAAAATGAGAAAAAAATATTCCGGATGGGGGGGAAAAAATAGAAATCTGGTTACAATCATTAAAAAAAAAAAAAACATATATATATATATATATATATATATATATATATATATATATTGACTTTTTTCAAACACATGCTGATTTATATTAATCCATGTGTATAAATTATAAACGCGTGTTTGTGAGAAAATTATATAAGTATATAAGCTTTAATTCATATGCTTCTATCCAAAAATCCATAATTATTTCTGCCTTTAGATGCACATGTAGGTTAAACCAGTATACATATGAATGCAATAAATAAAAAAAAATCATCATGCTTAGATCTGATCTTTTCCTCTGAATGGCCAGTTTGCAAAAAAAAAAAAATAAACTGAAGAAGTGAAGTGACCCTTTACGAGCTGCTCCCAGTGTGTGTATGTGTGTGTGTGTGTGTGTGTGTGTGTGTGTGTGTGTGTGTGTGTGTGTGTGTGTGTGTGTGTGTGTGTGTGTGTGTGTGTAAGGTGGGGGTGTTTAGTTTGTTGTGGCTTCAGTCAGTGTATCGCTTGCAGGTGATGCCAGGACTAGATAAGAGGTCGCCGATCCCCGCTAGCTGTCTAGACCAGCTTGTGGTCCAACCAGAGAAACTGGACTGAGCGCAATTTACAGCAGATTTTTGCCCCTAAGATAGTAAATGACCAGTGGGTTGATTCCTGCTTCTAACTTGGGGCTGAACACCAAGAGATGGAGAGCAGTGATATGGCATGAGGACCATGAGCTGCAGGCCACTTTCACATGTTGGACAAGACAGACTGCATAGCCAACAAAACAAATGCTTTCTTTTTCTTTTCTTTTTTTTTAAGCTAAAATACAAAAAAATCTGAAAAGAAAATGTGTTTAAAAGAAATGTATAGACAACCACAAAAAATTGTCCCCTTAAAGTGGGGAACGCTATTTGTGTACCCAAAACAAGCAGTATGTCTTTTTTTTTTTAATTAAGGTTTTTTTTAAAAAAAAAATAATAATGCATGATTATTCAATTTGAATAATTAAATAATTGTTAGATTTGAACACACAATCTCATGGAACAAAAATTGCATCTGAACAATCACTGATCATGAAGACATTCAATGTATTCAGTTGTTTTTTTATTATTATTTTATCAGTTAATAATCCCTTAACGAATCGATTTCCTAACAATAAATAATATAACAATAATTTACTTTTTGTTCGAGAAGCTCAAACTTGTATCCTGCCCTTAAGATAAAGTATTTTACAACATCAATACTTTGCAGATTATCATGCTTTGACCTTAAGACAAAGAGTCAACTGGACTCGACAACATAATGTATCAAAGAAAATGTCATTTTGAAGAAACAAGACAGGATATAATCACACAGAAAGTCCGCATCGATATGGAAATGTCTCCAAATGATTCTGAGGGGGGAGTTTTCTTGAAGTATATCCATTAGGAAGTCTTCTGTACAACTTTTTCTCCGTATCAAGTCATGCATCAAATAATTCTGCTCAGTCTTTTTAGTCAAAGAGATCTTAAAAAAGAAAATAAAAAAATGTCTGTTGGTGCTATTTTGGATCCATCCTCTCATCCATGGAAAAAACGTAAAAAAAAGTGGTGTGAGGGGGCCTCTCCTTGCTGTAGTTAGGGCGATGTGATGAACTGGTCACATGCGGGTGGTGTGGGGGATCATGCTGCAAATTGTCCTTGCAGGAGGCAGTGGAGGTGAAAGGAGGAGGGCGGCAGGGGGAAGGTGTGGGGCCAGGAGACCACCCTTAGGTCCGTCCGTGTGGCCCTGTTTCACGTCTCCACCGGACTGGGTACCATACTGTTTGGAGTGTCCGGTAACTGGGAGGACAAAGAAGTCACATCGCTGCCCGAAGAGTTCCCAAGAGAACCCGATTCAGAGAAAGACACCTGAAGGAGGAGAAGAAAAGAATCAGATGTGTTACTTTTACTTTGCAAAGTCTGATGGTACAATTACACCAAAGAAAATGTCTCGTTCAAGTGTGTGTGAGTCGGTTGGATGGTTGGATGGACGTATAGATGGTTAGGAAGGTAGAATAATAGATGACCTACCAGTTGTTGGAAGGCCGGCTGGTCCAAGTCGCTCTGCAGGGCAAATTCACTGAGGGCTTTCCATGGAGGCTGGTAAGTCTGAACCTCCACAGGGTTCCCCTGCACAGTGCTCTCATGTCGGATTGGACTTCCTGCCACTAGCGGTGTTCCTGTCAGGCCCTGCAGATTCTGAAGAAAAAAATGATAACTTTAATATTAAAAAAAAGAACTGGAAGTACTTTTTGTTTTGTTCTCAACACTGAAGCAAATGCCTTCCACATGGGAGTGGAAACATGTAGAAATACTGTATGTTTGGAGGGTTTTGATCACACACTGAGAGGACCCAATTGGAAGAAATACGGTATGTACGATAGGGAAAGGCACCGATGTCGAAAGAGGAAGAAAGGACACCATTTCTCATTTCCAGCAAAATACTTCAAAGCATATAATTTATCATTTATTCAATAATTGATTACAGAAGGCAAATCATTTAAAAGAAAAAGAGAAAATAAAAAAGTTACTTTTAAATAAAAGTACAAATGATTAACTGAAAAGAAAAAAAAAGCACAAAACATGTTTTAAACCCAAACATAATTTTAGAAAGTAATGAATCAGGCAAACTTACGAAGATGCTTACAGTCTTATCACTGTGCTGCTGCTGCTGAAGCTGCTTCATTAGGATGGATTTTTTTTTATCTTTGCACCGTTTGTTCTGGAACCAGACCCTGATGACTCTGGGACTGAGGCCGGTCATCTCCACCAGCTGTTCCTTCATCAGTGCGTCAGGCCTGGGGTTTGCATTGTAACATGTCCGCAATGTGTGCAGCTGCTTCTCATTCAGCACAGTCCGGACACGCGTGGTTTTCTCTGACTGCTTGTGGACGTGATTCCGATGCGGGGCCTGCCGCACCGCCACCGGGTCTGCTGGAGCGGGAAAGACGCACATCAACGCAATGCGCAAAAAAAGTCCTGAATATGTAAGCGGGTTCATGCCATATGCATTTTTTTACAATCTGTTTGATTTTGTCTTTTATGTTCTTATGAATTATTGTTTCAAACATAAAAAAACATCCACAAAACAAAACATTTTCTCTTTTTAAATTTGACGCAAAAGTCAAAACTGGAAAAAAAAGGTTGGTGCAAAAAATTGTAATAATAAAAAACATTTCCTTTCCATTTTTTTCGTTTTTACAAAAAAGTATTCAGTAGGGGGAAAAAAACTATTTAAATCATTCTGTTATATTTTCTCAAAATTATACCAAAACATTTTAAAAGTCACAACACTAAATTATTAAATGCCTAAAACTTCTTATCATGAGATCTTTTTCAGGAAAAAAAATGCAGCTAAAATATTTTCAGTTTGAATAGTTTTAAGGCCTGTGGAAATCCACTGAGCACTGCAGCTTCAGTCAAATATTCCTCAAACAGGAAGCTGGTGGACATTCCTCATGTAATTCTTTTCTTTTCCTTCTTTATTTTCTGGCAAAGTGAGTTTCCACACATATAAAACTCAGGATTTAGATCTATTCTCACAATCACCAGTCAAATCCCAGATTATTCAGATAATAGCAGCAGAGCAGGTTAAAGCTAATGAGATCAATTATGAAATTAACCCTAAAGAAAAGTCAAAGCATGCACACATCACAAAAAGTAAAAAAAAAAAAAATCACTTTTTATTTTTTCTCAATGAACGAAGTGGTATTTTTAAAAGTGCAAAATAACTGATAATTTAAATACTAATAATAATCTGACCTGCAAGGTGGAGGGGTCTGTTGGAGTGAATGTGTCCAGGACTGATGGGGCTTCCTGCAGATGTTCTCTCCAGCAGCAGGCTGTGGTCTGCCCTGCACAGCAGCTCTTCTTCCCGCAGAGAAAATTCATCCCCAGGCAGCAACTGTCTGCTGCACACCGAGCACCGAAAACACTCAATATGATACACGTTTTCACGGGCTCTCATCACTAAATCGCTGCTGCTGAATCCAAGGTTGCATTTTGCACATTTTATCCCAAATAACCTGCAAAATGAAGGAATATTTAGATTTTTAAAAAATCAAATTAAGAAAACTGATAAAACTGCAAAAAACTTCTAGTTAAAACAAAAGTTTTATATTTGTCATTTATTTGTATAAAAATTCATATTTTTTATTAAATTGTCAGTTTGATTTGATCTTTTTTGTATTTTATATTAGCCTTTTTTAAATTATTTGATAAGCTTGTGACTTAAGATATAAACTGTTTTATTTGAGTAAAGTTGGTATAAATATGATTAAACTCGTACCTTACATAATCTCTTTTGCAATATGTCTTGCCATCCCGGACGAAACAAGTGCAGGTTTCATCTAAGTACTGACTGCATTCTGCACACTTTAAGCAGGCTGCATGCCACTCCAGGTCGGGAGAGACCCTCAGTATGTACTGATCATGGATCTGACTTCCACATCCTACACACATCGCGAATCCTGGCTTCTCTGTAAACAACCACCATCATGTATTAGTAACAAACAACAACAACAACAAAAACTGCAGTGTTAACAACACAGTTATAACAATCATTATGTTAATAAATCAAAAATGCATTTTTTACATATTTGCACAAAATTGCTTGTTTTTGCTTCTGAAGCAAAACACAAAAGTTTCGGCTCAGAAAAAAATGCAAAAAATCTTGTACAATTGAAGGAGTTGCAATGTTGCATTTTGAAAAAATAAAATAATTTAAATAAATCCACAAACTAGTTGATTTAAAATTTATCTAAAAAAAAAAAAAACCCGTTCCCCACTGAGGTGCTGCGGGGGAGCTTTCAAACTCCGCGCATTCTGCAGCTGATCAACTTACTTTTGGAATGATCCCCCATATCACCCAAGAAAGAAGAGCTGAAAATAATATCCACCATACAGGAAGGATAAAGGGGGTTGTGGTAGATGCAGAAAAAGATGAGAGGTGTCTGGCCCTTCTGCTGCCTCCCAGATAACTTGTGTCTCTGCAGACTGGAGGGGGGACGAGGAGGCTCCCACGCTTTCGGACGTCATGACGTCACATTGGACTCTCCAATGGCCCTTCTGCCAAATCCCCAATAATCTTCAGAAAAAAAAATAAAGCAGGATGGATGGATAAGCCAAAGAATGCAGATGTTGATCTTTTGTTATTTCAAGAAAATTGTGCATAAAATCTGCAATTAAAGTGAAAACAATCTTGTTTATAATTTTTGTTATTTGGCTTCATAATCATGTTAATACATTTTTTTTAAAAGAAACTGAATAATTATTTGTAATTAATACAAAACTGTCAAAATCAAAATTTCTACAATAAACAAAAATTAAAAGAAAATTTTTACCTGCTTTTCATTTTTATCAATTTTATCTATTTTTTTCTGCTTGAACACACTCAATTTCATTTTAAATCTTCTAAATTATTATTAATTTCAGCATTTGAAAAAAGTTTTTTTTAGGGCTTAAAAAGTTACTTTTGTACTGTTTGAAATTAAACCTTTTTTTTTTTTATCATGTCAAGTTGCATTCTGGTCACAATCAACAATCATGGAAAAAATTAGTTTCCAGGATTGGTGATGGTGACAACTAATTCTCACAGGTAATAGTTGTCCCTCATTTAGAATTCTGCAAAAATGGGGAAAATATTAAAAATATTGATTCTTTTTGAGTTGCAATCCATTCGATGGTAACGCCATCTACTGGAAACAAAAGGGAACTTCACTCAGCAAAAGTAACAATTAATGGAATCTGCAAAAACAGTAAAAAAAAAAAAAAAAAAAGAACTGAGAATAATTCCCATGCTGTGCACGAAACACTCTGAGCTAAGTGAATTTAAATCTTTTCAATATTTGGGTTCTCAAATAATTTATCAAATCAAACTTTGTTATAAAACATTTTTCAAACATTAAGTTACATTAAAGTGCAGAAGAAAAAAAAAATTCAGACAAAATTAAAATCCAGATCATTTTACAACAAATGCAACAACACATACAACAAAATGCATTAGAAATCACACACTTGCACAAAACACTGCACAAATCTAATACCATTCACACACCTCCACAACTACTGTACCAGGACTAAAAAGGCAAATATTAATAAACTCAACAGGGACATTGTGTTGATTTTTAACATGACACTGACAGAAAAAAATGACCTCAATATAGTGATGAAAAATTATTTTAAAAATTGTGCAATGTCTTTCGTTAATATTGTCTTTTGAACATGCATAATATTGAACATGCACACAAATTTTCCACGTGTGGGACCAACAAAGTAATTCTGATTTCTTCTCTGAGATGTTTTCAGACATTTTGCCACATAATCAAGTCTCATGTCCCCACACATATTACAAGCCACAGTTTCTGCAAAATTCAAATGTGGCTGTTTTTTTCTAAATTTTCTAAAATTTTTTGAAAATTTTCTAAATCTATCTTTGCCTAAAAATGAGGATTAAAAATTGTCCAGGGAGTGTTCGGTTTGCTTACACGCAGGCAAAGCTGCCAAATGATTGTAAATTAAAAATTTATTGCAGTGTTCTGATTTGAAATGTACAAAAAAAAAACTTGCTTATGTTTGTTGGCATTCTTGAAGAAAAGGTTGACTCTGATCTTTGGCATCCTATTGGAGGTTCATGGTGAAGCAAGACAGAACAATATGATTCAATATTAGTTTTTCTTTGATTTACAGCAGTACATGTAAAAAAAAAAGAAGAGAGTGATTAAATAGTTGACATTGATTTGTTGTCATCTTTTGTTAAACTGAAACAAAGTGTTACCCTCAGAAAAATCAAAGCTATGCACTGAATTGTAAATGAAGATGTTTGTTTGAATCTTGTTCACATCCCAAATTTGATGAATATTATTGCTTTCTGTCTTTTTAAATACAATGCACTTATTGTATATATTATAGAAAAATATAGCTTCAAAAATCTGCAAATTCAAATTCTAATGGTAATGTACACCAAGCTGCTTCAATGTGGTCATCAGAATAATACAGTAAAAAATAAAATAAACAGAATTTTTTTTCTGGTTAAAAACATAGCAATATATTTTTTTGTAGGAAGCAAGTCAAGACCTAAATAGACAAAAAAAAAATACTTCATAACTAATTTTTCTTTTGTCATTTCTGATTTGACCAATTGCGTTTACTCTAAGTTTTGTGTGTAACTGTTCTTCTTATTAACCCATCTAAATGCCTCCTGATGACTGATTCTGTTTTCAGTAATTATAAACTATCACTTACTCACTTTTCTTTCCCAAATGTGTTTGCAAACCCTCTAAACGAAAGTACAGCCTAGTGTCAGCTGAAGAAATATGTGTTTAGTTTAACGTTTCTCCAGAAGTCTTCGAATAAAAGACATTTCTGGAGGGATAGAATTTCAGGTAATGAACTTGATGAATTTGCGGGAACACAGAGACATTTTTAAGTATAACCTTTACTGTTGTATTTTGGGAAAAGTCTAAGTTTGTCTTTTCAAGGCTCAATTTCTCCTCAAGATTAAAATCAGTTAAGTTACGCAGAAAAGTTTTACTATTGCAGATGTAGAATATTTTATGTTCAAATAAACCCATCGTATCATAATGGATGTGTACAATCAAATCTTTAAAAATGTGTGTGTCCTGGAAAAGTTTGTCCGTCATGACGTTATGTGTTCATTCATGAAATAATCAAATTTATTAATCTAAATGCTTCAAAACTTTTGTTAATCTTTTTTTCTGTATTACCTTAACTGACAAAAAAGTTTCAAGTACTGTTTAATTGTTTTAATTCCACCATAAATTAAAATAATCCTCTGCAATTACTTGTAACATGATCGTTAGAATTAAATGCTTGGTATTTTGTCAAAACCTCTGATTTTCATATAATTTTCTCTACAATTTTATTGTTTTTATTTGATTTGTATAGCTAATGTTAAAAAAGCAGTAGATAAATGTATAAAAAAAATAATAAGTTTCCTCAAGGTTTTTAACTTTGGATATGTCATAAGAAAAGCCCATGAGCCATTCTGTGAATACGAGACATGCTGCTTACGACATGGTAATATTTCTCTTCATTGTGGCCCAGCAACAGAATGGAAATACTGAATAAACAGCAAATTATCTTAACATTGTTTTTGATAATTGGAGGTTAAATATCGGGTTTACGAACAGTTTGTTTCTACATAAAAATGCGTTCTTGGCAATTATGATCAGCAGGATCCCATCATGTGGTCTGATAATTACTGTTTGAAGGAACCCAGATGTCACTAGTGCCAGGAAGTCCAGCAGAAGAACTTCTGATCACAGTTTGATCAGCCCCATTAACTGCATGAAATATCTGTGTTTTACTCAACTAATCCACTTCAAATCTGACTGAGGCTACATGTGCATGTTTAAAATTCAAGGGGGCATTCATGAGCCAAATAACCAAACTTTTAGCCTGTGTCTAATGTCTCTCCAAGGTTTTAAGATTGTATGGCACTTTGCCTCTATTGTCTGATGTAGTTTATGAGCCATCTAGTTGAACTCCCTAAGCTTCATTTTGAAGGCGTGCCAGTTTGTGTACATCTGTTGTCACGTTTCTCCCTCCCCTTTGCCTTTTTCCACATTAAAAAAACATTAGCAAATTAGAATGAACGTCCTATTTGTGATATTTTCAACCATTTCTGTTTCTTTTAAAGGATCTTTTGAATATATTTGTACTATTTCAATACTTCATTCTGCAAATTTAATGTCAATTTGATCTCAATCTTGTGGGTTTTGAACCTTTTAAAAATAACTTTGATAAGCTTGACTTGTTTGATTACTAATGCATTAAATTATTCCTATTCAAACACTTGTGGTTCCTGTAAGAATGTAAGGGTTATACTTTGACTTCATTTTTTTAGTCTCTTCCACACAGATGCATGCACAACATTTTATTTTTACGGCAAGTTTTGATAGTTACATCAAACCATCTTAAAAGGAAACTTAAACTTGGGAAGAAAACTGGGGACTGGATAGCTGGATCATTAAGCATGTTTTGTTTTTAAAAACTAAATTTAAAGTGTGGTCGTTGAGTGTTTTGGATGAAAGCTACCTACAAAAACATTACCTCATTACTGAAAGCCAGTCTCTCAAATTAAAACGATCCCATCACTGCCAAAACATGTCATTAGACATTTTCTTAAATTGTTCTATTTTGCATTTTCCAAACTGTTTCATTATAAGTACGGAGTCGTTGCATTCAGGTATGGTTGTTTATTTTGTGACAAGTCTTCAAGAAGAAAGAAAAATGACCTCTACGTACAAGCGAGGTCACAGTGAGAGAGGAGCCATGTTGCAGATTTATAATTCATCATTTGTCTGAGGTAATGCAGCATTCACATGATAATTAATATTAATTTTTGATCGGCGCCTCCGGGCAGCCCTGCATTGTTCGGCAGGAGAACTTATGCCATTATTACCTTATTAGTGTAACTGTCAGACGCCTGTTTTATTTTACAAATATGCATCTTGTATTTTACACTATCAGCTGTGAGCAGAAACTTTGTGCATCTACAACAGTTCCAGCAAGACCTGATGACACCTAAATTCAATTCAATTTTATTTGTACAGCCCAAAATCACAGAATTTCTGTCTCTATGTGCTTCACAGTGAAGAAAGAAGAAAAACAAGAAAAAAAAGAGAAACATATAAACACAAATACACAGCAAGAAAACTAACCAACAAACATTAGCTAAACAATACGGTGGGAAAAAAACTCCTAAAAACCCATCAGTGAGGAAAAATAAGAAACCTCATGGGGATCCACATGAAAGAGAGATCCCTCTCCCGGGACGAGCATCCAATGTGTCTAAAACTACTGTTTAAATATCAGCTTCTTCTAATTTACAGCTAAATATCTAAAGAATTTAGGAATGTGTGTGTGTGTGTGTGTGTGTGTGTGTGTGTGTGTGTGTGTGTGTGTGTGTGTGTGTGTGTGTGTGTGTGTGTGTGTGTGTGTGTGTGTGTGTGTAATGGTTTTCTGTGCATGTGCCCCTGCAGCAAACTGATAACCCGTTCAGGATGTACCCTGCCTCTCACCCAGAATCAGCCAGGGTAAGATCTGGTGACCCCGTAAGAAATAAATGGTTCAGAAGACAAAACAAAAAACCCTCTAAAAACCCAGTTGCAGAAAAAAGAGAAGAAACCTACTAAAAATCCATTTTGGGTGGAATCCTGTCTGAGAATGACCGTGCCGAATGTACCTTGGACTGGTAATTTTTAGATCAGTTCATCTTCATCTATGGTAGTATAGTTAGGGTTTGTAGCATGCAGCAGATGGGCTTCATCCAGTTAGAGGTGGGGGAGATACAGTGGGACAGATGGGATGTGGTGAAGGGTCTACAGGTCAGGACAGAAGCACAGATGGGATCTGCTGAGCTCTAGACATCAGTGGGACATCCACAAGTAGCCGGGCATCTGGAACTGTCATAGCTCTCCCAAAGGGCAATCAGGCAGTAGGAGAAAGGGACAATTTGAGAAATCCACTATACTAAGCAGAGGATTTCTCAAGGAACCCAGTGGAATACTGGGTTCAGTAAATGATAAAATATCAAAAAGGAGAAGTAAATGAAGCTAGAAAACCCAGGCCCAGTAAACCATACTGCCTCCAGCTTCTGGTTCTTTGATGTCTACCTGCAATCGTGACCAGCGCTAATGGAGTTAAGTGCTATAAATATTGAAAGAATTGCACTTTTTTTTTTAGCAATGGGAACACATCCTGTTGATTGCTTTGCAGAATTAGAAAGTTTTCAAGTACGTGTGTTTTTTTAATATAATAATTTGAAACTTTATTTGTCTTTATTGGTGTATTGAGTGTAAAACTTGCAAAAACAACCCTATTGTTTGCTTTTATTCTTTTCTTAAAGTGAAAGTGCTGTTTTCTGCATGTGGGCAAACTGGAAGACTAAACGGCCGTGCAGAGTTCAGTCTTTCTCTGTGCTCGATTGGATTCTGTTTACTGACCAGTTGACAAATGATCTGTCATGATCTGCTTGTTTTGTAAAGCACTCATGTTCTTACACCTGAGGGAAGCTTTTCAGTGTGAAGGAAGAGGTTTCAGCATCACTTTGGGGCATTTTATCAACAGGACAGCAGGTGCACGAGTCTCTGACCCACACCCTCCACCAGCTGTGTGTATTTGTGTTTGCGTGAACACGTAGAGACCAAGTGGCAGAGCTCCAGAGCTGCAGAGCTGTGGGAAAACTAACTCAGCTTGCCACATCGACTGAAGACGCTGGTGAACCAAAAGTTGCCTGCTGCTGCTTCAGTCTGCATCATGTTTCCAGGGAAAACTTTGAAAGGCAAAGAGAACTGCTCTTCTATTTTTTCTCAAGTTAAAAAAAGATTGACAGGGCCTTTCATACTGTATTATCCGGCCTGGCTTTTAACTCCAGGAGAACTGTGTTCACAAATTGATGCTCTGCTCCTTTGGGGCTGTAGCTGAAACATTAAATTGTACTGAAATATTCATATGTGAGTGCATTTAGCTGAGAGCAATTGCTGTGCAACTCCCCAGAGACCAGATGGAAATGCTTGCAGGGCCTCAGCATGGGCTGGCAGACACCCTGAACTCTGGCTGGGACAGAGATTGTGATTTAGCAGAGGCCACCAAATTAGAATAAGTTGAAGGCTACTAGATCAAAAAAATCACTGTGTGCCCCAGTGACCAGTAATCATGCATAGTATTTAATGTGTCCAGCTGAAAGAACTTAGACGTCCTTCTGAAAAACACAAAGCAGTCACACCTCAATGTAAGTTTACTTTTAGAGAGCAAATGATTAAAAAAGAAAATTATTTCTAAATGGTGCAGCCTTTCATTTTTCATTCAGTCACACACAACCTCTGAAAAATTTGACCACTTCTTAAAGAATGGAAAGTTATTTTGATTGAAAAAGAAGTTAAATCATAAATATATATATATATATATTACAAAGGCCGACACACTCTGAAAAACATGCAAGTTCAGACTAGTAGCTACCTCCCCAAAGATTTACGTTTCACTTTAAAATAATGTTTGGTGTGTTCCCCTCTCCTCGTGCTGTTTAAGTCAGTCATGCATAGAGACTTATACATTTGATTGTTGAATTAAATGTGATGTTTGGTAGATTGTTTTACTGAATAATGTCATGTTCTGCATCCCGAAGGACTCTGGAATGTCTGTGTCTTTATCACATGACTAAATTAAACACATCTTCTGATTGATTACGAAGAAATAATTTAATAGAGTTTGTTTGCTTAGAACAAAAAAAAAGAAGATCTTTGGGAAAATAAAGTTAAAAAGTACAGGTGTGACTTTTATTGATTTAATTACTGAAAAGTATTTATTAGTTGCTCAACAACACGACTCCCAGACTGACTTGATTTGGTTTTGGTTCTTCTCTCTGTCTTGTTTTCTATGTTTTCCTTATTTTTGTGGTTAATCCTTTTATAAAGATCAAAACAAGGATTTGGTTGTAGCCACCAAAATAAAAAAAAAGAAAAACAGTTTTATTAGAAATACCAAAAGGAAAAATAACAGAACAAAAGAAAAGAAGAAGAAAAAAAAGCTTCTGTAACTATGACGACGGTCTCTTGAGTGGGTTTCTTCCACCAAGCGAACCTCTGGATCCAGAGCACTTAAGAACTATGTTTGAAAAAGAGAACCTGAGAAGCTTTTTAAAAAATGATGTATAATTTATTTGTATTTTTCTCCTGCTTCAGAGCTTCATGAAGGAGTGTCCTGCGTGAGACATGCTCTGAATCTGTCAAACCACAGCAGTAATGCAGCCCCATTCTACACAGACACACACACACACACACACCTACACACACATATCTATTTACATATTTTTTTCAATGAGCTATCCATAGCTATATTAATACCTATTTAGAGCAATGGATTTATGTATATATAACCATGTTGTTATTGGCTGATTTAGACATCATATGTATCTAAATTGATCTTAACAAGTGCATGTATTGATATTTACATCTATTGTCATACGTACATATTTGACACCCTTTAAATATAATTGTGATTGGTTAAAAATCCAGTGGACCAATAATTTGTTAACAAAGTTTGGTTCCTGTTTCATTTTTTAGGTTCAACTTCAAAACATTAGTTTACTCTTTTTTTTTTTATTTTGTGCAAAAAAAACATACTTTATAGTTGTTCAAACAAGAATTTGTTATGATTTTAATAGAAATTTTGCTGAAAAAAAAAGAGATTGATCTGTTTTTTATTTTGATCTTTGGATCTTTTAGACATTTTTAAAAAGTTGTTAGTGTGAAACATCTGTAGATGTAATGCAAAGTGCACACCTGTTATTCAAATGAATAGAATCTAAGTACTTTATAATAAAAATCTTAGTTTAAGAGGGTTTTTAGGACTGTTTCAAAACCAGAAAAAACTAAATCAAAATTTCTTGAGTAAAATTGATTCACTGCAAGTTTCCAGTGAAATGTTTAGAATGAAGAGGCATTTTAGTGACTTTTAAATGATGCATTTTCTCCTCAATTCTTCTGACCCTGGACATCATGTAGTCATTGGACAGTCACTCCAGCATGCAAGCAGTTTCCTCATTGTGGCAAATTCTAAAAACGGTAAACACAATTATCTGGTCTTTTACTGCAAAAATGCTTTTGAACTAAACTTGTGGTCGATGAAGGATAAAAACAGTAAATGTTCAATTTAATGACGTCAGAGTCATTTCTTCTTCTTGTTCTTTTGGCATTTGCCTTCAGGGGTCGCCACAGCAAGTCAGTTTCTTCCATCTAACCCTATCTGCTGCATCTTCTTTGGTCACGCCAACTATCTTCATGTCTTCCTTCACTGTAACCATGAACCTCCTCTTTAGTCTTCCTCTGGGCCTCCTTCCTGTGGTACCAAACCAAGCATCTTTCTGCCGATGTACTCTCTCTCTCCTCTGTACATGTCCAAAACATCTCAGTCTGGCCTCTCTGACAGAGGAATTGTGCTATTCCTCTGATGTATTGTCAGAGTCAATAATAACGAAAAACAAAAAAACTCAGTTATTCAAATGTTATTTTAAATTTTGTGCTCATTACCTATGTACAAATAAGAGTGAGAAATATATAATGTAAAATAATCAATTAAATTAGTATAAACCAAATTTATCCCAGACAGTAAAATAAAACTGAATGAGCAACAAAAACAAAGAATGGTGAAAACATAGTGAATGAATGATTAACTAAAAGGAAAAAAGTTTGCTTTACAAAAGTCTCACAAAAGACAAATAATCTTCTTCTGTCTGGAATCATTGGTTTCCTCTGCTAATGAAAAAGAGAAACAATGATCATGTAATGTTAATGTAGTTAAAGTGACTCCCTCTGTGACATTATTTGAACATTTCAATAATTAAGAATCTAATGGTCACTGTTAATTCACTTATCTTCCTGTGAGCGTGACAGCAACTACCAATGATTTCATTGGAGAGGTCCCAAAAGCAATTTACTCTTTAGCATGTCTCCTAAAGGTCCTCGCCATGCACCAGGCCTGTCAGAATGCACAAGCTGCCCTAGTCTGAAGGATATGATGAGTATTGACGATATGAATCATTTAGTAAAACTTTGAAGTTAACCTTTAAAAGGAAAAGGGATATCAATCCAGTTATTATCATTATTTTGCAAGCATACTGATCAGTTTCACTCAGGGTGGAGCAGGAAATTTAACCATACAAGTTAACTCTTCTTTTACACGGATGGCTGGTTTGTAATGAGTTAAGAATAGAGGCGCTAAACCTCCACTTGATACATTAATACAAAGACAGTTATAATAGATAGGGGCCAACCCAGGGTTTGCCACCCATATTCAACAGGGTTCCTTTGTGTGACTGAAGAGCCAAGGAGATCATTATTTATTTACTTGGACCGAGGCATGCAATAGGCATTGTTGTTTCTTTGTGAATTAGATTGATGTGCAAGGCGTAGTAATAGTGAGTAGCTGGTAGGTTTCAGATACAAGTTCTCAGCTTACACGTGAGTTCATCAGAAATTGTTCCATCTTTTTGTCAAATCTTTGAATTGTTTCCATAAGTCTCAACACCTGATGTGGGCTTTTTAAAGTAAACAGAAATATCTTGGCAAGAACAAAAATGTTCTGCAGCAACATCCATACAGGTTTTTTAATATAAAAAAGTCATTTTAGTTTTATTATTATTATGTGTCCTGCAGTTGCTCTTAAAATGTTAAAATTAATTAATACTTCATAAATATTCATATTCGGGTGAGGAGCTCTGCCATCTGGGAGGAGCTCGGTGTCTAGCCACTCCCCCTCCAGGTTGAGAGGAGCCAGATGGGGTGGTTCGGGCATCTAGTCAGGATGCCCCCCGAGCAGCTTGCTGGCGAGGTGTTTCGGGCACGTCCCATCGGGATGAGACCAAGAGTCAGACCCTGGACTCCAGCGAGTCCAGGGTCTGGACTCCAGGATTCCAGCGAGTCCAGGGTCTGACTCTTATTCCTGATGGGGTCATCGGGGTGCCGGGGATTATCCAACTGGGTACAACCCAAAAAGGTTTCTAGTCTATTTCAGGGCCACACACACACACACACACACACACACACACACACACACACAACCATGCACAAACACACTCATTCCCATGAGCAATTTCATAGTGACCAATTAACCTACCATGCATGTTTTTGGAGAGCTTGAGGATACCGGAGAGAATCCACACATTCACGGGGAGACAATGCAAACTCCACACAAAAAGGCTGATGTTTCAAGCCTTGTCCCACTTCAGACTCGAACCCTGACCTTCTTGCTGTGATGCCACTGTGCTGACTCTTGCGTTACTGTGCAGCCTTTCATAATTAGTAAACAGTAAAAATATGCATATCTAAAATATTTATAATCGTTTCTCATTTTAATCCTTTTCACCTCAGATATTTGACATATCCAAAGAATGTCTGTATTATTGAATTACAATAAAAGGACCCAAAATGAAGAACAATTTTCATCAAATGACTTAATTTCTTTAAATTAAGCTCATTTTTATTTACCTCTTATGATTAAATCTATCTGGTTTTTCATTAAAAATGTTATCTAAATAATTTTTGATTGTCCTTTTTGTAAGAATCATATTCACAATTAAATCAGTTGGATAGATGCAAAGTTTGACAAGTAACAAAATGGTACAGCAGTTTATGCTTTGAATAAATGATATGAGAAGATAATTAAAGGGGAAGCTGTTCTCTTGATAGATTTGCCATGACTTCTCCAATCAGTGGTTGTTGTGACAAGTTTAATGCTAATAACCTTAAATAATTTAGACTTCGCCACCAAATGCAACTAATCTGATTATGCTAATGATATGATGTGTTGGTTCATAATTGGAGTCAGAAATCGGAGCAGTGAAGCAGATACTAACTTGTTTTTTTACGTTTTTTATTCAGATAACAATGTCTCCATTTTGGCAACAACTTCCACCATATCAAGTTTACAAAAGTGTCTGTAAACATTAAAGTGCAAAGAAATTTGCTCGCCATGTTTGGCACTTATCTTTTAAAGGTTCATGCTACAAGCACTCAGGTTGTTTGTTTTTTTTTCTGTCCATTCACATATCTTTTCATTCACTCTACACAAATATACTCTTACTAATATGTCTTTTAAAAACAAAATGAAAAAAGCTTTTTCGCAAGTTTTTGACGACGTTTCATCATTTCAAATGTTTAACAGAAAGGCAAACAGTAAAAATTCAGTCCTGTGTCACATGTACCCTGTGGCTGTTTGAGCAAAGAACAGCATGTTGAACACTCAACGTTTATAATAAAAGAAAGAAAATGAGACAAAGCAATAAAAAGTCTTCTTTAACAGTTGAAATTATTGTTCATGTTCACAATGGGCTTAAACGGCCCTGTGCTGGTTTTAATTCTTGTGTATTTCAGTGCATTTTTTTATTTGTCCAAAGAGAAAAATCCTGATGAAGAATGTGTCCAAAAAACACATAAGATTCCCCTGACTGAGATATATCAGTCTTTATTGTGCTATATTCAGGTTTGTCTCATTTAAGGAAAAAAAAAAAATCAATTAACCGAGGACATTGGAAGTTAGAAGTTATGGCAAAGGGCTTCAGAATTTTTTTTCTTAACTGGAAGCTTAACCATTAGCTTGATTCGCATCTAAAAATCTCAATTTTTTACAACAGAAAAATTTTATTTTCATATGTTCAGCAGTTCTTGTGAGGTTTATTTTACCACAAGAGATCAGGTAATGCCAAAAAAAGGTTGGCAGTTAAAAAAAAAAAGAAAAACAGCTTCTGTTTCTGTGTAACTGTGACTTATGTGTCAGGCATGTGCCCCAAAGATGAGTCAGATGGGCCGAGAAGTCTGTATTTTTCCTCCAAAGATGGCTCTGTTGTGCTGCTTTGCAGATGGATTAGAGGTTTGGTCTGCAGCAGAACGCATCCTCTTTCACGGCCGCGCCTCTCCTCTTGGTTTCTGCAGTTGAAGATGTTTATTCTGTTGTCCAGCTCAGGACTGGTGTTTTCTGAGCCGGTGGGACTAGGAAGCTTAAGGTTCACGGGGTCCACCACCAGGCCCTTTTGAGCGAGGCAAGAGCCCTCAGAAAGGGAAGAGAGTAACTCCTGCACCACCATGCTGGGGTCCCTGTAGGGATCCTGGCCTGAGAAAGACGGAGGGCAACATTGATGGGAGCTGTAGCTCAGGCTGAGCTCCTGAGCTGCGCTGCTACTGCAGTCTGTCATGGACGAACCCGGAGTGTGACTGCTCAGGCTGTGAGGACGAGCTGTCAGGCTGCCACTAGAACGTGATATGCTGGTGGAAACGTCACTCACAGCACTTCCCACTCGCTCCATTGCCAGCATCGGATTTGACTGGATAGGGTTAATACAGGTGGGGAGGTGGACGTCAATGGCTGCCGTGGTGATGACCCGGGTTCCCTGGCCAGTTCTTCCAGCATCTTTAATGGCCCATCACATTTTGGATAAGAACAGAAGACAAAGTAACACAACATGCCCAGAAAGTAATCACTCAACAAAAACCTTAACGGCATTAGTGAGAATTCGTAAACGACATTCAGCTGTTTCTGAGCAGCCATAAATAGTTTGAGTTGAAGTTTTACATCTTCATATGAATTGATGTTGACATTCTGTGTGACATATTTACCACTGGTGGCTTCGCTGTAGTACTGGCTGATGTAGTTGTTCATGTCATCACGCACAATTGGATCTGAAAATAATTTGAAAAAAAATAAGCATTAATAATCTTGTTGTTGTTGTTTTTTAAACCAAAAAGACTTGAATAATGGAAACTTGCTATTAGCTTTTATTACGGAGTATTTTTTTTCATATATTAAGCTCTTTCTCCTGCTTTTCTTCCCTACCACCACTTTATGACCCGAGTCAAACACCCACACAAGACAACTATAATGGAAACTGGAAAAGGGCCGTGGGTTTTTTTATTACTTCATATTTCTCTTTCATGCAGTAAGCTCTCACTCCTGCTTTTCTTCCTTACCACCACATCACAGCCCAACTCAAAACACCCACACATGAAATCTTACAGCTTATGTTCGAGTGCTGCACGCGTTTTCATGTTTGCTTCCACTTTCTACATCTTGCTCTGTGTGCACTCTGGATCAACTCTTATGATAAATTAAACAAATATGAATTAGAAGACGTTAACTTTATTGGTGTTGAATGATGTCGGAATTTTTTTTTTCTCATACAGTGAATGTTTTGGTTAAATACTTTAGTTGGTGAAAAATAGAATTCACACCTTCTTGCCCGCCTTCACACTCCGGGTCCATTTCAGTAATCACAGCCCAAGTTACTTCAAATGGAATATATCTCTTATGTTTACAACATAATATTGACAGAAAGAACTTGTGCCCCAGGCCATGGATGCTTTATAGGCAAGTGGTCAGGATCAAGCACACACTGCTCCAATGCACATTAGCTGCACCTTACCGCACTAGAACTAAACTGGGAGGTGGGTGGTAGGGGGGTGGGAGCTCTTTGTTTCGTCTCTGATCCCCGCAGCCTGCCTGGCCTCACTGTGCATAGCGAATGCTGCTTCTTCTCCTCGCTTGATTGGTCTTGAGCTCACTGTTCACTGGCTGAGTGCGAGCCCAGAGTACCCTGAGTGCTAGCCCCTGTCCCTTGGGACCTCCAGCAGACTCTGATGGGTAATTTCATTTATTTTTCAGTCTAAAATATTAATCCACGAGCCACCCCGTGAGAGGAAGCATTGCACTCACTAAAACACGACTGAGACAATCACTCCACAATTAATAAGGCATGAGTTTTAAGGAAAAGAAAAGGCTGTCCAGCATACGGGAGAGGCTCTTTCCTTCTTACTGTCACCTGAGTTACTGGGGCTGTCATGGTGGAAAAGAAGAGGGGACGCTTAGAGGAAAAATTGAAACCTAAACAATCATTTTAATAGGAAAAGTATTAGTTCTACAATCCAGATAAAGCTGACGAAGCAAATTAAATGAAGATACCAAACAATGAATATCAATTACCCAGATGATCTCATCTCAAAATAGAATTTAATTCATCATCAAACACTGAGTCAATTAAGCTCTGCAAGATGAGTGTAAAATACACTGAAAGCAATTACAGACATTTTTCTTACCACATCTTACAAGAAGCAGGGATACCCCCACCTCAGAGTCATCTAAGTCTTTATTGTTGGACAGATGTGTTGTTGTTAAACCACAATGAGCGATTTGAGACAAACATTCCTTCAGCATGTAACTGGTTTTAGATGGAGACATCGTCATTTTAACCCCTTAACAGCTCTTCAGACTTTAACTTGTTCACCATCCGTGAGGTAAAGATTTGACTTGCATAAACACACTGATGCAGATTCAAATTGATTTGCTTTACTTTTGGATAAAAACACCTTCTAGAGGTTGGAAGAAATTTGAATAAAATTTTAGTTATATTTTACCAACATGTTTATTAATGTTAATATTACATATTAACATGTAAAATTTTTCCATCACCAGAAAGAATATTATTGTACTGACAAAAATTTTTAGTGCATTATTTTTATAATTAACATTAAATGGTAAAATTTGGTACTTTAAGAAATAAATCATTAAGGATTTTTTTCTCCTGGCTGTTGGGTGGCACCCTGCAGGTCAAACTGACATAAATACTGATAAGTAAAAACAAATTTGACTGAATCTGCATTGATCGGAGTTGACTTAAACCCTGTGGCTTGTGCACTTATCTAAACGACCATGTTTCTTTAAAAAGCCCTGCTTGTTCTTGTGAACCAGATTTGCCACTTTGCCCTTGGGGTAATATTGTGACCACCAAGGAGCTCTCTGGTACCTCATTGTGGTTTCCAGGTGGGGAACAGATGTTGACAGGAGCCCACTCTCTCCAAGCAAGACCCAATTCACAAAGCACTCTGTACCTTAAATAGTTTGACTGAACCGAGTTTGCAGGTTTGACTTGACTGGACCCACTAAGGGAGGTTAATAAGAGAGAGCTGAGACAGAGGTCTACACGGTCTGACGTGGTGTCAGAGAACCTGCTTGTTTTCTGCAAGATTCACAAAATCTTAAAAGCTTTTTTGTCATTACAATGATCCTATAGCGCCTGCAGTCAGATGGGTGTTTTGTGTGAGCATGAAGGGGCTAAGAGCTTGGCCTCAAAGACGCTCCGGGGCTACTGCTCCACATTCACCGTACACCGCTCTGGCATCCAGGTCGCCTGATGTTACCTCGTTACAGACTTTTTGTACCACATCATTATGCACAAGCTTTGTGCCATTTTGTTACGGTGCTTTCTTAAACAAAACATTTAATTTGATCTTTACATTTATGTAAAGAAAAAAGACATTTTTTTCAAAAAGTCAGTATTTTCCAATTTTGGGGTAATCATTTTTATCTTATTGCATATATAAATGTAAACAATGCATGTAAATACAGGGTCTTTTGTTGGCTAAGAAATGACATTTTTCCTTATCAATAGGATCAGTCAGTTTCTCTCTCATTTTTGAAGCAGTAAATTTTCCCTGTCTCTCACTTCCTGCTTAGTCCGATGCTCTGGGTGCATACACAACACAGCGTAAATCATGTTTGAAGCCACAAATACAATGCAATGCATGGCAATTTTATCAAGCTGGTGCATATTCTTTCATATTCTTATTTTGGTGCGTTTGAGCATGAGCAGGGCTGCAACGCTGCTGCAAAAAAACACCCTGCTTCGGTTAGAATGTGAGCATAGTGAATAATCAGAGGCCAAGAACAATCTGACATTTGAATAGTATCCTCATACTGGACAGGAGAGCTCGCAAGGAGCTTAAACATGCACGAATGAAATAGAAAGCATTGTCCTTTTTTTTCTAGATGTGGAAATAACTTTTAAAAGTAGTGAAACTTCTTAAAAGTAGGTTTTGCATAGAACTGCTTCTATAAATAAGATGCAGTGATAGCACACATCATTCATTCCAGTGATGCAGCATTTAAAGTCAGACTTTGTTTTCCTTTCCCCTGGCCTTTGAAAGCTCAGTTTAAGGAACAACGTCTCACCTGCACTGGCGAGTGGCTCTCTGGGATTTCTCTGACCTCCCTCATCATCGGACTCCCCAGGCGTCAAACCTTCTATGACCTGAAAACTCCTGCCCTGTTTGCTCCACGAATGGTGCATCTGCATCGCTGCTTCACGCTCTGCTGCAAGGTCCAGGTCCTGCTGAGCCAGGTGGGCTCTCAGTTGCCTGATCTCAAACTGATGCAAGTTACATTCATAAGTAAAAAGTGTGAAAGAAAAATAACAAAATAGACAAAGATCAGATTTTTAAAAAAAATAGATGGAAGAAGAAGACAAAGAAAATTAAATTAATTGAGACAAAATTAGAAAGGGAGAAAAAAAACAATGGAAAAAGTTGAGGAAGATTGAAAACAAAAACATGTCATAAAAGAAAAACCACAAGAGAGGAAAAAATGAGAGAAAGAAATTAGTTAGGTTCTCTTAAATTTAGTGAGCATCACAAACAAACAAGCAAACACAATTTGGATTCATTATTTTGGGTGCAAAACTTAATTTAATTCAAGGCTCATCCAAGATGAAAGTCTGAATTTGTTCTCATTTTACTTTCAATAAGTTTTCTTCTTGAAAACAACATAATCTGATAGCTGGGAAAAGTGTGACATGTCTGAGATGCACACGTTTTATTTAATAATACATTAGTATAGAAAATATTGCTTATACTGTATGTAGATAGTGCCATTTTCTCGAGTTGTGAAATTGATAGAAAATTGTTTTAATAATAATTGTAATAAAACACAATGTTCTTTTAGTCAGAATATTTTATGTCCTTTATCATTTTGATCTTACTCAAAATGACCAAATTTCTAAATTGGAACCTCTGATGGATTAGTTCTGGTTTCTGAGCCTTAAACTTGACACCAATAACCTTGATACTCTGACACAAATATCATGCAAATCAACATTTCTCACATGGGTAATTATTATGCAAACATTTAAGAATCCATGTGAACTCAAAGTCTTTTTAAAAGTCTTTTGGCAAGGTTTTTGTCAGAAGGTCTTTTGTAATATTTTCTGTGTTGGATCTGGTTCAGTGAAGAAATGTTAGTCAGAACATTCTGTGAGGTATTGCTGCCCTCATCTGGCGGCATCTTAATCCACACGTTCAAACCATGAGACCAGTGTTACTGTACAGTATATAAGAAGTTAAAAAAAAAGTGTCCTACAATTCCTACAATATTTTTATGTTTGTGTCTTTGTCAAGAAGATTTTTTTTTTCAGAAATTAATATGGCGTATCAATCATTAAAGAATTATCAAACTAATTTGATCAATATGTTAGCCTGATTGTCACTGACTTTGTAGATTATGTTTAAGTGTCTAGCAATACAAGTTTTGCAGAGTATTTGGCAGTTCATAATTTTTCACACTTTTTATTCTGGAGTAAATTAATCTAATTAAAAACAAACCCTTCAAAGTTAGATGTGCATATGTTTAAACGTAACAATGTGATTTGTACGACCAGCCTTTATAATGCTAATAATAAAACTCTTCATTGTCAGCAGATGGATTGTAAATCTGGTTGTGATGATACTCACAGCCTGCTCCTGACAGATCTGAGTGAGACGCTCCAGCTGCTCCTCTCTGACAGCTTTGGTTTTCTCACACTGCTGAATCTCCAATTCCATCTCCACTTTGACTTGTAACACATAAGCTGGTGAAAAAGAAGAGAAAAAATTAACAGAAAAAAAACATAGAATTGGACAAAAGAGAGTGTCTAACATTAAAATATCTGGATCACTTGAGGGGGGAAAGCCTGTCAAAGAACACTTGATGATGTTATTAGAAGAGGTGACTGACGATGAACATCTGTCATCACACAAACAACCTTCCTAAATCACCTGCAACACCTTACCTGTAAAGAAGACACAGAAAGAAAGAGATTTCACTTAATGTTGTCTTGCAGGTGTCTCAAAGTCTATTTCATGCTCTGCTTAATCATTGCTTCAACACATTGACAAACATCTCAAAAAGTCTTTTGTGCGCAAACTTATTTTAGCATCTGCATAAAAAGAAGAGTTTAGTTGATTCCTAAAAACTTGACAAATAAAATACAGTTTGATTCCTTTAATGCGCTATGGACGCTATTCTATTCACCAAGTGTCGTTTGTGTGCAGCAAAAAGTTAGAAAGCAAAGCAGAAATCTAGTTTTGTAGGTAAAGTTTAATTTTTTTTAGTGTTTAAGACTGTGAATACTACATACTTGAGAAAAAAACATTTTATGATACAAAGCAGAGAGGAGGAAACCACACGACCAGTGCTACGTGCTCATTGTGTATATTTATAGTCACAGTGACAGACTCAGAACAGAAGGAGGCTCTGCATTGGGTCAGTCCAGTCAGAACTCAAACAAGCATCACAAGCTTAAATAGAATTTAGTTATTTAGCTACTAATCATCACATGGCTATGATGACGTAACAACTCTGAATTTAACACATGGTTAACTGTGTATTGCAGCAATGCAACAACTTCTGGTGTGCACAAAATCCTCATTTTTAGCACAACTGATTCTCCAAACTACAAAACTGCTTATCTTTACACACCCTGCACTAAATGCATCCTGCACCTAAGGAGGATTAATCAGAGTTTTTATACATAATTTTGTCAACAGATGAAAGTTAACATCCATTCAGCCATCTTCTCAACCACTGTGCAACTGGTTTGCTGAGTACGAGAGCCTGACCCAGTTAGTAAATGGCAAGAAGCAGGGTACATGAGACATGTTGCCAGAATGTCGCAGAATCAAGAAGCAAAAAAGAATAACAGAGGCTATTCTAGGTTTATTTTAGTTTCTATGCTGTCTTTTGTCCACCTAATATTGTTTGCAAACTCCCCTGCGAGTACATTCTACTTTTCATTCTATATTTGCCTTCTCAACAGACTGACACAAACATACCCATAACACTAATATCTCAAACTCATTCTGCAATCTTTTTATTACCTCTACGGACGGCCCAGCAGCTATAAAGTTAATGGTTTGCATATTTTTAGAGGCAGGGATTTCCCTTCAGAGATGTGTTACTGCCTTTCAAACAAGAAAACTCAATCACTCACAAATATCAAACACAACAGGTTGAGGTGCACATGAGGGAAATCAAGAGTTCTTTCTATGGAAGCACCTGTATTTCAAGAAGTTAAAACAAAGGCTCACACTAGCTGTGCTACAAAATTAGATTTATGTTGGCAGCCACTTCTTACAATGAGTTGTTTATATTCAGTATTTTAATCAATTAGATTTGTTGACTGTATTAAATATACCTGCAAGAAGAAAAAATAACTTTGATTCAAGTTTCAAGAGACTTTATTGTCATTGCATTGAAAATTTGTTTGATGGCTTCTCAATCGAAGGAAGATGGAAAGAGACGTTTGACATCACATCTTGGATGTTGAGATACAATGAAAAATATCTATTAGGAGTTTAAAGAAAAAAAGCTGTACCAAACTCATCCTGTATGCAACCATGGACCCGCTATGAGGGTGACCTCTGAACGGATATTGAACCGTTCCACATTAGCATAAGGTAGGACAACCAATATATATTCATTATGGTTTCTTTGAATCTACTTAACCATATGCTTACAATCAATATGAGTTAGATTGTAGAGTGGCTGCAATCGAATCTGAGAGGTGATCAATAGCTCTGCTCCTCCGAATAGCAAACAATTCACATAAAAGTATAAATGAATGGCACCAATTTGTTCTTTTAAGGGTAATTTTTACTTGGCATCTCGTGATGTGAACGTGTTTAGAAATACAAGCAGTGGATCTGTATAAAATTATGGTTGAGGAAAAAATGTATTTCATCGCTCACCATCAATAATTCTCTTGACTCTCCAAATCCGTAAGGTGATGATGAGGCTGATGGCATCCCAAGGGCTGCTGGGACCATTGGCCACTGTTGAGGCCACCATTGGGGCCAGAGACAGCACAATGACAGCACCATCAAACACCTAAGATAGTTATAAATACAAAATCATTCACACATTAAATATAGTTAATAATTTCATTTGCTAGAATTTTAATTCAGACTTTTTTTGTTCAGTTTAATAATAACAGATATTTTAGACATTTAGAACCACTGATCCAACTCTAATGTTCACTGCTCATCCCAGGGGAGGAATCCCTCCTTCATTTGGGTCCCCATGAGAGAAGTTTATCTCACAGAATATCAATCCCAAATATATTTCATATATATGAATCCCTGCATCAAAATCAGTTAATATACTAACCTCCACTTTGTTCTCTATGTAGTCCCAAATTCCAAGCACTACAATTCTGAAGACAGTCTGAGTGAAAAAGAGATCAAGGAAAAAAATTAAAATAGATAAATGAGGGATCATGTTGACACACATCAAAAGCCGTTCCGATATTATTTGTCTTTTCAAACAAAATCACATGAAAATACTTGTGGAAAGAAAGCTGTCTACTTTTTTTTTTTTAATTCTCTCTTTTTTTTTCAAATATGGTGAGATTACTATGGAAAAGAATGTTTTCTAAATTTAGATTTAGATTGAGTCAAAAAGACAAAGCTAGGCAGATTGTCTCAGCCTTTAGCACAGCTACCTTTTATTCTCTCTCACTATTATTGATTTTAGTCAATAGGTGACAATTTTGTTTTTAATTTTTTTTAAAGCCAGTTGGAGTGACCATTCAATGAGTAATCAGCACAATTTCTGTGTTGTTTCTTGGTGGTTGATACAATGCTAAAAACCCATGATTAGTCAAAAGAGAAAGGAATTCAACTACAGAAATCTGTTTGTCCAACCTGTGATCCCATATCAACCAACAACCCCTCACTAGCAAGAAAGACAGAGAGAAAGAAGTATACTTTATTCATCGCTCAAGAGGGAAATTTGTGAGCAGCAGGCTGCCATGACGGTGCCAATAGTGGGAGAAACAGGGATTAGGTGTCTTCCCCGAGAACACCTAGACAGGAGCTCAGTGGGATTTGATCCTGCAAACTTACGGAGAACTTATGGTTCAAGGGCCAACGTTCTACCAACAAGTCCTCATTCAGAAATTTTAGTAGCTGAGTTAATAAAGGATTAATCACATCACTCTTACGCTTTCCTTTGTGCTGATTTTGTTCATTTCTAGTAAATATGTCTGTTTGTCTGTTGACTTTTGATAGTTAATGTCTTTCGTGGGGAATTGAAAGTGAGGCTTTAATTAGTTGGCATTAGTTGACGACAATATTGTATTAAGTACGCATTTAAAATGTATTATAGAAAGCATTTCGCCCTTAAATGGATGTAATTTTTCCAATCCATCTAGTATCAGAGTAAGTGTTCCATAATAATTTTAACTTTGAAAATCAACTTCTTCATAGAAATGAAAACAATTTCACAACCCGGACAGAATATTTTCAATTTACAGTTTTAGTTTATGTGGTTTCATTAAAATAAAATATTTCATACAAATTTGTGCCTTTAAGTTTTTTATTGTTCGACATTGCTTATGGGGTAGTAAAATATACGTAAATAAAATAGATTAAAAATCGAAAAAATAAAAGGTTGGATGAACAAGGAAAACAATAGCAGTATGTCTGTTTTACCTCAGAAAAGAAGAGGGACAGGATGATAAGGCTGATCCAGTGAATTATGCTGGCAAATTGGAACGCATTGGAAACTGCCAAAGAGAAGAAAAAATATATTAGAATAATCAGATTCTGTATAATAAAAAACAATTGTAACATTCAAAGGTTTTTTTTCATCTTCTATCTTTGATAGCCGAAGCACCTCACCAACGAGGCGTTTGGGAGATATTCTAATTAGATGCTCGAACCACCTCATTTGCCTCCTCTCAAGTTGGAAGAGCAACAGCTCTACTCCAACCTCCTTCTGGGTGGCAGACCTCCTCATCCTGCGGAGGAATCTTGTATTCATGATCGTGTTCTTTCAGTCACTACCCACAGCTGGTGATCATAGGAACGTAGATCGACTGGTAAATTGAGAGCTTTGTTTTTTGGCTTATTTCTTTCTTCACCACAACAAACTGATCCAGTGTTCTAATTATTGCGGATGCTGCACCAATTTGTCGGGTAATCTCTCACTTCATCCTTCCCTGACTTGTGAAAAAGACCCACGAATACTTAAATTCCTCCAATTGAGGCAAGACTTTTACATTCAAAGGTAATTTTTTTAAAACGTGTGTTTATGTGTAATTATTAATTAACCCACAGCAGCACATCGTACATTATCATCCATCCCTCTGATCGTCTGGGAGGCCTGGCAGTGAACTATGAACAAGATTACAATAGATCTAATGTGAGTACTGTCTCTTCATTCCCTTGTTGTCTCATTAGAGTTGGATATGGGCCAGTAATCAATGAAGATGTGTGCTTGCTGCCACTGACATACTTTATTCATTATCATCTCACTCTATCACTCTGTAGCACCATTTGGTTCCATCTCATCTTTTACTGTTGGCCTTGCACACATACGTTCATCAATTACAATATTATAAAAACTTCTAAAACTTCTCCTAAATTACTATTGAAAACTCTAAACATGCTCTTGTTTTAAAGTATGTTTAAAACATACTTTAAAACACCTTAAGTCCACTTTATAATGGTAAGTATTTCAACATTATTAACATTTAGAGTTTTTGCTCTTGTATTAAAATGTAAAACAAAAAAATTGTATGTGTATCAGCTCTTTTTTAGAAAACCGGTGTCCTGTCTAGATCTGCCGACAGAATACTGACCATGTTATTTGGTCTAGAGACAGTGGCATTGAGGAAAAGACAGGGACAGAGATGGAGGTAGCAGAGATGAAGATGCTGAGGAGCTCTCTGGGAGTGACCAGGATGGACAGGATTAGAAATGAGTATGTCAGCGGAACAGCACATGTTAGAGGTTTTGGAGATAAAGTCAGAGAGGCCAGACTGAGATGGTTTGGACATGTTTAGAGAGAGAGAGAGGGAATGCAACAGCAGAGTGATGCAGGGTTTGAAACCACCAGGCAGGAGGCCTAGAGGATTTGAGGGTCAGAGGGGCCAGACTGAGATGGTTTGGACATGTGCAGAGGAGAGAGAGAGAGTACATCGGAAGAAGGATGCCTGGTTTGGAACCACCAGGAGTGAGGCCTAGAGGAAGACCAAAGAGGAGGTTCATGGATACCGTGAAGGAAGACATTAAGATAGTTGATGTAACTGATGATGATCCAGGAGATAGGGTTAGATGGAAGAAACTGACTTGCTGTGGCGAGCCCTGAAGGAAATGCTGAAAGGAGAAGAATCAGCTTTTTGACACACAACAGTGTGTCAAAACAGAAACCAAAGGCATCAGCAAGCAGCCAAAGCAGGAACGTTTCCACTACAAAGTTTGGTAAAAGTAAAAGTGACCATTTAATTTAAAAAAAAATCTGAGAACACATTTTGTTGTTTTAATAAATCTCATTTTAAAATTTATATTTATCGCCTATAAGTTTAACTCAAGTTTTTTCTTTTACTATGTTTAATGGGAAAAGATCAAGATACAAAAGAAGTGCAATGAAAAGACAGTGATTATGAACAAGGCTTCATGAATTCCTATCTCTGAAATAAGTTCCCTTTACATAATCCATTTAACTGGAGGGCACAGTGTAGGTGAGGTGCCACTAGAGATAATAAAAATTGAGTAAATGCTCAAGGACACTAAGACGTTTAACTCCCTGCTGGTCCAGTGACGATGCTGCTGTGGTTTGCACTCAGTGCCTCCCAGGTGTTTCATGAATGTCACAGCATATAGATGAAGAACATGCATGGTCAGCAAAACTCCGCTGATAGAAAACAGAGGTTAAAACAGGAGAAACAAATTAGAATTTTTGTTTTTCTTTACATTGTAGCAGTTTGGTGTCAATGAGCAGCTCCAAAGACAGGAAGAGAACCACCAGGATGACACAGGCCACCAGGATGCAGTTGAATCCAGCACTGAGCAGGCAGACTTGCCACAGGGCCACTCGGCGGCCACAGCATGGCTTTAACCAGTTGGACCTGAAAGGAGAGCAAAGAAAGATAAGAGGACTACTATGAACTGCTCCTGCTATTCTTTTTTTTTTTTTTTTTTGCAGTGAAGTGTTGGCACTTCTTTGCTTTGCCAAGAGCGAAGAATTTCATCTCTTTGAACTTCCTGGGATGCCCAATAGAGGGTGTTAGGTTACTCTTGTGAAATGAGACATGTACCAGGCAAAGTTTAGACTCAGGATGGTCAGAGAAAGCATTGACAGAGGGAGGGACACTGGGGCTCTGTGAACTGGTGATGTGACCAACAGCCCTGTGGATGGAATTCCAATTAACTCTGTTTTTATGTGACTATAAAGGGAGTCACTGTAAAGGATGTCGGGAAAAAGAAGAATGTCATGTTTGGTGAACGCTCAGATCTTAGATAAAATACATCAGGGAGATTGGTTAGGGGATCATTCTTTCAAAATTGAAGATATTTGCATATAAATTAGAAAGCAATAAGTATGGACTTTACATTTTGAAGGAGCAAGAAGAATTCTGCGTTCACGCTGTAAAAATGTCTGGCAAAGCAGTGAAATGCTCTTGTTTTAAAACAAGGGGACATAGAGATCATCGATAGGAGCTGACAGTTGGGGATGAGAGAAACAATGCCTCTCACGGGTTGTCCATCTGGAATGGAAAGTTGGCTCTGCCCGACACCTTTTTCCACCCTCACATGTCCTTGCATGGAAGACTCAGACATTGGCAAAGCTTTTCCCTCCTCTGATCATGTCTTCATTCCATGGCATGGTGCTAATTTGAGCTGCAATGGTGGCAAAATGGCTCTATTTTTTCTGCAAATGCAGAATTTATGTAAGGAATTGTGTTTTTGTGACATACTGTATGTAATTGAAGCTCATGCATGCTTTTGCACATTTTATTGATAAATATTTGCAATATTATTTTAATAAAAATATAAGACTGCTTTAAATAGAAAAAATACAAGGAATGTAATATTATCAATCTATGCACAACGAAAGCCTGTGCTTGCTTTAATGTATTGATAAATTATTTTTTCCAAGTTAAAATACAGTAAGCTGTCTGATCTTCATCTAAACAGATAACCAGTACAATTCCATGCTGAAACAAAATAATTGCCTTTGAATAACTTTTTCACGAGTCACCTCACCATTTCTCGCTCATTTGTCTGTGATCAGAAGGTAGAAAAGGCCACATGTGTTGGGTTTTATTTCAGATGTAGCTTTTGTCTGGTTTTCTAACTTGAAATAAACAAACAAGGAAATTGGACACATGATTACCTCCAAAGGCCCTTCATGCAAAAAATAAACTCAGACTTGAATCAGGGGAGGCGTTAGCTCAGTGGTAGAACGTCCGTCCTTGGACTGGGAGAATTTTGATTCCCACTGGGCCCATACCTATGTGTTCCTAGAGAAGACACCTGGCCCTTAGTTACTCCCACCAATTGCACCGTCATGGCTGCCTGCTGCGGTGCAATGCACCAAAAGTATTTTCCCCGTCAGCAATGAATATAGTACCATTAAATTTCTATTCTGATGTTTTGTCTTTACAACTTTTTTCACATGAAAATATTTCTGAAATAGTCAGGGATATGTTTTCAGTTGTTGAAGAGTTCATCACTCCACAGCATTGGAAACCTTGAATGCTGATTTCCTCTAGAGAAATACTAGCATTCAAGCTTGGCACGAGTAAGCCACGACTCTGCAAACAATGCATGGATAATCTAATAAAGGCGTGACCATGCTGATAGCAATCATCTTCTTGGCTTTGGTTGGGGTGGCACAAGTATACAAACTCCAGATGGTGCAGAATCTGCTCTTGCAGCGTCTTGGCGAGACTCTGCGGATGCCAGGTATCATACCATTACGTATGCACGTTTACATGCCAAAAAAAACTGGACGATACACAGATGATCCAGCAACAAACATTGATTCTCTTCAGGTATTTATTGATTTGTGGGAAGTGTTTGTGTTGTTGTTCATTTTTTTTGACCATCTCAAACTCAGTTCATTAAAAACATTACATTTTTGGGTTTTGAATTACATGCAAGAAGTGATTAAAAATAAAACCACTTGATGTGCACACAAAGTGTAACAATGCCCTCACTGAAGTTAATACACTATCTCATGATAACAAGCTATGTTGGAGTTTAACTGAGGAGAGATACTTTTCTAGATCATATGTCTGAACTACACGTACCACATTTGTGTAAATTATAACATGAAATATAAAGAAAATAGCAAATTGTCCACAGATTTTGTGAGGGCATTTTGGTCTGGATTAAACGTCGCTGTCTGTCCAACTTTTCCAAGGCAGAGATTTTACATGGAAATCTTTCTGAATACATTTTTGCCACAAATTTATTCAATTTTTTTTCTACAAAAATCAATATTCCCAGAAACGTTTTTTCCCTGCACGCCTTTAAAAATTAGCATGTAACAAAACCAGTCAATAATATTTGTCGGTTGTTTTAAATTGTTACAGTTTTATAAATCTATCAATAAAGAAATGGACTTCTGTACAACCATATTTTTACTTAAACAAAGTGTTCAATTAATGCAACCTTACCGGTTAAAGCTAAGCCTTCTTGCATTTTGCTGCAGTTTAAAGTGAATATACCTGTTAACTTTTGTCACTGTGCCATAAAGCAAAAATGCATCATTTAAAAAAGGCCTCAAGAAATGGACAGAAGCATAAAAAGTGCTGTTTTCTACGTATTCCTTATTCTGTAGATTAAAAAAAATGCACATGATCAATGTCACTAAAGCAAAAAACAAGTGTGGTTTCTTTAAATCTTTAAACTTTGCACATAAGTTAAAAAGTTAAAAGTGCAAAATTTGCAAAAAAAAAAAAGTGCAACATTGGAAAAGATAAATGATTACCTCTCACCTTTTATCGGTGCAGCCTATCTAATATGAGATTCATCATCTTAGGGTATTAAAATCAGGTTTTAAAAAATGGAATAAATCTGAATTACAACCTGCCACACAGCAACACACACTTTTTATTTTACAGACTAACATCACTACACAAATCCATACATCAAGCAGCCACATAGATTATATCCTGAGCAGATACTTAATAGAAAATAGAATCAAAGTTTTGATGCATGCGACCGGCTGAACGTGTTCGTCCTTCCTTCATGTCACAGCAAACCAGCACAGCCTGGAAGCTACAAAGTCCAATACTGCTAGTGACACATGGAGTATATTAATGAGTATTTTTAAAGCAACAAAACAGTAGCAAATGTTGCATCTCTGACCCAGTCTGCTCTGACAGTCTGACGGAACCACCTGGCCTGAATCACTCGTAAACAAGCCACATTTTGCTGACAAGGTCAAACTGCCAAGTTGGATGATTTCAGCCCTTCTTTTTACAGTATCACACTGATTCACTGTCTGTTGCTTTAATAATAATTCATACACAACTTTTAACCATAACGATGGTTTCGTTTTTATCTAAAACATATTTTTGATGTTGTTCTACATTTAATAAGGTTATATGCGTAATGTATTTTTTTTCTTTGTTGGAATCAGGTGCAACACTTAAAATCTTTCATAAAAACCTCATAAATTTTAGTAATACTTAACAATATAACAACATTTATCCACCGGAGATAAAACCCCTCTTTCTTTCTCTTCACCAATTCTAAAAGCCCAGCTTACCCTGTCATATTTCAACATATTTTTCATAGAGATGTGAACAGATGATTCATGCTACTAGAATTTTTTTACTTTGTTCGACTTCTTTTGGAAAGTCCTTTTCAAAAATTACTTTGAAAGTAAACCAGCCACCAATTCGATTGGTTCTCACCTTCAGTTGTTGTTGTGTTGATTTAAAAAAAAGTTTTACAAACACATGTTTGGAAAGCGGTGCAGCTGTCAGAAAAGTTATGAAAGATAACGTGTAGAGCATGTGGAAAAATTGGAAATGTTTTTCTTTTTACTCAAGAATTATGTGCATACATGCTTAAAAACAGACTTCACACGAAAATGCAAGTGGAAAATGGTTCAAATTTATCTGATTCAAAAACAGGTGAAATGCAGAAAAAAGCATACTCTGTAGTTACTACAGAAGCTGAAGTTCAAGCAAATTCAATCTTTGGGAAAACACTGTATTTTGGACGAAATACAATTTTTGAAGATACTTCTCTCTGTAATTGCAGAGCTGTTATTGTGCAATGACCTGGCATGCTTCGAATGTAGTTAAAAAGAAAAGTCATACATTGAAAAGGCTAAAAAGTGAGACAATCAACACGTTTTTCAAAGCTGAGACAGAGATAAACCCATGTGGATGAACAAGATCTACACCCATGCTGAGATTTTTCACGAAAGCAGAGAACAAACACCAAACAATCGTCATCACGTTCAGTTTGCCAGTTTATGTGTAGTTTAGTTTTTATGGAGAGGCGAGAGAGGCTTATGACAACAAAACTTGGACCTATCTTGTGACAAAACTTGCATTGGTTTTAATCAGTTGTACATTTGCCAAAAAGTTCACATTTTGTGTGCAATAGTATTTGCAATTTTTCTAAGAGTAATACCTTTTCTATACACTAGTTTTACAGAAATAACGGAATCTCTTACAAATATTGCAAATTCTACAATTAGTATTTACTCAAATTTAAATAAAACTATTCCTGGCTCAACCCTCGCTTGCGTGACGAAGGTGGCGAGGGACAGAATGAAAGCAAAACTGTCATCGATCAAGCTAAATCCCTCCCAACGCCTCCATGAATCTGTGGACCATCTGTAGAACAGTTTCAGCAACAGACTCCTGCAACCCCACTGCTCAAAGGAAAGGTACAGAAAATCATTTCTGCCGTCCTCCATTAAAATATTCAACCTTTCACTTTCAAACCTTTAAACTTTCACTCAACAACTAAAAAAAATATCATGTTGTATGACATTGTATGATTGTAGCACTGCAGCATTCAAATTTCCCTTTGGGGATTAATAAAGTATCTTCAATTCAATTCTTGAATTCAATTCTTTATGAAAATAGTTTCATATCTAAAGAGGGTGCAAAATTCTATCGTTCTTTTGTAAGGTAATTTTTATCTCATATTATATGCAGATTAACATGATGTCTTATGTTATCTCAGTAATGCTATATTCACCACAAATATTCACCTTATTATTTCATTTATTATGTTTCCATAAAGGGTTCTTAGTTATATTTATGGTCATGATGGATGAAAATAGCTGTTTCCCAAATGGTTGCATGAGCATACAGCGGTCCTCAAGGCAAAAGGAATTAAAGAGCTGAGAGACAACGGAAAGGCTGGTCGGCTCCTCACTGCTATTTTGGACAATTTCCTGTGCTCTCTAATTAAATCAGTACAAATTGGCTTGACTGGGTGAAAGCTTTCAGAGATTGGATCACGCCAAACGCCTATTGTCATGTTCTCTGACTGAAGCTTTGTTGTGTGCTGTTCCTGGATGAATCAGGGATCAACTTTGATAGTTTTTAACTCTACTTGCTTCTGCCTGAGCCTTTTTCAGTCTCACCTAAAGGAAAAATGCTGTTTTGTTGGCATTAAATGTAAATATCAAATGTGACTGAAATAAAATAAACTGAAACACTGAACTGAGTTATTCAAGCAACTGTTTCCCAACATTACACTGCCAGATTGTTCCAGTGTTTAATCCGTGTGCATCAAGTCTTGTTATAAACTTTTTGGATTGGTTTTTCTTGACCTCTCTCACTGATTTTGGATTTTGAGCCTACCTGACCCCTGCCTTTCTTAACCTGTGGCCTTCCTGATGGTTTGAATTCTGGACTGTTTGTGGACAAGATTTCAGATTCCACACCAACTAAAAATCCTAATTCTTGGCCTTCGCCCTGCTGCTGCACCATCATCTCTACAAGTCATCTCACTGGTACGTGCGAAATCAACTGAGAAATCATCCTCACACTGTGCAATATTCTCACCCTTGTTTCTCTATCACCTCATAGAAGTACCAGCAGGCTTGGCCTGAGCAGTCCCGTCTAGAATCTTCTGTTTCTCCTAATAAACTCATTTTTACACAGTTCTGACGTCACTATCACAGCTATAACTCATCTTTTTACAGTCAGGTTCACACTCTACGTATATCTACTATAACAACATTGGTTCACAAAATTTATTTTTGCATAGATTATAAAGAAGTTTTTTATCTTCAGATTCAGGTTTATTAGACTGAGCACTAAAACACCTGCAAAGACTCCAGTAGCCGATCTAAGCACAGGTTGGTTTTATTTCCTAAACAGTACATTTGGGATCTGTGGCAAAAAAAAAGCCTTAAAAAAACCCAGTGGGTGGTAAAGCATGGGAGCACTTGTCTTTTTCCATCCTCTCTTTTGCCCACTACAGATTTAGATTAAACCATCTGGTGTTGGTAGCTAACCATGTATTTTTGCACTTTTGGACCAGTTGTATTAACGACATATGTTTCTGTCTCAGTGTCTGGCAACCTCACACTCATCACTGGGATGGGAGGTGACATCATTTCACTGCTCAGGTGTTCATTTGTAATTGCATTCCGGGAGGTAAAAGGTGGTCCAGGAGCTGGTCTGGCAACCAAAGTATTACTACACTTTTTTTTTTTTAAATAATTCAACTCAGGTAGTTTTCCAACACAACCTACTGCAATCTGAATAAGGCATTAACTTTTTTTTAATCTTCATATTTGTACAACTTGTTACAAAATTTTATTGTCGTGAGAATTAGTTCTCAGAAGGCTTTTTCACTGTGGAGTGATCGACAAAGATTAAGGGGTTTAAGTAAGACATTCATTCTATTTAAATATACCATCGCTTGACTCTTAACTTGGAGAGTGTGTGCAGTTGTGAATGATTTTCAATAATGATTGAAAAAAAAATTACCAAATAAACAGTTCAGGCTACAACTTTGCTTCATTTGAAACCATTACTATTGTAATTTTTTAAAAAATGCAATAGTAATAGCTAAAAAAAATTCTATTGTTGCTGTGTTTAAAAAAAATGTTGCATACACGAGGCAGCCAAACACTCTTCAAATTCCTACCAACACAAACACAAAAATGGTGAGCAAACAAACAAATGCATCTTGATGACAAGGGGAAGCGTAGACGTCTATGAAAGTGCTGAACACGAGCCCACACCACCTTGATCCTCCCAGTGTTTTTCTGAGACAGGAAGATGGATGGGCCCAACTCTAATAATAACTACACTCCACTTACCATGGCGCCAAAACTGCTAACACTGCAACTGCCCCCTGATGCTAGCTAGAACAACCACCTCCCACAATGTCGCCCACTTCTCTCTTGATAAGAACATTCTGTTAGGCAACAATATTGGAAATCTCCAACCTGTCCACACTCACCACAGAACCAGACATCTGCAATCAAAAGTGGTTTGAGCAAAACAATAAACTGATTGGTGTGCATAGTTTTTTCTAGTGATATATTTGATGATATTTAACCATTGAGCTCAAACAGAAACTTGAGTTGGAAGAAACAAGACTGTAAGCACGTAATATAGGCAAAAACAATCAGAACAAAATCATCAGAGATGCAAAAACACAGAAAAATGGTAAAAGAAAGTAAAAAAACAAGTGCATCTGAATGTGCAGAGGCATCAATAAAGGAGCACTATTGTTACTAATGAGGTGTGACAACCCAGTATAAACTGGAATATGAAGTGAACCATGATTACAGAGGATTAGATAACCACGATGCAGCACAGCGAGAAGGCTTTTCAGGCCTGGCCTTGTTTCCTGTCTCTCTTTCTCCACATTTAAATCCTCTCTACATGCTGGGTTTCTGTTCATGCACACAGACATGTATGTATACATGTGAAAAGAAGAGAATCTGAGTGGTTGAGGGTGAGAGACTCCCTGAGCATTAGATGGCAGTGGGGTCAGCCTCACCTAAGGAAGCTATAGCCGACCATATGCAAACATGGCTACCAGGTGATGATTTGTGACACACTGGCAGATTAAAATGAGAGCTTTTTTTTCTTGATCAATCTCTTTTGTCTGCTTCATGCTGTAAAACATACCAAAACTTTAAATTATCCAGTAATTTTTTATGCAAATATCACTTTTTATGCAAATATTAGTAACCAAGCCAACAAAACTACCATGTTATAATCTAAATGCGGAATGAAGCAAGAATCCTTACTCCACCAAAACACAATCCACCCACTTTAAGGGGAAAAAGTAGTCAAATATTTTATATTTATACCATTTTTTATTTAGGTAATGAAAACGCTTCTGCTGATGGCAACACATTTTTAAAACACCTCTGAAAACAACTTCCACACTTCACCCAATGGAGCATCACCGCATTGATGAAACACTTCAACCATATTTCTGGAGTGTTTTTGTCAGTCCTAACATCACCACAGAAGCATGGCTAAATACTTCCCATGCACCGTTTCTTCCTGACGTACTTTCACTATCTCAGAAAGTCAATGAGCCAGGAAGGAGACGGTTGTGTGGTGGAGAGTAGGTGTGGAGGGTAAGGAATGAGTTACTAGTGGTGGGGCTCACCGGTGGAATTAACAGAGCAGCCAGAAAATTCCTCTCCCACATTTTTATTTTGTGGATTGAAAACCACTGCTGCTGTCTCGCCTCTGCTAAACTTCCCTTCATCATTCCACTCATCCATAAAAAAAGCTTCATTTCCTCCGCCCCATTTCCCTAAAGGTGAGATTAGCAATCGCTCTTTCTGCAAGATGCACTCTTACTTTTTCCCATTTACATTCTGAAAGCAGAGATATGAACCTGACGGCAACTCGCCGGGCCATTATGACCCAACAAAGTCAACTCACAGGTAGGTGATGTGAAAGTGCTGATTATAGAAAGCTGCCCGTTGCCGCAGGAGCCTGTCGCAAAACATGATGATGGTCTTTGGGAATGTCATTGAAGGAGCCTAATGGATGCTGTCTGTTTGAGAGGTGGATCAATAGAGTAATGAGGATACAAAGATGGGCGTTATCACCAAAAGCCCAGTGGTGCTGAAATCTACAAAATAAAAACGAATGGTAAGCAAAATATCACTTTCATGAACTCAGGTAGGTGGGTTCTTTGTTTTTTTTTTTTGTTGTTGAATGGAGCTAAAATAACAGTTTACAAAGGGTTATCAATGCCCAATAAAATTTGAACTCTTGTTTAAAACTTCTAAGTTGTGATCAAAGTTGTTGCAGCATTTTTAGTAACTATATAAATTAAATGAGCATGGAATCTTCTGGGATGAAAAGGGAAATTTTATGCAACCTAAAGAAACAAACGATGAATTTTATCACTCCCATCTGCAGCATTCACTCACAGACTTACGATTTTAACTTGAAATTGCAAACTTTTCAGTCAGTCAGTCAGTCACCTTCTTAACCATCCATCCCTAAACAGGTTGCGGGAGTGCCGGAGCCCATCCCGGCTGATTCGAGGTGAGGGGCAGGGTACACCCCAAACAAGTTGCCAGTCTGTCGCGGAGCCACACACATACAACCATATACACACACACTCATTCCTAGGGGCAATTTGGCACCGGCCAATCAACCTAACATGCATGTTTTTGGAGGGTGAAAGGAAACCGGAGTACCTGGAGAAAACCCACAAATGCATGGGGAGAACATGCAAAGTTCACACAGAAAAGCCAGAGTTCCAAGCACCCCCACCCCCGCGCGAGACTTGAACCCACAACCTTCTTGCTGTGAGCCCACTGGGCTTGCAAACTTGTCCCTTTAAGAAAATTAAACTTCATGGCAAAAAAATCCCTTCTTTACATTGTCTGAAAAATCTGCTTCACCATAATTCCCAGTCTCTGACTTGTGTTCATTTATACAGAAATATGATCTCATTTCATAACTGCTTAACAAGAACAATTACCTGACCTAGTTATTTAGACTTTTAAAGAATGAGCTCACACAAGTGTTGCCAGTGTGAACACAGGGAAATGCAATATGAATAATTCAACTCAGGTACACCAAAGTGTTTGCTAAAGACTCAGATACTGTCAAATTACAGCTCAAGTGAATGCTATAATGTGTATTTACAACATATCAATAATACTACTGACCCTGATATGAGACATATCACTCATCTCAGTTGTAATACCAGAACAGTGTGAGTGTCAGCACTACCTACTGTTGATAGTGTGTCTGTGAAATCCATCTGTTTCTGGCTCCGACTGGCAGACTGTCGGGAACCAATGGAGTGAAATCTGATTTGGTGTCAAACGGAGTCCTTGGATGAGGTAGTGTGTATAGATTTGGCATGCGTGCGTGTGAGTGTTGGATTCCGTAGCTTATGGTGTTTATCTACATCCTGGTGAGAGCAGAGACAAAAGGCCAAGCTTGTCTCCTAATTGCTGGACAGTTTTACAAAAACAAAAACAAAACAAGCTCATATGTGTTCGCCAAGACAACAAACGTGAATTTAGTCAAATGGAAAAAATTACCCAAGCTGAAATAAGCTGAAAGCTTCCATTCTAAGTACAATAACAACAACCTCTTGAAATTAGTACATAGTTTGTCTGGCTTTATTAAAAAAGTCTTGCTCACTGACTGTTCTTCACCATGTCCATGTTCTAATATACTGTAAACAACAAGCGTTTTTGTAGCAGCGGTGCATGAGCTCTGCTCACTTTCCGTCTCTCCCCTGAGGTACTGCTCTCCCTCCCAGTCACATTTTTTCAGTAAATGTACCAAAGTAAGAATATACAGTAACATGTTTTGGCTTAGCTTACTGGTGGGCTTTGCATACTAAATGCAGCTTCAAACAAGATTTAGAGAGTCGTATATTCGCCCAGCAGATGGACTACACAAGGAGTGAGAGGAGGAGGAAATTAATCAAAAATAGAAGCGAAACATAATTAAATCAATTTCAACGTTGCTATGTCCAACACTCTCACAAGTTAAATTTGTACTCTCCGTTCTTATTTATGGCCGAATAGTTAAGGCATGGCCTCACAGCAAGAAGGTCAGGAGTTCGGGTCCCGGATGAGACGAGGCTTGGAACACTAGCCTTTCTATGTGGAGTTTGCATGTTCTCTCATGTATGTGTGGGTTTTCTTCAGGTACTCTGGTTTCCTTCCATCCTCCAAAAACATGTATGTTAGGTTGTTTGGCCTCTATGAAATTGCCCCTATTACATTGTGTGTGGCCCTGTGACACACTGGTTACCTGTTCGGGGTGTACCCTGCCTCTTGCCTTTAATCAGCAGGGTTAGGCTCTGGTATGTGCAGCGACCCTGATAAGGATTAGTGGTTCAGAAGACGAATGGTTGAGGCATTAATGTAAGTATACGGGCTTGTCTGTAGAGATGCTGATGTTGCAGATGTTGGACAGAAACATTTGCAAATCCGTCGTTAAAATTTTGTCAATGATTCTGTGAATTTTTGTTATAAAAGTTAGAAAAATCCTGTTGGTTAAAACATTTGGTTATAATCCTGAATCTAATCACAAATTCAGCTCGTTCGTTTACAACTTTTGCTGTAAATTCATATTGAATTTGTTCATATTTTTTGGTGTTCATTCTTACACAATTTACTGAAACTGTGACCCCCACATTTGTAAAGTACTCAAATACATAATCAAACTTGGTAAAAATGTCTGCTTGAGACTGTGTGGCTCACGTTACAAACATCCAGGTGCTGCATAGATCAAAGACACAACCTTACTGTATCTAAATTTACAATAAAAGCCAAGTGGAGAACTGACAGCTTCATTATATATTTCCCACAGTATTCGGTCCCCTTACAGCTGACTTGTTTAATCAATAAAGTCCATCCACCCATCGCCCCTCACTATGTCTGCTGTATTTGAATTTTCTGCAAAGACCAACACAATCTGTGCATTGCTGTCTCTCCTTCAGAACATTGTCACTGCTGACTGGAAAGATGAGTAAAGTTTGCTTTGCATCAACCAGGCCTTTGAAGAGCCATGTGTTTTAATTAAATAGGCCGTGATAAATCTCACATATAGGTTCAATCTAGAAATGTATGAAAAAACACAATCAAAACGTATTCGCCTGATGTCCGATGGCAAGAAGAAGTGGTTTGTGGTCCGATCTAGAAAAACACAATCTAAGTTCTGATAAAATATCCTAGTTTGAACTTTTGAAGAATCACATGGCAGATATTCAAAAATTTCTTCATTTAAACATTCATATCAAGAAAATTCTTCTGGAAAAAAACCCCACAAAAATGAATGTTGAAGGAATAAAATTTAGGCTGAGAGAACAAGTTCAACTGTGCAGCATTCCCTTTCTGATCAAACAGATGTCTGAAATGTTATGTTATTAACGAATCCATACCCATAGCTCCATAGATTGTAAAATGAATAACTAAAAGCAAATGGAATTACTCACCCTTCCCTGTTTTCATCTTCATCTACGTTGGAGAGGAGTTGTGAACCAGCCAGCGAGATGTCCAGAGCAGCAAGGGGAAGGTCTCGGTACCCAAAGCTCACCAGCTGGACTGGAGGAGCCAAACACTGGTTTTCATCTTCCACCGGCTGTGAGATGATCTCTAAGTCGGACAGACCTGCCTGCTCCACTTCCCTAGTTACCAGTCACAAGACGCGTACACATGGAGCACACGAATGGGACAGAAGAAAGAAAAAAACATGGTTACAAAAGGCTTTTTAAATTAAATTTGCAGCACAAAACTAGTGACATAAATGAAGTACTAACTGTTAAAAAGCAGGGGAGGGGGGTTGGGGGTTGTACTTTTCTGACTACCAAATTAAAAAGCTGTCTTTTGAAGACTTTTTTTTTTTCAGGATTCCAGATACATTTCTGTTCCGTTCCGTCGTCTTCCACTTATCTGGGGCCAGGACGCGGGGACAACAGCCTCAGACGGGAAGCCCAGGCTTCTCTCACCTTAGCTGCATCCTCCAGCTCACCCGGAAGGATCCCGAGTCGTTCCCCAGCCAGCTGTGAGACAGTCTCTCCAGCGGGTCTGGGGTCTGCCTCTTGGTCCTCCCGCTGGGATGTGCCCGAAACACCTCATCAGCAAGGCACTCAGGGGGCATGTTGACCAGATGCCCAAACCACCCCATCTGGCTTCTCTTGACCTGGAGGAGCAGCGGGTCGATACCAAGCTCCACCTGGATGGCACAGCTCCTCACCCTATCTCTGAGTGAGAGCCTAGCCACCCTGCAGAGGATGCTCATTTTGGCCGCTTGTATCCACGATCTCATTCTTTCAGTCAACACCCACAGTGTTTATTTCAGATATTTTTTTGTTTTTTTAATTAGAGAGTAAAGAAACAAATTGATGATTTTCAAGATTAGCAGAGCAGAAAACTAAAACAATCTCTTGTCAAATGACATAAATGAAGATTTAAACATATTTTTAATCATTCAGCTCATTCATCATTCAGCGATCACACTTACAGAACCTTTCTGTTTAGTGACAGCGTTGTGGTGCTATCACAGTCTCAGAAAGGTTTGCTAACAAACAGTGACTCGACTTGGGGGACGAGGCTCATAAGTACTCCCACTACCCTCAGCTGATACAAAACTGAGGAGTTAATGATGCATTGCTTTGCTGAAATAGATGCAGTGTGACAACAATCTGAGAATCCCAGCCAATCTCTATGATGCATAAACAGGTTTATGAACACAGTCTAAATTTTAGAGTAAAAACAACCTTCTATGGAAAAAATGGCTTAAATAAAATATACAAGCAGTAAAAACATTAAATCTAGGTCAAGTAAAATTATTGTACAAATTATGTAGAAATAAATTTATATTTTTACTGTATCATTTTGTACAGAAATACATATTTAAAACGTACACACGACTCTTAATGGTCAAATTTTATAAGAATGGGTTTTTTTTCATTTTATTTTTATTCATCCAGATTAGAGAAAAGCCAAATAGGGTTTTAAAACTAATTGATTTTGGTCAAAACGTGTTCAGAAAACGTTGCCAGTCTTTAACTTGACTTATTGTATCCTAAATCAAATAGTAATTTTAAAAAAGTTTTTATAAAAACATTGACTCAACATGCCAGCATTTTGTAAAACACTCTTTAAATCATGGGTGGTCGATTTTTTTTTTTATTTATGGGACATAGTGACTTCACAGCAAGAAGGTCGTGGGTTCAAGTCCTGGGTGGGGACGAGGCTTGGAACACTGATCATTCTGTGAGGAGTTTGCATGCTCTCCCCGTGTATGCGTGGGTTTTCTCTGGGTACTCCGGTTTCCTCCTACCCTCAAAAAACATGCGTGTTAGGTTGTTTGGCCATTACATGATTGCCCTCAGGAATGAGTGTGTGTGTATGGATTTGTATGTGTGTGGCTCTACAACAGACCTGCGACCTGTTCGGAGTGCACCCTGCCTCTCGCCTCAAATCTGACTGACATCCCAAATGTTGGAGCGACTCATTTAGGAAGTTCTATATTCCTAAAAGGATTGTCAACAACTGTCAATAATTCCGCCGTGGATTAAGAAACACTGGGGAAAACCAAAAAGGTGGGTTTTTAAAACAACCCACCTTGCATATAATAGGCCGTTTTAAAAGATTTGGCAGGCTGCATGTGGTCCTCGGGCCCTAGTTTCCCTACCTTTGCTAAGTGAATGTAAACGTATGTTTTTCTGTAACGTGTTCACATGTGTTTGGTTATTTGACAAGTGAGGCATGAAGATATGAATAAAAGTAACTCATTTAACTCTATAGAAAAATAAAGCAAGTGTAATAAAAAATGCAGTTGGAGAGAGCTGGTTGAAAGCACAACGCAAACACAAACTGATGATGTTGCATATTCATAGTGAGAAATCTCGTTTTTATCTGCATTTAACTTAATTCTTAAGTAAACATTACATATGTTACAAATATTAACAAAAAAATTGTAACAAACCCAATCACTTAAAAAAAGTGCAAGAGGGTGTAAAAGAATAAGAATCAAAATATTCATCTTAATATCAATCTATTAACAACAAAACCTTGATATTTTTTACAGGACAAACTAATTAATGATTGCTTTTTCTAATCAATCTTTCTAAATCTGTTCACTTCAGGTCTGCTCAGTTGTAGGCCACAAGATGAAGCTGAGCATGCCCACAAACCCCAGTTGTGAAAAAGCTGGGCCATTGGGTAGAGCGTGGAGGTGGAAACAAATGCTGAGTGCAGCTGCACACTGACTGTGTGTGTGTGCCCTGTGGTAGGTATTTTTAGACCAGAGCAGATGCTGGTGTATCATGTCAGCCATGACGTCACTGCTTTTTCTTTTGTCAGCTGAGTGGATCCCCACTCTCCTTCAAACGTCAAAGGAAGTCAAGAAACAGGAGGATGGGGAGGGAAACTACAATGAGTGGGAGGAATAAGGGAAAGCCAGAAATGAGGGAGCAAGAAAAAAATTACAAGGAAGAATATAGGAGCATGGAGGATGGAGCTGAAAAGTGGACACAACGTAATAATCTGAGAAAGGAGGGTAGAGAGAGAGATAGAGAGAGACGGAAAGATGGTTGGGCATATGTAGGGCAGCCAAATAAAAGAAACATGTGTTTTATGCTCTATTAAGTGACGTTAAGCATGTGAAGAAACAAATAATGTAGTGCAAGTTTTAAAAGAGTCTTCTTTGAAAGTTGTTGAAAAACTGGTGACGGACACTGAGCATTGATTTAAAACACAACCAAGATGGGATGTGCAACCTGACTTAAGAGAAAATCTTACCATAGCACAAAGTTTAAAAAAAGAAACATTTACATAGAAACATTTGGAAAACAACAGAATACAGTATGAACAAACCTAAAACCTGAAAGTTATCCTGTACCTCGTTAGAAAAGGCTTTTCAACTTCTTCTTCTTTCGGCATTTCCCTTCAGGGGGCACCACAGCAAGTCAGTTTCTTCCATCAAACCCTCTCAACTGCAACTTCTTTGGTCACACCAACTATCTTCATGTCTTCCTTCACTGTACCCATAAACCTCCTTTTTGGTCTTACTCTAGGCCTCTTTCCTGGTGGTTCCAAACCCAGCATCCTTCTTCCGATGTACTCTTTCTCTCCTCTCCAGGAGAGAAAGAGTTTGGACTGAGATGGTCCAAACCATCTCAGTCATAAAGGCCAGACTGTGATTGTTTGGACCATCTCAGTCTGGCCTCTATGACTATCTCCAAAACCTCTAACATGTGCTGTTCCTCTGATATACTAATTTCTAATCCTGTCCACCCTGGTCACTCAAAGGCTTTTCACCTGCTAACCAATACATTTTATCATGATTTGCAACCGTAACAAACTACAAACAACTTTTGGATCTTAACAGATATAACCCAAGCATTTCTTCAAGCTTTGAGAATCACATAAGTAATTCTGTCCAGTCTTCTTGTTCTGTGACTGACAATCAGTTCAGTGATTTTTACCCCAAACTTCTTTTATAGTTTCAACTTTCCCTCTCTCTGTTTCATTCACACACACCTGGCCTAAAAATATTTACGAGTTTTAGAAGACAGTTAAGTTTTATGCACAACCACACTTGCACACACACAACCCATGCCGGGTGCAGAAAGATGGGAACCGCAAGCCACTATCTTTGCAGGTGTCATACTTATAAATGTTCTACATTCTTGTTTACAGTAATAAATCAAGTAAGAAGAGTAATGAAATCTGAAATGCTTCACCAACTCAAGGTCGAACAACATCTGGACGGTACCAACGACAAATGCATGATGTTTTAATGAGGGTATATATCAAGTTTTTACTTCATACTGTCATGTTTTAAAAGGATTGTTTTTTAAAAAACAGGAAAAAAAGATGTCAGATTTTCCATAATAATCTGCAATCTCTAGTGTTTTACAAAGCAGTGCTATCTTCCTGGCCGTGCTTGTTAAGAGGAAAAAACCTATAGGTAAGTATTTTTTTTAAAATGTGCACAATTCCCCATAAAAATAAAAACTTCTAAAATGCATTGGTTACACATACAACAACAATCAAGGGGATTTACTGAAGTGGAACAAAAATGCATGCTACCGCTCACACATAAAAAATCTTAAAGGGGAACTCGGCCACTAAAAAATTCAGTTAATAGAAGTAGCAACACTTTCGTTTTATACACAACCTTTGTCCTAATCAAACTGTGGGAGTCGAGTTTTTTGTAACCTGGTTCACATTTCAGACAAATTAGCTGGCAGAAAGTAAATTTGCTGAACCAGCAATTGTTAATACCATCACACATGGGCTGGTTGTGAAAAAGCACCTGTTTCTACTTTACTCTGCAGAAGCTGGCAGGGTAAACCCAGAAACAAGTTTTAAGCAACTGATGCAGGTGATAAAAGGAGAAAATCCTCCAGGAAAAGACCCAAATAATTTCTGTAATACATCAACAGTTCTGGGATAGCAACATTTAAATAGAATCTTCTATTTTTATTTGTGATATATCGCAACCTCAAAATAAATAAAGGTGGTCATAGTTTTGAGCAGTGGTTCACCACTGCCTCGCAAAAAACAGAAAAAAAAACAGCATTGTGTTATTGCATCAAAATCTCAAGAGTTGAGATTTCATATTTCAAATTGACGCGATTATTTCCCTCGGTCAGAAGACCTTGCACTTACTTCAGGCTACATATACTTCTATATTGTCTGTAAAAAATAGAAGTCACCAAGGGGCCAAGCTGCGTTGACTCACAAAAAGTAATGTAACAGTTACTGAGAGTGACGAAAGTGTGTAGAAAAAAAAACTGTACGAGGTAGAAAAGGTTGTAGGTTTGGTGCAACAGTCATGTTAGTAATTAACTGAAAAATAAAGGGAAAGATGAAAACGTGTAAGTAATCTGATTGGTTCTCAAAGTACTTTACAGTGTAGCTCACATTCACCCTGTCATACACACACACATTCATGCCTGATTGTGGGAGATGTCATGCAAGGTACAAACCACCATCAGGAGCAATTGGGGGTTCAGTGTCTTGCTCAGGAACGCGACAACAACAGCTCCTGGTCAGGGATAGAACCTTCCCCCTCCAGGTATAAGACATTTGCTCCACTCCCGGAGCGATTGTCCCCCATCACATTAGTGATGACGGGTTTTACTGCTGTGAGAGCGTAAGTACTTCCAGTGAGACGTCACTATTATTGATATTATTTCTCTTGAAAGCTGCATTGCGTTAAAAAAAAAAAACATAACTGAGTTGAGAACAAATTTTGTAAAGGCGTCACATGTTAAAACAGAAGAGTTTATTGGTGCTCCTGCAGATTTTCAATGTGCATCTGTGAAAATTTTGAGGAAAAGATTCATACCATAACACTGATGCACAATGTTAAGCCAGAGTGTGTAGGCCTGAAAGATGCTGTTTCCTCTGCACTTCCTTAACAAACAGGATTTCATCCATACCACCTCTCATGCACAGCACAGCAGTAGATTTGGCTCACTTCCCAAACAATCAGAGCTGTACACGTAACTACTCATGACAGATGCAAGCTGTCCGGAGCCCACCAGCCCACAGCTTGCTCTGATGGACCGAGTGCGCTGACGAGCTGACAGTTCAGATATCAGAAAAAGATGCTGACCTCTGCATAGATTTAAGTAAAAGGGAGGGACTTGACCAACAACTTTAGAGCTGGTGTTTGGGATTTTTTGCTTTCTGATTCACAGACAGAGACAAATAACTTCCAATGGGAAATTAAAAAAAAAGAGATCTTTGAATCTCAACAATCAAAGAGGAAAAATATACATGCAGTCCTTCGAAGAACCATTCGACAGTTTTTTAATACAATTTTTAACCTTTGTCTTTGTTCTTATCTAACAAAAAAAAGACAAATGAAAAATTCTGAAAGCATTTTTCATAGACAGACCAACAAGACTGCAGCTGTAGAAGAGGAGCCACAGGACAGGAGTGATATTCAGGGGAGCAGATTTTCCCCAGGGTGGCAGATAAAATTAAATGGTGGACTGCAGTGTTGTTGGCCAGGTAGGAAAGGTCATTATGTGACAAAAGTTGCTCTAGGGATTTCACTGACCATAACAGAAGGTCATGTAAGTAACTGTGGGCCAGTACCACCAAAGACTGTTTTTCTCACACAAGTAGAAGAACTTCATGTGTCGTACAAATTTCACAGAAAAAGGATGACTTTCCGTCACATGAAGCTATCGGACAATGAAAGAGAATTTATTTTCTGATGAATTAAGTATTTCAAATGCTAAAGATCAGGATTGTTTAAAATGTTGATGTTCACTCATCTTTTAACCAGTCCATCCCTAGCGGGGTTTAGGGGTGTGCCGGAGCCTATCCAGGCTGATTTAAGGCAAGAGGCAGGGTACACCCTGAACAGGTCGCCCGTCTGTCACAGGGTCACACACACACTCATTCCCAGGGCCAATTTCATAGCGGCCGATCAACCTAACATGCATGTTTTTGGAGGGTGGGAGGAAACCGGAGTACCCGGAAGAAAACACACACATACACAGAGAGAACATGCAAATTCCACACAGAAAGGCCAGTATTACAAACCTCATCTCGTCACGATACCGGTACTTGAACCCCCGACCTTCTTGATGTGAGGACACTAACTACCTCACCACAGTGCCCCAATGCTGATGTTAGAACTTTAATATCCAAAGCATGCATACTTCGCTTCTGAAATCTTTCCTTCCATTTTATGAATAAACTAAACCCTCACTCCTTAAAAAAAACATTTTAAAAGAGTTTTAAGGTGTTCATTTCAAAATTAGTGGACTTCTAAGCAAACATTTGGTCAAACAGTTACACTGCCGGCCTCTCCCTTTTCTTTAAATCTCCCACTACGGCTATAAAAACACATCTTTTGGGATATTGGACACAATTTATCCGCTTCTACACTCCCTTCTGTCAAGATTCTTGTTGATTTATAACAGTAACACAAGTAAGACGAGTCTTACTGGGGATCTAAAACACATTTCATACTTGGCCAGAATACTGACGACAAAGCAGATGTTTGCTGCTCCCAACAGCTGCCGAGGAAGACGTTGGAGATGCTGGACATCACAATGTGTTAACATTACATTGTCAAGTTTTCATGCAAGCCTCAAGCAACCAGCTAGAACTCATGACTTTTATCATGCAGGAAGTTACTATGGTGCTCGTGTTGTGATGTCTGCATTAGTTGTGCATCAGTGGTTTTGTTGTTGTGGCATCATGACTGAAAACACACAAATCTTTTGCATGGAAAAGAGTTGAAGTGTTCACTCTGCTTACCTCTGCTTATTCATGCTGAGTGTGATATGGATTTTTAAAGTTGGTCTTTAACATAATTAATGTTGCAGCACCTGTCAGTTCAGAGTTTAAGAACAGCCTCAGGTAATTTCCTCAGAAAGTCAATTCAACTTCTGTGAAACTTATTTATTTCTCGCCAGTGGATATTAATGAAGTCTGCCAAGTCCGTTAGCTCATTAATATAATGAAAGATTACCTTATGATGAATTGGCAGACTACACAATGCACTGTTCTGGCCTTGGTGTGACCAGTCTCTTATCTGACCTTTACAGCTTCAAGAAGCAGAAAACACAGGAGACAAAGAGAGCCTTGTGGGGCCGGACTAAGACAGCAGATGTCTTCATCGGGAGGAGAAAGTCAATGGAGCTTTTTATACTGTGTCAGTGTCAAATACGAGTTGAACTTGGTTTTTAATGGCTCGTAAGAGAAAAAGGTCCACATGGACTTTTTGACTCAAAATGAAGGGTTGTTCTCATTTGGTTTTTATTTTAAAAAATGTTCTTTTTTTATTTAGTTTAGGACCCAGGAGCATAACAAACTTATATTTCATAGTTTTCAGTTTGCAGAGTTTGAATGTTTATAAGGAGGCAAGCCTGACATATCCGATATATAAATATATGATACACTATATTGTGCATAGATTGACATTAGGAGCTGTTTGAGCACCTGTCCATAGCTCTCCGAGTGTCATTTGCCTTTTGCAAGTTTATAATTTTGATACTTGTGCCCCAATAATCTGAGACAGTCGAAAAAAATTTAAATGTTTGGCAACATAGACACCGCTTTAGAACATTGATCCATAATGTAAGGAGTTAAAATGTTTCATCATTAGGTAGGAAGGTAGGTTGATGAACTGATAACAGATGAATGACTGAATTATTTGGGTCAATCGTAAACAGAATTTTCCCTAAAAGGCAGAAACTCTCTGAATCCTATAACTTCTCAGGAGTACTGTACAAAAACAGACTATTCAGCAACATGGCAAAAAAAGATAAATGGCCATGTCCTGCTCTGAGGAACACTCTAACAGGTCATGCTTCATCTCCAAAAATGTCTTTGGCTTGCAGATGAGAACATTTTTCTCTAAAGTTTAAGTTGCTTTTTAACACGACTTAAAGGTACATGTTAAAGAACAATCAAAAAAATGCAGACAGAGAAGTAAGTATTTTTTGAATAAGTACGTATGTTGATCTTGTGAAGGTTTGAAGTTTAACATTGAGCTAAATACGGTTTAGAGTCAGTGACTTCTGATTCCCTGGAGAAGCTGAACTCAACTGTAATGACAAAAAGTAAATCTCTCAACTAAAACACTTCAAAAAATGGTGTCAACCTGACTTTTTCATTATCATTACAAAATGTATTTCATTTCATGATGAAAAACCTTTTTCAAGTTTGCTTAAAGTTTTTAGAAAGTTGTTTTTACATCAGTTGTAGTTTCTAGTTTTGTCTTAATACTAAAATCAAATAAATAGTCCAAAAGATAAAGTCAGAGAGGCCAGACTGAGATGGTTTGGACATGTGTAGAGGAGAGAGAGAATACATTGGAAGATGGATGCTGGGTATGGAACCTCCAGTAAAGAAGCCTAGAGGAAGACCAAAGAAGAGGTTTATGGATACAGTGAAGGAAGACATGAAGATAGTTGGTGCAAAGGATGCAGCAGATAGGGTTAGATGGAAGAAACTGACTTGCAGTGGCGACCCCTGAAGGAAAATACCCAAAAAAGAAGAACTCCAATACACAACTCTTAAATCCAGGAGTCGCAGATATACTCTATTCATCCCTCAAATGGAAAAATTTCTGTGCTGCATTGCACCGCAGCAGGCAGCCATGACGGCATCAATGATGGGAGAAACAAGGATTAATTGTCTTCCCCAAGAACACTTAGGCATGGGCCCAGTAGGAAACAAACTGACTTGTCCCAGTCCAAAGGCGGACATTCTACCACTGAGCCAACGCCTTCTCCCTTCAGATTCAGATTACCTACAGATTTTTCCAAATGTACAATATAAACTGAATGTTATCTGAAAGCATTATTTTCAGGATACACATCAACTTAATCATTGTACTTTATTACACTGCTGCTGAGAGGTGCTAAGCGGTGCTCTGTATCCTACAGGAAACTGAACCGGTATTCTCAGAAAAACCCAAATGGAGCTATGATTTGGGGCCATTCATCTAGGTCAAGAGAATAAATGCAGCTTGTTATGATGAGACAAATTACAGAGTCATGCTTTACCAGCAGAAACACAAGCCGACACAGAATAATGGTATTCAGTATTCTCCCTTACTTCATTTGTCTTTCTCACAAATACACACACACACACAAAGCGCAGTGGAGCTGGTGCTGAAACGCTGCTAACCACTGAATTAGTTGACAATTTCTTACAATAAAAGCTATTTAAAAATAAAAAACAAGTGAGTGTGTGATAAGGGTCTGCGTGTGATGAGAAAGAAATTTCTGTGTATTCATACAGTCAGCGGAGTGAAGGCTGTGCAGGTGTGTTTGCATTAATCTGCATCCCATCATGTGCATGGTCATTCAGAGTAAGGAGAGTCAGCATCTCATCAATGGGACCAGTGTCTGATGGGATAAAGGTCATTTTGTATAAATGGCTGCACGTAAACCTGGTAAATGGCGGCGGAGGGAAGACTGAACACCCGATGATAGAACTCAGAGAAATGTTTGTGGGGAAAAACAGGCGGAAGCTTGTGGATTTATTTAGATCAAATCTATCTTCCCTAAAGTTTGACTAGTTTCCTTTTTTTCAACATTTGCAAACAAAAATTGTCTGTTTTTGATCTGGTTTGTAGTTCAAACTGGCATGAGGTAGAATAAATATAGAGTGTACAGTATACTTTGTACTCACTCAGTGTTTGCCATGATGCTGGGTGAGGAGTGATGCTGTTGTGCTGGTGCTTGTAACTTTCTCCTGTTTCAGAGCTGCGGTGTGCCTTCCCACCTCGGAAATATCGCTTTCATATTGACCCTGAGGAGAAACAGTCGGACACAAGAAATAATGCAGAAATAAAAATAATACAAACTTTTACAAATCTCTTTAGTCTTTCTGTTGGAGGGACAAGTTAGTCATTTGTAATCCCAAAGCTGACCGGAGAATAAAACAAGAGACTCTCATATTTTACTTGTCGGACAAGGATAGACATTCCAGCAGACTTTACCAGAGTGTCTACAAGGTAATATGCATCCTGTCTGTTTTATTTATACATTTGTGGAAATAAGAGGTGTGTTCTTACAGAGTAGCGGAGGAAAGAAGGTTCCAAACCCCTACTTACAGATAAGTAGAGACAAAGAAAAGGTGGGGGATGCTCAGCAAATAATATCAACACATTCCTTAGTTAACATAACACTGTGTCATACAGCTGGTCAGGAATTGTCTGCAGCAGGGTGTTCACATTTACCAAAAAAGACACTTTCAAAATAAAAGAAGTAACAAAAGAAATAGTAACAAAAGAAGAAACAAGGAATTACATTTCTATCTTACATGCTCAAAGTTATGCTTGCATCAGCTTGCTTTTTGAGCTGAAGTTCTCTTATTTGATTTAGTTGTGAAAGTTGAGCTCATTTTAAAAGTAGTTTAAAATTAAATTGTAAAACTGCTGAATTGTCAAACATTTGCTGAGCTGGGTAGAAGTCAGAAGTCTAGAGATCCTTTCTAAGATAAAGCTCTTAAAAAAAATGATCTAATGTAGTTGCATATTTAAGAAAAATGAAAAATCAGAGTAAGAAAGGACTTACCTGTGTGAGATTTACATTGTTGGATGATTCCTGGTGTCTCTGTGCTGACATTAATGTCTCCCTCTGAGGGGATGAGAGTAAATGAAGCAGGCTCGTAGTGTGAGGAGGCTGTAGCAATCCTTAGCTCTTTTGCATTGCATGAGCTGCACTGCTGCTCTGTTGTGCTGCAAGGATTTCAGTGCAAAAGCAACGAAACGCTGAGGCTCAAAAGCAAGAAGCATCATCATCTGGTGAAACCAGATTAGCTTCTAAACACCAAATAACCGGCCCTTCAGCATGTTGGGGAGGGGATCCAGATGTAAATCCCCCCCAGATGAGGGTTTCCCCAACCCGCACGGTGGGGATCCCTGCAAGAGGAACTGTCCAGGTGCTGAAACACTTTCATCCAAACGCAACCGAAACATTGAGGTTTTCTTGCAGACTGACATCAGCCAGTGAATCGTGTGACATTTCCATCTCTCCGGTCACGACATAGCAGTTAAAAAACGCTGCTGGTGAAGTGGAAGTGTGTGTGTGAGAGAGAATCAGCAGGAAAAAACAGTGAGTGAATTTGCTTTGCTCTCGATTGAGCTCAATTTAAAAGTGGATTATTGCCTCGATTGATTTTTATTAGCTTTACGCCTGGTTGGTTGTTCGTTGGTGTCATGCGCGATTTTTTTTTTTCTTGTTTCCCAAAATAAAGATACTATGGGAATAAAAAAAAACGCCTTCGCAGCAATTGGTTTATTCATTTGTCATTCATCAGGATTAGCCAGTCGATGGTTAAAACACACATCAATCAATGTGAAGTGTGTCTTCCTTTATTTAAAGACGTGGGATGCTCAACATGCAATAGGTTGAGACTCAGATTGTAAAAAATAGACAATCAGGATCAATTTTTTACTCATGTTGTTCACACAATGCTGAGTGGTTTTTAAATGCAAAAAAAAACATGCATGGAAAATGCTTTTGATGCGGTTTATTCAGGAATAGAGCAGATAGGATTTGGCACAAGTAAAAAAAAGTGCAACAACAAAACAGATTTGCTCACTAACCTACTTTATAGATCCTCTGTTAAATCTATTAAAGGCAAATGATTATTTACAGCAGAAAGAAAGAAAACAGCCCAGGAATGTACGGAAGCTTTCTCAAAAGATCCCGGCTACAATTATTGTTGCATTTTTACATCAAAATTATGTTTCAGTGACTTCCAACAAATATCGACATATGCTGTGAGCTTGATTACACTGAAATCAGTGACAATCTCTTTTAGAAGATGGAAAAACTGGACAATCAGAGGATATTATCTACATTTATTGACAAGAGGCCAACTTTAAAAAATAATGAGTAAAATTACAAATCTCAAAATCTACATTCTGAAAACAATGATTTATTATTTCAGCAAAAAAAAAGAAGACAAATGATTTTGCACAGAAGAAACTGAAATATTTAATTTTTTTATGTGAACTTGCATGAGTTTGTAAGACGACCTCAGCCCATTTTTTTTTTTTTTTTATATTTTTTATGATGCAGAATTTAAAAGGCAACACAACCAATTTGTCCAATCTTTTTGGATGGCATTAGGTAGTGAAAAATAAATACTTTGTCAATGTTCACACAGATTATTTACCCTTATAATTTGTGTGTAAACCAACATATTTACCCTGATTTGTGAATGAACATAGTTTGTTTAATTATTCCAGTTAAAAGTGCTCTTGCTGAATGTTCAACTGTAAAAACAACCAAATCGTGCACCATTTTTATAACTGCAAAGCAAAAAAGTTCAAATCAGATGTACTTTATATGTGGAAAATTTGAATTCTCCTTCATTTTTTTGTATTATGTATGTGAGACTCACTAATTGTTTTTTTTTTTTTTTTTAATCGGACCAAGTTGACACAGCTACCTCCCTGCTTTCTGGGGCACTTTCTTGGTTTGTAAAAAACAAAAAACTAAAAGAAACAGCATTCTGAGTAACACACTGTACAAGACACCTCCTCACCACCAGAAAAAAAAAACTAAAGCAAGTTAAGCTTTTACACCAATTGTTCCACCCCATAGCAGGACGGTCAGCCTAGATGGACCAGAGTCATGACGGTGGTGTATTCGTGCTGCAGGCTGTCCATGTCGGTGTCACACAATGTGTAGTCATCCTTGATGATGCGGTCGCAGCCAATTTCCCCGTTGCCGAAAAAGCCAAAGAGCGGCGTGTTGGGGAACACTTTGTGAAAAGCATTCGCTTCCACATTTGATTGGCGATAGTAGGTCTGACCTCTCCCCACACAGGCAAACATGAACCCCAGGGTGTTTTTTTCTGGTATTTTGGCAGCTTTTAGTCGTTGGATTGTGGCCTCGGCTGCCTTTGCATTGCCGACATCTCGGTCCAAGAGTACAGATGCTCCCTGTACTTTAGGCCCGCTCAGAGCCAGGCCAACCACGCCATACGCTCCCTGGTTGCAGCTGCAGAATAATAAGTAATGCAAATCAGAGTTTTAATTTGAATCAAAAATTAAGTTAGATTAAGAAATTAAACTGAAACAAACTACAAAAAAAAATTCTAAAATGAGCTATGATGAAGTGCATAACTTTCCAGGAGATTGCACTACCCCCAGTTTAATGTACCACTGGGTCCGATTCTTTAGGGATCAATCACTCACCAAGATTTGGAAGGCGAAAATACATTTTCTACCAATCCTCCTGCGATCAAAGCTTTGCTTTTGGCCAGCGGCTCTAAAATCTGGTTCAGGAAACGAACTCCCCCAGATCTATATGCCTCATAAACAAACAACAAGACTACACGTAGTTCTGGGTTGTCGACTAACCCTGAAAAAAAAAAAGGGACATATGATAGTTTCAAACAAGTTTCTTATCTTAAATTACAGAACATTTCAGTGTTCCCTCACCTGCTTCTCTCAGGGCCACCTGAGAGATGGTCTTCTTACAAAAATGAAAAGGCTTTATGTGGACTCCATCAATGCTGGGAAGCATGAGTGCAAACCCAGCCTCGCCCTCCTGGAGTTCCCGAGGACAATTGGAGCGAGAACCACTCGGAGTGTCTAATCAGTAAAAAAAAATTACAAACATGTGAAGTTATATTTGATATCTCTGTCCTACAAGATACTTTCATTTCTTTTAAAATACCATTATATTTTTATTAAATATATTTGTAACTTTAGATGAAAGACATGATTGTTGTATCGTTAACGCTACGGAATAATTTACTGACAAATATTTCATTTTGGCAACATTCAAGAAAAGAACATGCCGCTGGAAACAATATTTCCTTTAAAAAACAATAGATTAAACTGAAGAATCGAGAAAATGCATAATTAACATATTTTAGATTCAATTTGTAACCAAAAAATTCAAATATAGCAAATTAATTTATGCAGCAGTCTCAAAAGCACCATCTAGTGGTCAGGATAACTAACTGCAGCCATAGAGACAGGTTATGACTTTTAAAAATGAACTGATCATTTTTATCCAAATAAAAACACAAAATACTATTTCGCCACAGTGAATCAGTGATGCACTCACATTTGTTGACAGTGGCTGTGACAGTGCTGTTGCAGCATTGCAAATGACAAACCACCAGACTTCAAACTCATTGATTGTTTTTATTAGTGAGCCTTATTTGTTAGATTTTAGGATTTATTTTTAAGTCAAAGCTCTGATCTGAAACTTTATCTGTTAAAAAAATCTATTATTGTTAGTGTAATCAATCATTTTCAATAAACAGTTCCTAATACGACACCCAAAAGAGAAATGACAAGAAATCCAGTATGTGCGAAAAGAAAAGCTGCTCTTTTAAGTTGAAGATTTTTTCAGTAAAATATTTCATTTTGCTCAGTGTTGTCCATGAGCCGTTGTGGCGGCCACGCAGCCTGGAGGTCACAAACATGTTAACACATACATAAGTAACATAAAAAAGTGTTTTTATCAGATAGGAATACTTACAGACTATGCCTGGCGTAGTGATGCCCAAAATGTCACAGCCTTGGGGAAAAAGCAGGCTGAGGTCGTCGACTGCATTGAGACAGTGGCGACTCCTTTTTGCTATGTCAAGGAGAGAAAAAAAAAACTTAATCTGGAAAATTTTGGTGCTACATCTATAATCTTACCATTTTAATCCTAAAACTTCTTGGTTAGCATTAAACAGGCTTCTCGTCACCATCTATTTTCAAATAATAATTAAGATTCAAACATGGTGTATCATAAAAACTTAGATTCTTATACATTTTTTTTAAATTATCTCTACAGAGCCATATTAATTCTTGCTATTTAGACTTGATTTGGTTTCATTGGCTGCTCTTTTTATAATTTTGTTTTAAATGTGCTTCTTTTGCATCCTGCTGTACTTTTTATGTTCTGTGTAAAACACTTTAAATAGCTTTGTACGTCCAGTGTCCCATGAAAAATAAACTCAGTTCTTAGCACATGGATGTTCATTTTTAAGACATTTTTAAGATTGGTGTGATTTAGTGCTTTTAAATTTGGGGAGGACTGAACCATCTAAAGTGAGAAGTCATGGATGTTCACAGACTAAAATTAAAATGAAAAATACTCTGAACTTCTTTGTGATTTTAAAAAAAACAAGATAAGAGAAATTAAGTAAAACGAAATCAGTCTAAATTTATCATCCAGCTGTATTTATCTGGTTAGCACTACTACACTTTTGTGTCTTAATTGCCAATTATCTTGCACCGGTATCATTACGACAAATGTTCATTAAATAAGGAGAGGCCTGTTTACCGAGATTAATTTAGTCAAATTTCCTCCTGACTACTTGAGACATGTTAAAATTTTATTTTTGTTTCCACATCCCAAGCATAAAAATTCTTTGCAGATGAGAAAAGAGAAGACTCCTAAATAAGTTATTTGTTTTTTTCTTAAAATTCTGAATGTATATGGATGTCTTGGTATTATTAGATTGTCATTGTGGATGCAAATAATCATCACGTGGAAGTAAAAGCCACCTACTGTAACCGTTTGCATGTTTTTCCACAGCTAGAGGAACATAATTAAAACTTGTGTCAGCCAGCAAAACATATATCTAAGACTTGGGGAAACACATTGACCGGGTCTTTCTCTGCATGCCCTGATAGACATTTTAGTGTTAGAAAAGAAAAAAAAGTTATGTGGAGATGATCACATCAGATTCTTACTCCCAGCAGATCTTCACATATATGTGGTTGCAGCATGATGTTGTGTGAGATAAAGTGGCACATATTAAAGTCCAGCCAAATTAGTGGTACAAATGAATCACTCTTACTTTTCTACAATCGCTTATAAGAGGTTGATGAGAGATAATTAATGTTTTACTGTAAAATATTGATTTTCTTAGCTATACAACCACAGCACATATGCAAATACCAACCTTTGTTCTCTCTGTAGCAATAGGCTTCATTGAAGGTTTCACAATCTACCATTGCTAGAACTGTTTTCGGCAGGAGAAATACTTTCTGAAAAAAATAATTAAATATCTTTCATTGAACTTCCATTTCAAGTAATCTAAAATGCCTAAAGTAGAATAGAATTTGTCTGACACAATTGATCGTACAGAAATTTTCCTTCAGGGGGACTCATTCAGTACACAGAACAAGCAGACATAAAAACATTTCAAATCACACGCAAAAAAAGTTATTGCTTAAGGCTTTGACAGCTATTGGAACAAATTATTCCCTATGGCTTTCTTTTTGGCTAATGGAATTTGGGAAGGAGTAGAGTAGGGAAGTGATGAAGAGGTGCGATGGATCTTCTTTCACTTTAATCAGTGCTATCTTCTATATTGTAAAGGGACAATTCAACTTAGATTCTGGATATTTTACACATAATTACCATACTATTCTAAAACTGAGCAGATATATCTGCTATATATAACAAAGTGTGTTTAAAAAGTTTTATTAACAGGGAATCACTTGGAAATGTGAGGTTAAGTGATTGAGAGTATTAGTAGCATTATTGATTCATTCTAAAGATTATAGACCTGTTTGGTGTAGATATATGATCCCTGGCTTACCTCCACTTCTTCAGGGAGGACATTATTGAGACAGTGAGTCTCTTTGGAGGAGGGGAAACATGCTGAGACCCAGGCCAGTTGTTCCTGTGTCCTGAGAACTCTGCGAGCAGTGTTTCTCCACAGTCTGCATACACTGAGAAAAAAAACCACAAACATCTTCTGATTAACCTGATCTTCACTAACCAACCTCCTGATTACCTGTTATCCATTAACCAACCTTCTGATTAACCTGATTTTCACTAACCAACCTCCTGATTACCTGTTATCCATTAACCAACCTTCTGATTAACCTGATTTTCACTAACCAACCTTCTGATTACCTGTTATCCATTAACCAACCTTCTGATTAACCTGATCTTCACTAACCAACCTCGTGATTAACCTGTTATCCACAAATCAACCTTCTGATTAACCTGATGACCACAAACCGCCCTTCTGAATAACCTGATCTTCACTAACCAACCTCATGATTAACCTGTTATCCACAAAACAATCTTCTGATTAACCTGATCTTCACTAACCAACCTCCTGATTACTTGTTATCCACAAACCAACCTTCTTATTAACCTGATGTCCACAAACCAACATGATAAACCTGTTATAAACAAACCAACTGCGCATGATCAGAACATGTGTATCCACATTCTTTTTTAAAAGCCTAACGAATAAAGCAGGCTAGACATGGAAATAAAACTTTCCAGCTTTTAACTTAATTATCACGTCAGTTTCTTTACTTATTTTACATAATTAGTTCTACTTCTTTTGTAACATTAGCAAAGAGATGACTTTAGCTTGTGAATATCTCCTGTTTACCTGGCGATGCGAAGCAGCGATTTGGTTGGAATGAATGTCAGAATTCTCTCAACTACTTCAGCGACATTACTTAGAACATATGAAGCCTTGCTGTCCTGTAAAGAGTCGCTTAACTCTTCATTTTCACTCATTTTTCATCTAAAATAGGAAGTGGAGATGATCTCCAACACAGCTGTCCTGAACTTTTACCTCTGCACTTTTACCGCTAATGGGATACCTCACAGCGACACTGCCCCAAGCGGTTAGGAGGGGAATAGCAGTTAGAAATACAGGCCTGCAAGTTATGCTTGTGTATTTTAAGTTAATTTTTCAAAGCTAAGCATTTAAGATATGTAATATGTAATATATATAACATTAAAGTGGGGAGCTCTGTTATCTGGGAGGAACTCGGAGTAGAGTCGTTACTCCTCCAGGTCAAGAGAAGCCAGATGGGATGGTTCAGGCATCTGGTTAGATTGCCTCCAGAACGCCTTGCTGATGCAGTGTTTCAGGCACGTCCCACCGAGAGGAGACCCAAAAGCAGGCTTGGACCCGCTGTAGAGGCTGTGTCTCACAGATGGCTGGGGAACGCCTCGGGATGCTCCCGTGGTGAGCTGGAGGATGCAACCAGAGTGAGACGGCCTGGGTTTCTCTCACCCCGAAAATGATTCATTTCAACGGAACAGAAAAGAATCATATTTGAATTATATTTACTAAAGTGACGCCTCACAAGTGAAGTGTTTTGGACACGTCCCACCAGGATGAGATCTAGAGGTAGGCCCCAAACCCGCTGTAGAGACCATGTCTGATAGGTGGCCAGGGAATTTCTTAGGATCCTCCCAGGTGAGCTGGAGGCTGTTGCCCCCGCAACCTGGCCCCAGATACGCAAAAGACAGAACAAATTATTATGGATTAAAAGAAGCCAGAATAGATGGCTCAAGTCTCTTGTTGGGTTGCCTCCTCATTGATGGTCAAATGTTCCTAAAAACAGCTGGATTTTGGTCAGTGGATGATGTAAAACTCCCAATGGCTCAAACACTTTAAGAAATCCTGTAGAGTCGGGGTTTGGGAAAATGTATGCTTCCACACTCAGCTTGTTAACCACTGCATCTTTTATTAATGTTTGTCTAATTCTTGTAACAAAATAGTTGAATGACAAAAACTTAAGAAAAAACGGCAACATGTTAAATAATTTGGTTCAACCATTTATTCGTGATTTTTTTCAAAGATAAAATGAGAGACAGGACGACGAAAATAAAGATGAGCATGTGCAAAAGAAGACAAAAAGCACATTCATCTTTCTTTCCAGAAAATGCAGTACAATCCAAACTGTGTTAAACTCTTTACTTAAGTGAAGAAACGAGTCGCTTAATGTGTTTTTGATACAAAAAAAAAAAATTGGCACACAAATCAATTTTAAAATACACACAATAAAAGTCCCTTTCATAACCGTGGCTTACATTATGGCTTCATTCAAAAATGATTATGTGCAGTGTGTTCATCAGAAAAAGTGCAAAATCCCAACACATAGATGTAAACAATTTAAAGACTGACAGTGAAGTTAAACCTTTAAACAGAATGTAATACAAACACTGCAGCTTATTACCGGCTGGGTATCGCTAGCGTTCCTTAGGTTAACAGGACCAGGACGTACAGAGGGTAAAACTCCACACAGCATCTGTAGCAGTATGTGGGAGCCCGCATTATTCAGAGTATGGGATATCATTGAGAGATGAGAAGAGTTGGGTCAAAAATTAATCATCTCCATTAGCGTATGATCCAACATCCGCTTTGTGCTCAGGCTTTCTTCTTTAGCACGAGTCAGTTTATCTGTTAATGTAGCATTAAAACAGTTACAAGTCCATCAAACAAGCAAACAGAGCAGACAAAGAGTTATAGTCCTGAACAAACATGCTGATTTTCTTACAAGCCAGAGGAGTTAACATTTGAATTATACTTATTGTTGCTGAAAAGTTCTTTAAATACGTTTCCTCACCTTTTTGTCAAACTTTAATCCATTTCTATAAGTTGATCTTCAGGTTGAAACTGATAAAAATGAAGTTATGACTTGACGACTGATAATTGAACTGATTTGGATGCACAAAAACTTTTAAAAAATCCATTTACAATAAAAACTCTGTAACGCAAATCCATTTAAAGGAGCAACTTTGAAACTTTGAAAAAGGATTTGATGCTACATGTTAAGAGTCTTTCTGTGCTACATTTCAGATTTATGAGACTTTTTTCTGGCTGAGAATACAATTATTTTACAGTAGCTTCTGAATTTTACTACATTTACATTTAAATAAACATAAAAAATAACCTGAGAATGTCACTGGCATGCTACAGATAAATGTTTAAAACTTCAGAATGGGCACTAATCCAGATCATTTGATTTGACATGAACCGGAAAAAAAATTAAAAAAAAAAAAGAAACTTTTTAGTGAGAACAACTTTGGGTTTGTTACCTCCTTAAAACAATTTAAAAATAGCAACTGAGAAAAAAAGTACATAAAGAAACACTGCTTCTAACCGGTGCACATGTTCAAAGTCTGACATTAACTGAGGATGTTCATTAAATCCTTTAAAAGTTTCTAAAGTTACCCAACATCTGTTTTGGTTTCTGTCTTCTCGGGACCAGCGCCATTGACATTATCTCATAATAATTCTGGACTTTGAAGAGTCAGAAAAGCTAGAGTGCGAATCCAGTTGGGCTTACGCTTCGTTTAAGGCTACTCTCAGTTCATTGTTCAGAAGACGATTTTTCTCAAGCTGCTTGTAAAGATGGTCTGGACAGTCAGAAAGCAGCAGGAAAAGAGGAAGAAAGAGACGGAAGGCAGGTTAGTCAAACACATAATGTTAGATTTGAATCTCAGAATGAATAAATATGTCGTTATCCTTAAACTGATGGACCGCCAAGTTAAAGCCAGTTAAGTTTTACTTTTCCATGTTGTTTTTCTTACCTCAGCACTTTTCTTAAATCTTTTTCTGGCACTGATTCTGAATAAACTTGGCATGAGGTGTGCTTTAATAAAGCCAGATTTTTTTGTAGTTTTTCCAATACTGAAGATACTGAAGATGCAGTATAAACAACTTGTAAAGTACAGGATGATTAAACTCATTTTTTTAACTTTGACTATAATTTTGCAGTCAAAATAATTTTTGTAAATTAATTTTTCTTTTAACTTTTGTAACTTTGACTCTGCTTTTTGCGGATGATGTGGTCCTGTTGGCTTCATCAGACCGTAATCTCCAGCTTTTACTGGATCGATTTGCTGCTGAGTGTGAAGCGGCCGGGATGGGAATTAGCGCCTCCAAATCCGCAACCATGGTCCTTGCCCGGAAAAGGATGGAATGCCCCCTTCACGTCAGGGACAGGGTCCTGCCCCAAGTGGAGGAGTTTAAGTATTTCTGGGTCTTGTTCACGAGTGGGGGAAGGACGGAGCGGGAGATTGACAGGCGGATCGGTGCAGCATCAGCAATAATTAGGATGCTGCAGCGGTCTGTCGTGGTACAGAAAGAGCTGTGCCGAAACGCAAAGCTCTCTATTTACGAATCGATCCACATTCCCATCCTCACCTATGGTCACCAGCTGTGGGGGGTGACCAAAAGAATAAGATCGCAGATACAAGCGGCCGAAATGAGTTTCCTCCGCAGGGTGGCTGGCCTCTTACATAGAGATCGGGTGAGGAACTCTGCCAACGGGGAGGAGCTTGGTGTCGAGCCGCTCCTCCAGGTCGAGAGAAGCCAGATGGGGTGTTCAGACATCTAGTCAGGACGGCCCCCCGAGCGCCTCGCTAGTGAGGTGTTTTGGGCATGTCCCACCGGGAGGAGACCAAGAGGCAGACCCCAGACCCGCTGGAGAAACTATGTCTCACAGCTGGCTGGGTAATGACTCAGGATCTTTCCAGGTGAGCTACAAGATGCAGCTGGGGTGAGAGAAGCCTGGGCTTCACGTCTGAGGCTGTTGCCACCACAATTCGGCCCCTGGTAAGCGGAAGATGACGGAACGGAACTTTGACAGCAAATTCAAAAAGACTTACTTCATTCAGGTCTATAAACTATTAAGTATGATGTTTTGAAAAATAAAATCTGATTTCCTCACTACTCAACCAATGAAATGTTTAAATACAACTCTTATTAGATAATTTATCTTATCTGGATGGACTATGGTGACTTACCATAGCCATTCCCATGGCAGTCCTCTCAAACAGAAAAAGAACAGTGAGTGGGAGAGGAGCTTAAGAGTTTATTCAAAAGCTACTCAGCAAAAATAAATTAAAACACATAGAAGACATAAAAAGAAAAAAAAAAAAGATGAGACGCATGGAAAAGAAACATCGCAGAAGAGAGGGAAAGGGCTGACAAAGATGTAAGAATGTTTATTTTACAGAAAACATTATTGGCTCAAAAGTTGTCTGTCTGAGAGATGGAACCATGGACGCCGGCAGCGGTGGCCCAATGCACAGCAGTGACAGGGATTAGAGAGAAATATAGAAATGAAAAGAGAGAAAAAGTTGGGCTTTGCTGCACAGGAGAGAAATGACGTTGCTCATCCAGCCTCTGGAGTGAGGAGTGAAAAGATTTAGCTGTGAAAAACAAACAAAAAAAAAAAGAAATGTTGGAGGGAGAAAATGAAAATTGAATGGCATGCAAAAGAAAAGACGAAAAAAAAAGTAAAAAAAAAAAAAAACTAAAGAGAAAACTCATGCAGTAAAAAAACTTAACACTAAGTTTAAGAGTCTAATTTAGGTCCCAGGGGGTATCGGCTCAGTGGAAGAGTCACTGTATTTTGACCGGGAGAATCTGGTTCAATTCTCACTGGGCCTAAGCCATCCCTGGGACCACAGGAATGGCAACAAACAAAAAAAAGACTAATCTAAAAACGCTTAGTTTAGTGACATAAAACAACTATAAATTAAAATTTTCCAAGTAAAAAAAACAAACAAAATGCACTCAAATATGTCCTTTAGATGGAGCTGGTAAGCTACAGGACTGAAAGTTAGGTGTTAGGATCTAAGGCACTGAGGGAACACAAGCATGATGCAAATTACATGGAAGTCATGTCGTTGAGGGCGTGGTCCAGCTCCTCGCTGATGGCCTTGTACTTCAGTTTCTGGGCATACAGCTCATCTATTTTGTTGTACGTTTTAGGGGGCAGGGGAAAATTTGAAAACAAGAAAAATATGCACAAAGAGGGTGAGAAATAAAGATTAAAAAAATACAGATAAATGAGAAAAAATGAAAAGAAACAAAACAGGATAGAAATAGAAATGGTGTCTGAACAGCTGCTGAAGTTGTGTCAGATTCCTGAGGAGTCACTGAGGAACTACCTCATGTTCCATGACCCTGGAACAACCGCTAAGGACTAGCTAGCCTTCCGTGTCTCTGCAGAAGAATGCTAGACGGCACGTTGGTGAGAAATGTTGCCAACATGAATTACAACCCACCAGGCTCTGTAGATCACCGCTTAGTTTCTCCTCTCAAGACACATACTTCTAAACCTGTTGATTAAATCCAGTTTCCTTTCCTGCTACACTGATTTAAAAACAGTTTTAATAAGATATAAATTATGCTGAAATCACCCATTCATGACCCAAAAGTTTTTTCTATATTGACTGGCTTGGTATTTAAATAATAATCTAGAAAAAAAAGTCCAATTAAAAGTTTTTAGAAGACAAAAAAGAAAGTGTGAAAGATTCATACCCTCAAGGTCATCAATGGTCTTCTCAAGCTTGGCGACTGATCTCTCAGCGAACTCAGCACGGGTCTCAGCCTTAGTGGAAGAACATGTAACATTAGCGGATTGGTCAGGTGGAATTAACAAACAACTTTGATTCAAGCTCAACACAATAACATTTAAAATTCATGATTGCTCACCTCCTTCAGCTTGTCTGTGAGAACCTTGATCTCCTCCTCGTACTTGTCTTCCTTCTGTGAGTACTGTAGTTACATAGCAATGGATCGGAGTTAGATTAACCTGCAGGACTCAGTAGAATTTTTTTGAGAAACATTAATTATTCTTTTTTGGTAAACCGGCATACCTTTTCTGCCTGAGCCTCCAGAGACTTCAGGTTGTTCTGCACAGTTTTCAGCTCCTCCTCCAGCTCTGAGCATTTGCTGAAAGTAGAATTGATCAAGTGTGTTGAACATAAAAGATGGAGGTTTTTTTTAATGTGTGTATTAAAGTATCAAGATCGACTGGAAGAGAGATTGTACCCTTCAGACAGCTCAGCACGCTCCTCTGTACGTTCCAAGTCACTCTCAATGATCACCAGTTTACGGGCCACCTGAAATCCCAAAGTAAGTTCAATCCCACACGTCAGACAGATTTAAAACTTTTTTCAGATCTGCATACGTGAGAACAGAAAATCTAATGAGATCAGCTGTATAATCCCATCAAAGAGGAGCTGAAGCCTCCAAAACTAAGAAGCCCACCTCCTCATATTTGCGATCAGCCTCCTCAGCAATGTGTTTGGCCTCTTTCAGCTGGATTTCCTGCAGTTCCATCTTCTCCTCATCCTTCATCGCTCTGTTCTCAATAACTTTCATGCCTCTGTGGGAGAAAACAGGGTTGCTGGTGAGTCTAACTAATATTTTGACCACACTATCTGACACAAAATATTCACGACTTGTGTACTACTGTTCAAGATTGAAACAGAGACGTACACAAATGTCCAGTCATGACAGAAACTGTTGTTATATACTTAAATAAAAGCTTTGAAATGATTGCTCAAATCATTACAGTAGCTTTCAAAAATAGTTATTTGATATTGCAATAAAAATAAATTGTTTAAAACTACATTGAAACAGTAGATAAAGAACGAATTGGTGCAAAATCAAGTCTGGCTATCTACACTGTTTTAGTTTTTAAACCTCAGGACCAACTTGAGCAAAGCTGGGTCCCAAATGACATTAACGCCACTTGTTTTATGTTTGCTTTGAGATATGCAAGTTTTATGGGAATGTACAAAAGAAGAAAAAACTTTGAGCATCATTTAAGGCAGGGGTGTCAAACTCAGGTCCAGGAAGGCCCAAATCCTGCAGATTTTCCATGTATTCTAGCATCTACACAACTGATCCAGATTATTGAGTCAATGTGCCAAATTTTATTAGCTGTTGATTCAACTTTATGTCCATCGGGTGCAACCAGGTGCATAATGGAAACTCTGAGGATACCCGCCCTCCAGGACCAGATCTGCGCACCCCTGACTAAAAGCCAACTTGTCTTCTACCAGCATCCTGTGTCTTCCAACATCATTGTGACCATATGCCATTTGTTTGAAAGAATACAGAACTGTGACAAGTATCTCAAGTCAAATCGATCAAAAGTTCCAAATACACACCTCTCACTCTCATCAGCAGCCTTCTCAGCCTCCTCCAGCTTGGTCAGAGCTGTGGCCAGACGCTCCTGAGCACGATCCAACTCCTCCTCAACCAGCTGGATACGTCTGTTCAGGGAAGCTACATCACCTTCAGCCTAGGAGAGTAAAACAAAAATCATACATCATTTGAAATCGAACTCATACATTGGCAGAGGAGAGTAAATGTCCCAAATGAGAATAAATAAGCTCCACTAAAATCCAGATTTGCATCTTTTTAAATAATCTTTAAAACATGTCAGCTATAAATCAATAGAGAAGGGTGGAGAGGAGTCCACCCACTCCACAGCTACACCCATTTGTTATTATATCCTATTGTTTTAACTACAAAATACAGTTTGGATTAGAGCAACTGGCACCTTCTTATCCTTCAACTAGCAGGTGGCACAGTTAGGAAGGTTTTGATCTTATGAGGATGGATGCTGCTTGTAGGATCAGTGCAGTTTGTTTATCAGGGATGTTCAGGGTGGAGTCCCTCCATCCTCATCACATCCAGTCTGATAACTTCTCATCCGTCTGCTTTAAAATTAAACTCTCTATTGGGCCTAGCAGCCACGCTTTTTGACCAGATTTGCTCTTAATGCTTTTCGCAGCCAAGGTACTAATTGTCTTAAATCATTAGCAGCTTACAGCCTCCCTGGCGTTGCGCTCCTGGTTCAGTTCACGTTGTAAAAACGCCGCTTTATCCTCCGCAGCATCGGCCTGTTCCTGTAAAGACTTGATTTTCTTCTTCACAGCTTCCAGAGAGCTTCCCGCAGCCATTTTTCTTTTTAGTTTTGTTCTAATGGGTTATCCTTTGATTTCTTTCTGGAGTCTCTCAGACAGTCAGTGTTTGGATGCGGCGGACTGATCCCTGCCCCCACCGCTTTTAATCAACTGCTGATCAGGATTGGAACGTGCCACCAACCCGGAAGTAACACGTTTTTATCACCAAAAATTAAATCTATCCTTTAAATAAAGACACAACTGTTTGATCATTTTATATCATCTATTAAATCACAGTTTGTTTTATGTGGTTGATTTTTTTGATGTTAAATAAATGTGTGAATCTTTGATGAATTAACGTGATTCCCCGATTTTTGAATTGAGCCATCCCTATCAGATCACCTCCAAAAAAATCCTAAAAAAATACATTCAAAGGTTTGTGTTTATTTTGATTTATTTTTGTTTAAATTAAATTATTTACAAATAAATTTCTTAAACAAACATATATGAAGTTTGTTTATTAAATAGTCACGTTTTGTTGAATAAATAAATATTTTTTTTATTTAAATAACAATTCATTCTTAAATATTTGTGCATAAACTATTCTTATCTCAAAATTTTAGATTTGATCATTTTTTAATTAAAATTTAATGTTCACATTTTTTTTTGTTCATTACTTTGTTTTTCCTTTTTTTTTGAGAATTTTTAAGCCAAATTTTTTTTCTCCAAACACAGTTTTTTGTGTGGGTGTGTGTATTTCTCACTCAGAGATGATCCCCCAAAAATTTTGATTGCTATTTGATTTGATTTTTTTCATAATTATGACATCATCAATTAGTTTTACTATCCAAATGACGTCACACTGGTTTGACAAATGAAAGGAAAGCAGTATGATCACAAATCTGTCAAAGTTCTTTTTTAAGCCAAATTGAGGTGACTGAAACCAGACACTGGGCCTCAGATTGGTTCAGGGAGCTGTGACCTTACCTTATACAGAGCAAGAGCTAAATTTAACACCTCCTATATTCATTCTATACACTCTCTTCATCATTAAAAATATCAGAATGATGAACTCGGAACGCGGATCTTAACTCATATCTTAAAAAGTGCTGTAAATTCCAATCAATTTAGTGTTTTTTGGGGGGTTTTTTTGCCCCACTATCCAAGCTTACATCTGTGGCTTTCTTCTCAGCCAGCTCCAGTTTCTCCTGGGCATCCTTCAGGGCTTCAGAGTACTTGTCCAACTCATCCTCAGTTGCCTTCAGCTTCTTCTGCAGTGCTACCAAGTCATCCTCAAGCTGTCATGCAGAGAAAAGAAAGTTTTATTCACACTTAATGATGGAAATGTTAACAATCAGAAAACAAGTAAATGAATCCCGAACCGGGAACTGTTACCTCTGATTTTTAAATAGTAGTTTAGTAGCTGAAATTGATTTAAAACTGATTCCTCATCCTCCAAAAACATGCTTGTTGGGTTGATTGGGTGCTCTGAAATTGCCCCAGTAATGAATGTGTAGATGTTTGTCTGTGTTTCCCTCTACCCCCTCTACCGACTGGCGACCTGTTTGGTGTGTACCCTGCCTCTCGTTTGAAATCAGCTGGAATAGAGTCCAGCATCCCAACCCCATTATGGATAACAGTTCAGAAGAGGAAATGAAATAACAGTTAATCATTAAACTCCTGCATTTAAAGACTCAGATCGACAGAATTACGACCAATCAAAAGTCACTATTAAGCATAGCTGTCTGATTTCTATATTTAATATATAAAACCACAATTATATGTTTTATAAATTAGCAATACATAATGAAAAATGTCAGTGAGTGATGGTTAAAGCCGTGCGTAATGCGCCATGCGTTATGCGCCTTTGGCACCGTGCGTAAAGATGCGAACCTGTTTACTTCTGTCCTCAGCTGCTTTCTTGTCTGACTCAGCCTGCTCAGCTCTGTCCAAGGCATTCTCCTTGTCGAGCTTGAGCATCTGCATCTTCTTCTTGATGGCATCCATGGCTGATTAGTGTTGGAGGTCTGAGAACCAAAATGAACTGAAATGATCGGAGCGTCCGAACCACACTGAACGCCAAGCTGGAGTGCGAGCTCGCTAAGCCTGTAGTGAGTCAAATATGTATTTTTGCCAAGCAGATACTGGATACCAAATACTTTTTTGGGAACAACTGGAGCAGCTTGCCAACGCGGGACCTTGATTTTTCCACAATCTCTTCACTGATTCGCCACTGAGGGACATTTGACTACTTGTATGACTATACATGGGTTAGAGGCGTCAGGAGAACACTCCCCCCTCACACCAAGACATCTACTCCTATTTCTATCACCCTCCAACTGGAAGCCGGGTGTCAATACTTAGGGGTAGTAGCACTTAAAGGGGGGGCTATCTTGAAGAAACTTGTACAAGGTATTATCCTAATTATCACCTTCCTCAATCAAGTAGAAACCCTTATCTATCAAAGACATAACATCACAATGAAAGTGAATGAAAATGATCATTCTATCTATTTGTGTTTATATGCATGTGGAGTTCTCCACGCCTAATTCTAAGATTCATTTCTCGGTTAACATTTGAATTAAGTCCAAAATAATTTTATGCATCATAATACTTAGAGGTAGTTGCACCTAAAGTGTGTTTGTGTGGGGAGGAGGTATCTTAAGGAAACTTTAACAAGGTATTAACCAACTTATCACCAACTTATTAAAACTGTAATCTATCAAAGACATAAAATGGTAAACCTCATTAGAAATATTCTCTATACTATTTAATTGGAGACAACTCCTTTCAATTCAAGACTAGACTGTACAGTCCTTGACTGGTACAGTACTGTGTTGTTACCTGATAAATTTGTTAGAGGTCACCAAGTGGCGCTAGGTGAGAACCATATTCTCTCTGCTCGTCCAGAGAAGATGTTTGATGGAAAGGAACGCCCTTTGTCTGTTCACATTTGCTAAATATCGACCTCACAATCTTTGTTGGAGCAATTTTCGTCTTGGCTTCTGTTCAATTTATTGCTATAATGTTTTTAGTGATACACATCTTTCTATATCGCCGAGTTTGTTGTAAGAAGTAGTCTTTTTTTCAACTTTGATGGAAAATCCACGGCCAAACACCACAACACATCTTTTTGTGTTTCCATGCATGTGGATTTTTTTACCCCCAAATTCTAAGATCTTTTTAAAATTAATTAATCTGTTAACGTTTGAATTAAATCCAAAAGAATTTCATGCATCATAACCATAAGCAGGCAAAACAAATCGAACTAATTGGATAAGATGTGTGAGGGCTTTTCTCTCTCAGAGGCATGTCATATTAGCCAGAAAGGCGGGCTAGTTTTCATTTCAGCAGCTCCCCTCACAACATAGTTTAACACTCCAGCAGCAATCAGATATGCTGGCTCTTTGTAGAGCTATATCATCAAGCTTGTTCAACTCCTCCTGTGTCCACTCCAGGCTCAGTGGAACTAGCCTATATCAAATGGGCCATTTGAGATAGCAGATTGAGTGCTGTGGAAGATCCAGAAGCAGGGACGTTTGCTAAGCCCCTCCACAGTGCCTGTGTGATCGTCCATGACAACAGTAGCACAGCTGCAGCTGTCACATATAACCTATTGGCATGTCAGGATTGTTGAGCAATTACACATTACTGTCAATTACAGGGCTTCCTCTTTCTTTTTTAAAATAAGAATTTGGAATGACTTAATCAAGAGTACTACGGAGTATTATAAAAGTCTAATTGGGTACATCAGGACATTTTAACTCGTCTTCATTGACACAAAGTGACACAGGATGATAATAGTTGGTAAGTCATCCTAGTCCAGGGTTTCCTGTAATGCTTCTCAAGTCTTTTTCAGACCATATTTCAGGATCTTCTCTCTCAGACAGCACCTGTTGGACTCGATCCATGTCTTCTAGAGCCACTCCCACTAACTGAGGCCTATAAAGAAGGGTTGCTCAAGCTTTTCTTTTGAACTGGTAACAGACGAGTAGCTAAACTCATAAGAGAGAGTTGTGAGCGAATCTATCTGCACTACGTAACTGCTACTTTTTGTCTCTTCGTTTTCTTAAGTACACTATCTCTAAGTCTCACTTTTGGTTTTTTATTTCCACAGTTTTCTGATGGGACATATTTCCCGTGGAGCTTTTTTAAAGATGGCCAGCTGTCTCTGTGTTGTCATCCTGCCATGTGTTTTGTAGACGGTGCAGCAGCCAGCCAGACATGCCAGTCATTTACAGAGATCAATGTCTCATTGCACAATCCATCTCACCCTCACACCCTGAATAGATTGAGAGGCAAATATCAACACCTCATACCTGTTCATTTAATAACAATTATCACAATTTTGGTTAAATGTTCTTGTTTGGGGATAAAAAATATTTCCAGTGACGTCTTAAGATGCCATTACTAGTGGTGTTTTGTTGGGGTTTTTTTTTCCTTTTATGGGCCAAATTTTCAAAAAAGGATTCAGGCACACTTTGTACAGAAACGGTGAAGGCCCTTTTGTCAAGACTGACAGGTGGAAAACATAAAATAGTGCACGGGATTCCTAAAATTTCCATCAAGAAGGCAACCATTTATTCTGCTAATTGATGTTACATTTTAAAAGAGTTTTGTTTTGTTTTTTTAAATTATGATATACTTTATTAATCCCTGACCGGGAAATTTATGTGCTACACTACACCGCAGCAGTCTGCCACCTGTGACGGCGCCAATGGTAGGAGAAATTGGGGGTTATGTGTCAAATCGAAAGCGTTGTAAAAGTTTATTTTGAGTAGTTAAGCATTACCTGGTTGTGTCCACTTCAGAAAGTCATTGTTCTACGGTGCTCATCAATCAAAACAAAGACTTTGCTTTTGTAATATTTCCCATCTGAGCACCGCCTAGTGTGACACTGTGTATGCCAGCCAATGAGGTCATTTCATAGCTAATATTTAGACTGGAATTTCTCACTTGATTCCCAGTTCTCTTCGGTCAAATCTAATCTCACCCTGTAAATCAACATAAATAAGATCGCTACATCACTTAAGATGTTTTAAGTTCATATTACTAATATCCAAGTGTTATCATGTTCACTAGTCCAGGCTTTACATTAGCAGTGTGGTAACCAAGTCCTCTAACGTCCTGAGTGATGATAATTTTCACATTGGAGGAGGGATTATCATGGTTTAAAGTCAAAAGATGAAATCAGAAGAAGGAGAAAAACAAACATGTGTTCATGGAGGGATCAAGCTAGGACAAATGTGTTTAAATTCCCTCAGCATCGTCATGGAGTACACTACCGTCAGCAGTAACACGATCCAATTTCTGACTTATATTATAATTAGATTTAAGACATCAAAGTTATGGATGAGCTTCCCTTTCAGAGCCGCTGCTCCACATTAAATACAGTACGATCATATTTTTATCTCTTGTTTTGTCTTTTTTTTTTCTTTAGCAAACACAGCACAACAATCCTCTTTGTACGAGTGGAGTTCACGATGACCCAGAAAATGCTTCAGATTTCCATGAGATACATCATGCCACTTTGACATTAAAGCACAGAAAAAAAGATGGCAGGTCCTGACAACAGCTGGGACACTGTAATTGACATTGCCTCCTCAAATTTTAGTGCCAGACAGATTTAGCACGGTTCTCAGTTCATAGGCTGGACTGGAATAGCTCCAGGTTTTGTGCTGACTCAGAAATTCCATCTTGACCTGACACTCAAAGGGACCTTGTTCACTCACTAGAACATCTCTCTCTTGAGTTTCATTGTGGAAGTTCAGAAGGTTCTTCTTAAGGTCAGAGCTCAGATGTCTAAGATGCTGCAGTCCGAATCAGAAAATAGGATATCATTTATTTGTCTACGAAAATAAACATTATAGATTCAGGATTTGAAATGCAACAAACAGACACTAAATCTTCTTTAAATCAGGAAACTCTTTTACTCTCAAAAGTCCTTCATTTTTTCACCCAAGAAAAATAAACTATCCTCCCGAATTCATCATAAACCAATTCATTCGTTCTCTTCGCTGAATGGTTGTCATGAGGTCTAGAAATGAGTGTTTGGAGTGAGCACGCAGTGATTTCATTTGAGATTTTTATTTGAGAAGATGATCCGTCACTGACTGTCCGGTCTTAAAATGAAGATGTATCAGAAATTTTTGCTGTGAATTCATTTCTTGCAAAAGTTAATAGGAACCAAATTTGAGCAAATCTTATGCGCACATGTTGGGATTTTTTTCAATAAATGCATTAATATAGAAAATAAATCAAATTATTTGCAACATTCATCCCTCAGAATTTTTTTTTCTAAAAGTGAACAATAAACCTGACCAGATTTCCAATCCAAATGTACTGTATGTTAGTCACCTTCTTAACCATCTATCCCTCACGGTGTTGTGGGGGTTGCTGGAGCCTATCCCGGCTGATTCAAGACGAGGGGCAGAGTACACCCCTAACAGGTCGCCAGTCTATTGTGGGGCCACACACATACAACCATACACACACACTCATTCCTAGGGCAATTTGGCACCAGCCAATCAACCTAACATGCATGTTTTTTGGAGGGTGGGAGGAAACGAAAGTTTCCGGGGAAAACTCGCGCATACACAGGGAGAACATGCAAACTCCACACAGAAAGACCAGTGTTCCAAGCCTCGTCTCCACCCTGGACTTGAACCCACGACCTTCTTGCTGTGAGGCCACTGTGTATTTGGAAAATTGTGGACATAAAAAAATCAAGAACTATCTATTGCCATTGTCAATGAAAATTCACAGACTAGGAACCTGCTACGTCTTTGATTCTGACATGGTCCACAAAGCTCACCGGACCCCATGTTAAAATTTCTCCAAATTTGTATTTTTATACAGAGAAACATCATCTGGTATAGATGAGGCAGAAAGTGAACAACTTGCAAAACTGCAAAAGAAAAATTATTCTAAATTGCATCAACTCTTTTTTTTGTTAAACTAGTTTTTTTTTTATGTGTATAAAACATGTATATCTGTTGCAACTTTTTTTGCATTCACTTCTTCTTCTTTCAGCATTTCCCTTCAGGGATTGCCACAGCAAGTCAGTTTCTTCCATCTAACCTTATCTGCTGCATCCTCTTTGGTCACACCAACTATCTTCATGTCTTCCTTCACTACATCCATAAATCTCCTCTTTGGCCTTACTCTATCTAGTCCTCTTTTCTGGTGGTTCCAAATTCAGCATCCTTCTTCCGATGTACTCTCTCTCTCCTCTGCACATGTCCAAACCATCTCAGTCTGGCCTCTCTGACTTTATCTCCAAAACCTCTAACATGTGCTGTTCCTCTGATATATTCATTTCTAATCCTGTCCATTCTGGTCACTCCAAGAGAGATCCTCAGCATCTTCATCTCTGCTTCCTGTCTTTTCTTCAGTGCCACTGTTTCTAGACCAAACAGCATGGCCCGTCCCATGCCGGTCTCATTTTGCATGCACTCAGACCCTAATTTGTTGTAATTTTGACAGCTGACCAAAGTTTTCTTGTAGAAAAAGTTTTGTGGTCTGAATCTTAAGTAGATCCACCTTGATCAAGTTAGATTGTAGTGAGCCAATCAAATGATAGATATTTTATTACTGAATAAGCCAGATGTTTCCTTAAGAAGAGATAATGAAAAGTACCGGTAAAAAAAAAAAGGATGCCTCCAGAATTTCTTTTTGTAGACTCACACGTTCGAAGCGTTTTACCTCATCATTGTTGTATTTGAAACTACAAACAGAATAAAACAAAAAAGGTTTACATCAACTAGGATGCTGCATCGATCCATCGGGGTAAAGAAAGAGCTGACCCGAAAAGCAAAGTTCTCAATTTAAAAGTCGATCTACATTCCCACCCTCACCTATGGTCACCAGTTGTGGGTGGTGACTGAAAGAATGAGACTGTGAATACAAGCAGTCGAAATGAGTTTCCTCCACAGGGTGGCTGGGCTCTCACTCAGAGATTGAGTGAAGAGCTCTGCAATTTGGGAGGAGCTCGGTGTCGAGCCGCTCCTCTTCCAGGTCCAGGGAAGCCAGATGGGGTGGTTCAAGCATTTGGTCAAGATGCCCCCGAGCGCCTCGCTGGTGAGGTGTTTCAGGCACGTCCTACCAGGAGGAGACCAAGAGGCAGACCCCGGACCCGCTGGAGAGACTATGTCTCACAGCTGGGCGGGGAACGACTTGGGATCCTTCTGGGTGAGCTGGAGGATGCAGCTGGGGTGAGAGAAGCCTGGGCTTCCCGTCTGAGGCTGTTGCCCCTGCGACCCGGTCCCAGATAAGCAGAAAACGATGAAACGGAACGTCATAGCTATTTAAGATTTTTTTGTATTCAGATGCAGTTTGGGATTTAAAAAAAATATACATATAGAATTATAAAGTTTTTCTTTGTAATTCAGTTTATTAATTAAACGCTTTGACTCAAGACAAAGTTTTTTTTTACGATTCACACAAGAAATAACCCACACGTTTGGAATTTGTTACATTGAAATGCTTTATTTTCAGTGAATACAAAAAATAAGTTTTATCAAGGCCAGATAAATATCTTTTCTATTGTAAGTTCTTACTAATCTTTTAGCCACATAGTTTCTGTTTAGGGATAAGGGAACATACAGAACACTTCGATTACTCCACGGCATCAAAACTGCTTCACAACATCGTTATGGCGACATATCAAAATGTCCCTATGACATGTAGCTTTTGTAGAATCTTAAAATCACAAGAAGACAGTCTGTAAAATGTTCAGAATAAAGCCGTTTGACAGACAGCCTGTAGTTTAGAATCACCATGGTAACATGCCCATGGAATGCGTACAAAAATGTGTATATATGTAATATACATATACAGTAGACACTGAAAGTACAGCAAGAACTGCAACACATTTTTTAACCGACAGTTTCTGTCATTCCAAAAAGGCCTCACATGTGACAGAGAGGAGAGATAAAGGGGGTGCAGTTGTTTCAGCACTTTGGAGAACAGTTTGTTGACAAAAAAAATGTTAAAAATCCACACAGATACTATCCCACATCTCCAAAAAAAATAAACTTATCCAGTACTGCCTCATGTCATTGAACTATAGCAGATGCTGTATGACCTACGGACTAAGGCACTAATAATAATAACACTACAGAGTAACTCAGAAGCAGTGGACGTTCTTCATCTTTCACACTTTCTAGAACTCTTACACAGAAAAAAAAGTCAAGATGCAACTTTAAGGGTTGAAAAAAGCAGTTAAAACTTAAGTAACTTGAATTATTTTCTGTAAAAATGTCTTGATTACTCTGCACCCGAAGCCATGCATTTTCACAGACTAATTTAATGAGAAATCCTGTGAATCTGAACGGCAACACACACACAAGAAAATTGCATAAACAAAAAAATTTATCTTTTGCAGCAAATAGCACGATGAGTCAAGATGAGCATCCAAGAAAACAAAAACTTCACTTTCAAACTGGCTCAACTGTCAGAAGATTGTTAGATTAAGCTTATTGCCGTAAGGTTTTTAAGATTAAAACTGGCCTGAATTTTAAACTAAATATTATCTGTGGCACTATTGCTATTAAGTAACGAGAACTTTCTAAAAGCAGCCAAATTAAACATACAAACCCCCCAAAAAAAATCAATGAGTCAAGCTTGCGTAGATAGAAGAGAATGCATCATATTTTATTCTTTAACCTATTTATTTACTAAAGCTCATTAATCAGCCAGGTCACAAAAAAACAACCACTATGTTGTGTAAAAAAAAAAAAAAAAAAAATCCCTTCGTTACATCAATTTTCTCCTTTCGTTTATTAGCTTCTGTGTTTAAAAGTAAACCAGTGATGCCCCCTATAGCACCATCCTTCTTATTGCATCACAATGAAAACACTTTACGACTTCTGTAAATCTCAGAGACATGAAAAAAATGTTTCAGATTTGAGAAAAAAAACCATCTCACACCCTGACAAGAAGTTGCACTTGTCTGTTTGAGAGGGAGAAGTGAAGCAAGACCACTTCTGACCCTGAAAACGACCTCTCTCTGCTAAAAATACTCCAGAGCAATAAATATTCTATGGTAACATGTCGTTCTGTGAAGAGAAGCATTCACATGGTATGTAGTTTGTAACTTGATGAGATCGATACAGCTCGACTTCAACAGACGGAAGTTTTGTTGCATCTTAAAACATCTCACTATGAAAAAATTAGAAATAAAAAACCAGATGATCGTTTATATTAAATAAAATCATCCCTTAAACTTATTGTATTAAAATGCTGATTACGGTTGATCATTCATGATGTAAAGCCGAGATGTGCTTCACAGAGACATTAAGGTGCAAACTGGAGCGAAAAAACCTGACATTCACACAGTCAGAGTAGCAAGCTGAGAAGGTTTTGCTTTCACACTGATGTTGCAGTTAAACGGCATGAACAGCAGTACAATCAATTCTTCATTTTTAAATTTTTTTTCACATAAAAAGCTGCAAAATGCTTAAAAGAAACTAAGTTTAGATTATGTTTATCCATGTCATATCACATTCTGCTTTACATTAGTTATGGTTGCACAAAGAGGGGAAACAGGAAGAGGTTTTTCTGTCAGTCCCAGGCAGTAGTATCTGCTCTCTAGTAGTTATTTTGAACATTTCTTCATGCTGTGAGGTCAGTGGTGTTCACTGTAGACCTGGCCTTTATTAGTTTGTAAAATCAGTCTGACGAGTTGCTGTAAGGCTTTGTACCTGTCCAGGTGTACCGTTAGAAGAGCACAATTTCTAAACGAATTCATATGCACTGCTCAGGGCAGCTAATGCGAATGCAACAGTGTTTAGTTGCCGTCCTCTCGTAATTCACTGGGCAAGAACTTGTACTGTTGCTGCCTGATCTGGGCAAGTTTCTTTCGGGCTTCTTCGAGCTCCCTCTCTTTCCTCAGCATCTCCTCCTGGGCAGCAATGATCTAGACAAAGAAGACATTAAACAGCTTTACAAGATTGCACATTATCAAAGTTTTTCTTTTAAACACCGGGCGGTAATATGAGCATGGAAGCACAAGCAAAAAATGACTAAAACAGAATATTTATTAAACGATGAGACCAAGCAGAAAACAAAACAGTCTAAAGGACAAATGAGTTATTTTATATTCAACAAAACAAATTTTAGAAGGATTGTCCGTACAACAACCTCTCAAAACTAGTTGTCAACCTACTACTGAGAAGTTTGACTTGTGTAGATTTTAAGCTGAGCCAGTGTTTTTATTCAGCTTACCAAACTGTGCCTATGCCAGACAAACTCGGATTTATGACCTGAACCATAGATTTATAACCATAGATCAAACATGCAACAAATCTCTGGTTGTAAGCCAACTTGATCTCCATCTTGCCCCAATCACATCTCTCCAAGTACAAATATGCATCACTCAAATGACGTGACGCATACAGTATGTAATCTGTGGAATATACTCTCTAGTAATCGCATTTGGCAAAATAGGTTGCATCTTTAAACATTTTAGGTTGAAAAATAATAATATCGGCTCATTTTGGGGTTCGAATCTTAGGATCAAAGATGTTAAGTGTAATTATCACTGCATGCGTCAGATTTGTGCTCGCTTTTGCATTGATGGGCTCACATGGACAGAACAGATGCTGATGTTAGAAATGTAGAAAAGCTTACCTGTGCTATTCCACCCACAAACTTTGTTTTGACCACCACGTTATCTTCATCAGCTTTGTCAAAAGCTGCTTTCTGGGCTGCGCGGACCAAATTATCAGACGCCTTTTTCACTGCATTCCCTGCAATCTGAACAGAGAGAAACACACACGGATGCCAGAGATTATTAGAAACAATCATAACGATCAAAAGACCTTATGAAAAACCACTTTCTATTTATTGTTACAATACACCATATAGTTAAATGAAAACAATTCAACAGCTAAAATACACTTAGCACAAAAACTCTGACATTACGAAGAGTTTATGTCAACAGGTCAATTAAAAAAAAAAAAAAAAAAAAAAATCACATAAAAACCAGAGTAAATCAAGAAATATTTATACTTAAACCTCCACATTCTACATAGATAGTGAAAGTTATACCTGCAGTCTTCTCATAGCCTCTGAGTCTTGGTCAGCCTTGACCTTACAGGCCACTAGGAGCTGGGCGGTGGAAGCTGCCACTTGTTTAGCAGAAGAGATGAGCTTCTCCTCACTGGCATGACCTTGAACTGAAGCGTTTGCTGCTTCACACAAGTTACTGGTTGCTGCAGCCACCATACGTGCCTGAAGGTGAAAAAAAACAGGATAAAGTTGATTTTCACATTGCAACCAGGACAAGATGACTCTTCAGCTATACTTACAGCAGAGATGAGGCCTTGAGACCACTGTCCATCATCTACAGCGTTGGCGGGGATGGAGCCCACTTTCCCCTGAGCGACCAGCTCCCTTTGAGCTGCCGAGGCAGATTTAACCAAAGCACTGGTGGCAGCTGCGATAGACTTGGCGGCTTCCAGGATCTGCTCCTCAAAGTTGAGTGTCTCATCAGCCAACTAAAGGTGGAAGAAGACAACAATGGATGACTACAAAAAAAAATCCAAAAACCAAAACACTCATGTGAAAAATACATTGATCAGACAAATCTTTTTAAAAATGAAATAACGCTCAAACCGACCACTAAAAATGAGAATCTTTTTTTTTTAATTCTGGTTTTATAACCTAGCAGCATACATTACCAATAGACACATGCAAACATACACAAAACAAGCCTCTCACTCACACACACAAACACACACACACACACACACACACACACACACACACACTCAGTCGCACCACAACTCTGTAGACAGAGCGGGACACTGTAGGAATATGTTTGATATATAGTTGGGACTGAATTACAACCTAATATATCAAACATATCAGACAGAGCCCTGCAGAGAAGGCCTCCATTGGTGGGGGGCAGGCAGGGATGAGGGAAGAGGTTGAAGGGGGGCTAACTCAAAGCTAAACAACGTACTGGAACAGATTTAAGACAGATGAATGGATGGATGGATGTGTGGTTTTATGGAACGAGGTGAAACAGAAGGGGAGAATAAATGTGTTTGGAGGGGCAGGAAAATGTTTAGGACTGGACGTGGATGTTTTGCGTAAGCATGTTTAATCCAAAAAATTACAACAACATCAATAAAAAAAAGTGTAAAGGTAAATGTCCAAATTTATGAGAATTTATATGTACCATATTTTTTGGAGTATATAGCACAGTTTCTTTTTTTTTTTAATGTATCTTTTTTTTTAATATAACACATTATTACCATCATTTCACATGTTATTTTAGTAATAAACCACAAGAGGGCGCTCCAAATCTGTGTTGATTATTATAATTTTGCCGATAACTTTTAAAAACATCTAAGAAATGCTGAATAAAAATGCCATCGAAAAGAATATCATATTCTGCAGATTACAAGCTGCAAAAATTGAAATAAGCAGCTGAGAACGGTAATCGAGCAGCAGGAAGAAAGTTTGGAGTTGAAAGAGAAAGCGGTGCCTCGTCTACTTCCAGAGTTGGTTACAAGAGACACCGAGGATGAAGATTTTGTTAGATTTAGTAATTTGGAGTGAAACGATGGTTTGATAAACTTGTTACCATGTTTTTTTATGCTAGAGTGATCTGAATAACTTAATATATCTCAGATTACTACCCAGAGAAAGGCCCGAGACCTGCTGGAGAGACTATGTCTCACAGCTGGACGGGGAACACCTCGGGATTCTCCAGGGAGAGAGAAGCCTGGGTTTTTTTTCTGAGGCTTTTGCTTCCGCAACCCGGCCCAGGACAAAAGGAAGACAGCGGAACTTTTGTGAAAATGTGATATATTCTTCAGGGCGACTTATATTCGTTTTTGTCTTCTCTATTTTGCATTTTTGGGCCAGTGCGACTTATACTCCGGTGCAGCTTATAGTTTGAAAATACAGCATAAATGTAAAATTTGAACATCAAGACTTTAGTCTATCTTTACAACTATTTTTATTTTGTTACTAAATCAAAGTGTTTACGTTCTTTATGGACAATTGAGTGACTGCTGTTATCTTCTCAATTTTGTTTTGTTGCAGATTTTAGGTGAAACCAAAGCTTTTTTCCTGTTTGATCCATCCTACCTTTGGTTTGGCTCGAGGTTTGAGTTGTTCCAGCTTCTTTGCTGCTGCTTCAATGGATGCCGCTGCTCCGAGAAGTTCAGTCTCAGCGATCACAGTTGGATCTTCTGGATCCACCCACTCTGAACCTGAGAAGTGGATGTTCACCGAATTATAATCCAGACTTAATTGCACAAATAATTCACGAGCAAGTGTATCCTCACAACATGCCTAAACCGTGATCACAAACAAACAAACAAAAAAAACTGTGCAGACATAAAAAGCAATGGTGCATGTTTTCATATCTCATGCACTGCTGATGGGCACTGCAAACCGTCTGAGAATGAACTTGTTTATTAAAATTAAGATGGCAAATGAAAGGAGAAAGAGTGATGAACTGAGATGACTGTGCTCGAGAAGCCAGAGAGCAGCTAGAAATTAATCAAATGAAAACACAATATTGGCTACATTGACAATTTAAGCTAAATAAAAACTCACCTCCATCTGTGGCGAGAGAAGAAGGATAAAAAAGTTACTAAAATTCTGTTTAATAGTTTAATCATTTAAAAAAATATTTTCGGAAGCATAAACTTTCCGTGAATGAAAACCAAATAACACGATGTGTTTGAAGACTTGTGTGAATAAATAAGTTTTGTCGCACCGTAAATCTCAGTTTGTGTGTGTGTGGGCCGTTACCTTTCATGGCCTCAGCCGTCTGGATGAGCTCTGTCACAGCCCCCGCCACACGTTTGGAGCAGGCGGCCAGGTGCTGCTTCTGCTCTGCGGTGGGTTTCTGCAGGACCTAAAAGTTCATCCACAAACATCCATATGTAGATTATCTCATTAAAAGAAATTAACATGGTGGTTTATATAGAACTACAAAAAAGTGAATATTATTTTTCACTTTTTCTTTGTTAATTTCTTTCTTTCATTGAATTACTTTATTATTTGTTGTTAAAAAAAAAAAGAAACTACGGCTGATGTTTTTTTCAATAGAAAAAAACCCACATAGAATAAAAAAAAAAAAATAATAATAATAAAGCACCAATATATTTTATTAAATGTGAATAAAATTAACAATGTAAAACTTTAAACATGAGATTGTCACCACAAAGTCTGTCATACCCTTCGGCCGAGTCCCCTCCACCTACCATCAGAACTTGCTCCAGAAGATCAATGTATCCAGTTGTGCACTCTGCTCCAAACATCAGAGCTCTGTTCTTCACCTCCTCGCTGACCTCTGGATGGTAGGCTGCTTGCTGAAAGGCAAACCCACACACTCAGCTTCAAAGTTTTTCCCAAGAGCGCTTTCAGGTTCTGTGCAGAGTTTGAAACAACAACTCTAAAATGGATGTGTGACCACACACCTTACAGGTGGACAGCATGTCAGAAATGGCTTTTCGGCTCAGGTTGGCAGTATGAATGATGTCTTCTTGTCGGGCTGAATTTCCTGCAGCCACCGCTTTAGCAGTTGCCATTGTGATACCTTTAGTCATCCGAATGAATTCCTCGGGTGTGGTGGTTTTGTTTGGAGCATCCTTGGATTGAAACATCTTGGGAATGAGGAGAAGCAGAATACACAAAGAAATCAGAGAAAATGGGAAGAAGTGAATCTGTAATAAGTCAGAATTTGAAAGCTTTTCCATATTATATATGTTCACAAGCTTATTGTTCAGACTTAATAATAACTTATAAAAGTTCTTACCACCATTTCCTGTTTGATGCACTCGATCGTAGCCTCCAGAGCTCTGGTGCCTCGCGTGGCTTCATCCTCCACGGCTTTGACTGTTTTCAGCAGGGATGTTACGTTGGTCACCATAACCTAAAGAAGAAAAATGTCCCAAACAGTGTAAAAACAGACACGACAGAAATGTGTTAATGACGACTTCCGCACAAACTCTCTGTGGTTTGAATCCATTTTAGAGCCACTTTTTCAATACAACACACAAACATCTGAGTTTCTGTCCCTTTCTTCTGGCTATAGTTTGTCTCTTTCAGAAGATTTTATTTTGAGCGCACTTCATTGGACGTCATTTTTGGACTTTGTTTGTATCGGACAGCTGATTTTTCAGAAATCGTTCGGCTAACTCCCAACAGCTAGCTGGTCATGAAATCATTCTGCCGTTGACATGCATGTTGACATGCACGCCCAGCTGCTGGCTCTCGGAGGCACATCCATGTGTAGCTGGAGGAGTTGGTTTGGTTCCGGAGGAACTGAGGAGAAGGAGTCAATCTGGAGGAGGTGCAGAGAAGGAGACTGTCTAGAGGAGGTGCTTCGAGCCCTATGTTTTGAGGAAACGTTCAGTTGCACGCTTGAGGAACTGGAGGCGCACACTCGAACCCAGTGAAATACAGAGAAGCCAGTTTAGTGTTCTTCACTGCGGCTAGGCTTTGTGACCAATTCCGGACTCCAGCTTTTGGGTAGCTAGGTTGGACACACTGTACCAGACTAGGACGCCGGTGGATGGGGCGAGGGGCATCGAGGTGTTAAACACTTGGTGTTTGCACTGCAGCACTCAAATTTCCTTTTGGGGATTAAAAAATATTAAATTCAACATGAAACTGTGGAGCTGCTGACTAGACTTCACAGCTAACAGTGATAATGAGCAGTCGTTGTGTCATCTCAGAGTTAGAAACTGTGATGCATACGAGTAAAAACATGAGCTTTGGCTGGTTTATGAGAATTTTTGTTGTTTTTAACCCCTTTTCAATCATTGAGACACCGAATTTAAATCAAGACTATATGAGAAAAGGGCATGTCTATGACATTCATACATGTACGCAAGACATGGTACCGTTACCTTCATCAGTAAAGATTTACTTTTAAAACACATTGAGACAGTCGCCTTCCAAAAGTTTGATTTACTGACAAGACAGCCTCACCTTGGCAGCACTCTTCAGCTGGTACATTGATGGATCATCTGCTGCTTTCCCAGCAGCACACTTGGTGGCACTAATGAGCTCAGCTAAAGCCTTGGCCACATCTTTAACAGCATTTATCAGGACCACCTAGAGACAGAACACGTCGATGACCACCAATCACAGCAGTGTCCACAAGGAAATGTAAAAATGCTTCCAAAAATAGAAAGAATAGTCTCACCTGTGTCTCAGGATCGTCTGACCCAATGCTGGCAGCTCCCAATTTCACCACATCTGTTAGATGAGTGATGGTTTTAGCGGAGGACTGAGCTGCCTGGGCTAACTTGTCCTGACCAGAAGCTGCACCGGATACCAGCATCTTTGTGTCTTCCACCAGAGCTTTAGCCGTTTTCAGAATATTTTCTCTGGGAAAATAAAATTAGGATGAAAATGGTCAAATAAAAAGACAAAAGTAAAGGAATATTTTTTTTAATTGAACAACTGAAGCCGAATGCAAATTTTTCTCATGAATATACAACTGCAATCTTTCTTTTTGTGTCTCAAAAGCTGGTGACCTGTTTGTTATGTACCCTGCCTCTCGCCTGAAATCAGCCAGGATAGGCTCTGGCATACCTCGTGACCCAATAAGGGATAAGTGGTTCAGAAGAGGAAACAACATTTTAATTAGTAATTTAAGACAGTTTAGAAAAATGATAAATGTCACACCAAAAATAATATTGGGCAAAGAAAACCGTTTACTTTGGTTTAATTAGGGCATGAAAACTGAAACATTCCTGCTCCTGTTCTACGTATCCTGGCAAATCTATGCACACCTCTTCTTCAAAAAATCTTTAGTAACTTAAACAAACCACCAAAACTATCCATTAAACTCCAGATGAGAGATGTATTTAAAATCAAACGGACTTAGAATCAACAACAGGATACATTTCTCATTCCCTAATGGTCAAACCCTGATTGCTAATTTCTAGTTTCCATCACTAGAATTAAGCCTCCCTGCCAGCCGATAAAAGATAGTGTCACAGCTAAACATGGAAGATAAGCAACCACGTCCTCTCAGACGCCGTGAAGTTCTACAGCTCTGGATACAATTGGATCTAACCTGTGGTCAGCGAAGGACTCGTCGTTCTCAGCATTGAGTGTTCCAGCGGAGGCAAACATGATGGTGGTGTCCAGATCAGCGATAATGCCGGACACAGCGCTGGCTGCAGTGATGCAGGCCTGGGTTCCCTTATTTCCTGCCTGGAGGGCTGAAAGCACCAAGGACACCTGTGGACATGGTTACATATTACAACCAAAACTAGACAAATGAGAAGAAATAACTTCAAAAGAAGGGGAGGAAACTAGACTTTGAAATAAATGATGTACGGTACAATAAAACCTTTTCTCTGAGAGTTTGAATCAGGCAAATTTAAAGAATTATATCCAGTTTTGTTATTAGCTGGCTGATCATTCCTCGATTAAAGACTATTTACGAGGTTATAATGAACAGTTTTTCTTGCCAGATCAGAACAGTTTGTACCTTCTCTGTGACCGCACGGGCGCATTCAATCAGTTCTCTCTTGGTGATGCTATCAGAGGGAGTGATCTGTAAAGCTCCAGCCTTCTGTACCAAGTAGATACATCCATGACCGAGCTCCTGCACTCTGCTTTTGATCTGGAAGCCAATCTGCATGACCATAAAACAGAGTTGGTGGAATTACCTCATTGAACAGATAAGAAACTAAATAAAGCAAAGCTAACAAATTTAAAACAAACTTCTGTGGCAGTGTTTCTATCCTTTAAAGTTTAAATTTGTGCTGCCACACAGATGTATCAGGGCTGGTTTTCTCACCTCTTCTGGTTCGGCGGTGTAAGCAGCAAGACGTCCCTGAACGGCCAGCTGGCTGTAGTCCACGGTTACCTGAGAAGCCAGTGCTCCCAACTCATCTGGACTGGTCACTGATTTAGTCATCTGAATAAATATACAACAATCAGTAATAGATGATAAAATACATGTAGCACCAAGAAACAAAACATCTCTACCAACATCTCTTATTAACATCATTTTTAAGGATATTTAACCCAAGAATTTGATTGAATATAAATTATAAGTAAATTTGATACAACTAGTTACACAAAAGTGTTGAAAAAGTCCAAATATTTTAACAAATAACCATGATCACTGACCATTTCCTGAGCTGTGACAGCGATAGCCTTCGAATATTTCACCATACTGGTCTGGTAGTCCACAAATGAGCCATCAGGTTCAGGTGGCGTGCCTTCATCCAGCTACAAAATGACGTGAGACACACACAAATTGTTATAAAGACAAAGCAGCTGTCGTTTTTTGTCATGGACGTTTTTTCCTTCACAGCAAGTTCAAACATATTTACAATAAAACTATCTCTTGGCTTCATCATGTCAACGTGTTAAATCTAATCTGTGTTACACCGCAGTTAGCAGGCGTCCAGGTAACAGCTCTTTCGCAAAATTATTTCTAATTTGCATTAAAACCAATGTTCAGTAACGACCTGTGACTCAAAGGTCGTTAGAAAGGATTCATTGAATCCACAGGGCAAACAAAGCTCTCATTTTATGCCAAACAAACTTTTAAAATTGCAGATTTTTCTTATTAGGTGTAATTTTTTTCTCCTAAAATCATGTTTTTTTTCTTCTCAGATTTAAGATAACTTTCAAAAAGTTTTGCTGTGCAATTTTTTTTCCTGAAACAACTCACCTTGGCCATTGCCTCGGCGATAGACTCCACCATTCCTCCCACCATCCCCACCTCGCTGGCAGCTTCATTCAGCGTCACCATCATGTCATCAACTGCCTCCTTCATGAGCTGAGCCGCCTCTGCTATAGCATCGTGAGTGTGTGATGCCTGTGACATGAAGCATAGACGAAACAAGGTAAACAGCAATGAAACACTGCGCCGGATTACAAAAAAAAAAAATCTCACCTTTGGATTTCCTCCACCCTCTTTAGCAGCGTACAGCATTTGGAGGGCAGATTCAGCCAGAGTCTTAGTCTGGTCCAGGAAAGTCATCTGTTGCTGATGGTCGCTCAACCTAGAGGCCACGCCCACAGAGGCCTTGACAAGCGGTTCAAAGTAACCAGCCAGTTGGCTGACCTGAGGAAAAAAAATTCATTTTAGATGCTGAGAGAAAAATGCTTTTGTCACACCTGCTTTAAAACCAACTCTCCATTAGTGAATTATGGTGATGAGAGAACAGAAAAAGGAAAAAGCTACTGATGTAAGACTATCAATTTTTATGACTCTCCAAATGCTATTCAGCAGTGCTGTTCGACTCTTGGAAATAAAATAAGGGGCTCGGTCATCTTGTAAGGTGCCGGAAAAAAACTTCTGTTCTTCCACAGCAAAAAAACTATAGAAGAGGAGCTGAGAAAATTGGTTGTGAGGCTTTCATGGTGAGGTGTTCTGGTCAATGAGAAGCTCGGGACTTCTTACAATAAAAGTCAGGGCATATTGTCAACTAATGGATCAGAATTCCCAAACGTATTTCAGAATGAGCTGGAATAAATGGGGAAAATATTGGTCATATTTTCCTTACGACTTGACCCAGAATAAACCGAAGGAAGTAGGATAACATCATTTTTATTTGCTTTTTATAACGAATACCTATCCAGGAAAAACAGATCACTTATTCCAAAGTGCACTATGTATTACCGTCGAGATTTGTTTACCTTGTGTCCTAATTGGGAAGCTTGGCCTCTGGCTGCCGTAGAAACGGGGTCAATTAAGTGGCCAATTTCTTGCACGGTGGATGTCAGCTGCTCTTGTAAGGCCTAAAGAAAGAAAATCAGATTAAATGAATTCTTCTAAGTCTTTTTAAAGGTGGTTCAAATTCAATTAAACTTCAACTCAATTAAAAATTTTAAAAAAGCCCAACATGGAACACCAACAAAAGTTACAAAAGTAAGCAGAAAGTTTTTTGGGTGCAAAGAGCTGTTTGAAACTATGATATTTTTTTCTGATTAATACACTGAAAATTATTTAATATAAAAATGTGTCAAAATATTAGTTAAAACAACCTTAAAGAAAAAACAGATGAGTTTCAAAAATACTATATGTGACGAGATCTGACCAATCAAAACCAAACATGTTTAGTCGTCCTTATGGTTGCTCACCTCTAGCGATATTTCATCTCTGCTCGGTAAATTCTGGCTGACTGCTTCCAGGGAGGCCTGCTCAATGTCTCGGATACACTTATTAATGTTATCAATTGACGAGTCGCACTCTCTTTGGCCGGGAGCTTTGTCTCTAAGGACGGAACAAAACACAGAAAGCAATAAAACAGCTGGAGGTAAAAGCGAGCGATAAAGATGGAAAAAGTTACACACAAGCAGAGTAAAACCTCAGTTACGACTGATGGCAATAAAGTTAGAACCAGTAGCTTTTAAAACACCATAATTGAGATTTCTCCCTATTGCTTGACATCGAAGGGATTTTACAGGACAACAGAAGACAAATTAACTCTGAACCCTGTGACGTGCCTGGGACTCTGTCTTAGGACAGGATAGATTTGTTAAACATCCTTTTCCATTCGTGGTAGCACACATGCACACAAAAAAGAAACAAACTCTGACCTCATCTTCATAATGAGACCAAAGTTATGAGGTTGGCTTTTGCAGGTTGGACTTTATAGCTATTTGTATTCTTTGGCTTTGTGGCAGATTACTGAATCTAATTAAAGGTCTGGGCCCAAGTCCCAGATGCTAAATTTGCAGTCCATGAGAAAGACCGTGATAAGGACACTGGGATTGAAAGAGATGCAAAGCTGGCAGCGTGTGAATGCTAATGTGCAGATGTTCTGCAGAAAGTGGAAATCTTAATATTCTGTGCTTCTGTCAGTGGGGATCGGTGTCGTTCTGATCAAGGTCAGGTACAAAAAGGTGTGAGAAAAGCGATTAGAGATGCAGACCAGTGAAGTACAGAAACAACAAAGCCTTATCCTCTGGGTAAAGCTCTTCGCTTTGCAAAAACATTGTAATACAGTGACGGGATGCATTAGACCAAATCTATATGCGGTGCCATTCATTTCATTTCGCAGAATATTTTATTTTTACAATCAGTAATCCCTGGAAAAGTTTCAGGTTGTCGATGATATACTTTTATCAAATTTGTATTCTCCTGTCTCACTAACCGTATTGCTGTGATGAGACTCTTGATGGAGTCGGAAACCGTACGAGAATGACCAGCCAGAACAGACCACATGGGAGGGTCTTTGGGGTTAATGACCAATGAGCGTGCGGTCTTGAGCAGATGGGTAGAGCTGTCCAACATGGAACGTGCTGATTGGAGGATGGGCTCCTGTGCTGCAGAACCCTTCAGAGAAACAAGATTACACAGTTAAAAAAAGTGCACAATTTAAAAGAACTTGAAGTCCAAAATGTAGCTGTGCTTTTCGAGACAAACCTCATTGCTGATTTGAGCTGGGATGCTGGCAAACTCAGGGTTAGAAGCAAACGTAGTCAAGTTTTCCACGGCTTCAATAAGAGGAGTCATGGCAACACGACACTTGTTTCTGTTTTCCTCTGAGAAATCTCCATCCAAAGCCTGATGAAAACACTGGGATTAAACTTGAATCTCTGATGTGATTATAAAAGTCCACAAAATGACAAATAAAACCAAAAATCCTCATATGAGTTATCGAATAATTTTTTTTTAACAATGAGTAAAATCCTACCTTAATAGTTTTGACCAAGTTGGCGGTGCTGTTAGCCACTTCTTTAGCAGACTGGACAAAGTGCCTCTTAGCAACAGGGTTGGTTGTCTTGGATGAAGCCAGACGGCAAGCGTTGCACAATGCCGAGGTGTGCTTAGCAACAATGGTAGCTGCTGAGAGCACCTGGTCGTTATGTAATAGAAAAAAGAATGAATGAGAGATAAAATTTAAAACCGTTCAAGTTTGGCTGCTTATTTAAAACAAGCAATGTTTGTATATTTGAAAGATCTCTATAATTTGGTATTTTTGTCTCAAAACAGCTGACTTAGAATGGGAGGACTGAGGAAAGACAGCAAATGAGGGACAAAGCAGTTTATGTAGAACCATCTGTCTATAAAAGCAGGAGCCAGACAACATCTTTAGCAGCTATGACACTTTCTTTTAGTTTTGTATCAAAATAGAGAACATTTTATGAGGAACATGTAAAACAGATCATTGATTAACTTGATTTTTGATCGGTGGAAAGATAGCATTTCCTCTAAAGATTGTTATTTATTTTTTATTTTTACATAATCTATTGATCCCTCACTGGGAAAATTTGTGTGCTGCACTACTACACCGCAGCAGGCTGCCACAACAGCGCCAATAATGGGAGAAACGGGGGGTTAGGTGTCTTTTCCAAGGACCCTAGACGTGAACTCTGTGGGAATCGAACCCGCAAAGATCCGGTTAACTTTCGGTTCGCGGGCAAACGCTCAATCACTGAGTCACTGTCTCCCCCTTAATAAAAAAATTTGTGTGCTGCATTTCACCACAGCAGGCTGCCACCTATCACGGCACCAATGGTGGGAGAAACGGGGGGTTAGGGGTCTTCTCCAAGGACTCTAGACGTGAACTCAGTGGGATGCGAACCCGCAAACTTCTGGTTAACTTCTGATTCACGGGCAAACGCTCTCACCACTGAGCTACCCCCCACCCTTACAGATAATTTTACTTCTACAATTAACTGTAAAGATTTGAATTTGTAGAATATAAACACATTGTCTTTAGCTGTGATTCCAAGCCATTTCTGTTCAAAACAAGATATTATTCTAACTTGAAAGGAAATGAGTCTCTGATCATTGTAACAAAAACTGTGACATAAAAAGATACAGTAGATTAGATACAGTAGAAACACAGTTAATTGTGTTTCCATCAATATGTAGAAACTTGATGCGTTCCACATGTCGTGATCAAGATAAAATGTTGGATGAACACACCTGAGAGGGACTACTTTCTGGGTCAACAAGATTTTGACAGGCCATCTGGATCGCTTGATTGGCTTTGGCAAACTGGATGGGATCTACTAACCCCTGGTGTCCTGCCTGACTATTTGGATCAGACACACCCACCAGATAGGAGGCCTGGAAAAACGGTAATTCTTGTGTTAGATAAACATTTACTTTGCAATCTTTTTGTGTTGTACTTCTGAGTAAATATATTTTATCATGCTGTACCTGTCCTGCAGCCTCTGTGAGACCACAAAGAGCTTTAGATGCTGAACCCACACAATTCCCAAAAGAAGACACGTCTCCAGTCTTGCAGTTTTGAAAAAGACCGGCCATAGACTCTCCCAGGACCTGGAAAATTACGAGCAAAACAAAGAAAGAATGTCATGGTGCTGAGAAGATTATCAAAATTCTGATTATGAAGTAGTTTGAATTAAAACCAACCTTTGATTTTTCCATCACACTCTCAATACAGTCAAAGTAAGAGAGGTCGCTGACTGGCTCATTTGGGTTGTCCAGCATTCCTCGAACAGCCTGAAATAGAAATGAGAAATAAGTTAAATTACTTATTTAAAGTTCTTGCTGATGGATTATATGTAATGCCTTTAAAAAAATGGCGATGAAGCAATGTTTTTGAGAAGATTGGTAGATAGAAAGATCAAAGGGTATTATTAACCTCCAATTCTCTGAGGGCGTTGTCGCACTCTTTCTGACCGGGAGCCTGCTGTGTGCACAGCGTGATCAACTGGTTGATGCTGTCTGTTACAGCTCTGAAACAGGAAACAAAGAGACAAATCCTTAAATATATAGTTTAATAAGAATCTTGTAGTATGTTTTAATCAAATAATAAGATTGGCTGTGGTTGATTAATCTCAATCTCTCTAAGCGTCATGTGAAAAAGTCACATTATAGTCACGTAAAATTTTCAGTGTTTTCAGATGCAAAATGATACTGTAGTTAAAGCATCTTATGTCTGGTTGTGCTACCTTGCAGCCGCTGATAGTAAGTTTTTGGCATTTGCTGCAGCTGGATCCACAGACAGACTTTTAGCAGCCAGTAACAGTTTGCTGGAAGCCATTGAGATGTTCTTCAAGTTACCGATCACCTGCACCTGGTCATCCTTTTTCTGAAATGACATCATTACAATCAGTGTGTAAAACTATTGCTACAAAAGATTGCAGGCTTTTGACAGATAATGAATGCTCTTATTGTGTTTCTAAACTGTGACTGACCTGTGTGTGCCCGGCCATTTCTATGCCAGCATCTAGGAACTCGTCAAAGTCTTGGCTAAATTTCCCGGAGGCGACGGCCAGCTGGCTGCTGGAACCTCTGGAAGCGTGCACCACCTCACCTGCAGACTGGTTCAGATCAGCTGCAGTTTGGTTCAGCTCATTTTGAGCCTCCTGAAACGACTTGGAAGCCTGAGGGACCTGAATGGAACAGATAAAAGGAAAGACTCAGGAAAAGGCTTTTCTTTCATTTAAAAAACATTTGCATCTAATTTCTAAAATGAATTCATTTGTGCAAACATTGGATAATCAAAAGCAGAGATAATTCTTCTATAGTGAACTGTTTTTGAACCCGTAGTAAGGTTGCAAGTAAAGAAAGAGCGAAGTGTGTTGGCTCACAGTCTCAATAAGCAATTTCTTGCTGGCCTCGCCAATGCTTTTCAAGGCCAGATCCACATCCTTTTGGCCAGGCAGGCAGTTGACACAGTTGTTCAGAGAGTAAGAAACTGCTTTGGCCACCTGAAACAGATGTTTACAGGGGTTAGTAGAGCCAAGCAAGTTGAACCAAACTCAAAAACAAAATTTCTTGAGTGGGTTAACCTCACAAACCTACAAAAGAGACAATATTTTTCAACTCTCATTTACTGATCCGGCTGTTCAGTCAGTCAACCGGGCATTTGAAAAAAACTTTGTTTCTCAGGATTGTTAATTCTCTCAATTCCTGAGTTGTCTTACCTGGGCAAGCCTCTGCTGGCTCTCAGCATCTCCAGGAGAAACCAGTGCTTGCTTGGCCTCATGGATAAGGATTGCTGAACCCTCCATCACTTCACGAGCAGAATCCAGCATGGCTGCGGCAGCTTTGGGGTCTGTGGTGGAAGCGGCGACCCCTCGAGCTGCCTGGGCGAGTGTTTTCAAGGCCTGAGCCGTCTCTCTGGCTGCAATTCCTACAGAGGTTTTTACGCAGCAATTAGAATTCAAACATCAACATGTCTTTGTTTGTGTTGTGTTTCACAACGCTTTGCATATCTGTAAAACCAACCAGTGTAATGTTCATTTCCTTGAGCAGCACAGGTGAGCAGCTGAGCCATGGAGGAGCCAACAGACTTTGAGGTGCTGCCCAGATCCTGAGCACATTTTTCCAACTAACGTGAGAGAAAAAGAAGAGAAAAAAAAAAGCAGAAACAACTGCTTTTTATTAAAGCATTTAAAACAAAATATTTGGCTAAAATTCTGAGTAAATCTTCTGAGGCTTCACACACCGATTCTCCGGGTAAAGGTTTGAGCTGGGTGTTTGAAGCAGCCAGCTTGGCATCTTGTAGTTCACTTCTCAGGTTCTGAATGGCCGTTAGGGCAGAGTCTATCTCCATGGGGCCACAAGCTTCATGAGCCTAAAAATGTCAGAGCAATTTTTATAAAAAAAAACCTGTTCATGCAAGTTGTGACTTCCAGTGGGACTCAGAAGGGGTTGTTTTAAAACGCAGGTGTGGATTCTCCTGTGTCCCCGTGCACTACCTTCTGTGCAGACGTCCTCAGCTCAGCCAGGCAGGTGGCCAGGTTTTTGGCACACTGACCCAGTTGCATAGCTGCAGCCTGATCAGTCACTGTAGGAACAGATGACTTGGCAGAGGTCACCATCTTACTACCAGGCTGCAGAGCAAAACAAAACACCTCACATTGTAAAATTCATTCTGAGCAAATATTTTATAATCTAAAAATCCAAATAAATACAAAATAAAGTGATTCGCAGTCAAATATACCCTGCAATTAAGTGGCCTGCAATTATTTTTATACTAGCCAAACAATGTTAAGTTTTTAGAGCATCAGTGATGCATGAAGCAAAAAACACCACCAGCAAATCAGAGTTCCTGCTTAAACTAAAAAAGAGGTTACAAGTCTATTTTAATGGGTCCCACACGACAGAAATGCTATTTATACCTTCAGCCTGGTTTTCTATGTAGGACTAAAGTTACTCTGAGTCAATGTTTAACAAGTCCTCGTTCAACTCGACTAAGAAATGTTAAAACTACGACATGTCGCACCTGCAGAAAGTTCTGGCTGGCGATGATCAGGGCCAGTTGTGCACTGATGTCCTCTGGTTTGGCTTGACTGCCTCGAACTCCCTGGACAAGTTGTGGGATGTGATCGGCCACAGCCTGCATGCACACACCAATCAGATGAGGTTAAAATTAAAACAAGTTTAAACCCCAGTCTAAATTTTTTTGTTTTTGCTTATTGGTAATATGATACAACAAAGTGCATCGTAGTGCTTAAAATAAAAAACTAAACCAAAACCTCAGAATGTAAAATGAATTGTGCTTTGAGATTTTATGCTCACCTTACAGCTTTGCACCAGCTGCTGGTGAGCAGCTGTGTTCTTGTTGGATGCAGCAGCATTCTGGGCAGCGGCAATTGTCTGCGTGGCAGCGGCCGCAGCTTGCTTGGCAGCATTCTGAGGATCAAAACCAGGACACACATTTCAAACAGGATTAAAAAGCTGATTTTTTTTTTTATCTTCGACTATAACTCTCCTGGCAATTCCTATTTGTAGCAATGTTAAATATGTAGTTTGAAGGATTTACAAAACAATAGGTCCTAAAATGAACAAAACCTCTGAAAATGACTGCATTTGAAAATAAAATCACTAAAACTGTATGCTTCTGTTGACTTCCTTTTTTATAAAAAAAATCTAAATAAATCATCAAAAATGTCTACATTCATTTGGATTCTGGTAACATTTAGAAAAATGCAGTTTAAGATGATTTAAATTCTTATTAATTAACCAAAGTTTCACATGTTTTTAAACTGGACTGATCTGGAACGTCTGAAACTAATTCCTTTAAAGTTTTTATCTGATTCAGACACTTTTTAACTCATTCCTCACCTGAATATTTAAATTCTAATAAGGAGTGCCCTATTCGAACAAGGTGTATTTTTTTGCAGGGGTGAGATAGTGTGGTGCTGCTGACCTCCAGTCTGTTGATCAGTTTCTTTTTGATGGCGTTCTGAGCAGCGGCATTGGTGGCCACACGCAGTCCTTCTGCAGCCTCCCTCAGTCTCTGCTGCTGGTCCTCATTTTCAGGGTATGCTGCTGCACCCTAAAAACACACACACAAATTTCCTAAAGTTAATCACTGCGGAGAAAATGAGCTTCCTCCCCAGGGTGGCTGGGCTCTCACTCAGAGATAGAGTGAGGAGCTCAGAGTAGAGCCATTGCTCTTGCAGGTTGAGAGAACCCAGATGGGGTGGTTCGAGCATCTGGTTAGAATGCCCGCCGTACGCCTCGCTGGTGAGGTCTTTATTGCACGTCCCACCAGAAGGAGATCCAGACGTAGACCCTGACACGCTGGAGAGACTATGTCCCAGAGTTGGACAGGGTACGCCTTGGGATCCTCCCGGGTGAGCTGGACGATGAAGCCAGGGTGAGGAAAACCTGGGTTTCCCATTTGAGACTGTTGCCCCCTGTAAGCTGGCCCCAGATGAGCGGAAGACAACGGAACAGAATTCTAAAATTGGTGTATTAAAATTTCTGTATAAGACGCTACCTAAAACAAAACCAAGCTTGGTTGCAGTCTTTTTTTTTTTTTTTTAAACCAAAGCAATCACGTCTCAGTCAGTCCCAAAAGTCAAGAGTTTCTATTTGTTGACATTAACAAGCAGTTTTTTCTGATCCACTTTTCTTGTTTATTCATTCAAGAGGAACATTACCCAGAGAAGGGTTTTTGTGGAGAATGATACAGATAATGTTCCTGTCTCCTGCTGAGGGAGCGAAAGCTAAGCCTGCAGCTATTAAGTTAATTAAGTACAAGTGTCACCCACAGCAGCACGGAAGTAGGGAGTGCATGAGTACCCTTATTATTAAGACAAAACTCAACCCCTTTGTTAAAAAAATTTATTTTCGCCTCTGAATTCACATATTTATGACAAAATTTTTCATATGTCAACTACAAACAACTTTTTGAGAAAATTTATTTGCACACTCATTAAGCAGAAGTATTTGTTGTTTCCTGACTTGGTGGGCATGCGTCAATACTAAAGAAAATCCAAATCCACATGAGATTTGAGAGTGGCAGAATCAATGAGTTCACAGGGGGTAGTGGAAAAACCATCAAATTAATTAATCAGTTGCCAAGGCAATGGCTGGCAAAGGACTCGACCTCTATTAACACAGATAAATATACAGCTGTGATGGTGATAGGCCTGGCATCAAATTCAACTTTACCAGCTGGAGGGCATCGTTTAATTTTCACGGTGGAGTGGGAGAGTTATTAATATCAGTGAGCGATTCATCTGACAGATAATGGGACTGATGTGGAAAGATAGCAGATGGATAGTTTGGATAGAGAAGGATAAGATGAGTAGCTGAGCTCAGTCTGCCCTGTAGCGATGTAAGAGTGTGTGTGAGAAAAGCGGTCCTGTGAATGTGTGCATGGATAATCCGGGACACAAGATGAGATGCTGAGTAAATCAAGGCCGAGTGGATTCAGTTTAGTCCTGAAGATTCAGTATGTCTGCTGATCTAGAACTAGGAGGTGAAAACTCACCCTGATTTTGGCAGGAAGATCTCAATTTACAAGTCAATGTAGGTTCCCACCTGGTCACCTATGGTCACCAGCTGTAGGTGGTGACCGAAAGAATGAGATTGCGGATACAAGCGGATGAAATGAGCTTCCTCCTCAGGGTGACTGGGCTCTCACTCAGAGATCGGGTGAGAAGTTCTGCCTTCCTGGAGGAGCTGTGTCGAGCCACTCCTCCTCCGGGTGAAGAGAAGCCAAATGGAGTGGTTCAAGCATTTGGTCAGGATGCCCCCCGAGAGCCTCCCTGGTGAGGTGTTTTGGGCACAATCAAACCGGGAGGAGACCAAGGGGCAGACCCCGGACTCGCTAAAGAGACTGTTGGGGGAACGACTCGGGATCCTTCTGGGTGAGCTGGAGGATGCAGCTGGCGTGAGAGAAGCCTGGGCTTCACGTCTTAGGCTGTTGCCCCCACGGCCCGACCCGGAAGACAGCGGAATGGAACGGCAGTAGTGGAAAAGCATTAAAATATTGGAATTTTTTTTATCTGAAAAAATTATTTTGAATATGTAAATAACAAAATTTGAACATTTGATGGTCAAAATTACATAATTTATCACAGCAAAAAGAAATCTTAGAAACACTAACACCCTTTTGGAAAATTACTAGTTTAGAATAAAATTATTTGAAATATGAAAAGAAATAGTGAATAAATAGAAATATGTCTATTTATATTTGCTGCATCTCGTTTTTATTGTTCAAACTCAATTTAAATGTTTTGCACGCTATGGTTTTTTTTTTACCTTTGCCGCCTCCACCATTCTTGCAGTGGCATCAGCAAGCAATTTAGCTGCAGCCAGTAACTTCTTTGAGTTGTCCACATCTACTTCAGCTTCTGCGTCGGATCGCATGGCGTTCACCAAATCTGAGGTGGCCTGAGCCAACACCCGAGCCTGACGCACCATCTCTCCTTTGGAGTGCAGCAGTGAACAGGACAGTGGGTGGATGAAGACATAAAAAAAGAAAATTTGAGATAGATGTATTAGCAACAGCTGACATGGAGATAAAAGCGTGGGATTTACAAAGAAAAAAAAAACTGTAAAAAATACACTTCCAACTAATTTCAGCAGTTTTTAAAAGCTTATCTGTAGATTATGACTAAGTCCGTCAGAGGTGGGCTGTTGATATATTACTCATTCTTTATTGCCTTCAAATTTTCTTTTTGAATATCAGACGTAGACATAATCTGACATATTAAATTCCGGTTAAAAGAGAACCTCTTTTACAAGCATTTTGTAACATTTTCTATGCCACATAAATGTAAATAGACATTAAACTTGTCGACCAGGCTAATCGACTAGTCGGAGGCGACCTCCAGGCCCTGACATTATCTTTCTATCTACTGCTCTTTCTCTACTGTCAGACATGTTGACATCACTGACAGCTTTCCTCTGTGACTTCCCTGTGGCTGACAGCGGTCCTTTCAACGCCACATCATGTCAAGGAAACGATGGGACAGGATGTGCAAAGGGCTCAAAAGCAGGTGTCAGCTCAAACTCTGAATGGTTCACCAAATAAGTTCAACATCAAACGGATCAGATTGAAGAAAATGAGATAGAAAAAAAAAACTTTTTGTAGAAATTAGGGTCTAAAATGAGTGGGAAGCCAAATTTCAATACACGTTTTAAACATTCAAACATAAAAAGCAAACATTAAAGCAGGTCTTTTTAAATCAATCGCCTGAAGATGCTGATTACATTAAATTAAGCCAAGATTTTCAACTTACTGAGCCAAGACCAGCCAGACTATCAGCAACATCATAAAAAGTATTACTGAGATTAAAGAGGCATGGCCTGTTGTACCCGGACGGAGCTTGGCTGGGGGATCAGGTCTTGCGGGGAACAGTGGAGGACAAAATCCTAGGCTAAGAACAATCAGGTGTTTGATTACCTGCATCTCCCATTGAGCTGAAGATGCTCTCGGTGACGGTCATAATGGTGTCGGTGGCCTGGTCGTAGCGGCCGATTGGCTCTCCTCTCGAAGTGTACTGACGAACATGTTGCAGGAGATCCCCCAATGCTTGGCCCACCACATTGGCCGCTGCGCTCACCTTTAATAAACAGAATTGACAGTCATTCATATTCTAAAGTATCATCTTAACTGGTGATGCTTTGTAGTTGTATTTAATTAACATTGATAAAGTCAAAGAGTAACGGAGGATTACAGATCTGTGTTTGTAAACCAAGCTGACCTGTTTGAGTAGCTCGCCGTCTTCTGTTGCGGAGAGGCAAGCCTGGACACAGCTTTCCACTGAGCGATCCACTAGTTTTCCTGCTTCAATAAGCTGCTCCTGGCAAACTGGGGAACTGATGGTTGGACTCACAACCTGTGTAAGGCAAAATAGATCAGAGCAAAAAAAAAAAAAACAACACACAAACAAAATAACCCATCTTTATTTCCAAGATGTGCAGTAAGACTACAAAAAGTTGTTGAAAAGAAGCCTATTCCCAGTTCTACCAAGGTAGGTATAAAGCGTGACGAAAGCATCTAAAAGAGTGAATTGTACACTTGCTACAATGAGTTGTCCGAGTCTCGCACCTTTGCACATGCCACTAGCTGAGAGGTGGACAGAGCACACTGTGTGGCAGCCGCTATGACCCGGTTCTGTAGGACTGTGTCTTCTGCAACTTGGGCCACGTTCTTTGCTTTCAGCACCAACATGGCTGCTGCATTGGCCACTGCTTTGGCCAGATTCATCAGGACATCCTTTAGAAACAATACACAAAACATCATTATCTACCTGGACTCAAGTTTTTTAATTAATCAGTCATTAAAAGATGGTGTAAGAATGTAACGTGATTGCAGTAGTCATTAAATTAATCACTTAGACTGATAATATATGTAACAGTGTGGATGTGGATTTAACAAGAGAAGATCTATAAACGTTCCAAAATTGAGCCAGAGAGATAATCTCCTTTCATTTTCTGTCCTCTTTATGGCAGGAATAGCTACGCCGTTAAACTGTGCGGCATTAACACAGATTTAACTTTGTAAATCTAATTACAGCTGCAGTACCAACAGTCTAATCTCATTAAAAACAACACTTTCGGTTGCTGCACATCTGCTCAACTCATCACGCCGAATTGCTTTAAATTAAACTCCCCTGTGAGGAGTGCAGAAGAGGACAAGCAGGAGAAAGGTCAAACCTTATGAGAGTTGTTACAGAACATAAAAATAGAAAAGCTTTCCATTTGAACACATTTTTTTAAAAAAATATTCCCGTTGGTTGTAGTGTGTGATGTTGTTTTTCAGTGTTAATGGTCGATGTGTTTTTACCTGGAACCTCTCGTCTGTCTCATTTTCTCCAATCTGGCGCAGAAGGTCTCCGCTGGCCTGACCGATGCTGCCGGCTGCTGTCAGCACCGTCTGTCTGGGCTGTGGAAACACAAATACATATAAAAACACTGCATGAATCTGTACTACTTAATTTAACAACCTAAAACAAATATGCAAAAAACAAATTTCACAACAAAAGTGATCCATGGCAATAACTTGTGTATGATTCACATCAAACACAAACAGACTCTTAACAGACCCCAGGGACATCCGCCAAGCTGGCTACACAAGGGACATTGTTCCATAAGCAGCTTTGCTTCTTTAAGAAAGCAGAAGTTAGAAAGCAAGCTTGGAGACTTTTAGATCTTTGTTCAGCTCACTCTGGACAATTCAGTTAGCTGTGAAGGAGCATGGTAATTTAATTAGGTTATGTTTAGAACAAGGAGAAGTATAATATTATTATGGGAACAAAACTTGTCTGAGGATATTTCTGCCCTGTAATACATTTAGTTTGCCAAATAACTTTAAACCTAAAACCTTGTTCTTTTGTGTTGGTATTTCCCTTCTTAAAATTTACTTTTGAAGTTCTATAAATCAGTAAGATTTCATAACTACTGTTTAATGGATATTCCAAAACCCAAATTGTGCATAAGTTACAATGAGTAAAGACTTATTTTGCACGAGGTAGGGCTTTTTCAGAAAAAAAAAAAAAAAGAAGCCACAAAAAAGTGTATTTCATGCAGTGGTTGTTGTGTACATGCTCACCTCTCCAGAAGCTGGTTCCACAGCCTTCAGCAGGTCAGACACCGCTCCTGCAAGAGTTCTGGCAGCCTTCATCAGGTCGTTACCTCCTCCCACATCGTCTTCCATCAGTGCAGCCAGCAGCTTCACACCCTTTGACATTTCCGTCAGATTGGAGGAGATGGTGGTGATGGCACAGCCCACGGCGGTGTAATCTGTGTCAGTTGGATCACCTGAAAAGATGGATGAGGAAATCTAAAAGGCAGAAAGCACCAACAAAAACCTGAACCAAGAAGACTCTCAAGATTTATTGAGGAAATTAAAATTGGGAAAACTTTGTAGAATTTTTTTAAATCCACAAAAGTAAAGTGGGCAATTTATCCAAACCACAGCATGATCTGGAGAAACGATTAGGCTTTATACGAGTTCTAAAGTGATGGTAATGAATAGCAGGCGTATGGAGACGTTCTGCTTTGACAGTCTGACTGGTTTTAACTACAGAATTTGGCACAGTTTACAATGCAGTGGTAAAACTACACTGGCAATGTTTGGTTGTTCCATTACAAGGGATTGGCAGAGGTTTTTTATGCCCCACAGAGTCTGCAGTTTGTCAACATATTTCATTTTCTGTACATTTATCTACAAGCATAAGTACAAACAGTCAAGTCAAATTCAAGTGTTATTACAAGAGTTGATTCATAACAAGATCTTGAATTTTGCCTCGATATAAGATTTGAAATCATTCATTTCTGAAACTGCCTAAAAAATTAATTCCCTGGTGATCTCTACTGAGTCATGAACTTGTCCAGAAAGATGCTGAGTCCCGTCACAGCTACTGACCGGCTGTGAGGTTCACAACAGACGCTGTTCCAGCGGTGATGGCATCCACCTGGGAGTGAATCTCATGTTTCGACTCATCCATCTTGTTCTGGATCCACATTTTGGATGCCTAAATATAGAACACAAATACTTAATCTAAAAAAAAAAAAAAAAAAAATCCCATATTTTTTGGTTGTTTTACGAAACAGAGAAGAATTTTTAGGTTCAGTTTGTAAGTAAATGTGTAGTGGTGGTAGTACCATGTCCTGTCCCAGAGGTGGGAGGTTGTCAACCTCTCCTAGATCTATCTGAGCTTTCTGCACAGCTTGCATACTGGTGTTGATAGTTCCCATCAGAGCCTGCTGAGCTGAACTCTGCACACAAGAGAAAAAAAATAAATAAATTAAGCCTGGAGGGGCTTTCTAATTAACCAGCCAGCCTCCTGCAGTGACAAGTGTTGTAACAAAAAGAAAAAACTTTTGTAAAAGTGGCTTTCACACCAATTATTAAACAAACACAATTTTCTACCAGTGGCGGCATGTGTCCACGGTGCATTTGACCCATTGTGATCTGCTGCTGAGGAGACGGCATGGTACCCATGCTAAGTGACTCAGTGCCGATGGAGCCGGAGCGAATCACACCTGGCAGTGCGACAGAGCCGTGTTCTACCCGACCCACACGGTTAAACTGCTGCTGGAGGATGGTTGACCTAAAAAAAAAAAAAAAAATACAAAAACATTGGGATGTTATATCAGGAGAAAGCTGCTGGACCAGACGGCATCAGTCCACGGGTGCTGAAGAACTCCTCCATCCAGTTGTGTGGAGTGCTTCAGCATCTGTTAAGCATGAGCCTTAATCTTCAGAGAGTCCCAGTGCTCTGGAAAACATGCTGCCTGGTCTCCGTGACATAGAAGCCTCATCTGGATGCACTGACGACTACAGACCGGTAGCACATCAAACATAACCGCTCATGTTATGAAGGTGATGGAGCAGATGACCAACTGTGCCGCTGTGCACCATGAGGATTATAATTCTTTAATATTTACGTAAATAAAAACAAGGTCAGACTACGAAGGAATCAACAACTAAAAGACACAAAGTACAGATGAAATGTCTAATCTTGCCAGTTCACCAATCAGAATCGTGCTGGCTACTTTTGTCAGTTCAGGTTCTTTACATACTTTTTTGGAGAAACGGATTCTTCAAGCATGGTTGACTCTTCGTCCCCTTCCAATCCAAAACGATCCTTGCTTTGCTTCTGCAGGTGAGAAGAGCAGTTTTAAAAAAACAGGAAGTATGTTTTATGTGAAGGGATATCTTGTTTTCTCATTTTCTTACAGTCTGCCTTTTATGTAGAGTTTATACATTTAAACATGCAGAAATTATGACGCGGTACAAATAAAGTCCATATTTGTTACAGGTGCAAGGTCAAGATGCTCGACTTGCACATAAATGCAGATCAGGTCCACCAAGCATCAACTGGTCTGCAAACTCCTCGGCTGAGTTGATTTTTAATCTTCAGCATTCATCAGTGCATCTCGACTTAAATGTCTCATCTCACCTTTTTGAGGATGATGTCGATGTAACCCGCGATGAGCTGAGAGATTTGTTCCCCCTCGGTGGTCTGCACGGAGTAGTAGCTCTCCTGATACTCCCCAAAGTCCTGCACACACGGAGTCCCGTCAACAACGTGCGTTTTGTGTAATGTTAGAGAGCAGGGACTGCACTGTACACAGGCAGAGGATTTACTGGACGGATTAATGTGAGCCCACAGAGACAGCTAGTTTCAGATGAACGCCACACAATGTGTTGGTTTTCATCAAGCTGCAGCAGCACACAGCCAGATTAAACCGAGAATCATTTTGAAGTAGATTTAACATGGGAAAGAAACAGTTTCTCTTCATAGCTTTGCAACACTTCCCAGAGGCAAACGTAAACCAGGTGTGAGGTGGTTAAAAAAAATCTGCTGTTTCTATATGTATTTGGGCAACTAACTTCCCCAAAAATAAATCAGACAAAAGAAAAAGGTACTTTAACAAATTAGCCTGAAGATATATGTTGCATTAATTAAGCATTGACAGATCTGAACCCCAGGTTACTGCTTAACTCTGGTGTTAACACGGAAGACAAATGCTGACAGAAAACACTAAAGAGATTGATCACTAATCACTAATGTGTGCAAATGGAAGAAAATACTGTCAGGCGATCTTCTTTCGGCATTTCCCTTCAGGGGTCGCCACAGCAAGTCTGTTTCTTCCATCTAATCCTATCTGCTGCATCTTCTTCGGTCACACCAACTATCTTCATGTCTTCCTTCACTATGAACCTCCTCTTTGGTCTTCCTCTACAGTAGTCCTCTTTCCTGATGGTTCCAAACCCGGCATCCTTCTTTCGATGTACTCTCTCTCCTCTGCACATGTCCAAACCATCTCAGTCTGGCCTCTCTGACTTTATCTCCAAAACCTCTGACATGTGCTGTTCCTCTGATCCTGTCCATCCTGGTCACTCCCAGAGAGATCCTCAGCATCTTCATTTCTGCTACCTCCATCTCTATTTCCTGTCTTTTCCTCAGTGTCACTGTCTCTAGACCAAACATCATGGCCGGTCTATTTTGTCACACATCACATCTGATACTTTTCTCCACCCGTTCCTAATGTCAATTAATTAAAAACAGTACGTATCTTTAAGAAGTTTCACCTTCAAAGCAAAAATAGAATTTTACTCAATTTCTTTTGTGACGGAGAATGCAAAGGATAAAATGACCACCTGCAATTTTTCTGATGTGAAAACAACTTTAATTTTCTCTTAACATCTCAAAAATATGTAGGACGTACAAGCCTCAAATTTAGCTGTTCTCTTTGTTTTCCGTGAAGTTGAATGAACTGGCAGAGAGGGAGAGCAGCAGAATGCTAGAATGTTATGCTATTTGGTTGCTATGATTACAGATAACAGGTATCAAGGCAACCTTTTTGTTTTTGCCAGATTGCCCGGCCTATCTGTAAATACAAGGACAAAATTTTATACTAATGATGAATAAATAAGTTTAAGTCCTTTTTTAACACTCAAGGCCATGAAATTGAACAAAACATTTTCAGAAACTACTGCTCCATCAAAATCAACTAGTAGACACCCTTGATTTAGATTTTGACATTCAGAGTGAAACAAATGAACAAAACATAGATGTAAGTTTTGTGACAATCGTAGAAGTAACACGCCATGAGGGGGTGAGGTGAAATTTCAGTGATGAATGTTCTGTAAGACTGTATAAACCTCTGAGACAACAAAACTTTTCTAGCTCAGTCAGTAAAACGAATGCACAACAATGCGTCTTACCAGGGTGAAGCTCTTGGGGGACGCAGCCCACCTCTTTACAGTCGTGAGAGGCCACTCTTGTACTACATCTTTGGTCTTCTCATCCACTCTCATCACAGACTCTTTGGTGATGCCCAGGAGCCGTGGCACTAGCTTGTTCTTACTCTTCATCTTTTCCTATGAAAGCAAAAAATACATTTTGGGATCAAAACGTCATGTCAGTAGTTATTCTTTCTGTTCGGAAAGAGTTTGTTTGATGTGTAAAAGCACTCTTTTTTCACTTCAAAACAATATTTGAAGTGGCTTTCTAGTTCATTCTTGCTTTGAGAAATTTGAAAGCCCTGCTATAACAATCTGATGCCTGATTTTTATTGTCTAGGGATTCCGTGGTGCCTGCGTTTTATCATTCTGTTCCATTGTCTTCTGCTTATTCGGGCCCGGTTTGCAGGGGCAACAGCCACAGATGGGAAACGTAGGCTTCTCTCACCCTGGCTGCATCCTCCAGGCCACCCAGGAGGATCCCGAGGTAGGCCAGCTGTGAGACTTAGTCTCTCCAGCGGGTTCAGGGTCTACCTCCGAGTCTCCTCACGGTGGGACATGCCAGAAACACCTTACCAGCGAGGCTTTAGGACGGCATCCTAACTAGATGCCCGAACTACAAACGGGAAATATTGTTGTTGCAGCAATGCAAACATTCTGCTCATGCTTGGTCCCTGTACAATATAAAGTGTCATGTACTGTATATGTAAATCCACAACAAAAAATATAAAATATGCACTAGCTTTACTACCTTGATGCATTTTATACTATATTGTATGGGCTCACACAAGATTTATGCTGTGTCATACACATATCCAGGGTTACGGGACTAAGCGGGGAGCAAGAAATTCACACTGTCAAAAACACACAAGAAATTGAACAAATGTATTTATAAGTTTTGGGGTGGAAAAGGTACCGTCTTGATCTAAAGATGCTATGAAATGAAAATTATTACCCCACAAAAAGCTTACTAAGTGCTTTTTAGAGGTAATCCACAATCATTCCTGGACCATCTGATTCCACTAGCTCCTGATAAGACATTTTTAAATACAGTGCAGAAAAGATTCCAGAGCGCTAACCTGTATAAAAGAAGTTTTTTTTTTTTTTTTCAAGGAATCAATCAAGTAATCAAGAACTATTTATTGCCATTATCAATAAAAATTTACAGACTAGGAACTTACTTTGGCAAGTTTTCACTACAAATGGAAAAATAAGATTTTTTGTTCAGAAATATTGCTTTCAAACTCTTGTAATTTCCAGCCCTATTTGGTTACAAATTAAAGATCATCTGACTTTTATGAAACTTTACCTCCATCAAATTATGAATAAAAGCTCACTCTCAGTTCATTGTCTTCACCCTGACGTGTTGTGAAATGTAGGCCGACACCCTGGGGAGCTCAAACACTTGTTACAGTCCTGCTTGGAGGAGCTGTCTGGTGTAAAGCCGTTTCCGCTGGGATTACACACGATGCGATTGAAGATAAACTGTTTTCATTGATTTAATCTACCAACATTGTAATTCCTTTATAAACTTTCTGATGTGGCTTAAATGCCATGTCATAGAGAATAATTCCAACATTCATTTTACTTCCCATCATATCCCTCTGCTCACTGTGGGGAATTTCTGAAATGTATTTAGAAAAAAAGGAGAGATTAACAATTCAAGCTACAGAAAAATTTAATTTCTAGGTCTCTCAGCATGAAAGCCTAATTGTTCTTTATTCCAGTTTTGTTTGTGATGCTTTTCATCAATTAAAAGCAGAAAAAGGGCAATTTTTTCCTCAATTAGAAATGAAAATTTAATATGATGATCAAGTCCTTATTTGCCCGCCGGTATCCAACCGATCACCTTTTAAACTCACAAAGATTCTAAAGTCATTCTATAAACTCAGTCTACTCCAAGGCTTTCTTGAATTTTTTTGCCCTTCATACAGAAAAGAACAATTGCTCCTTTGGGAAGATGGACGAAGCGTGATGGGCTGTGACGGGAGGGCAAAAAGGCGAGGTGCGCCAAACACCCCGAGGGCCCATAAACTCTCCGAGGCCTTCAAGGGTGGAAGGTTACGGGTTGGAAACTGGCTGTCTCCTGGGTCATTTCAAACATGTTTTGTGCTTTGGTGGATTACGATCAAGGACCAGAAGAAAGAAAAAGGTAAAGAACAACAGTAAAATGAAAAAAGAAGTCTGGTACCACCAGAATATTATATAGAATCAATAATAAAAATGGAAATATATAATTACAGACATGCATTTAGATTTAAATATTGTTCACACTCATTTATTTTACAAGCTGAAGATTATAATATACTACTTTTTTCTTGAAATTAGCAAGAAGTTGATAGTGTAAATTAAAAAAGCACATTAAGTAGATAACCAATGATATTTTCAATGATCAAACTGCAAGATGTCGTTTCCACAAAACACACTTAAGTCACTTTCCTCGCAGCACTTCAATAGATTCTGGAAATTAAAAAAAAAAAATTCACTAAATTCTATCTGTTAATGGACTTGTTCTGCTTAGAAAGTTTTCTAGGTTACTCTTCCACTCATCCGAGGCCAGGTCGGAGAGGCATAAGCCTCAGATGGGAAGCCCAGGCTTCTCTAACCCCGGCTGCATCCTCCAGGTCACCTGGGAGGATCCTGAACCGTTCCCTGTCCAGCTGTTTGACATAGTCTCTCCAGGCTTGGGTTCTGCCTCTTGGTCTGTCTCGTCCCAAACGCCTCACTAACAAGGTGCTTGGGAGGCATCCAAACCAGATGCCCAAACCACCTCATCTGGCTTCTCTCGACCTGGAGGAGCAACGCCTCTACGCTAAGCTTCTCCCAAATCGCAGAGCTCCTCACTATTTCTCCACCCTGGGCTTTATATTCTCCCTCTGAAATCCTCTTGGCCCCACACTGCTGTACAGGGTATGAGAGACCTTTCCAGAAGAACTGAGAAGGTGTTGCTTAGACATTCAGAAATGTAGATAAAAGTGTGAAAATTTTAATCTCCAAACAAGTTTTATTTGGACAGATTTTGTTTCAAAAATCTTTTCTTGGAAACAAGATGCTTCTGAAATTTCAAAAGTTCAAATAAGAAACAATTTCCTCTCACGCTGTGACTGCTATAAATTTCTTTATCCAGTTTACACCAGACCCAGAAGCCAATTTTCACACAGCGGAGATAAAAGACTTCAAGAACAGCTCAGCTAATTCCAATATAAGCTTTTCATTTAAAACTAGTTTCAAAGTCAGGAAAAAAGACCTGGAGGCAATGATTTATACTTATGGAAAATGGAAATTTCTTTTAGTTCAAAGCAGAAAAAGAAACGTCTGACTTTCAGCTTACCTTCACCAGGAAGAAGGAGACGCCATACGTCCGCAGAGATCGAGCTAATTTGACATATTTCACTTTTGCTTCAATTTCTGTCATTTCTCCACAGTTTTTGTGATCCTGTTGATTAGATTGATTAAATGAGACGAGGACACATATCCAGGAAGTATGAATAATAAATATATCTGAGGACGACAAACAGGGACCAAACCTGAAAGATTTTCTTTTCAGCTCCTCTTTGTTTTATGTATTCTTTGGGCAGAAACTCCTTCAGACTTAAAAAGAAAACAAAATCTAAGGGATCGCCATATTTTTCTGTGTCTAAACAAAATCATTCTTGGACAGTGGAATTTTTTTTAACCTCCAATAATCCAACACTGTATGCATATTTTCTGGTAGTTGTAAATCCTTTTGCTTAATCAATCTTAATGTTTAGCTTCAGATGAATAAGAATGAGATGAATGCTCACTCCAAGAATCCAGGCTTGTGTTTATGCTCTATGTGAGGTCCGAACTGGATCTGAGCCTGAATGCCTCCAAACTCACAGGCCTTGTCAAATGAAACCGGGTGGGAGCCGTTTAGGATGTCATCTCGAGCCTGAAAGGACAGTGAAATATTTACACAAACAAAAAGAAAGTTAGACCAGATTGATGTTTTCCTCGGTCACCCTTAACTTTTAGTTTGACACATTCACACACACACAAAAAAAAAGCACACTAAATTTGGACCAAAAATAACTAGAGCATATTTAACTCTTGCATTTTGATTAAAAACAAATTATTAATGTGCGTACAGTATAAAACTATCTGGATTTTTGTTTTTATTAATAAATATAGTGTCATTATTTCTTTTCAGGGACGGCATATCTTAGTGGCTGAGTGGTCATCTCTGGACCAGAGAGTCACACGTTTGATTTCCGCCACAAGTTCATGTGATGTGTACCCGGAAAAGACACTTAACCGTCCCAAGGTGCTGTCATGGCTGCCTGCTGCAGTTCTTTGCGGCACAAAAATTTTCCCATGAGGGTTTCATAAAATATGAGATTTAGTGTTGTGCGGCAAATTAGCAAAGGAAAGTTGTAAAATAATTGTTTTCTGATTCTGTTATTGATATCATTATTTTTTCTTTTCTCAGTTCTTTTTACTTTTAAAGTGATGATTTTTTTACATTGTAGATGTCTTTTCAAATGTTTTGCCGTCACCTTTAGGCTTAAGATAACTTATTGTACCGCTCAAATGAACATTGTAAACTCTTGGAGAAAAGCATCAGCTCTGATTTCTTTGGCCCCAAGGAAACTATCAGACGAGGCAAAATTTCCACTCTTTCCACACTTTTTATTTAAAGAAGTTCTTCTCCGACAATAATAATCTAGTCTTAGTGCAGATCGTGGAATGTTTGTATTATTTTTTAGGACCATTCGAGTCTGAAATAAAGTTTGTATGTATCGTTTGGAAATGATCTTTGGTCTTTTATTTTGTAGAGTTCACATTGTTGGTTTCAGTTGCGTCACTTCTTGTGTTTTGTTAATGCCGACAGACACTGCAACAAGGCAGCCACAGAATATGCAGCTTAATTCTTAAAGTTAGAATCGAGGAATTAATGTTGTAAGTGGTTTTTGAGTGTTTAATGGATGTTTTACCAATGTTTATTGTTTGAAAGGTGTGTTATATCTTTGTTAGATTGGAGGAATATAGCCACATGCTAAAATGGCTCAGCTAAAGTAAACGGCTAACGCGACTAAGCAAAATTAACGGCACAGGCTATTATTTTGTTGTGTGGATGTGGCACCCATTTATTCCTGTATAGTGAAATTGTATTTGTTTTTCTGTATTTTTTTTTTTTTTTTACAGTTTTTACTCCTGTTCTTGATAAAAGAATCGTTAATAAACGGACAAATTATCACACGATTTGTCACTTTGTTTTGAAAGGAGTTGTGAGTGGTGTTTAGTCAATGGTCCTTGCACCTTGAAGATAGCGCTATATCATATATATAGCTTTAGGGAGTTTTACTGTATTAGAAGATTGTGTGTAGATCAGTGCCGTGTATTAAAATGAAAAGAATTTTTAGATCCCGCAAGAACTAAAAAGATCAAAGCGTGTTTTAATGTTTGAAATACTAGAAAACTCATCTCATTGGATAAATACACAAAAATACAAAAGTTTTTGGGATTTTATGGTAATTGACTTACTTAAAGAAACAACATCAAATGAAGATGAGACCTTGTTTAGGAGGAGATTAATTAGTTGTAATGACCAGACCTGAACGTAAAGTAGATTGAGCTGAACTGGATCTCTTGAGTCCACATTCTGGTCTGAGTAGAAGAACTTGCGTCTGAGCAGCAAAGTCTCATTCTCATCCACTCCCTGCTCTCTAAAAGTCCTGCTGTGGTCCAACCAGTTCACTGAAAACACAAACCAAAATTATGGAACAAGAGACAGGTTTCTGGACTTTTGTCTTTAATCTCAGTTTTTTTTTTTTTTTTTTACCATTTTTAAAAAAAAATTCACATAAGAAAACAAGCAGAAATCTCAATAATCAATTTCAAACGCAAGTATTTTTTTCTAAAACAAAAAAATTTGAGCTAAATAATAAAACGTGCATAAAAAGCATTAAAATTTTCCCTCAAAATTTGAACCGAAGCTGATTATTTTTTAACTTACTTTAATATCAAACAGAAACTTTAGACAATTCAGATGTATTTTTTTTATTATTCAAAAAGAAGCAGAAAATGAGGGTTTCTTGTGACGAAGCCACAGAGTTCAGCTGAAGAAAAAAAATAGGAAGGAAAATAGTGGTCTGACCCAAGGTCAGGAGCCCTAGATATATTACTCTCAAATTCCAGTGAAACATGACAGATGTCACAGACAGCTGTGAAAATAGGCCATTAAACTGCCACTAATACTGAGATCACACGACTATACAGTATGTAGAAATATATGTTGTTTTAGAGGACTTTCTTGTTCCGAACATCAAACCAACAACAGTTATTTTGATAATTTTTTTCTTAAACTCACAATCATCATCTGTGTGAAGTTTGGCTTTCAGTTTCTCCATCTTCTTCTCGTCTCGTAACAATGTCCTGTCCTTTTTAAGAGTTCCCGTTCCGTCTTCCTTCTTTTCCTCCACCGTCTCCTGGATCAAAGAGTACTCTTCATAGTTTGTTATGCCTGGAATTGTTAAAAAAGTGAACATTTTGATTAGAAAGTATATATGATTTTGATTTGATAATAATTTTTTTTGTTCAAGTATCTCAAGGTCTCCTTCATGAGTGGGGGAAAGGATGGAGCGGGAAAGAAGGATCGTTGCGGCATCCGCAATAATCAGAAGACTACATCGGTCCATCATGGTGAAGAAGGAGCTAAGTTCAAACTGTTACAAAGCTCTCTTTTTATCATTCCTACCCTCAAATATAGTCACCAGCTGTGGGTGGTGACTGAAAGACTGAGATTGCGGATACAAGTAGCTGAAATGAGCTTCCTTTGCAGGGCGGCTGGGCTCTCACTCAAAGTATGGTGAGGATTTCTGCCATCCAGAAGGAGCTTGGAGTAGAGCTATTGCTCTTCCGGGTCGAGAGAAGCCAAATGGGGTAGTTTGGGTATCTGGTTAGGATGACACCTGACCTGCTGGAGAGGCTATGTCTCACAGCTGGCTGGGGAACACATCAGGATCCTCCTAGGTGAGCTGGAGGATGCAGACAGGGTGAGAGAAGCATGGGTTTCCTGTCTGAAGCTGTTGTCCTTGTGACCCAGCCCCGGAGAAGCGGAAGATGACGGAACGAAATTCATTTTTTTATTTCACAGCATCTTAAAAAAATCTAATTTTGCTATTGTCAGACGTGACTAATCTTTAATCCTTTACCTTATATTTAAATTTGTATCGATTTAAAAAACAGACTTCTAGAAGCAAAGATGCATGTACCAATTCTACTGCAGATAGTGACAAGAAGCTCGCCCACAGTTTTGGAATCATCCACCATGATTGTTTTAATGGCTCCATCCAACATTTTAATTTTCTGTGGTCTTTGCTTCTTCTTGTACTCCAAAATATCCTGTAAAAATCAAACAGATGAAGAGCACAAAACATAAAAAAATAGAGGGGGGAAATGCACTTATCATAGCCAAAAGGAAAAAGACAAATAGAATGAAAGCTGCTGGTGAGAAAATGATCAAATTCATCAAGTTTGCTTAGAAAGAAAAGAGAAAACAGGCCAGAAAACCGTATTTTACGGCTGCCTATCACAGCCCGCTGCTTCTCTTCCAATCACAACAATGAAGTGAGATTAGGTTCAGAATAATTGGTCACAGTCATGCCTTCTACCTGGGTTGCCTTTGGTAAATTTGAAGAAAGGGAAAGCGTTTAGAGCGGCATAACTTCAACCAAAAAGGCACAGAAGCCATGCTGCTCTGCTGTAGAGGTTCAGACAGGTCTTTGGAAGCTAAGATCACACAATTTTAAATTTGATTGCAAGAACATTTCTGTCGTTTTTTTAGTATGAAAACATACATGCAGAAAAAAATGTAATGTATTTGGGAAAAAAAAGTTCCAAAATGTTATGAGTTGAATAATGACGTGACTAATCAATCAAGAATCAGGACCAATTCAATTTAAATTTGTAAGGTTACTTTCATTTTTTAGGTTTCACCAATATCCCCCATCCTTTGTGTGTGTGTGTATTTTTCTAGTTCTCTTCTAAACTTTTTCCATCCATTTTTTTTTTCTTTTATGTCTGTTGTATTTACCCCATTGCGTAACATGTAATAATCCAGCGTCCTTCCAGACTCCAACCATATGCCTTTTCTGGGGTCTTCATCAGATAAGAACAAACCGTAGTCTGAAGCTGGAGCAAATAAGAGAAACATCAGCATTTCAGACATGTAACAAGATGGAAATGATTTTATATGGCAGCAGCAGACAGAATGACACCAGCTTTGTCCTCAACTAGATTAAACCACAGACAGGAAAACTCAATAGACTGGTCCCTTCTGGCTCATCATACTGGTATATTATAATCAATGCATTGCCTCCAACCAAGTTCTTCTCTTCTTCTTGGAATAAATATGACCTCTTATTTGTAATAATTCAGTAATTAATCGAAGGCTTACACAAAGTCATTGAAATCAAAAAAATTTAAGATTAAAAATGTTACACAGAGTACCAATATTATGTACCATATTATTTCTAATACTCTAATATGCGTGAGCGGGCGCACTAATGGGGTGCACATTTATAAACAAGGTATTTGCAAAAAAAAAAAATCTGCAAGGCAAAAAAATTTGTCTCAGTATGGTACCGGTACCAGCGCAATCTGCACATGTACGGTAGCGCTATTTAAAAGGACAAGGACATGTCAGACTTGAGCAACAGCTGCATAAGTAAGACTTATTTTAACCGGACTTAAGCTTTGCTGTATTCAACTTTCAGGAAAAAAACAGGGCTGTGCTTCTGTTAGAAAGTGTGCTTCTATTAGAAAGAATACGGTATTGCAATTTAGGCATAATAAAGTCACAAACCTATCTGTGTGAAGTTTGTACGTCAGTACAACACAAAATATTGTGCTGGTAAATCTCTAATTTGACGTATTAATGCACATTTAATACAAAATCTTCACATCTCTGCTTGTCAATATTTTTTTCTCAGTCATGTATCTGGCAGAGTTTGAAATCTCAGCCACGAGTCTCTCACCCTGTCCACTTTGAGCCTCGGGGACCCGCTCTCTGATAATTCTGCAGGCATCATAGACGGCTGTGGAGGGTTCAAACTGCATCGTCTTCACAACATTGCACTGACGCACACAAATTTTTAATGACAACACCACCATCTTGGCAGCTGATGTGGGTGGCGGCTTCAGCTACACCTGGGAAAACACAAGAAAAAAAAAAAAGAAAACGGTTTATTGGTTGATTAGAGGATGTCTAGAAGAAAAAGGTAGAATTTTCTCATGTGCTAATACAAGAGTCTGATATTGAGAGATGAAAGGAGTGCTTCTCCATTCCGTTATCTTCTTCTTATCTGGGGCGGCAGCCTCAGACGGGAAACCCAGGCTTTTCTCACCCCAGCTGCATCCTCCAACTCACTCGGGAGGATCCTGAGGTGTTCCCCGGCCAGCTGTGAGACATAGTTTCTCCTGCGGGCGCGGGGTCTGCCTTTAAGTCTCCTTCCGGTGGGACTTGCCCGAAACACCTCTCCAGCGAGTTGCTCGGAAGGTATCCTAACCAGATACCCAAACTACCCCATCTGGCTTCTCTCGACCCAGACGAGCAACACCTCTACTCCGATCTCCTCCCAGATGGCAGAGCTCCTCACCCTATCTCTGAGTGAGAGCGCAGTGCATTAAAAGACAGCATGCCCACACATCGGGGTCCAATTAGATTTTTTTTCGTGTGCTCAAAAGTTACAGAAATCCACAATTACACATCATCTTGCCTGAAGAAGACTTTCATGCGTCTATGCTTTCTTCTAGGTCAGCGTGTAGTTTATGACAAACTCAAACTTGTGAAAAACTTTCTCGCCATGCACCGTCAAAAACAATTTAACTTTTCTAAATGTGAAGAAACAGTTCATTTGGGCACAGCAAGGCCACTGTTATGGCACATAAAACAAAAGAACAGAAAGCAAAAACGGCCCATCTGGTGCCTGCTGGGACGAAAAGTTAAAAACGTTCCGTACAAAAAAGGTATGGTGCCAGCCAGAGGAGGAAAGTTTTCTATTAAATATGTCTGATTTCTTTTACCGAGTGAGCACAAAGTAATAAAACACTCCAGTTGTTGATCATTAAAGCAAAAAAAAAAAAAAAACTTATTCTCAGATAAAAACAAATCCACAAAATTGTGTTCATTTTCCTAATAAGTAAGGATTAAATATGAGGCTTTTTATTTCCAAACTGATGAAGTAAATATGATGGCTATGAATCACTGTTACAAAAGCCAACAAAAAAAAGAGATGCGTTGTGTGTTGCAGGGTGAAAATGATTACGGATAGAAAAAAAAAAAAACTTTGTGGAACAAAGTTTTTTGTTTCCAAACAAAGTGGAGGAAGAGTAAAGAAAAGTACTGTAACTCCTTTAACAGAGCACATCCTGTCTGGAACACAGAGCAGCTCTGTGACAGGGAGTCAGAGGTCACTGCTGACGTTCACATAGAGCCTCTCCTCTGATCGGCCGGTTCACCGCTTGCATTCAGATCCTCAGAATCTGGTCCATATGTGAGATTTGTTCACATGCAGGAGTGAAGGTGTTTTGTCTGGCACACTATGTTGACACTCCATCGCTGTATTCCAGAGCTGATGACTGTATTACAATAACTCATTATTCAAAGGGAAAAACACAAGGTAAGCTTTCTAAATACCCCCCCAAAAAACAACGCAAAAGGCAACTTTCTGTGGGTTTTTTTTTTTTGCAAACAATTACTAATTTACTGATGAAAAATGAAAACCTTAGAAAACACACAACATTAAAAAAAGCAACTTGTCTATTTTACTACAACTCACTTTTCAATGTGCCTGTCCGCAGAATATTTGAACAGTACCTGCGCCCATCCGTGCTTCCCTAACACTAGTAGACGTTATTTCTCCCAAAACCACTCAAATTTTAATGAAACTGCCCAGTTACTCAGCACCAACTATTAATGAACTGATTACATTTTCATGGTCATGCATCCAAAGGCAGAGGTCAGAAACATTGAGGTCACACATTTATAGCTTAGGCAGAGGCATGTTGTTCAATGTCTTAGCATCTTTGCTCTTGTTCTGTTTTAAAGGCGATCAAAGAATCAGACTAATGCTTTTGTAAAAAAAAAAAAAGAAAGAAAAAGAAAAAAACACAAACCCTCCCACGTATGAAACTCTATGATGATGTACAGCATACTTACAAGTGATGCTAGTTAGATGGCATCAGTACATAATGTTCATCTGCATCTGGTTTTATCTATAGGCGGCCATCACTCTGGAAAAGAAGAAATCTGGTCTCGACAGACCACATGATTTTCTCGCTCCAGACTTAAAAATTTATACTTTTTTTTTTTTCAGTTGGTCTTGCTAATTTTTTTTTTTTAAAGCTACACAGCTGTTCGGTCATGTAGAGTTCCCTTTCCAATGTGAATTTCCAAATAGTTTTATTTTCACTAATGAACAGCTCTCAGCTCTACTGTTGTTTTTCTTTAATTTGATTTCACCAAACATTAAAATGATTGCTGACCACAATCATTCCTTTCCATCCATTTTTCCCCCTACTTGATGAAATTCAGTCCCCAATGTCCTGCTAATTTTTGTAATAGTGGTGCAAAGGATATATTTTTGTTTTTGTGATCTTAGATATTTTCTCTGCTTGATGCATGCCAATAATTTAACTCAACTCAATTGAGCATCTTTTGCATTGGATATTTTTACTGTTTAAGAAACGAGACTCAAATTATTATTTCCATTGAGGCCACACAACTTTTTCCAGTTGAAAAGTAATCAACCGTGCGGTAATTATTCAAGAGGAGGCTTATTTCAATTGCATTGCTGAACCAAGGCGGAGACCTTTTTTTTTCTTTTGAGTATCCTTTAAATACTCATAATTCTGTCTCTTTAAAGCCTCTGCAGGAACTTGTTTATCATCTTTTTTTCCTACTCGCTCATTTGTTTTGATTAGATTATCCAACTAAAAGATCCGATCAGAGCCATCTGGTTTCTACCTTTGCATTAACTCGTCTACACAAACAAACTAAACGCAGAAATTGCATGGTATTCAAGGTTATAATTTAACAGTTGTTATTTCAGCATTAGCCTCCAAGGCTGAGCACTGATTACAATAAGAAGGAAAACACAGTCGGATCAGAAAAAAACATGGAAGTACAAAATAATAAAATCCTATAAACTAAAGAACCAAACCCATGAGAAACACTGCAATAAGAAATAAAAAATATCAAATTCAAACAAAAGCTTTTACAAAGATCCTCTTAAGCTGCAATATAGAAAATTTTTATGCTTCATTTATTGCTTTTTGACCGGTTTGTCCCTCGAGTCTGGTGCAAGTCCCCAGAATTAAAATTATTTAATTTTACAAAGAACTGGTTTGTACTACAGATTGGCTTCTTTTTTTTCCCCAATCAAACATAACTGAATTTTTAAAGACAAATAAAAAAAAAACTAAATCTTTTCATTTAGCATCAGAACAAAGAATCTCCAGAGCATTGGATACTGATCTTATTTTCTATCATAAAGGATTTTCTGAGATCAAACGTGAATGTAACCCCCCTCAAATACCATTGAAACAACACTCATTAACACTGCTAACAAATCCTGTGTATAAATAAGACTTGTGACAGACACCGCTCAATAACACCTTGAGAGAAGTAAGTAAATGAAGATTATTTAAAATAAAACTTTTTACAATGCATACAAACCAATAGTTGTTCAGATTTTTAAATGTGAACCTCATGGTAGGAAAACTCAGGGAATCACCAGAATGATTATGTTCCATCATGTGAAAACCATAAACATAATGTAATCTTTTGCATTCAACAGTTCTTCAGATACTTTAAGATGGTTTAAATGTTAGACTAAATGGCCAAGAAATAGTTCATGCATCGATTGAAGTCAATTATGAGTAATAAGATGATTAAATTACATGTAAAGGTTTTAGAACAATTTGGAATTGTGCACTGCAAAGAGCAAATAAAGTAAGCTTATGGAGATCATAATGCTTGAGTTCCTCTTGACCAAATGAAGGGAAGCTGGATTTCCTGATTAGTTTTATCACGTTTTATCTTTTTACGATGTTTGCTAACAGGTTCATCTTTTAGCCTGTACATTTGTTTAACTTGCCTATTTTCTGTGACTGTTGTCATGATCAATTTATTAAATTTGGGAGGCATCACCCCATTTGGCTTCTCTCGACCCGGAGCAGCAATAGCTCTACTCCAAGCTCGTAGGATCACCCAAGGCAAACAAGTCCTAGATGAAGGGCTAGACAAACTGCAGTTCAAAAACCGCTTATGAAGACAACTATCATGGCAAAGTTTCCTATGACCGGACACGAGTCACTGGAGCTCGCAAAGGAGCAAGGCCCGAGGGTAGGGCACAAGGGTGAGCGCCTGGTGGCCCGGCTTGGGCCATCTTTCCAGTGGACTCACCAACAGCAGGAAAGACCACAGGGGTTGGAGGAAGGAGGAAATGGGCAGCAGCCGATGGTGGGGACCCTGGCGGACAGACCCCCAGCTGCATAAGCTAGTTTGTGCTGAGGTGTCCCTGAGAAAGACACCAATCCCCAATTGCTCCTGGTGGTGGTTTGCACCTTGCATGGCAGGTTCCACCATCAGGTATAAATGTGTGCGTATGTGGATGGGTGAATGTTAGCTTCACTGTTAAAGCACTTTAAATACCAACGCAGGGAGAAAAATGCGTTAAAAGTAGAATCCGTTTACCACTTAAATAGTCAATCTTGGACATATTTCCAATAGAAATGTCTAAATGTGTTCACATAGGTCTGAACCTAAGAAAATATTTGTCTTTAAGTTCATTTTTTTAATCAAAAGCATTTTTGGTAGCATTTTTGGTAACATCATAAGTGTGTTTGTTAGCCAATATTCTGCAGGCCTTTTCTTGCAGAAAAGCCATTTAGCCGTTTTTTTTTTAGATTCACATAGTGGTGTGTCGCAAATGCATCCGCACCATTGTTTAAAATCTCACTTTTAACACTTTTTTTTTTGGTGAAAATACTCCGGAACTTCACGTGCAACTGGATCATCTAAATTCATAATCAGTGATGCACACACTGTAATGCATAAACACCAGGCTCCCATCCTCCTGTAAATTTGAACCCAAAGCTACACAAACACTCCTGATCTGCAGCCGAATCACTCCAAGACTTTACCGTACCAAACTGTTGTCAGCAATGACAATAGAACTCAGGCTCGTATAATTTTATACAACATGACCCCAAACTGTTAATGGTACAACAACGTGGGTGATTACAATCTATCACACTGTGTTTGAATCAAATAAAAAGATGAGAAATATCATCCAGTTGTAAGTGGTCTACAAAGTAAAAAAAAACTACTACCCTTGTTGGCAACAGATGAATAAATGGGATTGGGAATTGATTGAAACTCCAGTTTGAAAACTCTCTAATGCACCTTTGAAATACCTGCTGTGGTTTGCCAAGAGAGGAAGTGGACATTGAAGTTACAAACTGAATTGCTGACACCGTATTCCTATTATTAATTGTAACAAAATGACATCTGCAACTGCTGATGAATTCAAAAGTGATGGAATTTCAGACAAACATCTTTGAAGGGACGGAGTTGAAACTATTCAGGCCTCCAAGTTACATCTACACGTAAACCCTGCAAAAGACCATGATCGTTCTCAGGTTCGAGTCAGTATGCTTAACAGCTTCATGTGTCTATGTTCTGTAAAGTCCACGTGAAATGCATCCATGCCATTTAATCAGAATCACAAACATGTAATGGAGAAAATTCTGTGAACTTAAGAAATGACCTCGAAAACTTTAGTTGCAAAGCTGGCTTTACTGTTTCACTTTGTTTCAAATTTTAAGCGTCTTAGTCCAACATCTTTTTTTCACATTGTTTCTTGTAGAAACGTCCTATTTTTGGAGAAAGTGACATTTAATTGAGAACACCAATGACTACAAAGAAAACCTCACACTTTGTACGATTATTTTGTTTTAAAAAAAAAAAAACCTTCTTGCCAATGAATCAGGAAAAAAAAAGACCAGTGAGATAAAAGAAATGAGTCTGATGACTGGAGCATGTAGCTTTTGTTCGATAGATCAATAAAGCAAAGCAATGCCTGCTGGGAATGCCCAGGGCCTATTACGGTAACATAGCCTGCAATCTAATTATAAAACAGCCTCAAAGTTGAAAAAGACCAAACGAGGAGAGACCTGAACTGAACAGAATGCAGGTTGCTTTATCTTTGTGTAATGGTCATGCTACATGGACACAATTAGCACGTAACTTTTATGGTGCAACAACAAAACAGATTGTTGCTGCCATGCAAAAAAACAATTCCCTCACAAAATAAAATCCCAGCATTTTAATATGTTCCGTTCAGTTATTTTCCACTTATTTGGGGGCAACGGCCCTAGATGGGAAACCCAGGCTTTTCTCACCCTGACTGCATCCTTTAACTCACCCGGTAGGATCTGAGGTTTTCCCAAGCCAAATGTGTGACATAGTCTCTTCAGCGAGTTCGGTGTCTGCCTCTGGCAAAGCAAGTTAAAATCCCTACCATTCTCAACTTCTGCAACAAAACAGAAACTACCCTTAAATCCATTTCTCTATCACCAGTGCAGAGAACTTGTTATTAGCATTCAGAATACCAACACAAGTATCTCTTCATTGATTTTCTGTAACACTTAATCCAGCTCAAGGTTGTTGGAAGGCTGGTACCCAGTTCAAGAGCTTTGCAGATGGGCAGCAAGACTAAAATTGGACACATTGTTCCACAACAAGTCCAACACAGAGAAACCAAACACTCATTCACACATCTAGGAGAACATAAAGTAGCCAAACACTTTCATATGAATTTTTTTTTTTTTAGATTAGATTTACTTTATTGATCCCTTGCTACGAATTTATCAATTACCTTGTGTTCACACCCGTAGCATTTATGATACATTCTTATTTATAGATCGTTTTGATATATATATACACACATATATGTAGATGTTCTCTAAGGTACGTATTTTGTTCAAGTTGAGATGACTTGTTAGACCTTATACTGAACAAAAGACACTATACCAGCCATGGGCAAACTACAGCCCGCGGGCCAAACGTGGCCCATTAAATGGTTTAATCCGGCCCGCCAAACTTGAAAAAAATAAATAAACCTTGCTAGTTTTAATTCCTCTGCAATTCTGATGTTCGTCCTTAGATGGCACACTCTGAATCAATTGGCTTCGTTGAGAAAACAACAACATTCTGCTCCCATTAAAATGTGTGTGTCGCTGTGATGTGCACGTTGTCAAATTAAACAGTATGCACAGATATGGTAAGCCATTGGGCTCAATACACGCTTGTTTACATGCGTGTTTGATGTTAAAACAAGGAAAATGTTACATCAAGCGCTTAAATTTCAAACCTAGCGCCGCTAAATGCACGTTTTTAAGCGCTATTGCACTATATTTCAGACCTAGCGACACTAGATTTGAAATTTAACACTCTTGATGTAACATTTAGCGCGCTTGTTTGAGATCTAGTGTGCCATTCTATTGGTCTAATATAGCAGCTAACAAAGCATGCCATCTATCTGCTCCTATTCCAGCCCCCTAGTCAAATATTGGAACTTAATGTGGCCTGCGAACCAAAAAGTTTGCCCACCCCTGCACTAGACTAACCTTTTTATGTAATTTTTTCAAACTATTTTTGATTATATTTGTGAAGATTTTCAGTGAGTGTGTAGTAAAAATTCCAAATAGTTTACAGGGGGTCAGTCCTGCATCCTCTAGTTAAAAGTCATAGTGAACTTAGCTTAATTGGGTCCAGATGCTTTGTACCTTTGCTGATTTTATTGCAAAAGATGAAAGGAAAAGACTCCCCCTTCTGGGTGCTCTACATTCAAAGTATTGCTCATTGTAAGCACCTCCTATAGATCCGACAGCTTTTTTGGCTCGTTCATTGCTTCTAATATCTTTTGGCCTTTCAAGTGTACGAATAAATTTGCCCAGTGTTTTCTCAACTGTGCATACATCCACCCACATGCACAGTTAAAAGTCCTGCGTATTATTCCACGATGAATCATCATCAATTCATTCAATCATTCATACTCACATCTGGAATGAGCATTACAGTTCTTATAGATAACTTCAGCTGACAGCAAGTCAATTTTTAAATGTTCCTGTGGCTGTCGTCATATTCAAATAAATCCAGGGTAAACAAGACGTTCAACACTTGCTTTAACACTCATCAGGAAGATATGAAAACGGATCTAAAGCACACCGCTTAGTCACACAAGATCAGGTTGGCACCGTTTAGTATGACATCATTGCAATACATAAGGACTGACAAAATAGAAAATGAGAGGCTATTTGCCTTTCTTTTAAACCAACTAGTGTTTGAGTAAATCCAAGTTGTTTGATCACATATTGTTGACATGATGATAAAAAGGAGGTTTCACTCCTTCCACAAGCAATTTTTGAAGCTCCAAATTATCTCCTTTATCTGTTCCTTTAAGACGGGATATTGTGCGCATGCAATATCTTGCAGAGAAAAAAAAAAAAGAGTTAAATGAAACATTTATTCAGTTTCAGTTTTGTTTCGAACACTGACTTCCCTCCTCCTCTCGCTTCCTGGTCCCACCCCTGGGTGTGTGGTCGCCAGTTTGAATATTGGTTCAAATGTTAAATTTATTATAAATAGTTTAAGCAAAGAGAAAGAATTATACTTCATTCATCCCTCAACGGTAAAATGTGTGTGCTGCGTTACACTGCAGCAGGCTGCTACGTTGGCGCCAATGGTGGGAGAAAAGGGGGTTGGGTGTCTTCCCCAAGGACACCTAGACATGGGCTCAGTGGGATTCGATCTCAAAAACTTCCGGACCAAGGACGAACATTCTACTACTGAGCTATCGCCTCCTCAGGTGCATGTTCTTATATATATCCTTAAATTGGTGCATTAAAAAAAAAAAAGAAGAGAATAAAATTTGTGACCAAAAACAACCTGATATTTGAATAGTATTCGAATACTAGATGGGAGAGAGGGGCTTGCAATTTAAAGACACATGCATGAATGAAATAGAAAACTACTTCAAGTGGGGTTTTGATGTAGTACTCAATTCAAACATGATGGAAACCTCTGAAAAAGGATTTGAAAATACCCTCTCTTTAACTAGAAGCTGTGCAAATATTCCAAAAGCCAAACTAACATGAGTTAATAAATAAATAAATCTATGAAAACACAGATGTACTTAATAGTTAAATTTTTTACAACCACACCCCCATGTGAAAAGGAGCAGGTATGTAAAAGGGTTATTTGTACAATCATCCAGCTGGTTGGCGGTGGAATCGGAGAACAATTCACCTTTGTGAGTGAAAGAAAGTACAACTCTATTGTCCACGTGTCTGCTTTTGCATGTTCAAATTTGCATGCAGGTTATATTTCATGTGTAAGTGACAGATCTCGGTAAACAACAGAGGCAGGTGAAGCAGCTCTTTCTGCAGCAGTTCCAACACAGGTGTTAAGTTTCATGCCGAGAGAAAAAACAGTCTCACAAATATATTACCAGGCTTATTCTTAATGGTACATTCAATGTGATATTTATAGTCACAAAGTGTATGAGACACTTTACTTTTACTTTTTAGTTTTTCATCATTTTAAATTAGCAGAACAACTCTTAAAATTACAAGAATTTGACAGCTTGATATGTTGACTTGTTATTTGGTCCTTGTCCTCAAATTTTATCTACCTTTCCACTAGCCTCTATAATTTTATCATTTGATATCTCAGTGTGATTCACATGTTGTTCCTCTCTCCCACTCCTCCTCTCTGAGGAAGTGCGGTCTGTTCTAGATTCCAGATAGATTATCTGTGTTCCTGTCCAATGGACCTTATCTTTGGCATTCAAAAATAGCTAAAACCCCATACATGGTGAAAAATACAAGGTCCACACATCACTGTTGGTAGAAAACTCTGAAAAGTTGATTTTTAAAGAAGATGGAGTAACCTTTAACAGGCCTGTCTGTCCAGGGAGCGGATCTCTCCCTCATTCGGACCTCCATGAGGTTTTTCTTCTTTCTCCCACCCCCACTAGCAGGGTTTTTTTTTTTGTTCTTGATCTGTTTGGTTTAGGAAGTAGTGATTGTTTATCTTATGTTTGATTTTTTATGTTTTTTTTTTGTTTAAATAACTGTAAAGCCCATTGGAACAACTATGTTATGGGTGGAGACGGTGGCCGCGTGGTTAGAGCGTTCGCCCGCGGACCGGAAGGTCGCGGGTTCGCGTCCCACAGAGAGCACGTCTAGGGTCTCTTGGAGAAGACACCTAACCCCCGCTTCTCCCACCATTGGCGCCGTTGAAGGGCAGCCTGCTGCGGTGTAAGGAGTGCAGCAAACAAATTTCCCCGGTGAGGGATGAATAGAGTAATTCATTTATTTATTTATTATTTTATTTATTTGGGTACAAAAATCATTGAATTTTATGCATCATCGTCTTTCTAGACAACACTTTTTATATAAATACAATACTTCACTCATTTGCGCTTTTCGCTGGTGAAGAGTGGAGCTCATTTTCGTTTTAAAATATGGATTCAGCCTATAACTAATGCTGCTACTCAAGGATGTCTTCCAATACTGGTTGTCATGGTTACAGAGGCTGCTTGTGGCCTAACTAATATCTATTCTGTTCAACACACCAGAGTTTCACCATCAGCTGCAGCTCTGTAGGTTTCTAAAGTAAACCATAAAAAATGGTTCTTCCTGTAGATGGCTGCAGCTGGTCCTCAATTTCTGTATACATTTCTATGTGAATGACCAACCATTTTTGAGCATTGTTTGTTTTCTCAAAGTAGCCAGAGTGGTAAAAACCACAAATTTCTCATAAAAATATTTTCACAGCAGTCTCTCATCGAGTGGCAACATTTTTTTGCTTTCCCACAAATACATTTTAATATTCACTACCTTCGGATTGTGGCATTTAAAACGTCATGTCGTCAGTGCAAACAAGTCGCCATATGAGCTGCTGACGAGAAGATACAGAATCCACTGAAGGGGACCCACTCCCCAAATGTAAACTTAACATGAGCTTCAAACGATCAGTAATCCGAACAAAAAATTTTCTGGCTATGAAGGCAAAACAAGTTCACATAAACCAGGAGTGCACAGAATGTAAGTGGAAACAGCTTTCACAAAATATTCACATAACATTTAAACCTCATTATTCTATTGTATCCACTCAAATTACAAGACCTGCATTACAAAAATAACATTTAGCAACAACAAAGTTATCTAATTAAAGTCATAAAAAAAAACAGTATAAACCCGACAGTTTCTGGAGAACTAAAATTTCCATCAAGTATCATTTCAGGTTTGGCTCAACCAAGAAAGTGCCAACTAAATTAAGAGCAAGAGCCATTTGATTTCCTGGAATCCAAAGCGGACATATTTGTAGAGTTTAGAAAATATGTGGTGATTCATCCAAAATGTCTCATTGTCGCCCAAAAATAATTCATTCATTCATCTTCTAAACCACTTATTTCTGTCAGGGTTCCAGGGGTGCCGGAGCCTACAAATTACAGCTGATTCAAGTCGAGAGGCAGGGTATACCCCAAACAGGTCACTAGTCTGTTGCGGGGCTACAAACACACAATCATCCACACACACACACAATCATGGCTGGGGCAATTTCATAGCGGCCAATAATCCTGACATGCATGTTTTTGGAGGTTAGGAGGAAACCGGACTACCCGGAGAGAACATGCAAACGCCAGTGTTTCAAGCCATGTCCCATCCGGAACTCGAACCACGACCTTCTTGCTGTGGGGGTACTGTGCTATCCACTGCGCCACCGTCCAGCCACGCCCAAAAATCATTTAAGACAAAACTCTAAGAAGAGTAGGGATGGTTATTGATTCCATTGTATCAATACTAGTAATCTTATTGATACCACTTCTCAATCCAGTATCTTACCGATACTCATATTGATCCCTTTTTAGTGTAAAAACAAGTAGGAAGGTAAACGAACTATGTGAATACAAGAAAACCTTTTATTTTGAAACATTATATTAACTTAACCTCCTTTACATCAATTCTAATCAGTTTTATATTGATTGGTTGCAGCCGAATAGTTTGTTTGTCTTCCCATTTGTTTTTACAGTAATACGTGTCGATAAGTGGTATCGATAAGATACCGGCGATAAGATATCGGCTAAATAAGTGGTATCGATAAGATATTGGCTCGAAAACAGTATCGATAAGATACCGGCTCAATAACAGTATCGATAAGATACCGGCTCGATAACAGTATCGAAAAAAGTGCTACTATCAATAAGAGTGCTCTAATAGATAATATGGTATCTCGAACCAATACTATAGAAAGCATCAATCTTTATCTGAGACCAAGCTTTCTGAACACTTGTTAGGCAGCGTGAGTTACAATCTTCAGTGGTCACAGCTTCAACAGTTGCCAAAAACAGAAACAGACCACCCAACTGGATAGATCTGCTTTCCACTTTCATATAGTTGAATAGGAGAAAATAGAAACCAGAACTGTTGTCAATGATATATGTTGTAAAGGAGAACTACTGATAGCCCAAATGTAACAGGGGTGTGTTTGTGCCAGGAAATGTTGTTTTAAGGCCATTGAGGCAAAGACTGTTTTACACAAAATGTACAACTTTCAGCCTACCACATTCCAATCTGGCCCTCACAGAGAAAATGATACATGGCAAAAAAGTATAACAAATGTGTTATTTACTTGAAATAACAGAGATAGTGCTTAACGTCATTTGAAATAAAAAATTGTATCATTTATAAAAATCAGCCTTGAAAAATTTCTAGTCGATTACATTTATGGAAAGGGCAAGTTCACTTTGATAGATTGTGTTTCTTTGCATCAACAACCTTGACATTAAGACTGTGTTGCTAATTAGAAACTATTTTTTGTCAATTTACTAACACAAAAGGATACATTTTAACAATAGCTAAACATCTATTAAACAACAGCTGAAATAGACTTTTCTCATATGCAGTTAGGTGAAAGATTTAGGGTCATAAAAAGAATAGGAGTCGTAGAATTATATCTCGGATCGGGAGGGGGGCGAGTCCCACTAATTCAGACCTTCATACAAAAAAAAAAATTAAACTACACATGTCCACTGAAAAATAGGTGATATTATTAACAAATTAGTCAACTTTTAAGAAATTGTATGTGCTTTAAGGTACCAATGAAAAAATTTTAAACACTGCCCACAAAAGCAATTATCTTATTTGTACAAAGAAAAGGTTCTGTGTAGTCTGTGATGAAGAAAGGGTTAGATAATTTATTATTTTCAAGTGATTCACAGCGCTGATGCTGGTCAATAAATTTTTACAAAAAGTTTTTCATTCCTCAAGAGACACTGACGTAGATTACCATAAAATACTAAGTCATGGAAAAATGATGACACATTGAAGACTCAGAATGTGGTGAGGAGACAGCTTTTTCCATGTTTAGTGAAACGATTGGAACCTCATCCTGAGGCTGCACCTCGAGATCTCCCTCACTTTAATGCAATCACATGTCTATTTTAATCAACTCTAAGACAGCATTATTTTATGTAATGTTTCATTTTATGTGCACACTGGTGAGAGTTTGTCGCATTCATCATTTCCCAGCACTGGAAGTCATTTCATTTTTGCCGCTGCTGCTAAATGATGCAACTCTGACTCAGTAATTCCACGACATCTGGTCATAGCTTGATGGGTCCACTGCCTGCTCAGTCACCCCAGTGAGCACAGTCTGTGCAGACACCCACAAGATGTCTGATTCACTATATCAGAGGCTGATGGTAGTGCACAAGAATGCTGTAAATTACAACAAAGTAGTAACATGATGAGGTCATTGAAAAGTCATGCTTGTGGTCTTTAAAACAAATCCTGACTTAGAAAGATAAAAATGTTAATATCACATTTCAGAATATTTTTTATTTTTTTGTCAACATGCATGATGCCAGTCTACTGTAAATTACTGTTGGTTTACAGGAGTGAACTAACTGGGAGGTCTGTCAGGAAAGATGGCTTTTTTTTATTCACATTCCGTTCATCCAGGGATGGGTCGTGGGGGCAACAGCCTCAGACGGGAAGCCCAGGCTTCTCTCACCCCAACTGCATCCTCCAACTCAGGTGGATCCTGAGGTGTTCTCTGGCCAGCTGTGAGACAGTCTCTCCAGCAGGTCCAGGGTCTGCCTCTTGGTCTCGTCGCGGTGGGACGTGCCCGAAACACCTCACCAGCGAGGCATTCAGGAGGCATTCTGACCAGATGCCTGAACCATCTGTTGAAGAAGGCCCAAAAACATATTTTCTTTCTCAGGAAGCTGAAGCGCTCTGGACTCTCCTTTCAACTACTGACAAACTTCTATCGAGCCACTATAGAGAGCATCCTGTCTCTCAGCATGACTGCGTGGTACGGCAGCTGCACCACACAGGACAAAAAGGACTTGGCCCGGGTGATGAAGACTACACTGGGGATCGTAGGCTGCCAGCTGCAAGATCTGTGCTCGGTCTACAGCTCCTGAGATTAGTAGAAGGCAAGACTTAAAGCGATGGATCCCACCCACGCAAGATATGGACTGTTTGTACCTCTCCTAGCAGGGAAACAGTACAAGACCATAAAAACCACCACCACTTCACGCCTCAGAGACAGTTTTTTCTCCAGAACTGTGAAAGCAATCACCCCTCTAACCTCTATCCTCTTGCACACACATCTGACTAGTACTGACACTTTACAACAACACACACTTTAACAGCAATAATCACTCACAACATTGCACTGTTTATTTTTGTAAAAATCATCCAGTTGTCTATTTATATTGTGTTTGTGTCTATTTACACTATTTTTGTCCATTTACACTATTTTTTGTGTCTTTTGTGTATTTTTATACTGTTTTCGTGTCTGTTTATACCGTTTTTGTGTCTTTTTATACCGTTTTTTTATGTTATTTTTAGTTCTTATTTACATATATATTTATGTTTTTAGCCTGAAGTCTGTCTAAATTTCACTAAGAAAATAGTGACTATAAAGAATCTTGAACCACCCCATCTGGCTTCTCTCGACCCGAAAGGGCAACGGCTCTACTTCGAGCTCCTCCTGGATGGCAGAGCTTCTCACCCTCTCTCTGAGTCATGTTGGGGGGAAGCACAGCCACCCAGAGTTACATTAAACTTATACAAGCCAAGTCAAATGTAACAAATGCAGCTAAATATGTTGTATGGATCAAACTAATACAAAAGGAATGCAAAAATGAAGAGAAAAAGTCAACCAACTAAATTACAGCTATAAGGAAGAAATCATATTGTATTTTTCTTCTTCGGCTAGATTTACAAGTACAATTTTTATATGATTTAAATCAGGACCACTACTTCATTGAGACATAAAATAAATATTATATTCAGACGTGCTCTGCATTTTATCAAGTTTCAAGTACTAAGCTTGTACTAAAACAATCACGTGTGAGAAGACAGCTCCGGTTGTCAGCGAAGAGGACAAAGAACAGCTGGTGAAAGCTTGGATCATACTTCCAGAGCCATGGAATAGTTTATAACAAATAAAGAAGTGAAAAGAACTTGCTTGCACTGAAAATATTTGCCATGTAATTTCCTGAAAGTTTTTTCACTTTTACATTCCTTGTCCCAATTATAATGTAGTTTTATTGAATAAAAAAAATCCAGAAACATTTTAAAGGAACATTGGTTGTTTTGATTGGAAATATTGAGGGGTGTATTTTGAAGAGCTTGTTAAAAAAAAAAAAAAGTGGGAGACATTTTGAAAAGGAGGTCCATTGAGACAAACTAAATACTTTATGTATTACTGCTTCCAAAATAGCCAACCTTTAGGCTTTCCACGCTTTACCAAGATCTTTGAGCGTGTCCCATTATGTTAAGATTCAGCAGCTCCTTGAAGCACAGTCTGAGGCAAATCAACTTCTAAGCTCATTAACCGCTGGAAAAACTAAAACACACAGTGACTGTAAACCTATTTGTGGAATAGAGCATGGTTACAGAGAAGCTGGGCACCAGATGCTGGATGTTAATTACCCTGAGAGTACATCAGCACACTGAGTCAGCTCAAAAATCGACATTATTGTTTGCTATCAGAGAGCAGCCGTCCAGATATATTTATTCATATTTATTAACCTTATGTAACTTCTCATCAACTCTTTGAAAAAAGATAATCAAGGGCGCAAAAAAGCATCTTGGTACTGATAATGTTTAACCAGGTAGCAACGTTTTAAATCAGGTATGTTTGCTTTAAAGGCGCTCTTTTTTTGCTGTGTAAACAGAAGTGAAGCGGAAGTAGATTGTTAAGTTTCAGCTGCTCTCTAGTCTGATGTGTCATGTTACAGAGCGTGTTAAAACACACATGCACTGCATTAAATGTGGATATAATTCACTTCGGTCTACTCCAGTGGGGACATGACTTAATACTGGATGAAAAGAGAAATACAAAACACAACAAACATTTCAAACTAGTACAACATGAGTAGCAGAAAAACAAGTAGCCTGCATGATTAAAACTCAAAACTATTGATGATATAGATCCATATGGCAGCCGTGAACCACTCCTCATCCTGATAAGACCAGCCAGAACAAACATGAAGCCCACGGCACAGCGGTCAAATGTAATTCTACCACAACGGTGACACTGATACTGCATTTCAAGAGCAGCTTAGTATGCCGTTTATTAATCAGCAGCAAATACTGTGACCAAATTACATTAATGTGCCATCCTCAATGATGTAGAACAACAGCACTGATTAAAGAACAGAAGTGGTTAATTCTCTGTCAGCAGCTAATATTTGTTTAACATAAGAAATCAAAGTGCAATGCTTTAGTAAAGTTATGCAAATGTGTGACTTCTCACTTCAAAGATGAGCCCGATCACACATTTTCTGCTACTGTGAGTCGTGTGTGCACCATCTGTAATGACATCTCTGAGTCTATTTAGCCTCTGTGCAAATTATATGCATGCATGCATGTCTCCATTAATAGCTTCCTACCTGATTGCTGAGGAAAATGCAGCGTTGGATGTCTGCTGATGTTCACAGCTGAAAGAGAAAATGGGCACCTGTGAGAATGAAAGACAAAAAAGAAAAATCAAAACAGTAAAAATGAGAGAGAAAAAACAAGCATTCATTTAGGAAAGTCTAATAGTCAGTTTAAAAAAGGAATCAGCACTTTTATGATTGTGAAGTGTTTGTACCCAAACGATTTGGGCTTCAAGTAACTTCATAGCAGAAAGCAGTCTGCTAACAAGCTGCAGGCTGGTGGTTCGAAAAACAATGACAAGTAGTCCGTTGGTCCTATTACACAAACCCACAGCACTGGGATTTCTTTGTTTTTTCCAGAAAAAGAAGCCAAAACACAAACTTTCCATCTTTTCAAATAATCTTTGAAACCAATACAAGGCTATTAGTTTTATTTAGTCTTTGAAAGTAAAGTTTACGCACCGTTAGATCAAATACCTAAAAAGGATTTTTTCCAAATAAACATTTATTTGGAAAATACAAACTAAATCTCTCAACCTGGAGGAGGAACGGCTCGACACCAAGCTCCTCCCGGAGAAATCTTCACCAGATCTCTGAGTGAGAGCCCAGCCACCCTGCGAAGGAAGCTCATTTCGGCATCTTGTATCCACGATCTCATTCTTTCAGTCTCCACCCACAGTTGGGGACCATAGATGGGTGACCATATGGGGTGATTAGGGCTTCTGGTTAGGATGCCTACCGAGCACCTCCTTGGTGATGTGTTTTGGACATGTCCCACCGGAAGGAGACCAAGAGGCAGACCCCGGACCTGCTGGAGAGTCTCACAGCTGGCTGGCCAGGGAACGACTCAGGATCCTGCCGGATGGGCTAGAGAATATAGCTGGGGTGAGAGAAGCCTGGGCTTCCCGTCTGCGACTGTTGCCCCCACGACCCGGCCTTGGATAAGCAGAAGATGACGGAACAGAAACTAAATCCATTAGGTTGTCTTTGGGCATGTATACTCATTTAAAGTGCATCAACTTCAAGGTTTAGTAATATGAATTCTATTACCACAATAAGGTGGGCGGCTTGCACAGATCGGTGCAGCTCGTCTTATTTTCAACTCATTTTGTGGAGGTTTTTGGTATCACTTAAGAATCAAGATTTCCAGTCAAAAATCATTTTAAAAAGCTTTGATTACTTTAAAGTTTTCCTGAAAAAACAAAGGAAGACTGCTTTCTTTTTGAAGTAGATGCAATACTTTTCTTTCAATAATGTTACATCAAAATTACGTCTATGTCTTAAACATTCCATTCATCTTGAACTAATTTAGGTCAGAGACAATTTATTTCTGTTTTCAGCAGTTTGCTTTTTCTGGAGTTATAAAACCAAACTGTTCTGATTTGGAATAACAACCGACATGTCAGATGGGGTACAGTACATTCTCCACAACCAGAGCCAATGACATGGGCTGCAGGCACTTTGCTGACAGCCTCGAGGATGAATGAGTGGCAAGTTAAAGATGGTTCAAATGTGGTTTGTCAGAAAGTAAAGCAACACATTGCAGGCTCTCACTTTAGGGCCCGGCCTATTCCCCTTGGGAGACTTTACACACACAATAATAAACACTTTCACTCAACAGAGACCAAAGTACACTGCGGAAAGAAGCAGCAGCCAAAGAAACCGCATACTGGTTATTAGTTTTCACACTCGATTTCAGGAACATTTCACAGGAAAAGGTGTTTTAACACATCGATGCACCTGTGAGCAAAAAACTTCATGCCGTGCAGCGGTAGAGGCAGAACTCCAAATCCCTTCACTTTGATTAAAATCGACACGCCTAGATAAAGTCTTTATCTAGCTTCTGATGACTTGATTTCTCATTAGACTTTAAGATATGCTATGCCAATTAGACTCAAGAGTAACAAGTTTACAGGGAGAAATTATCTTTCACAAAGGAGAGGCTGCTGCTTCTGCATGGGATTTAAAGGAATATGTGCTGAAATTCAAGAATAAATTTTCTCCAGCAAATGAAAGTCTTCATCACCATTAAACTCTGGAGAAATTAATAGGACATTGTGGTTAAAAAGTACTGCACTGTACCACCCTGTAGAAGAAGCTCATTGCATTAGTTTGTATTTGGGATCATTCCTTGGATCATCACCCACCGCTGATGACAATAGGTTAGTTTCAGAATGTAAGTTGACTGGTAGATCAACTGCTTTGGTTTTGGCACAGCTCTCTTCACACCAAACCAATGCAGCATCCTAAGTATTGTGGACGCCACACCAATTCCCTTGTCTATCTGCTGCTCTACCTTTCTCTCACTTGTGAGCAAATATTTGCACAACTCCACTTGGGACAGAGCGTTATCTTTGGCCTGTAGAAAGCATGTCGTGCTTTTTCAGTCAAAGACAATGGTTTCCGATATGAAGGTGCAGATTCCTATCCTTCACACTTGGCTATGAATTGTAAATGGGAGAGTTGGTGATCCCACTCCAGTAAAGTCAAAAGAACCAAATCATCGGGAAAAGCTGAATCTTGTGGCCACCAAACCAGATTCGCCCATCCCCTCAGCCGCACCTAGAAATTCTACCCAATAAGGCAATGAAGAGAATTGGTGAAATATGGCAGCCATGGCGGAGTCAAACCGTCACCGAAAAAGAATCTGACTTTTTACCGGTGTTTGATCAAGATCTGCAGCCTCATTGAAATCTGCGACTGGTTGCAGATCTTGATAGATCGAAGTTCCGAGAGCTAACCCTAATTCCAATATAAGTATGGCAGGTCGCAGATCTCGATGGTTAGATCATCTGGAAGGGAGGGGGAGCGTTCTGGGCATGCGCAGAGGCGCAAAGTCACATATCTCGATGGTCGCAGATCTCAACAGGACACTGGCAACGCATGGCAAGCTCTGGCATCAGTCATTTAGAGAGCAGACAGCCTGTAACAAAATACCAAGTCAGTCATATTCTGAACCACTTCCAATCGGGTTACTAGGGGTGCCAGAGCCAATCCCAGCAAGTCACAGGCGAGAGGTGGGGTGCACACTGAACAGCTTGCCAGTCTGTTAGGGGCTATATTACTACTATGTCTTCTATACCAAAGTCCTGTTACGTCTCTACTACTAAACTGAAGGTTTAAGAATGTCTTCCCTTTTAACAAAAAGGAAGAAATAAAAAAAAAAACCAAAAAAAACATATGCTTTGATTCGAGTCTGAAAGAAAGAACAAAGTAGAAAATTTTTCTAAACTGCAATTTCTATTGTTTATAATCAAGGGATTTTTTTTTGAGCTGTTGGTGCTGATGAGAAAAAGACCTACTTTAAACCCATTCAGAGAACGAGAGGAAAATACTCACAAATATAACTAACAATGAAACAGGCAGTTTATTCCTGCAAAGAGATAATTATGCCAAATTGAAAATGAACAAGAGCAGACAAATTAGAGAAACCACCTGGAAGACGTTAAAAACAGACTTCAAAAGGAACAGTGAGTGCTTTGAGCAAAATCTACCATTAAGCTAAATCAAAGGGTCAACTACGCATGCAAAAAAAAAAAAAAACTGAATTTGCTGCTCTTATAAATGCTTCACAGCACAACAATAAGAAAAAGGTGACGAAGTAGGGAAACTCCTCTGGTGCCTATACTTTTTAGAGGTAGGCTGCTTCACAGCTGGCCGTCTTAAGCAGCACAATATGGCACTCGGGACTGTATTGTTCCGCCCGTCTCCCAGCTTCATTAGTCACAGAAAGCCCAAGAGGGCAAAGTGGGGACAAAATGGTGCCTGGGAAATATCTTGCCTGAGCCCCCAAAAACGGGCCTTTAATAAAACTGCACACCATGATGTCTTAAGTTCAAACAGTACCTTCACAGATGGATTACATACAGGTCGAAGAGGCAACACATATCACTTACAAAGGTTGTGCTTATTAGTGTGCGATGGTGTGTAGGGCCAAAATAACACATACAGTGTCTTGGCACGCATGATGTGAAGTCTCACACGAAGTTTAAAAATGAAGTGTGAATTTACTATACGCTGCTGATTTATTGACCTAACATCTCAGCTACTGAGCAGCTCTATTAAAACCAAATGGGGTTTGCGGGCTGGTTCCTAGCTGTAGGCAACGCTAAAGATCATTGGCAGACGCTTACTCAACTGGAGTATCTCTCACACTCAGCCATGATTTCCGGTCTCCTTTTTTAGATTGATACAAATAATTTTAATAATTTTCATCTCAATAAAGTAGAAAATATATGAATCCAACTCAATAATCACCTGGCATTTTCAAATAATATTATATAGCTGTTAAAATTAGTGGTAGAGCATTCCCCGACCAAAAGTCAACCGGAAGTCAGCTGGAAGTTCGCAAATTCACATCCCACTGAGTTCACCTCTAGGGTCCCTGGAGAAGACACCTCTAACCCACCATTTCTCCCACCATTGGTGCTGTCGTGGAAGCCTGCTGCGGTGTTATGCAGCACACAAATTTTTCGATGAGGGATCAATAAAGTATACAATTTTTTTTTTTTTAGCTAAACAACGTTAAGAAAATAAAAGCACAACCTATTTAATCCACACAATAGATGAAATCTCTCTTAATTTGGCACACACCGGACTGATAAATGACCTCATGAAATCCTTTAGCGGGTGACACGGCCGGATGGCCAACAATGTCCTCGAGGCATTTCACTGCAACAACAAGGACAATCCAATCAGCTCCACCCCACTGAAACTTGACACAGCAAACTAAAGAGTCCTTAAAATGTTACAGAAAAGATACATGGGGAAATTATTAAAGAATGCTGACACTATAAGAGGCCTTCAGAACGATGCTTTTGCAATCTATCTTCTTAAAGCCAATAGAAAGTTTTAAATCAGGGAAAACAGCAGAGCTCAGCTCCGCGGTGCTGAGTAAATAAAACCCACTAACTAATTGTCTTATGTCTTCAAGCATCGTCACAGATAAGTAGCAGATCCTGATAAGCAATTAGCTAAATGGACCCATAGAATCTAAGCTTGATGAATGCAATAGTGCCTGTATATGGTATTGGGACTCATTACCTACCGCCTGCTCAGTGGGAGCCACCTGTCCAGAACTGCTCTCATTACTGAGGGCTTATTAGCTGCTAGAAAAATTAGCCCTGCAGAGAAATCAAGACATAGACAAAATTAAATGACTACAGTTTATTAGTGCCTGGTAAATGGAATATTTTGGAGGGTGAGCAGGACCAGAAGATTTTAATGTCTATGAATAGTATAGTATTTCTGCTTTACCACATTATATGCTAGATTGTTTGACAGGATGCATCCAAATTATGTTTGATGGTTTGAATTTGGTTTGATGATAATGCACTCAGATATTATTTTTAACAAATACGTCAATGCAAACACCCCCAATGGTGGGACGTGCCCGACACACCTCACCAGCAAGGCATTCGGGAGGCATCCTAACCAGATGCCCAAACCACCCCACCTGGCTTCTCTCGACTCAGAGGAGCAACGGCTCTAATCAAAACTCCTCCTGGATGGCAAAGCTCCTCCAAATCTGAGCGAGAGCCCAGCCACTTTGCAGAGGAAGCTCAATTTGGGTGCTTGTATCTGTGATCTTGTTCTTTGGTGAGGGTAGGAAAGTAGACCGACTTGTAAATCGAGAGCTTTGCTTTTCAGCTCAGCTCTTTCTTTACCACCACGGACCGATGCAGTGTCCTGATTATCGTGGATGTCACGCTGATCCGTCTGTCGATCTCCCGTTCCATTCTTCCCGCACTCGTGAACAAGACCCAGAGACGTATATAGACATACATAAATATGTTATTTGTAACTTGAAATGTATCAGTGCTTATTTTTTCTGTAAAACAGTAGCTGGAAATGTTTTAATATGTATAAATATATTTGTACAGACTTTAAGAACAATTTATTTAGCTTTTCTTTTTCTCAAACTGTTTTTTTCTTTTCTGCTGAGAGGAGGCAAATGTGTGGGCATGTCTTGATGTAACAAATTAAATTTTAAATTCCCTCCAGAGGATTAATAAACTATACATCTATCTATTTAATTGTGTCGCTAAACAGCCATTGGTGAAATCCTTTTGTCTCTGTCTTTGGAAAGCTCAAAAACTACTGTGGGTTTTTCTCTCCCCATATTGTCAGATAAAGTGAACAAGAAAACTCCACTCAGAGTGTGGATAAGCCTGAAACACCGTAAAGCTTTCTGAATTTTGGTCCTCCATATACATGCACCTCATTACAGCTTTGCAATCTACTGGTGCGGAACTCCACAATATTTTTTTTACTGTCTCATTGGATTTTACCAGTAGAAACCTGGCGTCATAAGCTGAGTTAATGGTTCAAAGGGAGAGTGTAACATAGATGGTCTTAAACATTGATGAGGACTGATATCTTCATTAAGCATTTAAGAAACACTGTCCATGAGACTGATGCGATGAGCGAGAAGGGTGGAGGATGCTCTTCTGGTGACAGAGTTCCATTTGTGCATCGCTTTACGATAACAAAAACAGTTTATCTCAGTCACTAAGTCTGAGAAGTCTCAACGTCTAGGACAAGTTAAGTATTTCTACTGGCCTCCAGCATCTGCAACAAACTTGACCCAGTCAGTGTGGGTCTCATCAAATCGGACTACTGCTGGAGCTGAAATACTTTTGAGCTCCTGTTTAACATCCATGTTTGACCAAATTTCACAAGAGTTGCTTCTGATTTCAGGTTTAACTAAGAAAAAAAAAACCGTCCCCTGTGTCGAGCGTTTTAAGGCATCTGATGAGGCGTCTGATTCAAGGCAAGAGGCACTTTACACCCCGAACAGGTCGCCAGTCAGTCATAGGGCGACTTACAAACAACCATGTACGCACACGCGGACACACAACGCGCACACGCACACACACTTTCCTAAAGTGGCCAATTAACCTGTACGTTTTTGGAGGGTGGGAGGAAACCAGAGTACCTGGAGAAAACCCAACATACACAGGTAGAACATGCAAACTCAACACAGAAAGACCAGTCTTCCAAGCCTTGTCCCCACCCAGGACGTGAACCCCTGATCTTCTTGCTGTGAGGTCACTGTGCTAGCCACTGCGCCGCCCCGTAAGAGAACAGTAGTAAAAAATAATCACTTTTTGGAGGACAACATGAGCTCTGACTACAGCTAATACAAGTTAACGACAAAATGAAATCTTTTTTAAAATTTATTAAAGTCATTAGCATCCAAGCAACTTCTGGATTAAGACAAAAATAAATAATATACTATCCAGTTCGCTTTGTTGGCAGGACCTGAAACAACAAAAGATTTCAGCGGATTAAAAGAAAAGCATTGTAAATCAACCCAACTTTATCCAACCATCAAAAGTAAACAAATCTTCCTCTGAAACTTTCATTTCTAACATTCTGACACCCCTTTTTTCAGAGAGTTGAAGACATCTGGGGAACAGCTGTTGCTCACAAACACACACAGAGTTGCTCCACAGCCACCTTATGAATAGGTTAAAGGGGTGAGAAGGTCAGTGCCCAGATTCTTCATTTATTGCAGTCTGACTATGGACAATCTCTTGAAATCAAACACCCCGCAGCCACATTTACTCCACCAAAATAGGTACGAGCGATACACACAAACACACAACAGAGCTTCTTCCTTCTCTTCTATACAAGGCAACCATTCACTGCTCTCTTGGGAGGGCAGATTCTCAATGATTAGTCCTGCCTTTTTAGAAGGCTGCATGGGGGTGGTGGGTGAGGTTGTTTCAGAGGGAGAGCTTCACATTCAATTACACAGACACCCACCCCCGGTCCTCCTCCTGTTTAACCTTACTGTCAGCTCCATGAATGGAATCAAACTCATCCCGGACAGGCTGGGCCAGCAGTGAGGCAACAATGTGTTTACACTTGTGGTTCACACTAAGGGCTCGTGTGTGTCCTCCTCCTCTCAGGACGATCAGTGTAAACTTTTAAAATAATGACGTGAGCATCTCTAACGTTCTCCAGCAAGAAGGAATACTAGAAAACTAGACTTTACTATTCAATTCAATTTTATTTGTATAGCCCAAAATCACAGAATTTCTGTCTCAATGGGCTTCACATTGCAGATTCAGAAAGATGAAAAACAAGAAAAGGGAGGAATGTATAAACACAAATACACAGCAAGAAAACTAAGAAATGTTAGCTAGACATTATTAGCACATTCCTGCCCTTGGACTCTCCTTCATGGTGAGGAAAAACTCCTAAAAAACATCAATGGGGAAAAAATAAGAAACCTTATGGGGATCCACACGAAAGCGAGATCCCTCCCCTGGACAACTATTAACATAAAACAGTCTGACTGTTCTTTTGGTATTTAAGAGTTTTGGTGATTGATATCGCAGTACATTTTTATGACAGTAAGATGTTTTTAGATACGTGGTTTTATGTTCTGTTTACAAAACTTTGGTTCTTATTTTTTTTTTTTTTTAAAAAAAAACAGAACATGACCATAGCAAGGATTTTGTGTTTGCTTTACAAACTGGGTGCTTCATGAGATTGTGATGAACTCAACATAAAATGGAAACAGTGGCTGAAAAATGACTTTGTTATGCATTCCATCCACTTCCTTCTCAGTAGGGGAATAGAAATAATTCTCACAAAGGTAGTAAATTACTGCAGTAAAGACAAAATAATACAAGATGATCTCATCATAGATGTGAAAGCGCCAATGGCATGCTCATGAAACTTCTCTTTAAACTACAGCAGCATAAAAACTAAGTAGAAAATGACATGTCTATTACCTAATATTTTACACATTTCCACTCAGTCATTAACTAACCCCGGGCATGTGAAACCCTGCCTCAGAGAATTCACTTAAAATGTTTGACCCAGAAAGACAGGTCACATTGTGAAGATCTCTTTCTTACAAAGTGACATGAGCATCCCTAGTAGATAAGGTCCAGACGACGCAGAAGTAATGTGGACGCCACTGCATATTACGCAATACTAAAGAGAGAAAAAAATAGCAGTTTAAAAATGAACAAAAGTGCAGATGGTTTCAGGATTTTACAAGTTAACATTTCCCAGGCTCTCCACCAACTTTAAAGTTTGCAAGAAGAGTTTCGTAAACATTGTTATTAAAACCAAACAGTGAGCATTTTGTTCCAATCCGTTCCGTCGTCTTCCGCTTATCCGGGGCCGGATCACAGGAAGACGGGAAGCCCAGGCTTTTCTTACCCCAGCTGCATTCTTCATCTCACCCGGAAAGATCCCAAGTTGTTCCCCAGCCAGTTGTGAGACACAGTCTCTCCAGCAGGTCGGGGGTCTGCCTCTAGATCTCCTCCCAGTGGGACGTGCCCAAAACACCTCGCCAGCAAGGCGCTTAGGAAGCATCCTGACGAGATGCCTGAACAACCCTATCTGGCTTCTCTCGACCTGGAGGAGTGGCTCAATTCAGAGCTCCTCCTGGACGAACATTGTACCAATCATGTGGTTATTTTTTCCATTTTTCACCCCCAATGCTTTGCACCTATAGTCAGGCAACCAGATGCAAGTACATCATGGGACAGTGAACCGGGATTAACCGAATCCCACCGACACACCACTCAGGAAAGGATGACAGAGACAGTGCTCCGATTACACCTCATAAGTTTCTTTCAGGGCTGCACGGTAGCGCAGTGGTTAGTTCAGTGGTCTCACAGCAAGAGGGTCGGGAGTTTGAGTTCTGTGTCGGGTGAGGCTTGAAACGCTGGCATTTCTGTGTGGAATTTGCATATTCTCCCTGTGTATGCGTGGGAGATACTCATACATGGGTATGACAACAAAGGTTTCTCCGGGTACTCCAGTTTCCTCCCACCATCCAAAAACATGCAAGTTAGGTTGATTGGCCACTAAGAAATTGTCCCAAGGATTTAGTGTGTGTGACCCCGCAACAGACTAGCAACCTGTTCAGGGTGTATCTCGCCTCTTGCCTGAAATTAGCTGGGATAGGCTCCGGCATACCCTGCAACCCCATTAGGGAATAAGCAATTCCGAAGGCAAAACTTTCTTTCAATCCTGACCCTGAATTGATCTCATGTGGATACAAATTCTAACTGTTTTATACTCAGCATGAAGCTTTAATAGCCTTCATGCAAGAAAAGTTTTTTGGGGGAATCCAAAGGTCTGTACACAAAGTATCTAAATCAGCAACATCTGAGCAACAGATCTCAACTTTTGATCGAGTTGATAAAAGCCGATGACCTCTATAAAAATCCATGAACAAACTATGAAGCACACAATCTACTTTGATTGTACAGATAGTTCACTCTAAAAGTCATCTTGATGAACAACCTATAAAATCTGGGGGAAAAAAACCCAGCCAGCAGCAGATGGATGTTAGAACATCTTTTACAAGACACAATAAATCATCAAAAGATCAGTTTTAAAAGCCACATCTCAGTCTGGCAGTCTTGGAGATTAGAATGGACCAACCCTTTTCTTGAGCCGCTGATATAATCTTCTTTCAAATCTCAGCTGGACAGATATGGAAGTCCAATAATCTGTATGAGTGGACAGCTGCGAGCAGGCATTTAAGTCGCGCTACCGCCTTGCCTGCTGCAGTGGCCATCAAAAAGCCAACTCAGATAAGAGCTTCACAACAGACATTTTAATTATTAGAAGCTCACAAAGACTTCATGTTTTTCCATTAGCTGCTTTTTTTTTTTTTTTAAATGAACAGGCATCTTTCAAGGTGTGACACTGTCTTGAAGCCCTTAAAGAAAAGCTCCACTGTAATTCCAAAGCACTGGTGATGTGATAACAATTTCAGGTAGGTAACCTGACCAACGGGCAAGAAAACCAATTATAAATAGGCTGGGGCTTTTCAGAGGTCAGGCGAATCTAAAGGGATAAAAAAAACATGACTCGGGAGGTAGAGTGCCATACCGGGCTCTGACGGCCTATTGTGGGTGAACAATCCAAACTGTAAACCCATTTTTTCCAAGCTGTCTGTAAAGAAAAAAGCCTGGCTTCTAGCTTGTCAGGTCTATTGTGAAAGTGCTGGAACAGCCACTCCCTGCACACCTCATGCACATTAAATAGTCTGCATTGTTTGGGAGGTCAGATACAGAGACATATGAGATAGCAAGCAGGCACACATTCACAAAACTCTTTCTTTTAAAATTATGGCCACATTCTAACATAGGGAGGAAGTGTTTTTGCAGCATGCATGTGTTCTGCTCATGCTTGGTTCCAACAGAAAGTATCATTTTTATGTACTGTAAATACACAGAAATAAACATTTTAAAGTATACACACTAGCATAGAGCTGCATGCACAATGCACACATTTGAATTATGTCGGGCTCAAAACGGGTTCTGGCTATCAACCTAAATGTTCTTGTTGAACTTTTAAGGCCCGATTACAGCTCTACACCAGCATGCAAACTTGATATACTTTTTACTGTTTTTTGCAGCTGCGAAAAAGGTTTATTTAATTTATTTACTGTACAATTTTCAACTCTCATGGGGAAATTGGGAGATGGTGGCTCAGTTGTTAGAGCGTTTGCCCGTGAACCGGAAGTCAACCAGAAGTCAACCGGAAGTTCGCGAGTTCGCATCCCATTGAGTGCACATCTAGGGTCCTTGTAGAAGAGACCTAACCCCTCGTTTCTCCCACCATTGGCGCCGTCATACGTGGCAGCCTGCTGCGGTGAAATGAAGCACATAAATTTCCCGGTGAGGGATGAATAAAGTATATTAAAAAAAATAAATAAATAAATACTTTGGCTGCATTGCACCACAGTAGGCAGCCATGACGGCTCCAATGGTGGGAGTAATTGGGGGCTAGGTGTTTTCTACAGGAACATTTAGGTATGGGCCCAGTTGGAATCAAACCAGCGTCTTCTGATCCAAGGACAGACATTCTACCATTCTACCACTGAGTTAACACCTCTCCTATTTAGGCTGTGTTGTGAATGTGTCCAGGGGGCGTTTTATAAAAGCAAACATTTTCTTTCTGTGCCAACAAAAAAATGCTACATTCATCCATATATTCTATGAGTTAAGAATTATTACTTGACAAAAATTTAATACCCCTCTTTAAAAATCTGCACAAAAAGTGTAACAACATTTTATGCAAATAATATCAATGTTAACGACAAACTAAAAGCCTTGCCTTATGATTATGCATAATCATAACAAGCATGAGATAAATATTAATAAATATCTCAGCAGGGGTGTGAAGATCCCTCCGTATATCTACATTTATATATAGCAGATGTGCTGATAAACTGTCTAACTACCTCGATCTGAATCACTTCATCCCAGCAGCAGCCCGACTGCAGCTAAGGTGTTGACATGCACACCAGCCGGAGGGTTAAGGAGAGAAATAGGCAGAGTGGTGAAACTGAGATAGGAGGAGAGGTATGAAGAGAAGGGTAAATAAGGGAGGTGGAAGGAGGAGGTTAGAAAATGAGCTCAAGTTTTTGGGAAGGGGGAGTAGAGGAGCGGACAGAGGAGGAGTAAGACGAGGAACGGGAGCCACTGCTACTGTTTCCTGCTACATCAGCAGACTGGGGCTGATTCCAGGACAGCTTATCTTTCAGCAGGAATACCACAGCCGCACCAAAGGCACAGACAAGAGGGGACGAGGCTCCCGGCCTACTATGAATTCAAAGCATGCTGCATGCTGGGATTACAACAGGGAACATTTACAACATTAATCACCGACTTTAAATAAGAGGAAAAAAGAAAAGAGACATGTAGAATCCTCATAAATATTGAAAACGCTGCCAAACGGAGGCTTAATATTGTAACCAGGAGATGTTGGAAAATGACATCTTCACATCAACAGCCAGATTAAAATATTCCAACCCCCTTTTTTGAGTATTAAAACCACAATATTTTATTGTGTTAGTACAGCACTGAAAAAGTCTTTGCATAAATACCAGAACATTTGTTGCAACATTGTGATTTTATTAAAGTAAAGCATACAAAAATAAAAGTAAAACTTAGAGGCAATAACAATTGTAATTCTGGCTGCAGTCAGAATTACAACCAATTTCATTCAAACTAAGCTAGTCACTAAGTTCACAAGATAAAATTGATCTGTAATGAAAGATAGCAGTTGATATCAGTGTTGGATCATCTTTCAACATTTAAAGTTTAAACTATGTCTACACTTTGGTTGAGTTTTGGTTTTCTGATTTTTGTTTGTTTTCTGACTTTTTAGCTTCAAATTGAATTTAATTGAAGATACTTGATTCATCTCTGAAGGGAAATTTGAGTGCTGCAGTTTTACAATCATGCAATGTCATACAACAACATAATTTTTATTATTATTTTTTTTTAATCTGTTGTGATTGAAAGTTTAAAGGTTTGAAAGGTTGAATATTTCGATGGAGGATGGCAAAAGTGATTTTCTGTACCGTTCCTTTGAGCAGCGGGGTTGCAGGAGTTTGTTGCTGAAGCTGCTCTTCAGGTGGTCAATGGTAAATGTCTCTACTTTAACTTTTTGGCAACTTCTGCTAACTATAATTTTTTTTACTGGATGTAGAAGAGAAGACAGAAACAGAAAACAGTCGAGTTTCTATGGCGCTTCTTCAGGTCTGTGGAACAGCTGAAGGCTGCAACAGTGTGGGATGCGTGGTACGCCATCAATATTTAATGACAAACTACCCTGTGCATGTTTGATTGTTTTGGGTTTTCCTCCTTAATAGAGAGAAAAAATTAGAACAGTCACATAAAAATCCAATGACGAACACACAAGATCTGACATACTGTAACTAATTCTTGCCATAAAATGTATTTTTAATTGCATACAATTTCAATACTTCCTTGTTCGTCTGTACAAAAACCTTATCACAAACACTCTTGCCAATCTTCTGCCTCAGGTAAACACTGCCAGCCTCAATAAATCCCACAAAGATAAAGGAAGGTTGTGGAATGCATGACAGTCTCAGAAATGCCAGGTAGCTAAGAAACATCCACCTGCTCACACAGCTGTAGAGAAAGAAATGCTAGGCAGTTCAAACTTCTATCAGAGAACAAAACGCTCTTAACTTCAAGTGGAAGCAGATCAAAAACAAACAATAAAATCCCATTTTCCACCTGCTGCTGGAATTTAAATCCACAACCCTTAAAGTAGCTGTTGCCAAATAAAACTACAAAGTGGCTCTTAGTGGGGGTATTCCAAAAACAGACCCTTTAAACTGGTGTTTGCCAAGAAGACTAATAAGCGCAAATAAGCTAGAAGCACGAGTTATTTATGAACTAAATATTCGGTCTTCAAGTACAGTCATGTTTAAGATTGATAGTGAGTGGGATGCCCCCTCCTCTTGTAGTTTTCCTGGGGTCATGCTTTGTACTATGGAGATAAGTAACCCAACTGAGGACAAGGCTGGCATTCTACCCCCTGGTCCAAAAGACAAAATGCCTGAGTCCATAACAGAGGAATTTGACAAAGCAGCATTTGTCTTTTTGCCAAAGCTGCCCACAGACGTGTTGATTTGAAACAATGTGTGGAACAACTGTATCAGAACATTTACAATCTTGTTACTTGCGTTTATAAGAGAAAACAATGGATTTTCATTTATAATCCATCTGGTACCCAAATGAGGAATGAGAGAGAGTGGACTTTTACTCATAAAGGATCAAACCTCTAAAAAATATCAAAGTCTACCAAAACATTTCCATTTTCACACAAAAAATAAAGTCATTGCATGTTGTTCAGATGGAGAACATTTATATTCAAACCTTCTTCTGGCATTTCCCTTCAGTGGTCACCACAGCAAGTCAGTTTCTTCCATCTAACCCTTTCCTTTCATTTTAGCTGAAACTCTTCCATCACACATCACACCTGATATTTTTCTCCACCCATTCCAGCCTGCCTGTACACACTTCTTCACCTCTTTTCCACACTCGCCATTGGTCTGGACTGTTGATCCCAAGTACTTAAAATCTTCCACCTTCTTTATCTCTTCTCCCTGTAACCTCACTTTTCCATTTGGATCCCTCTCATTCACACACATGTACTCCGTCTTACTCTGACTAATCTTCGAGAAAAGCTAGATGGGGTGGGTTGGGCATCTGGTTAGGATGCCTCCAGTGTGTCTCGCTAGTGAGGTGTTTCAGGCAAGTCCCACCGGGAGGAGACCCAGAGGCAGACCCCTGACTCGCTGCAGAGACTATGTCTCACAGCTGGCCAGGGAACGCCTCGGCATCCTCCCGGGTGAGCTGGAGGATGCAGCTGGTGTGAGAGAAGCCTGGGCTTGCTGTCTGAGGCTGTTGCCCCAGTGACCCGGTCCCGGATAAGCGGAAGACGACAGAAAGAATAATATCTTAAACAAACACACCTCAAAATATTCAAACTACCATTCATATAAAGAGAAAAAAAAGCAACAAAAACATGTTTAGTGATGAACTTTTTTTTTTTAACAAATAAATTGGTTTTCCCCAACTTGCATGTGTGAACAAACATGAACGTGCGCAGCTTATACACCATGAATTGGGAATTCTTTTTGTAGTAGATCCACCTAAGATGTCCCTCTGAATCGGCAGCGCGGTAGTAACAGCATCAAAACAAGCCCACCTCAGTGTGTGCTTTCATATATTACGCAGGTATTACAGACATCACCACTCCAAGCCGCACCGCTGTCGTCGCACAGCTGATTTCGTAACCCTGGCTTGATCTGTGTAAGGACACACCAATGCAGGACCGACCCATCTCTGGCTGGTATGTGTGAATATCACAAGAGGAATGGCAGCACATAAACAAGTCCACTCCTCCAACCTCACAACCATCTCTTCTTGAGCATACCCGATATGTGAAAAGGCCTTTAAAAATATGCAATTCTGATGTTAGATAAAATGTGATCTACTACATGTTATTTCCAACTAAACATGTGCACTTATTAAACGTCCATCCTCAGCTCTGTGGGTGTATTATCTGAGCCAGTAGCATTACCCAAGTCCTTTTTAGTGCCTCAATAAACCTTAAATTTGAACGATCATAAAGACCTGGAACCCATTACGAAATAAAATAAAGTTAGAATAAATCGTTTCTGCAAATCGTGCAATGAGATGCTCACAAATCTGGAGTGAAGAGGGTTGATCTAGCTCAGGGGTGGGCAAACTTTTTGGGTCGCGGGCCACATTTAGTTCCAATATTTGACCAGGGGACCGGGACAGGAGAAGATGGATGGCATGCTTTCATAACCGCTAGATTAGACCGATAGAATGGCACACTAGATTTTAAACTAGCATGTTAAATGTTTCATCAAGAGCGTTAAATTTCAAATCTAGCAGTGCTAGGTCTGAAATCTAGTAGCAATAGCGCTTAAAAACTAGCATTTAATGGCGCTAGGTTTGAAATCTAAGTGCTTGGTGTAACATTTTGCTTGTTTTAACATCTAACGTGCTTATTTACGTGCGTGTATTAGGCCCATATCTGTGCACACTGTTCATTTTGACATACATACATTTTAATGGGAGCAGTGTTATTGTTTTCTCAACAAAGCCAATAAATCTAGAGTGTGCCATCTAGTGAGAAAACATTAGAATTGCAGGGAAAATAAACTATTAACAAGGTTTATTTATTCAAATTTTTTAAGTTTGGTGGGCCGGATTAAAACGTTTAATGGGCCACATGTGCCCAAGGAGCCGTAGTTTGCCCATGCCTTATCTAGCTCTAACAAGTGACCTGAAGCAAAAAGCAAGTGACTCTATTCTTTGTGGCTAACTGTATTAACACCCACTGCCAATATGCTCAATAAAAAGCTATTTTCAGTCAGTTGATCAAGATAGACCGTCCTATATGCAAAGCAAACCAGCTGTTACAATTATATTACTGTCTGACCTTAAGGGGAAAAAAAAAACACACAGAAAGCATGAAGCTGCAGCCATGTTTACAGCTTCACATAGCAGAGCCTCTTAAGCATTCAAGTGGTGTTTGGTCCTCCTCTTTCTGTCCCCGGTTCTCTAGTCTGAAGACCTGGCAGTAAGCTCCCTTAACTAATAAACAAAGAGCACTTTCCCTTATATAGCTCTATTCAAACTCTAAAACCACTACAAGCAAGTCCAGGGGCTTACTGGGAGGTGGCGAGCATGAGTAAGTCTTCAACAGACAGAAGATTTTGGCCAAGGGCATAAAGTTCTGACAGTAGATTGTATAACAATTGGCCATTAACGGGCACTTAAAGTTCTATTTCTGGTGCCATCCATCAGCGCAATCTTACGATATCAGATTGTAAAAGTTGAAGCGAGCAAACGCGATAAAAACAAATAACAGTGTAATGCATTAAAAAAACTTGTTCCTCTACTTCGTCTGCAACATTCGTCAACATGTATTTTGTTGTGTGATGTAAACACTTTTGTTAAATTGTAACAAAAATTATTTCTGATTTTTTTAATGTACAGCTCATAATTTCCAAGTTAAAAAAAGGCAAGTTATTTTGCAATTTCCGTCAAATTTATCTATTGAAATTTAAAAGGACTATAATTGGTTAACCAGTCATAAGAAAGAAAAAAACTACTCAAAAATCTGGTCTGTAACATTATATCCTCTGGCTGAAGACAAAGCCTTTCAGACTCTAGTGATGTCATCAGGTTACTTCATCCTTGGCCTGAATGTTTCAGCGAGAACCTTTTAAAAAAAAAAAAAAAAAAAAAAAAAAGAAAAAAACACACACACACACACCCGAGGCCTGATCTAAGGCTTTTAATTTGAAAAAAAAAGATACCCTTGAAGAGACTTGTGAAAACAAAGATGCTTTCCTTTTTTTCCCCAATATTAATTAAATCAATCTTTTTTGATCTTGCCAGATCTTGCTCGAGACAAGTGTCCCACTGCGGAAATGCATCGTCACATAAATGACCCAACCTCAAATGTAAAAGTGAAAATTAAATTCTTTCAACCACTGTTTGATCATTGATCAACCTCTCATCTGCTTTTTAGAAGTTTATTAAATCTTCAACACTTAGTGTCTCCAGGCAGCAGGGGTAGTCATATGCAGATAGGAGAATAAGGATATACGGGGGGAGTTGCAACTCCTCATGCAAGTCAGTCATAAAACATTTGAGGCAAGAATTTATCCTTATGGGAAAACCAAGAATAGCTGCCCCAGGCCTGCAGGAGGGCTAAGGAGGAGCAAAGGGGTGGGATACATTTCCACTCATCCCTGAATGTTCACTCAGCCCTGCTAAACAAATCCAGGAGCAGATCCACGCTCACTTCCTGGGGAATTCCTACACGCCAGGAACAGATATAACCCGATGACTGTTACAAACGCTGAGATTTGTCAACAATTATGTTGAGTAATGAGTACACCATTTGTTCCTGCTTTGAAAATTAGATTTAGTTACAACCAGCTGGTGAGGGACCCCTACCACACCCACACCAAAGTGGTAGAGCAAACTTAGATAAGCGGTTTAAAATAGAAGAATTTCAAAACTTCCAGTGTAAATGTGCTCAATCCTTCCAATTGTTCCAAATATAGATACGAACATTCTTTCAGTGTTCATAACTATATTTTCTTTGGTCTAAAATTGGAGTACTCAATCTACACCAGTAATTAAATATGCAAGCAGGCTTGGGATGAGGTACCAGAAATAAACGCAACACGTAATAATTAGCAATAAAAGATCAACTGTGTGGCTCTAAAAACAACCTGGTGCTGTAATGGAAGTATGGTCGCTTACTTCACTTCCTAGCCGCAGACTCTTTGACTCAGTCTGTGGATTCATTTGCAATGCAATAGGTGTTCTCCTGTAACCTCTGGGCACCCACTGGGTTTTCTGTGGCAGCCAGATCAAATGACCCAAAAACACAAAACAAGTGCATAAATAAGAGTCTTAATTTTGCTGCCTGAGGCAATTCAACTCATTTTAGAGGGAAAAAAGCTAGTAGTCATGAGTGGTTGGCTCCACGGCCATCTGGACACTGTTGGCCGTTCTGTGTAGTTGTATTCTGGAAGCCACTGACACCTGATTAGGTTACATTTCTACCCTGGTGACTAAGAAGCATGAGGCTTGAGGTGGCAGCAGGGATGCAGGCCAGTAATAGCTAAAGACCCCAGCAGCAAAGAGAAACACATTTCAGAGCAGTCATTTTTTCGGCCAAGGATTGAGACGTCGCTTTCCTGTAGCCAAAACCCCTCTGGTTACGAGCAATGTTCCAACAACTAATTACCTGTAAACAGATGTGTGTATAGCTCAAACGATCATTCAATCTCTGATTGCTTTACTTAAACAAATTCCTCCGGCATTAAATTAAAACGAGGTTTTACCGTAGATACAGAGCAATCAGTCAAAACAATGATTTCACTGTTTGTTAAACTCACAGCAAGAAGGTCAGGGGTTCGAGTCCCAGGTGGGGACGAGGTTCGGAACACTGGGCTTTCTGTGTGGAGTTTGCATCTTCTCCCCATGCATGTGTGGGTTTCCTCCCATCTTCCAAAAACATGTATGTTTGATTAATTGGCCACTGTAAAGTTGCCCCTAGGAATCATTGTGTGTGTGTGTGGGGCCCCGTGACATACTAGTGACCTGTTCAGGGTGTACCCTGCCTCTTGCCTGGAATCAGCCGCAACTCCATTAGGGATGGACGGTTAAGAAAATGAATGAATGAATACAAACAATAATTAATTAAGGCTCTATCGCATTTTAGAGTCCTCTATAATAACAGGAACCGTTTCAGTGAAATAAGCAACATATCTGACAGTGGTTGTGGACGATAAAGTTAGGTCCAATATTTTGAGCACATTAAATCATTAAAAGCTTGAGAATCTCAGACTGATATGTCCGACCATCAGTGAGATACCAATGATGTGCCAACATTTACTTTGGCGTATACCTGGCAGTATGGTTTTGACACATGTTCAACTGGGACCCCATGCCTACGTCCCCTCTCACACTGGATCTCTCAACAGCTGTATACTCACCCCTTTCTCATATTTACTCTAGATCCACAACTGTGAGGTCACATCAAACTCCATCATCATTATTTGGTTTGATGGTGACACCAGTGTTTCTGGATTGATTTCCCACAATGATGAGACAGCGCCAAGAGGGAGGTTTAACATTTGGGGAAGTGGTGCCAGGAGGACCACCTCCTGCTGAATGTCAGTCAAACTAAGAAGCTGACTATAGATTACAGCAGGAAGCAGCAGAGAGACTTCCTTCCACTTTGCATCAGTAAAAACCTTAAAATATGTGAGAGTGACAATTTCATAGGACCCGTGTTGAACAGTACCAACACTGAGAAACAACTCGGAAAGCATCTTTATTTTCTTGAGAGCTTTATAGAGATTTCAGACTTCCACCTAAAATGCTCAAGAACTTTTATGCCACCAAAATAAAAATCACAGGACTTCCTAGCTCTAAAAGGAGTAATCCTTTCCTCCATGCAGTCCATGAATACCACTCTCTGACCTGCAGGACATTTACACATAATGCCAAAGGTCAAAAGTAGGAAAACCATAAAAACAGACTAGCTACTCTGGACACTCTCCTTCCTGCTCCCCTCAGGCAAACATTAATTACTGCTGCCAGAAGACTGAGAGGTTGAAGAAGAGTTTCTATTCACAAGACATCCATCTGCCCAACTTCAAGCCTTTGCACAAGCTTGTTTTGTTACCAGTTTTTCTACTCCACTGATTCAATCAAGACAACATTGTTTTATAGCTCTTTACAACACTTAGGTGCCCAAAGTGCTTCCAATAAAAGAATAATTAAATCTATGGTTGTAATATTCCCCCAATTCCGCATAAGCTACAGGTATTTCATTTTTCATTTTTTATTAATTTATTTAATCTGACTGCATGTTGGGTCATTTGTTTGTTTCACTGCAAGATGCAAATGAAACTAACACATTTCATTGTAAATTATACCACATTAATCCACTTTTAGGGGATATTACGCACATGACATTCAATCCACAGAAGCATAAATCATAAGTGTGCATTGTTGTAAAGGTTAAAAAAAATCAAATGGTTGTAGTTGTGGCCTCATAATAGGAAGATTCCTGGTTTGAACTCAGACTACATCACAACTTGAGACACTAGCCCTTCTGGGGGTAGTTTGCTTATTCTATACGTGTTTGCGAGAGTCCTCATCGAGCTACCCCCATCGTCCAAAGATGTTGAGCTGATTGGTCAGTTATGGTTGTCTATTATATGTGTGGCCCTACAACAGACTGTATGGTGTGAACCTGCCCCTCGCCTAGAAGTACACAGAACTCCTTTGACACCAAATGGATAGAGAGTTTTGAAGATGAATGAACGGACGCATTACTGTAATCATCCCCTAAATTTAGTCGATGCAACAAACCAGATTTACAAATTCAATTTAAAGTCCGATTTAATTTGGAAATACCACAAATGCCTTGTTACGTCTCCATGGCAACCAGACTAGCTATTTCTACTATATACTGTGTAACGTTCACACAATCTGATATTTCAAAGCAGACGTGGTCTGTTGACTGGCATCTCAGTGCACACAGTGTTCAGAAAGAGAAAGAGCTGCATCAAGAGAGGGCTGCAGGGCATTGGTTGCTCAGTCAGTTTTCTGCTTTTCCTCACAAAATGCTTTGTGTTTAGTCAGTACCTGAAAAGCAGCATGTGTGTTTAACTCTGAAGTCACGCCATCTATTTAGGACCAATTGATCTATAATAGACTAATATACAGAAATGTGATGCGTTGCAAAGGAACACACTGAAGTTGGGATGCAATCCACAGCGGATGGGAGGGTAGGTTGAGTGGGAGGCAGGCAAATTAGAACTTTGTGAGATGTGGGAAGCGCCAAGATTGTGTATGATACATTCATGTAATTTGTAAAAATTGGGATCTTCAAAGAAAAAAATACATACCGGTGCTTGAAATTTGAGTTCTTTACCCTCCAGTTTGAAATTGTTTTTTCTGATCTGGTCAAATCAGTACATTTCCAAAGTTTCCAACAAATCAGTTTTTCACGTGTTGTTTTTCAGCATTTTAGTTTGAAAAGAAAACAAATGCACAAACAGGACAGAAATGCAATGCTTTCTCTCTCAGATGTTGTTCAAACTCCACCGAAAACCAATTTCTACAAAAAAGGAACTATACCACATTTGACTTTAGTGTTTAAAGTTAAATATAACAAGGATTGTCACGACAAAGTGTGAAATTCCACCACTTGTTAACTTGAACTCGGACAGAACTTTCTGAAATAGGTACAAACAAGAAGTTGTGTTTTGATCTTAAGAATTCAAACTTTACTGGATCTCTAGAATATTTTCAATCTTCCTGCTTAGAAGAGCGTTAATTGACTTGACAACATCTTTGTTTAACATTTACCTTTAAAGACGGCTGCATTCTGAAAAGTTACAAACTTTCAGGGGAACCTAATTTAGGATTAACAAATATCATGTGCTTACCGTTCAGCACTGTCAGGTTCTATGTGGAAGATCAAAGAACAGCAGCTTATTTTTAACACCTCAATCATTTCACTTCACTGATGAAATTAAGTTAAATTTATATTAACTTTAAAAAAAAAAAAACTGTTCTTTGGTTTCTTTCTAAACGGGTCTGTGGTGCAAAGCATGTGATAAGCTCTCATAACACTTCGTGTTTCTAATTCTACTTGCAATCAATTCATAAAAACAATCTTTACAAATCTAGATCTGTCAAATTAGCGCTACAGCAAATTAAGAATATATTTATATGTAAAAACATTGAGAATAAAGTCAAGGTAGCGTAAATCAAGGGCAAATTTTATCCACAATTGACCAAAGATGGTAGAGAACAAAGACTAAGTGCATATTTGGTTCAAAATCAAATTTTTGAATGCTTGCCAAAAAATTTTTGCAAGTTTGGTGCATTTCACGCTTCATTTCTATTTTTCAATAGTTGTGTTACCACCAGGATTAAAAAGCTTTTTCATTGTGCAATTTTATAGAAAAGCAGGCACCTAGTTTACGAACCAGCCGCCTCATTTTCTGAGCACGTGTACTTAGAATCACTTTCAGGAAGTGGCAATAAATCAAACTGGACTTGCCAACCACACCCCTGCAAGACTGACTGACTTGGACAATTACAGCACTTCCCACCAGCTCTTTTTTTCCCTAATAAAACAAAAAAGGGTCAACACCGCAAGGCCAATCAGGTCGAAATACAACTCTTAACAGCTACCTCATCAGGTTATCTACCACAGTGATACGGTGATTATGGGTTGATTATTACTTCCTGTCTGTGGTCAGAACAGTAGCCTGTTTTGCATCCAGAAAAAGACAAAATCAATAAATTAGTCATGTGTGGTTGATAGGTACGTAAGCCCTATTAGAACAAGCTCTGAAAGTCTAGCCAGAGCGCTTGCCTTCAAAAATAGAGAAAACAATTTCCTATAATAATTACTGGCTTTATTCTCTTTTGTCATGTAAGAAGAACAATCTCCACTCCGCTGAAATCACATTTCAACATCTGATCTCTTCGTTTAATTTCAAGGAGAGAAAATTTCTCTTTTCAATAAACCACGTTGAACTTCCTGAACTGATTTCAGCACTCAAAATTGAACAGCTACACAGTACAGCGCATGTTTGCTCAGTGAACTACTTACAGCAAAATAAATACATTCCCTATAAGGACAGCATTGTTGCTTATGGAAAGAAAAAGCCGTCTGAATGCTGCCGTTACGTCAGGGAAGTCTGTTAGGAATTGGTTGGTAAAATAAATGATGGATGTGGAAACCGGTGGCAGAGTTGCATACCAAGAAGACGCAGCGTTAAATATGACTTCTTCAGAATAAATGACATTTTTACTGAAATAAAGCAGGCAAGATTGTTCGGCACAGATGCATGAAGGACTGGCTCATTAGACACCATTTCAAAAAGGACACTTTCTACTACAGGATAGCAGGCGGAGATGATGGGATGGTATGTCTTTTTCTGGGGCATATTTAGCTAGGACTGTAATGTGGTGTCATGGTTAGCACTGTGACCTCACAACTAGAAGGTCAGAGGTTCGATTTCTTGAGTAAGAGCGAGGTTTGAAACACTGGTCTTTCTGTGTGGAGTTTGCATGTTCTCCCTGAGTTTTCTTCGAGTTCTCTGGTTTCCTTCCAACCTCCAAAAATGTGCATATTAGGTTGATTGGCTGCTATTAAATTGCCACTATAAATGAGATTGAGTGTGTGTAAGGATGGTTATGTGTGTCTGGCTCCAAGACAGACTGGCGCCCTGTTCAGGTTGTACCCTCCCTCTCGCCTGAAATCAGACAGAACAGGCTCTGGCACCCCTCACAATTCTTTTAGGAACAAGTGGTTTAGCAGACGAAAACGAAATATTAATCTATAGATTATAGATCGCTGCTTCAGGACAGCCATCCTGCCAGATCCAAACTAGCAGGTTGAACTTGGGACGTTGACAGATTAATTTAACAACACTAAGAAAAAAGAACTTTACAGGAAAATTACCCACACTGAAGTCTGCAACCTATAAGGTCATGTGTCTTTTTTCTGACAAGCCAAGGTCCAGGCAGCCAGAAGGCAGGGTGAGAGAGGAGGGGGGCTTCAGGGTTGGATTTACTTTTATCCATTAAACTGCCAAGGCAACTCACTTGCACATCAAGCATTGCAAACATCACCCCTTCCCCATATCATATAACCGGTCATGTCTGCCACCAACCTGATTCACTGTCCACACACACAGTACTAGATCTCTAAATTCACAGGCTGCTGATGGATTCACTCACTGCAATACTTGTAGCCATGAAATGTATTGATCTTAGCATGCAAACTTGGCACATGGATGTTGATGATCAACCTTGATCCCTGCTCATTTTGCAGGAGAGGGGGTGGGGGGTGACATTTAAAGATACCACGAGATCAGCTGCAGCACCAGCAGCATGTGATCATCCATTAAAAGGCAGGATATCAAACGATTTCAATGAAGGGGTGTGGCAGGCAGAAATCCTCAGCACATATCCAACAGAGGCTGCAGTGATTCTCCACGTTTTACCCTGCTTTTGCTCTCTTTAGCACACTGACCATAATGATCCAGGGCTGGTGTAGCATGAAGAAATGGCTAACCACATGCACTGTGGGAATGAGAGCTGAAAACACACAATTGAATCCCCCAATGAGTTCTTTAAAAGATTGATCATTTGTTATTTAAAAGCAAAGCATGGTTATGGTTGATGCAGGCTTGTTGCCTTAGAGATGTTGCGTTAAAGACCATTTCAAAAAGTTGGAAACAATTCCCTTGTGCTGAATTACTGACATAATAACATGGCGGAGGTTTGCTTTCTTTTGACGATCGCAGTTTAATTTCACATTAAAGCTTCTCTGTAAGATCTCCACGCTTTTTAAAACTCCACACACCCACCACAAAGCTAACCTCACAAACCACCGGCTTTTTTTTTCTCCCCCCTCTCTCTCTCTCTCTCTCACTCGGTATCTCATTGTAAATGCACACAAACTCACCCTTTCTGCAGCCAAATCAAAATCGACAATGAAATAATCCACAAGTTTGTTTGATTTAGAATAGCATTGCTGTTTCTGGAGATCAACTTGACCAGTAAATGTTTAAAAAAAAAAAAAGAGAAGAAATCCGAGGAGAAACGCAGAGAAGTCCCACGCTAACAGGCTCCCATCCAGAAAGCACGCTGAGCTTGCTCTCTCTCTCCCTCTCTCACACACACATACACACACAAAAATCTCTCACACACAGCGTGTAGTTTGATTATTCTAAAGCTCAGCCAGAGAAGAGGTCAGACAGATCTCTCCAGCGTCTGGTGTTGGGGGGAGATGACCACTAGAGTAATCCGATTACTCCATGGCTGTAAACCTACCTTTAGTGTCCGTTACTGGAGCATTTCTATCCACGCTGTTCTGCAAAGATCCACATTAACCTCCCTCTTTAAAACACTCAAATATCCTGAGAAAAACCTCCAAGTGGCCGGACAGTGAGTGTGTGTGCATGTGTGTGTGTAAATGGATCGCAGCACAAAGAGGAAATGCGTCACAACTAGCAGCCATGTGTTTTGTAGTCCATTCATTCTGATTAAAACTCCAGGTATGACCATCACCTGATCTCACTCCAAAACTAAAGTTTGCTGTGATGTTTTCATCTCCCAAGTATTTAATAATCAGTGGATTGATTAGATCAACAAAAAAGTGCTATTTTATATTTAGATCATTTATTTCAAACCTGCACATGTTTGTAATGTACATCACATTACAGTGGATGCATGGTTTGAAAAGAGAAGAGATGAAGATTACAAATTCCCTTCCATCCACTCATCAAAACACGTTAGAACCATATTATACATTAGAATAAAGTAACATATCAATCCTTTCACTCTCTCTTCCACACATGACACCAGACAGGCCCATACTCCTTTCGAAGGAACACCTCTATACCTCTCATTTGTGTTAGACAAAGGTGTTGTCTAACACATAGGTGTTAGACAAACTCGAATTGTCTTTATCTGAACTGATCTCTTAAAAGATTTTTTTTAAAAAGTTGGGAAATGCTCATCAGATTTTTAATATGCCTGATATTTTGTTCTATTATGTTCTTTTCCCACTTGAATTAAGATAATAGGACAAGATTATGTTATGTATAGGTTGTATGAGTCATGGGTGGAGCAGTGGCAGACTCACTTTTTTGCTGTTTCAGAGTCTGTATGCATATGTCAGTACATTAAAAACTTTACACTAAAAGGAAAAGGGATTTAAAGTTGTTGGACAATTTTAAGTACTTAGGATCAACAGTCCAGAGCAATCAAAAGTGTGGACAAGAGGTGAAGAAGCGTGTGCAGGCAGGCTGGAACGGGTGGAGAAAAGTATGAGGTGAGGTGGGATGTGTGATAGAAGAGTTTCAGCTAAAAGAAAAGGAAAAGTGTACAAAACCATGGTGAGACCGGTCATGCTGTTTGGTCTAGAGACAGTGGCATTGAGGAAAAGACAGGAAACAGAGATGGAGGTAGCAGAGATGAAGATGTTGAGGATCTCTCTGGGAATGACCAGGATGGACAGGATCAGAGGAGCAGCACATGTTAGAGGTTTTGGAGATACAGTTAGAGAGGCCAGGCTGAGATGGTTTGGACATGTGCAGAGGAGAGAGAGTGCATCGGCAGAAGGATGCTGGGTTTGGAACCACCAGCCAAGAGGCCTAGAGGAAGACCAAAGAAGATGTTCATGGATACAGTGAAGGAAGATAAGAAGATAGTTGACATGACCGAAGAGAATGCAGGAGACAGAATTAGATGGAAGAAATTGTCTTGATGTGGCGACCCCTGAAGGGAATGCTCATCCTTATTTTGTTGCATGGAGTTTTATTCTAATCTTCTTCCTGCGAACGTTCATTTCCGGCATTATAAGGATACACATTTCATATGAAGAGAAGACCTAAATGATATAGAAGAGTGAGCTTTTTTTTTTTTAAATATAAAGATTTAGAATGAGGGACATGTGAGATGTGTTTGTTTTCAGATTCTTTTTTTTGTTGGGGTCAGCTGAGTTTAAAAAAGATAAAAATATACATTGGTGTATTTGAGCCAGTTGTTCATTGTGCTATAATTGGATTCTAGATTCACATAGTACGGAACAGTTAGATGAAATGTGAACCTAAATGAGGAAGGGTCAAAGCTTAAAGTTGTTAACCCCAGCTGGAGCAGGGTAACCACAGATAAATTCCTTGCATTCCAGTGGAAGTCCCTTGTTACTGTCAGAACAGTTTACATCTGTCCATCTGCATCACGCTCAGTCTACTCTTCTAAACTTCACACAGCATTCAAACACATAGAAATCATTTACAAGTACAGTTGGTTTGTGGAAGTGATCTCATCTCAGTGTCCTCCTGGAATTTTCTCCAACATTTGCATAAGTACTTGTCAGAATATTCATGCATTCTTTTTGTTTTTCATCATAATTTTAAACTTTTTTTTTTTTTTACCAGAACTGTAAAATTAAATCCATGTATGTAAGGAAGTGATCCATAGTTCTGATGTGTTTGATTAGAATTTGGATTACTTTTGAGTTTTAAGACCAAATTTGTGCTCCAAACATTCTACTGATGGGAAACACAGCACCTGTAACATCAAACTTTATGCCAGAGTAATCTTATTGAAAGATACTGATTTGACAAATTTAGATGCAATATAAAATATTGATGATTAACTTTTGTGCATGAGTTTTGTAAGCACCATTCAATTTTTCTGATTTTGTCCTTCATCAGTTCTGATCAGTTCATTTGATTTCAGTCACCTTTGACATTTGCATTTAGCATAAATAAAGACAGCATTTATTCTGTCATTTAATTTTCTTCAAACTAAATCAATGAAGTTAAAATTTTTGCATTTGTAACCTTTGAGAACATGTGAAGCAAAAAAGACAAACATCGCCCTCTTGTGGCAAATTTAAATTGTACAAATACATTAATTTTTCTGCAACATGATTGAATTAAAGATGTTCAAAGATGTTTTCTTAAGGACTGTTGTCTTTAAAAAAATGTATTTCATTGCTGTTTAATTTGTCAAAATAAGATGTACTTAAAAACTAATAGGTATTTTTTTAACCATTATTTTTAATGCAAAGTTGAAAACTTGCAAAACTGATCCTTGACAAGCAGAGCTGGATACATTAAACAAAGAAAGAAAAGTTTTGCCGTTTTACTTTGTTTTATTGAAAAACCAAAGTAATTAAAGTGAAGCAAGTGCTGTTTCTCCTGAAAATAAACAATCGATTTAAAATATCTGATGGAAAAAGCAAAGAAAAGATGGGAATGACTTCTAACGGAGCACACAGCAACGCAAAATTGATACATAAAATAAAGATAGCACACATGTATTAGAGTAAACTTGGTGATGAACTCTTAATATCTTAAGAATATGTATTGCTCTGCAACAGGCAGCCAAGGTGGTGCCAATAGTGGGGGCAAATGTCTGCTCATTGGACACTTGGGCATGGACCCAGTGGGAATCAAACCAGCTTCTCCTTGTTCAAGGACAGACATTCTACAACTGAGCCTACACCACCCCCTTGTCATCATCATATCATGGGCTAAAGCAAATTTAGTGTCAACATTATCACAGTAGAAAAACTCAAACTGCAGAATTTTTAAACTACAAAAGATATTGTTGAAGGAAAGAGGTGATTCACTATTTATTGCATAAATCTACTTTGATTTAATATATTTGAAATATGTTTCAGGTTTAGCTGCTGGACTCTAGAAGGGCCCCGAAATGTTTAAAAATGAAGGCATGCAAAATTACACTTGTGAAGAATGTTTTGTACATTTAAATGGCAACTGTTCCAAACTGGACGTAGCTTTTTAAGAAATTGTTTTATTAGATTGTACATTTGAAATGCAATTTTCAATCACAGATTTGATCAAACTTATTAATGCAAAATAAATTAAGAAATATGAATGGAAAGTTTTCGCTAATTAAAAAAACAACCAAATTATTTATTATCTTTTAACCAACACAGAAAACAACTTTAGAAAAAGTTTTTGGAAATTGAAGCACATATTTTTTTTTTTTAAATAAGATTTCAGTGTCAAACGGCTGCTTCCAGTAATGTTTGACAATGCTGAACAAAAAGCTGACCCCAGAGCAAACTAGAAACCATCAGTTAGATCTCTTGTTGAGCGCATTGGAAGAACTCTTAAATATATAACAAACTATTTGAAAATCCAACAACTATTGTTCTAAATCTTTCACTTTGGGTTTGGGTTCCTGGATAGCAGACTCCATTCCAGGTAAAGTAGTTTTTCTCCGAGCAGCAGTCTCGATGCTTTGCACCAGCTCCACATCCCAAGGATGTGTGACAAAGCTGAGCACCTCTCCCTTCACCGTCCCCCCTGCTCTTCCTACTCTACCTGCTCGATGGATGTAATCAGTGTGGGATTCCGGGAAGTCATAGTTAATGACTAAGGCTACTCTTGAAGTGTCCAGGCCCCGTGAAGCTATATCAGTACATATCAGTACATTCACTGTGCCTTTCTGGAAGGATTTAAATATTCCTGTACGCACAACAGCAGGCATCTCTCCCTGCAGCCGAGTATGTTCAACTCCCATCTCCTCTAGTGAGTAGCCCACCCAGTTGACAGTAGCAGACTTATTGCAGAACACCAAAACAGCAGCTTCCTCGTTCTTGTGTTGAAGAAGCTTCAGGTATTGATGCAGTTCCAAGATTTTATCCACACTTTTCACCTTCAGGAAAGTCTGTTTGACGTGAGGCATGAGATAATGCAGCATTTTGCTCTTGAGAGTCACTACTTTGCCGAGGTCTGTCACCTGGTTGAGAACATCTCCAACACCCTTAGGGAATGTTGCCCCCACTACCAACAACTGAGCTTTATGACCTAGACCACTGGTTTCCTTGGGATCCCACGCAATATTTGTGTTGGAAAGGATGTTCTCCAGCATATCTGAGAAGCTGGGATCAAACATGGTGTCAGCTTCGTCTACCACCATGAAGCTCAGCTCACTCAGATCCAGACAATGTCTTCGGAGAGCCTTGATCAGAGCACCTGGTGTAGCTACTAAAATATCTGGAGGGTTCTTCTTGAAGACAGATTTGATCTGTCCCACACCTCGTCCTCCACCTACAGTCTTAGTTAAAAAACCAAATGGAGCACACAGAGTCCTGGATACAGCTGTAACTTGCTCCGCCAGCTCTCTAGAAGGCACAAGAATGACAGCAAAAATCCTGTTTCCAGTCTCACTATCCACATTTGACTGCTTATAAGCTTGCAGCTTGTGAACAATAGGTAGTAAGTAGCATAAAGTCTTTCCACTGCCTGTCTCTGCAGCACACAGGATGTTGTGTCCTTTCATGACCTTTGGGATGGTCTGCAGTTGAACTGTGGTAGGATGGTTGATTCCTATTTTCTCTAAAGTTTCTACCAACTCCTTGCAGATGTGAAGCTTTGCAAACGTTGTCAGTGATCTCTGTTCATTTTCTTTCTGATTCTCTGCAATGCAAGGTACCACATCCTTTGTGTTGTTGATGATAAAATAATCTCCAAATGATTTGTTGTGTTTCCATCCTTTGGAGCAGAGAGAAGGCTGCTCGAACTTTCCGAGAATGTATCCAGCAGATTGGTTTAAAGTGGGATTTCTACTTTGGATTAGGAGTTTACCAGCTTTGACTGTGTTGATCTTGTTTTTACCTCGTGTTTGCTTCACGCTTTCAACACGTTTCTCTAAATACCGGGGAACACGAATGACCACTGTGTCCTCACGTTTTGATTCCGTGTGACAAAAGCGAGACCGATCCACGAAAAAATAGCCACGATAACATGCAGTCAATGGAAGAAGTTGAGGACGGTAAACTCTGTTTGGGATCAGAACTCTTGACGCAGCTAAAGCTAAATAGCTAACCTTGGAGATCTGCATTTTCAGGCTTTAAATATCTCTTTGACGATCATCAACCAACGGGAAACAAAAAAATAATAAGAGTAGACTACTAAACATTGAACTGACCCCAAAGCATCCAACGTGAAGCTTTAAAATAGGGAAACTTTGATGATTTAATAGCGTATAGTTACTCCAAATAGCAGAGTCGCCATGCTTCCATGGCGCGTGATGATGACGCCACGTCGCCTTGCTATGACAGGTTCAATACAAACATAAAAACTATCGATACCAGTGTTGTGGTTATTTGGACATTTGAAAAAAACTATTAGAAATTAAATATACATTGCGTTTCAGTATATATTATAATTCTAAATATTAAAGCTAGTGATACGGGCTGAGATTGAAGTGTATTCTCTGATTTAAAGTAGTTCATTCTAACCTAAAAAAATGTTTTTAACCCCAAAAACTTTGTTTACTTTGTATGTCTGTCTTATTATGTTACTAATATGTTGCCAGATGATGTGTACTTGGTATTTATTTTGGTATAATGTGTATTTTTAATCCTCCAGAGGCTTGGAGCAGAACCTCAGCACATCTGATACAAGAGTAGCCAGATGGGATGGTTCGGGCATCTGGTTTTAAGATAGTCTGTCAGGCACGTCACAGGTGTGACATGGGAGACAAAGAAAAAATATAGTGCAAAAAAAGAAAAAAGGTCTGTACCAAAACCAGTACATTTTGAAATTTGAAAGTATTTTTTTATTTTCGTTCCATAAAATTTGTTTTATATTTTGATAAAATAGTTTTATTTAAAAATATTAATCCTGCTGCTGCACAATATTATATTAAATACCTGCATTATAACATAATTTACTGTAGCTTTATGTTCATTTACTTTGTAATTGTGTGTGGCAAAATTTTTAACTGTTCACATTGACCATCCCTTGTCTGCCTTCATATCACCAAAATGGAGATTTTAATAGAGCAATCTATTCATTTCATTATTATACTGTATGTACGCACCACAATCTTTTCTTTACAAAAAAAAACTTATTAAAACATTTAAAGTTTACTAGATAGCTGGGACAAACTTAATTGGGCCAAAATGATTTAAAAACGGTGTAAGATTACAGGACTTTTTAACTAAAAGTGGTTATACAAAATCGAACAATAGCAAAAAACAGAACGTTCAAAGAAAAAACATGCATCACAGTATCAATCATCAGGAAAAAAATAAATCATAAAATGGAACAAAGCACCATGTTTTTTCAAAAACAAGGTTTAGTAGGCTGTTTTTGAAAATTGGAAAATACCGTAATATTTACAATGATACGTATGGCATGTTATATTTACTTAATCAAAGACTTTATGATTGAGGATGTCTTTTTGTTTTGAGACTTGAAAGGGAAAAGATGAGAAGGGCGTTTTTGCTTATGTGGAAAAGAAACTCATCTAAAAATGCATTTGACGTTTCGGGAAATCAATTTGTGAACTGATTCAGTCAGCTTATATTCATGTACAATCAATGCAAGTGAAACAGCAGCACAAATGCTAAATATTTTTCATCTTATTTCTGTATGCATTGTGCATAAATGTCTTGTTATACCCAAAAGCTAAGCAGCGGAGCTGTGTTTCCTTTTGAACCCTCTGTGAATGCATACCTGAGGAGATTAAGCTTCTTTTTGAGCCTTCACACCAGAAGCAAACCAATAGCACAGTGTAATCTTCTTAAGAACTCATACAGAGACAAAGATAATATTTTGCAAATGTGTATTTCCTTGGGGATTTATATATAAAAACCATTTTCTTTTACTACATCCCAGGCTGAAAGGCATAGCTAAGTATCCCATTTTAAAAATATATTCAAATGGGATGCGGTATATGGATTGTTTTTATATGTGAACTGAGCAGAAGGGAATTTTATGAGGACTTATTGACTGCCACAGCTCAGTTAGTGGCAGTACTCTTTCTCACCCCTTTCAAATCTATGACAGTCTCCCACATTACAGCACCATAGCCTACTGTACTGTGTCCTGAACAGATACCCGGGTATTGTTGGGATACTTTTATGCATGTAATGTTCATTCATTCATATTCTGAATTGCTCATCTCTAACGGGACTCCAGGCGGTCCCAGAGCCTATTCCGGCTCATTATAGGCGAGAGGCAAGGTACACCCTGAACAGGTAGTCTGTTGCAGGGCCACACATAGATGACCATCCACACGCACACTCATTCCTACAAAAAATTTTGTAGTGGCTTTTCAACTTTACATGCATGTTTTTGGAGAGGGAGAGGAAAGCATAATTCCTTGAGAAAACCCACATACTGTATACTACGAGAGAACATCAAATCCACACCAAAAAGCCAGTATATCAAGCCTTGAACCTCGACCTTCTTGCTGTGAGGTTACCGTGCAGCCCTGCATGTAATATGCTAGAAAAAAATGAAAACGAAAAAGGAAGTAGTTCCAGCTCTAGATCTCCATACTTCCAGAATGAAATGCTACAGATATGAACAGATAAGGATTTTACTGGTTCTGACATGGTCACACAAGCCAAGTGTTATTAATGTTAGTAAGTTTTCAAACATGCATGATGGTGGTCACTGCAGGGCTCGTTTGCATGCATTTTGATGCTTATTGCTTATGGATTAGTCGCTTTAGTTCATTTGTACATCAGAGAAGGGTTCATGCCCTAACCCATGTATAACTAAATTAATTAACGATATATTCATACCCAATGTCTCCTGCTTTAGATGTATTGATTTTTTTTGTACTAGACTAGAGTAGTAAAAGCGAAACTATGCAAGACAGTAGCAATTATAACCAAAGCTAAAGATTTCCTAAACGAAAAAACACTTTATATTCTGTACTGCTCCCTGTTTCTTCCTTACATCACGTACGGCTCCGAGGTGTGGGGCAACACATATCAAACAAATACCACTCCAATTACCATTATTCAAAAAAGAGCAATAAGAACTGTAAGTAAAGCCAATTACAGGGCACATACAAATCAACTGTTTATTAACAAAAAGGCCTTAAAATTTAAGGATTTGGTTCAATTTAAAACTGCACAAATCATGTTTAAAATAAACAATAATCATCTACCCAGTTCTATTCAAAACTTTTTTCATAAGAGGGATACTGTGTATGATTTCAGAAGATGTAATGTGTTTAAAAAGATGGCAATAAGAACAAATGTAAAACAACATTCTATTTCAAGTATTGGTGTAACTCTTTGGAACAACCTGGATCAACATTTAAAAGAATGTAAAACACTTAAACAGTTCAACACTTTACATAAAAAAAATATTATAAAATCACACGAAGAAAAAGAGCTGTAAAGATGGACACTTTTATGTAAATTACTGTACATGTGGATTTTTTTCTTTTTTTTTTGTTGTTAAAAAGTCAACAGCTTAATTATATATAGTTTGGATGAGTTAGGGGCAGGCATCATAAGCTTCGGCTTCAGACTGCTCCTTTCCGGACCTTATACATATTGTTTGTTTTTGTTTTGTAAGAAAATGTTCAAATGTCTGGAAAAATAAAATAAACTACAAAAAAAACTAGAGTATTCCTTTCATATATTCTATCGTTACCTGTAGCTCACAGCACACTTGGCTAGATCTACAGATGCAATAATAATTGCAGGTCAAAAACTTTGTCCGTATCTGTGGCTTGATGGATACAGATATTAGCCATACCCATAACACAGTGGCTGAAGTTTCATAACCTTGTCTGTATCTCTTGTATGTCAGACCTACTGATATCCGTACCTGTAACCACTACCAAACAGAAATGAGTTTGAGCTTGTATAAAAATTCCTGCAATATCTGCTTTTTAAAACTGTGTGGATTTGCTTTCAGTAATGTCAAATTTTTATTGTGCACAGTTCAATAATATGACTGTGAGAATTCAATTCAAAACCTCAAGTTCACAAGAAAAGAGGGTTTATAACTGTGTTATCATGTGCATTAGTCATGCAGTAACACAGCTTGAACAAGGGAGGGAAGCATAGGACATAAAAAACAAGGGAAACAGCAACACTAAGCAAATGAATGATGTTCAAAATGTATGATTCCTCTATAGTATTAACCATATAAAGTATCACATCTTTTATACCAACTAACATTCACTCATCTTTGGATTGACATTGTTGAAACTGGTTTTCTGAGGCGGGTTCGTCTGGCATCCCAGTCAAGTTTATATAATTTTATATTCAGTGAACATAGTACAAGTTGCAAGAATACTGTGCAGCGTTTATGCAGTGTGCAAGCAACAATCCTTGAAAGAATGACACCTCCGATACAGGCCTAGTGTGGGGGCAGATTGTGCTTTTTTTTTTCCTCCGTAACTTTCTTTGCAAGAACACAACATCACAAACCACATCTACAGCCTCCCACATGATTCACTGTCTTTATCTTCTCCCTTCAAAGGTCATCTATGAAGATAAGAGATTCAGGTAACCCAAATTAGACCTGGGTGGGTCTGAACATTTCTGCAATGGAGAAAGTTCATTTACCTCATGTGACTGCATATACTTAACGTGACAATTTATTTAAAAAGTAGATTTACATATTGTCAGATGTAATAATAATAATGTCTTTATTTCTTGTTTTAGAAATGAGTTCAAGCATTTAGTTTGACAAAGAAACTGCCATTCTTTTAAATAAACCCCAAAAATTATATAAAATAAATACCCTTGTGTGTCATGTTTGATTTTATTCTTTTTTATTAAAACAATGTTGAAATTGTTTATTGTTGTAAAGATTAAATCAATTACTTCATAAAGTGAACTTGTTTCAAAATATACTGTAAAGGAATCTTTTCTGGAAATCCTTCAGTTTTCACCCCCCCAAAAAATCAATGCAACACAGTAAGTGTGTCACTTACACTTTTCAAAAGAAATAAACAATCTTTGAAACCCGAAGCTTCAATTTAAAAAAAAATACGTTGTAATTTCTCATAATTTTGTTGTACGCAGTGACTCAGTGACGATATACTGAAGGTTATGCAAGAAACTCAAGTGATGGGGAGTCTGCTCATAACCTCACATAAACTGAGAATAAAAAAAGGTTTGTTGGTAAGATTTAAAAAAAAGATGGCACAATAGAAAAAAACAAAACATTATTCTTTGTTCTTTTGCCTGGAAATTAAGACCACAGGAAATGTGATATTGATGCTTTCAGCAGCATTCGTGTGCTGAGTGCTTCACGCCCACATACATATTGCACAGGTACATGTTGTGTGGCGTAGTCAAAAAGATTAGAGTGTGTGTGTAGTCTGTTATGCTTTCATTTGGATGGAGCAAAAATGTATCATGCCAAAAAAATGAAAATGTCTGATATTGGTTTCATCATTTTTTGTGTGTATGTATGTGTATGAAGTTTTTTTTTTATTTCCTGCCGTCATGTGTTGGAATCTTGTTGATCACTGTGAGTAATTGATAGAAACAGAATCATATTGCACACAATAAATGTTATATAACTCCTTATCAGTGTTGCAAAAACCTTTGGTATGTTAAAACCTTGCTTGATATTGTAAGGACACACCTTTAGTCTTGGGCCTTAAATTGCTGTGGGATTAGAAAATTCAAGAGAAAAAATTGTAAAGTCATCTTAAGTTTTTGTTGAAGCATGCATAGACTAGTCATCTGGACTTTTGGTCACAAGGAGTTCAAACAGGTTGGTAATTAAATTATGCAACACATTTCATCTTTAGGAGGCACTTTCCCTGTTTACCCAATAAAGATTACCATGAAGAGATTGACAAGTGGAGGTCAAAGTGAGAGGAACACCCAGTACACCAGCAGGTTTATGGTTACGTTGTTCTAGTCACTCCTTTAATTTCATTCATCTGGATGACGAACAGGCATTAATTGCAGCAAAACTTCCTGATGATAAAGTTAAAAAGATCTCATAACCTGTGCTAAACTTCGGTGTGAAAATGATCTTGTTTCAAGCAAGTACATATTTTAATCGGGAGACAAAATTGTACAATATCTGTCTTTTTGTGGTCCTGACAATAGAGAAAAAAGTGTCATTTATGTTTTGTTTTTTTTTTTTTTACTTTGTAGGTTAATCCACTTGCTACTACTTTGTTTGTGTTTCTAATTTAAACTACTTGAGAAAATAAGGACAAAAATCCCACATCAAGATGTTTGCTAATCCAGGTTGATCACAAGTCTAAAAGAGTCTGATTAAAAATCAAGGATCCCAAAGGATCTAAAGGTAAAAAGTGCAGCTCGTCATTAAACTAACCAATCCTGACTCGGATTAGACCCACAGAAAGAGGTCAGCGGTCAAGACGAGGTGTAATTTGAGATGAACTATTGGTTTAGTGTTGGTGAAGAATAGAGGATCAATTAAATCAAGCAAAGTGGTTGTAAGAACTAGAAACAGAACAACAAAAAAATGAACAGCTATAATGAAAGAATGTGTCATGATGGGGATATACATGTACATATATAAATGCATGAATCAGAATAAAAAATAATCAAAAGCTTGCTGCAATCCAACAAATCTGTAAATACAGAGCGTTTGTCTTTATTTATTTATTTTTTTAAGTTTTTCTGTCCAATGAAAAGAAATACTTGTCAGAGAAACCAAATCAAATGAAACTTTTATTACAAAGCACTTTTCAGACATAAAGTTACACAAAGTGCTTAACAGAGCAAAATAAAAACTCAAAGAAGAATTAAAATCCAGATAATTAAAAAATAAATCAAGAAGAGATGCAATAAAAATCCCATACTTGTGCAAGACAGTTATATACCACATATATTATGTGGTATTATATACTACACATATATGAGAATCAGACATACTGATTCTCATATATGTTTATGGAACCTACACGATGGAAATTTGTGAATAAACAAGAAAGTCACATATATTCACATGACACACACATATATACATATACCTATCTATATATAAAACTACATATGTAACTATATATAGAGAGATTAAGAATATAAATAGTACATATAGTAGGATCTATGTATGTACTATTCATATACTACAGTATTTATATACTATAAATATACTACAGTGTATTTTTATATGCTATCCATATACTACAGTATATATGTAGATAATATTAATATACTGCAGTATTTATATTTATATATATTATTCAAATACTACATTATTGAAATATATTTACAATTCACATACTACAGTGTTCATATATATACAGTATGCACTATTCATATACTACAGTATTCATATATATGTACTATTCATATACTACAGTATATATATATACACAGTATATACATTACATATATTATAGTATTTATATATGTATATAATACTCATTTACTACAGTCTTTTATATATATATATAAACCTTTTTCATATACTATAGTATTTATATTTATTCTCTTCATATATTATATATATGTATATACTATTCTAATATACTAATATACTAATACTAATAGTATATACTGCATATACTATTCATTAACTACAGTATTTATTCTTAATCTCAATCCATCTATTTAAAAAGCACATTTCCAACCTTTAAGTTTCTGATTTTTTTTTTAAATGATTGCATATGAAATGTTTCCAGGATATTTTTCAGATTGATAAATTACTGTGTGTGTGTGGTGTGTGTGTGTTGTGTTGTGTCTGCTGACGTCACAGCTGGAAGTGCCCTGTCACGCGGGCTTTAGTAAAAGTTGGGATCAGAGAGAGAAACACAAGAGAAGAAAGAAAGAAGGAACGATTACACGGACAATTCAACCGCTTTACAACTAATTACAAACACACTCAAACATTTTACTGTTGAACATCGGTCTGGAGACAGAGAAGAGGAAACCGCGCGGTAAAAAAAAAAGAGGCGAAAAGGCGACTTTTTAAAGTTTAAACTAGATATTTACTTCTGAAAACCGAAGAACAAGCGACTGACTGTAAAACGCTGAGAAAAAGATCAAACTACATGTACAACAGAAGGGAAGAAAGTGTGGCGCCGTGTCAGTTGGTAAATGTTGTGACATTTTAAGGACAGAGGTAGAGTGGTGGGTTTCTAAAAAAAAAAAAAGAAAAGAAGAAGAAAAAAAAAAAGGCAGATGACTACTGCAAACTGCTCCGGGAATGAGGAGCTGGACTTCAGACTGATTTTCGGAGAAGACGGACAGCAGCCTCCTTTAGGCCCTACAGGTCAGTCCTAATCTATCAAAGTTACTTTTAAAATGACAACCGCTTTGGTTTGAACACAACTAAATCTAACCTTTTACTTGCTAGCTAGCTGTTGTCTTGATCTCCTTTTCATTTATCCTTTCAAACTGTTACAATGTGGGGTTTTTCTATCATTATTATTATTGTACTCAAACCAAGAAACCGTCATTAGCTGTCATGCTTAATGATCCTGTTAATAATCATTAATATCAGTTTAATTGTAAAAGTCAGATCTTAATGTTTTCTACAAGTTTTTGCAACACAAAGCTAGTCTGCTGTCTAGTAGTTTAATTTAAAAAAAAAAGAAAGGGAAGTCAGTCTTATTTAAAACATGTGCACCACCCAATCTTACAAAGACCTCAGAATGAAGTTATTCTTCATTAAAATCAGACTGAGAGATTTTTTTATTGCCTTACTTATAAAAAATATTGAACTGATTACAAGAAAAGTTTTAATTAAATATTGAGAAGTGTGTTTCTAATTTAACGTTGATATGAGTGGATTTTTTTTTTCTTAGAAAAGCAGGATAATCTATGAGTATGCTTGTTAATTTTTTATGTGTGGTAAATTAGAAATCAATAAGTCATATGGTGTATTCTTTATTCTTCACCTGTTGATTAGGTTTGTTGGTTAACTTGTTTTGCACTTGTTGAAGTTTAGGACTTTCAGGATCAAGATGATCTGCTGTCACAAACTCTTTTTTTTGCAAAGTAACTGATCATTGATGTTGAAATTTTTACTTAGCCAGTTTTTCAACAAGTAAGTTAAGAAATAAAGCAGAAATACGAAAGGATAATTAAGTTCAAATGTGTAATTTTAAGTATTTTTTATTTTCTGTGAGAATGCCAGCATGAGTAAATATCATTTCTGACCCTAGAGACAAATCTTAAGAATTAAGGGAATGCCCATAACCGAGGTGGTCGCAGCTTTGTCATCTCAGACGTATATTTTTGTTTCCTTATTTCAGACTGTGCAATTCTGACCTCAACCTTTTGGGGTAACATTTCACGCAATCCACTTTTGGCAGAGTTAAGATTTTAATGTTGGTCGACATGTTGCGCTAAATGATTTTGTCACTGATATTATAATTAATATAAAACAAGGATAAATGTGACATAATTTAAAAGTACAACTCACTGAATGTGATATACTCTTGTAACAACACATAGATTAAACCTAAAATTTTTGTTGATCTGTGGCATTAGCGATGCATAATGTACCAATTTTTCCTCCTCCTATTCACTTCACTAATTTTAACTGTTTAACTTTAATTGGGGGAAATAAAATTCCAATCTTGACGTTAGTCATAGCAAAGACCACAGTAGATTATGACAAACATTCAAATGAACTTTAATGTTCATCTCCTGCAGAGATGATGCCATTATTGTTTGAAGAAGTCTAACTTAATAGCGTGGGGCTATTGCACACCTCTTTGGTGACAAACCACTGACAAACGGTGTACACCAGACCCACTGTGAATAGCAATATAAAAATTCAATTCTCAGATAAAAAAACCAAAAAAGAACTGATGTACGGTAAATGGAAGTGAAAGACAGATTTTGACTTTCTTTTTTTCTTCTCTCTAGTTGTGAATGCCGATGTTTTGTCAAAGACATTTGAGGTCTGGGTTATAAATATACATACACATGAGTTTGAGCACTTAAGAAAAAAAAAAATCCCTTCGTAATTGGTTTAATCTTTAGGCCTTGATTAGTGGAATTATTGAATTCATAAAGCTTTGACAAGCTAATGACTTCATGATGGTTTGGCAAGCACTTTCCAAAATCATTATTTCCTTTGATTTAAGAAAAAGTTCAATTTGGAGCTCTTGCAAAGGAAAAAAAACTAGACTAAGCACTGGAAAAGAAGAACCACTGTGCAAGTTGTTTTATTCGGGTCCCGACTGTATGACTAGGCAAAGACAACGAAAAGTTGAGAGTGTGATTATCCAATCTAATAAGCATAGCATATTACAGAATGTCACAGTAACCATGTTGCATGCTTTCGAGTTAGTTCTCTGAAGGAAAAGTTCAAGCCACAGCTTGTCTTAGTGGCAAAACCCACTACTGAGGGAAACTCTGAACAAAATCTAAGTTTTCCATTTTTCAGAGTATTTTTTAAAACGTTTCTTACTTAATGCTTCACTGATTGCTAATTCTTATTCCGAGAATGATCTTTAAAATGAGTTTTGTGTAAAGGTAGTGGTGCAAACTTGCAGTTTTTTAACATGACAGAACACAGTTATCTTTTAATGGTGCACCAAATCTTTTAATGGTGCACCAAAGCATTGATCTGGTTCAGTTTCATGGCTTGCATTAATAGTTCTCTTCTGTAAATAAACCAGGGGTAATGTTTGTCACCCTGATTTTAAAGTGGAGGTGATTTTTTTTTCTTTTAAAGTTTTTGATGGTTTAGCATGGTGTTCAAACATATTTCAAATATTTTTTACATTTTGTCCACATGGGTCTTGTGGCTGTCTCTTGCTCTGTTTTTTTTTTTTTTTTGTCTTGTTGCTCAGGAAACAGTGCTTCAAGGTGAAATATTCCCCTGTTGTAAATGTAGACATAACAGAAAGATGGATTGTAAGGATTTTCTCCTCAAAATATACAAAGATGGGACTGTCTCAACTACTCAATGTAGACGTTGAACTAAAAAAAGAAAAAAAGCAGTTAGGAAAACAAACTTTTAAAAAAGTCAGAAGCAAGAATTATGAAATTCTTCTTCACATAATAAAAGTGAGTTAAGCGTGCATATCAAAGTGAAGAGTGTCAAGAAAAAGTGCTTACATGGAACTTAGAAATCCAGGTAAATCTTAGATTGGGACTCAGTTACATTCACAACAGCTCGACTAGCTGAGCTATTCAGCACCTGACGAAATCGAACCTTGATCATGAACTATAAGCTAAAGATGAATGAACCCGTTATAATTCATCTCTGTTGTAAACTGACACAAGTTTCAGAACAGCTGTTTTGATGCCTTAAGCTTGGTTGTGGTCTGTCTCTGGACACTAATGTGACCATATATGGACTAGAAGGTGGAGCTGGTGAGCATTTCTTAAAACATGGTTTTACAGAAGTTTTTCTTTTTTTTTTCAGTTGGCTGAATATGAATGCAGTTTTAAGGATACCATGTAAATTATTTATGTGTGACTTCTGACTTTTTACTATTTAAAAGCAAGCTTTCACAAAAATAAACCAATTAGAAAGTTGTCATTGATTTCCTACAATTTTCAGTTTCTATATAGTTTTGAAAAAGCATTATATTTTTGGCAATCCAAAAACGGAAGAAAATAAAGAATGAAAACAGATTCAAGGTTTTTAGCTACATAATAGAGGATTTTTTTGTTTTTCTTTGTAATTTAGTATCTTCTTCCAAAAGTTCAGTTTGTCAGCCACACTATGTTCTGCTGGTAAGAGGATGGTAATTTGACTTTACAAAACATCAACACTGTACTGCCCACACATGCACCTGTCTGCTAAGCCTGCTCACCTACTTTCTGCTAGATAGCTTGTTTTCTGGATCATGATACTATTATCTTGTTGTTCCGGTCTACTAATCAATCCTGTCTAGTGCTTAGAATAAAAGGAAACTTTGGTGAAGTTAACAGACCAAATTCACAAAAAAATACCAGAGCACAAACTCCGAAATTGGCTCTAATTTGAATAAAATGCATGATGTGCAAAATGTAACATATGAAAAAGTTGATATTTGCAGCTTGGTTTGCAAAACATTTCATCTCTCAAACTTTGCAGGCTATTGTCACTTATGGTTACTGGCTGTGGGTGGGAATTGAAAGAACGAGATCGTGGATAAAAGTGGCCAAAATGAGCTTTCTCCACATGGTTGCTGGGCTCTCATTCAGAGCTCCGCCATCCGGAAGGAGCTTGGAGTAGAGCTGTTGCTCCTCCGGGTCGAGAGAAGCCAGATGGGGTGGTTCGGATATCTGCTTGGGATGCTTCCTGAGTGCCTCGCTGGTAAGGTGTTTCGGGCATGTCCTACAGGGAGGAGACCCAGAGGCAGACCCTTGACCTGCTGGAGAGACTATGTTTTGCAGCTGACTAGGGAACACCTCCAGATCTTCCCGGGTGAGGTGGATGATGCAGCCGGGGTGAGAGAACCCTGAGGCTGTTGCACCCACGACCTGGTCCTAGATAAGCATGTGAAAGTGGGTTTATATTTGTAAGCATAAGATTTTTTTCTCTTATAAATACTTATACAATCATTTATAAATAATACAACAGATTTCAGTGTTTGTTGAAATAACTATGATCAGAACTGTATGAGTGTGTTCATGCATCGCTACATTGAATTGAGTGTTTTGCAACACTTCTAAAAAAAAATCACATTTGTCATTTTAAAAGTTGCAAGAAAAAACAAAAAAAAAACATGTAAATTGAGGACGTTTACACAAAATGGCATAAGATACACTTTGCAAGAGTGATGCTGGTGCAACATTGTAAAAGTTAGGTTGTTAGCAGCTGCGGTAGTGGTTTTCAATAAAAACGAGTTGATTTGTTAAGCCACGAGTAAAAACACAAATATAACAGTGGACATTTAAAGAGTTACTCTAAAGGCATTGGTTGGGAGACTTTCATTTTAGCTGAAACTCTTCTATCACACATCACACCTGATACTTTTCCACTCGTTCCAGCCTGCCTGCACACACGTCTTCACCTCTTTTCCATACTCACCATTGCTCTGGAATGTTTATCCTAAAGCTATAAAATATTACAATTAATCAAAGAGGAAGGTTAGTTGGCTGAGTTAAGACGTTGCTTCAATTGAGTGAGATGTTGTGAGGTTTTTATGTCTTCAAAAATGTTTTCAATTGAGTTTAGTAGCAAAAAATATCAATTTGGAGAAAAAAAAAATTAGATTCACTTTGCTATGTTACTCCATTAATTCTTCTGCATGGAAGTCATACTTTTAAGTAGCATCCACAGCATCAATCTATCAGCAAAGGTCAGTCAACTTTAAAACCTGCTGTTTGTTGTCATTTTGAACCGATATTCAAAATTTGAACCAATATTTCTAAAAGATGGCTGATGGTTTCGATTGTGACTTAGTTAGCCCAAACTTATTTGAAGTTGAAGAATTTGAATGTAACTGCCTACACTCATTTTGTTATTTTCAGCACACACATAGTACGTGTGTGCAGGTATGTGTGTGTGTGCCCATATTTATTTACAAGAATATTGTAGATCCTTCCTTTCCCCATTTTTGAGAAGTATTATGCGGTATTGGTTTGTGCACAACCTAAATTTGAATGCTAGAAGTTGTAGAAATTAAGGAAAGTGGTTTAATTTATGGCTGACTGAGTAGTGGGTCCAATGCAATGGTGTCTGGCTTCCTGCCTGGACATACCATGTGGGGTTCAGATGATAGGGTGGAGTGAAAGAAGAGGGGGCACACCACTGTCTGTTTGCTGGCGAGCGAAACAGACAGCAGTTTGGTCCACAAGTTATCTATTTATTTTAAACTTTGTATTCTACGTAGTGATCCTTCCTTCTTTGCCACGGTGATATTGATGTAAAGAAGACAGTTTTTTTTTTGTGGTGCTGCTATTGTGGAGCAGAATCAACGACTATCCAAAGGACGACTTTTTTTTTTCCCTCTCTCAGCTCTCTCGGGATATAAAAGAAACCACCAGTGACATCAGAGAGAAAAATCTAGGCTAATGAAATATCCAGATGCCAACATTCACCACAGCCATTTACTGACTAGTCAGGTTTGATATGTTAAAAGGGTGTTTTTTTTTCTTCTGTTCCTGTAATTGTCTTTTGGCATACTTCAATATGTTGACATGTTGTGTCGTATTTTTTAATTAAAAATAAAATGATGACACTGTGAATATCAGCTGGAGAAAGCTTTTTTACCCTGCTCTATGTTGTTGTCATTGCCCCACTTCTATCAGCCAAGAGCACAATCCTTTCAGTCCTTGTCGTGGGAAAGACTGAAAGACTGAAATTACATCGCTCTCATGGTGGACTATTTTGAGCTCCCAAAGAGAGTGGCAGAGGGCAGGCGGCAGGTTCTAGTGACTACTTCGTACTTGAGCAGGAGAATCCCTGTGGTCCCCGCACGTCTGCAGCCCTTTTACTGCTCCAGCACTTTGTGGTTTTGACAAAGAGTGGAGAGAAAGAATGCTGTGTGCCACATCACCAGGTCAGTGTGACAGCACTCCCATGCGATGGCCAGGTTTGTGTTAAGTGTGTGTTTGTCTTAACTTTATCAACCTGATGAATAGCTGAAATCCTTTCGACTAACGGGTATTGTCAGCGTATGTGCCGGGACATAAATAGCACTTTTAAATAATTAATACAATTAAATTATACATTTTATTTTAAAAAGCCAAAAGAAAAAAGAAACACTCTTAACCATTTTAAATATTGTCTGTTTGTCAAAGCCTAAAATGTTCTCCTGCTGAAATTGATTCTAAATTAAGCCTGTCTTTATTTCTGCCAAAGTAATAAATAGTATTTACTTTGATGTTTTTGGTTCTTTTTAGTTTAAAAATAAAATACAGCTTCGACACAGTAAATGTTAGCTCTAATAGTAAAGTGACAATAGTAAAAATGACATTTATACACGGGTAAACTAAGGGAGTTCATAGGTCAGATAGTCATGTGTATGGTGTCCATGTGGCGTTTGATCACCATGTGGGTGCCCCCTAACCCTGCTGAAAAGAGTGGGTCCCCAGCTTCATGTGTGATGAATGAGACGTTTGTTTCCTGGGGCGAGGCATGAGTAACTATGTGTGGCATCTGTCTAGTTTAAATTTAGTGTAACCAAAGTGACCACTGGCTGCACTGTATCAACATGTGCATTTCACCAAACCGAAATTAATTCAACTGAAATTTTTGAAAATAAAAATTCTTCTTTATTTTGAACACCCAGTTTTACTTTTCTACTGAGAAAATTCAAGTTGGATTTCTGTTTTATTTTTACAGTCTACCTCTAAATGTATTTATGTTGCTTTTGAAAATTTTTCCGTTACTGAGTACATCTGCTAAAAAGACTCAGCACATCACTGGATAGTTATGAGAAGTAATTGAGAAGTAATTGTTTGTGTGCATCTTTTTAAATGATTAATTGGAAACTATTTGCAAAATTGTGATCTTTTCAAAAGTCTATCCCAAATCTGTATGCTATGCTTAAATTTTTACAGGGTTAGTTGACGAATCCCAATCCGCCCCATGGGGCTGATTTGAGCTTAGTATAGCCCAAAACTGGTATGTAGATTATGTGCTGCTACAGTCATATTCAAGGGCATTACACACCAGTTGTCAATATAGATTTTAGCTGTAAAAATTTGTCTCGTATAAATCTAAATTTACAGCGCCATCTGTAATACAATTTAATACAAGATGCTGCAGAAAGGCGAGAATAATTTATTTCGTATTTATGGATTGTCTTGAAAATCAAACAAATGTTTAAATATTTGTCCGTTTCTTTTCATGTAACCATGTAAAAATTTGTGTCCTGATGTTTTGGGTATGATTACACAAATAATTTTTTTTTCACAGAATTGTTAATTTAGAGTATAATTAGTTCCCATGTTTTTGATGCCCTTTTACCTCAATGTAGCGGATGGTCTTTTTTGGAAAACTAGTAAAACTCTATGTATTCAGTGCAGTTTTCCCACTTATAGATTTTTTATTTTGTAAAGCAATTAAATGTTCTTGCACTTGCCTGAAGATTGATGTGTGAAGATGTCTGCTCAAACAAGGATTGAAGAGAAATAAAAACAACTGCCCAATTTTTCATTGTTCAATCTTAAGCCAGATGGCCAGAAAGAGCATTAGAGAACATTACATGCACATCAACAGGAGCAAACTATTATTTGCTAGCTGAACAAAACAGAACATTACAGGCACATTAATCAGGAAGAATGGCTCTGTGGGTAGGGCCAGCAACCGGGTTTGATCCTCCTGCCCAGAGTTCATGCTGAGGTGTCCCTTTGCAAGACAGCGAATCCCCAATTTCTCTTGATGTTTTTTTGCGCCTTGCATGGCGGAGTCCACCATCAGGTGTGAATGGGTGGATAAGAGCTACAATGTAAAGTGCTTTGAGTACCAACGCAGGTAGAAAAGTACCGTATAAATAGAGTCTATTTACCATTTTAATGAAAAGAGTATTTATGCATTTGTGTCATAGCTTTTGGCAAAATATTTTACAGTCAATATTTGAACCACTGGAAAAAAAATACCAGAGAAAATTATCTGGAGACAAAATATTGATGTAAAGCAAATGGCAGAGTTTACGTAAACAAAATCCGAAAATTTCTCTGTGTCCATGGTGCTGAACATCCCTCAATTGACATGTCCAGAATCGCTCCTGGATGAGAAGTTTGAAATAAAGTAGACAAAATAAGAGTATGAATAAAAAGAAAGGAGATAAAACAACTTCTGCAATCTGGCAGGCATAAAGTGCTGTGAAAAGGGTTTTGCCTCCTTCCTGATTTCTGTGTTTCTTGCATATTAATCCCTCACAAAGGTTTCAGATAATCAAACCAATTTTAATATGACCCAAAGACAAACCTGGAAAATACAAAATGCGGTTTTAAAATGATAAAATTTACTAAGGTACAAAAAAATTCAAACCTAACTGGCCCTATGGGAAAAAGAAATTGCACAAAATAGCTCTTATTAATCACAGTTTTAGGACTGTTAAGTTCAGTTTCACAGGCCACACCCAAATCTGATTGCCATCATCTTGGTCAAATCAAGAAATCACTTAGGACCTTTCAGACAAAGTGAAGTTGGCTACAAAGTCTCAAGAAGCAAAGCGCATCAATCTATGACCTAAATAAATTCAAGAACAAATGAGAAAAAAAGTCATTGAAATCTATCAGTCCGGAAAAGGGTACAAAGCCATTTCTAAGGTTGTAGGGCTTCAGCATCCCACTGTCAGAATCATTGTTCAGAAATGGAAAAGACTGGGAACAGTGGCAGACCAACTAAGATTGCTTCAAGAGTGCAGTGACAGCTCATCCAGGAGGTCATAAAAGAAACATAGATAACATCCAAAGACCTGCAGGTCTTGCTGACCTGACTCAACTATAAGATAGACACTGGCCAAAAATAGCATCCATGGGGATATTCCCAGAAGGAAAGCCCTTCTTTCACACACAAAACATAAAACAAAAACACCCACTAAAGCTCATCTCGCATTTGCCAAAAAAGTATCTTGATATACACAAGACTTTTGAAGAAGTAACAGCATTTGATAAAAAAGAAAATGATGCCAACAGTAAGGCACGGTGATGTGAGTATGATTGTTTGGTGCTGCTTTGCTGCCTCAGGACCAGAACTTGCTGTGATAGATGAAATAATAAATTCTGCTATTAACAAGAACAACCTGAAGAACTTCTGGCCATCAGTTTGTATACTCAAACTCAAGTACTATTGGATCATGCAACAAAACAACAATCCAAAACATATTAGTAATGCTACCTCTGAATGGCTAAAAAATAAGACCAAAATGAATGCTTTGGAGTGGCCAAGTCAATGTCAAGAATTAATTCTAATTTTAAATCCAATTTATTAATCTGGGTGACATACTGGAGGGTTTTCACTGCTAGAAAATCCTCCAGTATGGTAGAGTCAAAACAATTCTGCAAAGAAGTGATGTATTATATCCACAACAAATGATCACAAACGCTTGATTTCAGATATTGCTATCAATGGTGGTAAAACTCGCCATCAGGGGGCAATTACTTTTTTACGTAGAGACGGATACGTTTGGGGGTTTTGTGCTCCAATAAATTTAATCGTCATTTAAAAACTGCATCTTGTATTTTCTTGGATTGGCTTTGTGCAATAAAAAAATTGGTTTGATTATCCAAAAACTTTGCAAGTCATAAATATGCAAGAAAGTTAGAAATTAGGAAAGGGGCAAATACTTTTTCATGGCACTGTATGGAGAAAAAAGTTTCTAAAACATGAAGGCGGTATGCATATTTTTGACACATTTGGACTTTTTTAGATTTAGCATGACTAAGACAAAGTGCAACAACGGCATTATTCTTAAAATTTGTGGTTAGGAATTACTTTATAAACTCAAATAAACAATCCCAAACTTAGTAAAAGGCTGTTTTTTTTTACAAAATTCATCAAGTTTAAAACTCTAGATTTCAAGCAGATATATTCCGCTTCCAGTTATGTTTCTTTTGGGGGGAAATTAAAGCCTTCCTGTGCGCTCCTTGATTATTTCCTGCTCGTTTTTTTTTTCTTTCTTTTAGCCGATTACAAGCGTGATAATGTGAACCGCGACCTTTAAAAAGAATAATTAGCCTTTGAGGATTCTCTTTATCTTTTTTTTAGCATCAATTTGTATTTTTTATTTTAAAACAATCAACATGTTTAAAGAAATAAGCACATAAAAGCATGCAACATTATAGTTGTTTTTAGTCTTTCAATAAGTCAAGGGTGCGAGAACCAATTGAATGAGAAGAGATTTTCCTGCAGGAAACATTTTGTTAAATTAGTTAATGGATGTTAAATGCTGCCGGAATTAACATATGCAGTTGTTAAACCCTGGAGTTTTGCAAACCCTTTATGACAATTTGTGTAATTAAATAAGGTTGAACAAAGAATTAAGTTTTAAAGAAGATCATTGTCAACGTTGAATGTCATGTCTTTTACTACCATGTATTGTCACCCTAACACTAAGAAGTCTAAGTTTTATAAATATTACCCTTTCTATTTCACTCTGTGTCCGCGCCCCACACCTATTTATTTGCTCGCTTAGAAAAGGAATAAAACTGTTTCTAATGTCCTTCAGTATTGCTTTCTCTTTGCCATTCCCCCTCTCACTGATTGACTTTTTTTCAGCCACATGCACTGTCGGTTCTGACAGATTGTTTAAATGTCACCCCTGTTAGAGCAGTACCCTATGATGTTATCTGCTCTGGGTTATTACAGGCCGCTAGGCTGCATATGTTTGTTTCAGAGCCCACTCCTAATATATTCTGTAGCTCTCCGAATCCACCACAAATTGATCCGTATGCCAAGCAAGTTAGTGATACTGCTAATAGATAAGCTTCTTATTTTTTTTGTGTAAGTTACTTACGTTGCTGATGCACTGGAACACAAAAACATTTAGCATTATTGTCAAGCCAAAGTTCTGACATATCTTTGTCTCTCTGATGTACACACAAAAATAAATTGATTGAGGATGTCCCCCAAAGTGCTGGCATACCAGAATGCATCTTGGTGAAATTATAAAGACAGAAACTTTGTTGTTTCATTCAATTTCAGAAATGAATGAAGTAGAACATGCTAGATTACAGTCAGTATTTTGGTGCAAAGAGTTAAGGCACTCTAGAGATGTGTCAAAAGAATCTTGATATGTGGGTAGGTATTTAGTTCAGGTGGTTACTTGGCACTCTGTTTATCCCATAATGTTATCTCGGCATGAGATTGTTAATTAGGTGCTTAATTTAGCTGCCGGCATATGTTAGCATTGGCTTAGACAGGCATTGTTAAGCCTCTGTTGGGCACAGAGTCTTCTCCTTTTGATATAACCCTAACATAACCATACAAGATAAGACGATAAGAAAGAATCTACTTATGCCAGATTCATTGAAAATCTAAATCAGAGGAATCTGTTGTATTTTTGCTTACTCCAACTTGAGTGGATAGAGCAAACCTCTATGATAGTCCTGTATGGTTCAGAAATCCCTTTTTGTCACTCTACATTTTTGATATGGAGACCCGGTCACCTACACTCACAGGGATCACCAGTGGGTCTGGCTAAAATCCAACCAGCAAGGATTAAAGTCACAGGTGAAGGCCAAGTTCCGCAATACATGCCTGCAAGTGTGTCACAGTGTCTGTGTTTAGAAACTCAGAACACCTACCAGACGGAGGCTTCTGAAAAAAAAAAAAGTAGTAATGGAGGAAACTGTCATTCTAGGGCAAGTAATAACTACAAACATTAAAAAAATCTTAAATATTTAAAAAAATAAAAATGTTTCCATGTTGAGAGACGGATTATTTATTTTATACATTTATGAAACTGTGTTCTTTGAGTCACTGCAAAATTCTGAGCTCTTATCAGCTGAACATTTTCTTCCGTGAGGCATCCTGACCAGATGCCTGATCAGCCCCATTTGACTTCTCTCGATTCGAAGGAGCAATTACTTTACTCTATGCTCCTTTGGATTTCAGAGCTCCTCACCCATTCTCTGAGTGAGAGTTTGGCCACTTTGCGAAGGAAGCTCATTTTAGATGATTTTGGGTGGGATTTTGTCCTTTTGGTCACCACGCTTAGCTGGTGATCTTAGGTGAGGATAGGAATGTAGATTGACTGGTAAATTAATAAATTGAGTGCTTCGCACATGAAGACAGCTTGGGCAATTTTTTATGATCCCTCCAGAATCCTGAAGAGGGTAATAATGATAATGCATTGAACTTTTATAGCGCTTTTCTAGACACTCAAAGACGCTTTACATACAGTATATATGCATTATTCATTCACTCCATACAATCATTCACACACACAACATTCATTCATTCCTGATGATGGGAGCTACCATGTAAGGCGCAGACCACTATCATCAAAAGCAACTAGGGGTTTGGTGTCTTGCTCAAGGACACCTCGGCATGGACTCTGGGCGGGGGATCGAACCTGCGACCTTCCGGTTATGGAGCGGTCGCCCTACCCACTGAGCCATCCTTCCCTACCCAGGGTACAGACGTTGTCCGTAGTTTAACAATCGGGATGGATACCTTACCCCAACTCGTCAATCCGAGACCCACCCATTCAGCAGACCCTGCTCTCCAGTACTCCTGAATGGACATTTCCAGGGAGGGTAAGGATTGGGATCCCTCTGTGGTTGGAGTGAACTCTCCAGAATCTCTGGAATTGAGAAAAAGGAACAGCAACCAACTATTCCATTCAACCCTTTGCCTCGTACCATTATATTTGGGCAGCATTTTATTCAAGTTCTATGAAAAAGGGTAATATTTTTGTTCTACTTTATTTAACGTTTCATTCTTCATTTATTGATATCCTTGTAGTTGTTGTGTGTAAAGAAATTTTTGCTGTAAAAAATATTTAGATCACTTCACTTTTCTCTTTTTTTAAATACAAATAGTATAACCTGGTCATTTAGTTTCAAAATATTGTATTGATATGTGCATTAATGTTTGAATGACATCCATGCCATGATGCTTATCTTGCATGCTGTGTTGTCAATTTTGCTCTGGTCTGTTGACCAGCAGCTCTTGAAGAGAGCAGAAAGAGGAGATGGTGCTAAACACAAAGCCCTCTGTACAGGGGGTGTAAGCAGAGACTGTTCTAATCAACCTGCTTGCCCACCACAAAGGGAATCCTGGCTTAGATTACCTTCTTGCTCCAGCACCACATGGCACTGGGGCTCGTTGGTAACCTAAGACTGTAATATATGGTGAGACCATGTGCATATACAAATAAGTGCACACAAACACTCCCTTGCAAATTCACATGCGCACACACCATGGTGAACAAGACAGAAACAATCACAGGTGTTCAGGAACATAGAGAGATGCCTTTTCTTTTACACTTTACTTCTGGCCCATTTTCAAAAAATGTTTGATTCTAGTTAATAGTACATAGAAAATTAAGTGCATTAAGTTGGAGTCTGCAAATGGTACAGTGAGTTATGTTAACCGGCCAAACTTTATTGGAAGTATTCTTTGACCTTTTTAGAAATGTGACACAAATGTTCCAATCATTGATGCAGTGACGTCTGAAGACAACAGCCATCCATTAAAGATCTTTGCCGTTGTGTCTGATATGTAAAAACTTTCCCAATTTGGATGTCTTTTCAAAACACAATATAAAGTACATGACTCAAGTAGCAGAACTTGATTACAGTATGTGGTATTGGAGCATATTGTGTTTGACTTTTCCCACAATCCTTTGGTTTTTATTTTGTACAAATTTGAAAAATATACTTTTTGTTCAAATTTGCGATGCATGTAATTACCTAAAGCAGCAATGGCCATCTTCTCTGAAGAAGAAAAATCTTATCGTCTTTTTCATGGAAAAGATGGGCTCTTGCAGAATGTGGGTCTATGTGTGATTGCAGGTCACAGGAACCTGACACAGTTAGTGTACAGTAAGTTGAGGAGGAAAGGACAAAGTCTTTATAGATTAACCCACAACTTAGAATCCCGGGCAGTGCAACGTTTGCCAGAAACCTGTAGAGCTTTGTGTTTAGGTGCAATGGTGAATGCTACCGTCACCAATGGATCAAGCCGATCCCTGTGGTTACCGTGAGAACACAGTGGTCTTGGTGGTGTGTCACAAACATCCTCCAATCCTTGCTTCGCTAAAACATCTCACAGTGAAGCGGAGTTATTATTAGCTTAGGTACAGCAAAGCCTCTTAGAGATCTTTATTTAACCAGATTGGCTGTCTGATGTATGGACACTTGAGGAGTGTGTGACGCACAGGGCTTTCAGGAACAGGGCAAGGGCTTTGGAACCAAGGCCATTGATAAACCATCGGTACTACTACTTGCACTTCTCCTCTCTGACCTCGTCTCCTAAGGTGACATGAGTTTGGCTTTGATAAGGGGGTTTCCCACAATCCCCACCCCTTTCCTTGCACAGGGTTTAAGGTAGCAGGATAAAATTAACTCAGGGCAAGGAGAGGACGATGGGCCCAGCAATAAAGTTTCCCCCGACACCTTTTTAAGATTTTCTATGGTAAATAAACAAAAATGGTTGAAATGGCATAATTTGAGAAAAGCTAACTATGCTAGTTATAGTTTGTTCAAAGGGCTTTAATTTGATAAACATGGACTATTTATGGTGTTATGAAAAATTTTAATGAATTCTTTTTGCATTTTTACTTAAATCTGACTTTACTGGTTGGACTAATTGTCAAGATTGACCATTTTCGATTTAGTTTGGTGCAACTCTTGGAATTGTTCATTGCTGAAGGTGTATCTTGTATTTTGATTAAGAATGTGTCTGCTATACTTGACAAAAAAATCCCTGGCAAAGACATTTATGGTAGGGTAAACATGAGTATTTTTTTTTTGTTCAGGGCTATTTTATGTCAGAATATTAAAGGCATAAAATATTAGTGTCTGGCTGAAAAAAACCTTTATGTTGTTTCATTTCTGTTCCACAGCATTTTTTTAAAAGCAAGTTCACTTACAAATGTCCATTTAAGAAAGAACACTGATGAAATTGTCTGTTGTACATTTCCAGTTGTTTAATTGCAAAGTTTCTTCAGAAACAGAAACAATGCAGTTCACTAAATTGGCTCATTCATTTCAGTATTTTCTTCTTTTTAGCAAATGAAGGCAATTCAATTAATTTCTATGTCAGCTTTTTGGTAATGATCCTTCTTTGGATGTATTGAAATACAAGAGAAAAAAATTGTGGAAACCATAAGCATAACTTATGCACATTCTCCAGTTGTGTACATCTTTCCCCTTCTGTTAAAAGATCTCCAACCAGTCAGGAAGTGGTTTAAGAACATCTGACGGTGTCCCGGAGTGTCTTGTAGTCAGGAATAAGCGTTCAGTTTTGGTAACTGTGGGTTGTAAAAGATTTTTGTGGATTTGTGCTTCCTTTCTTGGCTGGATGAATACCTCTCTTTTTGTTATCTTCATGAGCTTTTAATTATGAGTTCAAGCAGAATTTGGTCGTCTCATTCTTAGCAATGTAAAAGAAAAGATTGCTGTTGTGAAAAAAGTTCGAACATGGCTTTCAATTATGTTGGAGGATTGTTTGCACTTCAAGTGGTTAGGTATTCTACGAACATACTTTTTATTTTGTTTCGATCCTTGTTAGTGAGGAATTTTTGACTAAACCCAAAAAATGACATGCATAGTTGTCTAAACAATATAATGAAACTGAACAAAAGCTGACATAATTTGTTGAATTCATACAAAAAAATTGTTCAAGCTGTGGCAGCAAAAAGTTTTTTGTTAAATTATATACTTTTTAACCCAATGACGATGATAACAAAAATATGGCATGGCGAGAAATCTCATGTAGACAAAAGAGCACAAATGATACATATTGAAGTAAACAAACCGTTTTCAGTGCAATACATAGTTCACATTAGCATTACCTTGTAAATCAATGTTTCTCTTTATAGTCACAGTGACACACCAGGTATCTTTACTGTACTTCTAAAATTGATCAAACATGACATTGTTGCCAAGTTCACTTTAATTTGCTCGAGCAATTCCTCTTTGACACTTGAGACAACCGTTAAATCAGGATTTCCACTTTACAAAAAGTCACACTTTCTTTTCCCTCTTTTTTTTTTGTTTTTGCTCTTTCGCACACTGCCAGTCCAGTGAGTTGTGGTGTCAGACGATCCATCGCTGGGTCTTGTGACAGACCGACCAGACCAGAGAGAAACTGAGCAGCTATAAATAAAGAACTTGCTGCTGTTGTTGTTGTGGCAATTGGATGGAAATTTGACACAGCAGATGTCCTTCCTTTTCCAAAAATGTTTTTAGCATTTTATTTACTTTCTCTTTAGACTTCTCTTTAGGTTTGTGATATTATTGAAATGTTATACTTTGAAGTTATTTAGGAAATATCTGGAAGCATTGTGTAATGATGTCACAACCGTATCCTGTATCGGCAACACTGTGGTTGGAGCTTAGTTTGGTGAAGTAGGTTCACATTGGTTTATAGTTACATTCTAGGCATTTTATGGTTGATGAGAATTTTTAAGAATTTGTTTTTATTACAGTTTAAATGCTATCAAACCTAATGACAGATGATGTTTGTATTGGCTTTTTCTGTGAATAAATATTGTAGTGTCATTTTTGGACAGAAACGATTGCATAATTATATTTTATTCGATGCTACATGCAGATGCATTTTGGGACATTTCGAGATGTGGAAATAGCCCCTTCCTAAATTTGTAATATCAGTTTGAGCAATTAATATTTCACATAAAAAAGAGTGAGAAAGTTCTCAGGGTAGTGTATTCCCAACGGCAGCAGCAGAGCCTATCCAGTAGAAGTATATTGATAAACTCTAACCCAACAGTGCCAATGCACACAATGGGGTCTTGTCTATTTGTTTGTGTGTGGGTGTATTTATGTGTATATAAGCTGACTATGCCGGATGACCTTTGGTATAAATAGCTTGCTGGCTCTTGCTGTGATGACAGCCGACAGCACGCACCGTTGTGTGAATTTATTTTCTGAGTAGTGCTGTTCATCGGTTATCCCTCTTGGAACAATGCCTATATGCCTGCTTGCTACCCAGCAACACTCTGGCCTCTAATTTCCTGAAAGGGAACTCAAGCGCTAACTCTGGATAGAATTATGTAAATGTTTTGATTGGTTTTTGTACCGGGAGTTGCATCTATGTACAGTGGTGGTCAAAAGTTTACATACACTTGTAAAGAACATAATGTCATGGCTGTCTTGAGTTTCCAGTTATTTCAACAACTCTGATTTTTCTCTGATATAGTGATTGGAACAGATCCTTCTTTGTCACAAAAAACATTCATGAAGTTTGATTCTTTTATGACTTTATTATGGGTAAACTGAAAATGTGACGAAATCAGCTGGGTCAAAAATATACATACAGCAACATGAATGAGCAATTTTGGAGACTTAGAAAGTTGTGTCAATGACATGAGCTTCATAGCATGACCTCTTAACTTCTTGTGAGTGATTATGAGTGACTACAGCTGGTGACTTCTCTGAGGCCATTTAAAAAGGGCTCATTGGATAAAAACACCCACAAACGCTACAATGGGAAAGTCAAAGGAGCTCAGCACAGATTTGAAAAAGAGAATCATTGACTTGAACAAGTCAGGAAAGTCACTTGGAGTCATTTTAAAGCAGCTGCAGGTTCCAAGAGCAACAGTGCAAACAATTGTTTGTAAGTATAAAGTGCATGGCACTGTTTTGTCACTGCCACGATCAGGAAGAAAACGCAAGCTGTCACCTGCTGCTGAGAGAAAACTGGTCAGGAGGGTGAAGAGTCAACCCAGGAGAACCAAAAAGCAGATCTGCCAAGAATTAGAAGCTGCTGGAACACAGGTGTCAGTGTCCACAGTCAAGCGTGTTTTGCATCGCCATGGACTGAGAGGTTGCCGTGCAAGAAGGAAGCCCTTGCTCCAAAAGCGGCACCTTAAGGCTCGACTAAAGTTTGCTGCTGATCACATGGACAAAGATAAGACCTTCTGGAGGAAAGTTCTGTGGTCAGATGAAACAAAAATTGAGCTTTTTGGCCACAATGTCCAGCAATATGTTTGGAGGAGAAAAGGTGAGGCCTTTAACCCCAAGAACACCATGCCTACCATCAAGCACGGTGGTGGTAGTATTATGCTGTGAGCCTGTTTTGCTGCCAATGGAACTGGTGCTTTACAGAGAGTCAATGGGACAATGAAGAAGGAGGATTACCTTCAAATTCTTCAAGAAAACCTGAAGTCATCAGCCCGAAGGTTGGGTCTTGGGCGCAGTTGGGTGTTCCAACAGGACAATGACCCCAAACACACATCAAAAGTGGTAATGGAATGGCTAAATCAGGCTAGAATTAAGGTTTTAGAATGGCCTTCCCAAAGTCCTGACTTAAATCCCATTGAGAACATGTGGATAATGCTGAAGAAACAAGTCCATGTCAGAAAGCCAACAAATTTAACTGAACTGCACCAATTCTGTCAAGAGGAGTGGTGAAAGATTCAACCAGAAACTTGCCAGAAGCTTGTGGATGGCTACCAAAAGCGCCTAATTGAAGTAAAAATGGCCAAAGGACATGTAACCAAATATTAGCATTGCTGTATGTATATTTTTGACCCAGCTGATTTCGTCACATTTTCAGTTTACCCATAATAAAGTCATAAAAGAATCAAACTTCATGAATGTTTTTTGTGACAAAGAAGGATCTGTTCCAATCACTATATCAGAGAAAAATCAGAGTTGTTGAAATAACTGGAAACTCAAGACAGCCATGACATTATGTTCTTTACAAGTGTATGTAAACTTTTGACCACCACTGTATGTATAGTATGTTGCTGTTTGAAAACACGACTAAAGCAAGATGAAAAGAGACAGTGATGGATAGTTTGTTCACAAGGATGTAAACCTATGAGGTGTTTAGGAATATCTTGTTAACACAACATTGCAAAAATTTTTGGTGTAGTTATGCAAAAAGTATTGATTGATAATTATTAGTGTTTTTGCTAGACATACAACAGATGTCCCATCTCATACCTAATCCAGTCATTCGAAACTCTTGACCCTTTTTTTTTCAAATTAATCCAAACCATTAACTGCAAATGCTCATATTATCTTAGAAAGTCAGAAAGTTAAGCTACAGCTGAAAAAATTCAACGATAGACTTCAGAGAACAAAAGTCTGGTGAAGTGTACATGAATCACGTCCAATAAAATTGTCCAGCTGGTTGCATCATTGTGGTGTTTATTATTTATTGGTTTATTGACGGGTATTTAATCAACTGTTTTAAATTCCTGCAATTTTGAAAACATTCAAAAAGAATGTCATTATGTTATTTTCTTAATAAACAAAAGAGAAGAACCATTTATGAAACAGGAAAGAAGTGAAAGAGACTCTACCATTGCTGTGTCGTAACCTTTTTCTTTTTCTTCTTTTCTAGACCTGGACCCTGATGATAACACATCATTCTTTATTCTAAATATGGGACAGCCTCAGTCAATGGTCACTAATCACCAACCAATTGGCTTACCTCGCCATGGCATGCACTCCCACCCTCAAGTTATCAACACTTCACCACGGCCCCCATCACACAAACCAGGATCAGAGCTAAGCTACGAGACGCAAGACTGCAAATATGGCTCCTCCCCTCTGCTACACTCTGCTCCCGTGGAGGCACCGAAGGCGTTCGAGTGCCCCAGCATACAGATCACCTCCATCTCCCCTAGTTGCCAGCAGGAAATGGATGCCAATGAAGGGGAACTCAGGGCCAACGATCCCGATGGAGATTATCATGGAGACAGGCCCTTGTCGAGAGATCACTTGTATCTGCCATTGGATCACTCATACCGGGAATCTTCTCTTAGCCCTAGCCCATGCAGCAGCTTGTCCTCCAGGAGCTGGTTTTCTGATGCTTCCTCTTGTGAATCCTTTTCACATGTCTACGATGATGTTGACTCAGAGCTGAATGAAGCAGCTGCTAGGTTTACATTGGGCTCTCCGCAAACTTCACCTGGCTGTGCCTCCCCTCAATCAGGTGGTGGGGTCCTAGAGGAGCAGCCCCACTGGCAACACCATCACCCTCCCTTTGTACACCAATCTCCCTCCGTTAACTTGTCTCCCCGACAGTCTCCCTGCCATTCACCACGTACTAGTGTGACTGATGAAAACTGGCTCAGCCCGCGGCCGCCTTCCAGGCCCTCTTCACGTCCCACTTCACCTTGTGGTAAAAGGCGCCACTCCAGCGCTGAAATTTGTTATCCCAATTCATTGTCTCCTCATCACTCACCCACACCCACACCAGGACATTCGCCAAGGGGTAGTGTGACAGAAGACACTTGGGCTGGAAGTCCCTCTGTCGGCATGTCACCTTTTCAGTGCTGCCCATCAGAGACTGACATCCCATCAAAGACAAGAAAGACTTCCCAGGACAGAACAGCTATGCAGAGTGGGAAGGGGGACTTAGGGCTTGATGACCAAGGAAGTATGTCTCCTAATCTGGACTCTCCCTCAGATGAATCTCTACATAATCTGAAGAAGGATGGTCCTATGGAACAGTTTCTTTCTGTGCCATCCCACTTCTCATGGAATAAACCCAAGCCTGGTCACACACCTATATTCAGGTAAAGTTGCCATTTTTGAGGGATCAAGATAAACTTTGGTGTTGTTGATTGTGGTCCTGGAAAAAGCAGAGAGTTGCAGAAGGTGTCATTGTTACGTTATCATTGATAAGAAAGAGTGATCTAATGAAGCTATGTTCTGAAAATGACGTGCTAAAGGCAAAATTAGCAAAGTAGTCTACTCAATTATTTTTTTCCACTTATTACAGATGTTTAAAGGCTGTAAAACCATTTACTAAATATTTGATAGATTAATCTCTGACTGACATTAATATGATCACACTTTTACATCTGGTTTGAGTTCCATTCATTTAATCTTCTGAAACCATGTGGGATAGTTCAATGCTTTGGAGAAAATTAATGTGTAGAACAATATCAGCTTCAATTACAATAGAAAGGCCAGGTGCACCTGTGTGTGTGTGTTTGACAAAATCAAATGGAGATCATAAAACTGTACTGTATATTTCTCTGTAGAAATTTTATCAAAACAAATATTCAGCTACAAATGATCCTGTTTTACTGCATTTTCTTTCAAAAATAAATATCCACCATATTTTTTTCTCCAGACCGGAAAAAAAATGGCCTTAAGCAGGTTCATAGAAATGAGAAAAGAAATAGATGCTATTTTACATTTTTAGGCACAAAAATGGGGGCGATAGGAGGAATCTAAAAAATTATTTAGTTCACCCTACATATTGACCCTATTTGTGCAAGCTGCTCAAATATTGAATATTATTGCTTATAAAAGTGTACTCAATCACCTTTTTAAACTTGTGTGAAACAAATTTTAAACTCACTAAGATTTTATCAATTTTTACTTTATTTTTGCTTCAGAGGAGAGCTCTTTCATTTACAGTACTTTCCTACAATCGAAAACTGCGCCTTGTACATAGAATAAACGCTTTTGCAGTTTGAGCTGAAAGATGAAAAGACTGAAAGATTTTATGAGATGCAACTCACGCACTCATTTACTAGAAATGGGAAAATTTATTCCAAACTTTCCTTCTATGATGAATTCATAAACTAATAGTAATTACATCTGGTTGTTTATCTCATGGCGGCACAGTGGTGTAGTGGTTAGCACAGCAAGAAAGTCGAAGAAGGTTTCGAGTCACAGGTGGTGACGAGACTTGGAACACTGGCTTTTCTGTGTGGAGTTTGCATGTTCTCCCTGTGTATCCGTAGCTTTTCTTCAGATACTCCGATTTCCTCTCACACTCCAAAAACATGCATGTTAGGTTGATTGGCCACAAGGAAATTTCCCCTAGGAATGAGTGTGTGTGGATGGTTGTGTGTGTGTGTTTACATGTACAGTATAATTCCACTGTGCAATGGATTTAGTATTCCGCAGACCTTAGAAACATTTGCAAAACAACTATTTTAGGAAAATATTTACCTGTTTATCCACAATTTCTTAGAATTTCCAACCCTTTTTCATGCTTCAAGTGGCAACTCGAGTATCAAACTGGGGTACCAGCTGCTTTTGGTTGATTAACAATTTCCGTTTGTAGCTCAGAAGGGTCTGGAGCACATAAAAAACTGTTTAAGCAAATGAACTAGCAAATTAAAGGTTTGCAGTCAAAGAACATGACCACTTGTTAACTCATGATCTCTTCCTCCCAATTTTTTACAGTTTTCCTCATACATTAAGATGAGATCAACCAGAGCTGGTCTAGTGGAGGTTTTTTGGTGCAAAACAAAAGCAAAACAGCCATCAAAATTGTCACATAGAACATCGGTGAGCAAAGTCCAAAGACATCATGCAAGGTGTCCACTTATTTAGATTAGCACACAGCTGATTATGTGAGGCTCTTGGCTAACTTTTGATAAATTTTGTCTTCAGATAGGTATTACATTCAGTCTTCAAGATTTCTCTGATTTTTAAAGATTTTCTTTTCCTTTTATCTTTATCTATTTTTAAAATGAGAAAAACTATGTCAATTACAATAAACATCATTTCATTAATTTAATTTGTCATACTAGTTACCATGAATGAACGTTTGTTGTCTATCTTTAAAGAAATTAGTACCAGGGTCAAGCCTTATTCGTTTTATTTTAGCTGTAATAAAGATAGAAAATTCTTTTTGATCTTTGAGAGAGGGGTAAATTATAATGGCCAATTATTAAGTGTCAGGCATTTTATTTATGGTTAATCAACCAACTTATCAATAAATGAACTTAGACCTTTGGACTGCAGTGAATTGGAGTCAATTACATAATAATAAAATACAAATATCTTAGTGATTGGTAGAAACATGGATATTCAGGATTAGTGGGCTCTCTGCTTTCGAATGTGTGTGGCAGATGAAGACATGGCCTTGTTTGTGTACACTGGCCCCCAGCGCTGTAAATCAGCACAGGGCACATATGGTAAGGAGGCTACCACACACACAGAAACATGCATAGACATAATGATTGCTCCTTTAAACTGAACACCGCACGGACAAAAACAGGGTTAGGTCTATGAGTCCAAATTTATTCACAGCGTCCCTTAGTTCAATGTAATTTCTCATGTGGCTAAAACTGGCAGAATATAATTTTTACATTATGTCCCAAACCTCTTGCAATTTGTGCAAACATACGTCCTTTTCTGTGCTTATTTTTTGTCTGATTTTAAGTAAATAAACATTTTATTAGAGCCTTACACAAGAGAAAGTCAGACGGGTGGTAGTCTTGTTTACCATGATAAAAGGTGCTGAGTTGCATGAGCATTCATGTGAGTTAGTTATGTTTTGAACAGATGGTCCAGGTGGAATGGGTGGGGTTATGTTTAAAAAAAAAGGTGTGGGAGAAAAACTAAATTGTTTAAATACTCATTGCAAAAAAACAAAAAACTTGCTGCTTTCTTAAAGTTGTAGCTGTCAAGAAATTTAATAAGCGGAAAAATATAAACTGCTCTTATACTCTGAGCAAATGTTGAGATACTTAGAAAACAGCAATCCTAAAGAACTGCAAAGTGAAAGGCAAGGTACACTCCAGACATGTTCCCAGTTTATTTCAATTATTACTTTGACACATTTGACTAATCATGCTGACATTTGAGGGAAATTTACCTATTAAGCAAAAAAAAAAAACTGAGATGAATAACGTTAAGTTTTCAAGTAATCTTTCAAGGCAACTCCTTTCCTGATTTTTTTCTCCTAGAATCATTTCTCAAATATCCCTTTGGGGATTTTTAAAGTACTTTCTATTCAATTCAATTCTCATCTTACAGAATACACTCTTTATAGATTCCTAAAAAGGTTCTTTGAATGTTTGGTGTTTGAGGAAAGAATCTACTTTTTTTTTAACAAAGCCGTTTTCATATACAGTAGTTTTTTGTGTGCCATAGCTTTATAAAAGTGTCAAAAAGAACTTGTTTGGTCCCACCCTATCTTCATTGTAAACAAAATTTAAATGCATGAACTCATCTTCTTTTTCATCTTCAAGAGTAACAAACTTAAAAATGGTTCTGTTATGTGCTACTACTTAATTGCAAGAAACCAAATCTGCTCCTTATTAAAGATTTTTATTCTTTTGGAGGAAATAATTCCTCACTAGCTTCTGTGTTTAATTTTGTTTTTGTGTGTGCATGTGTGTGTCTTAGTCCAATGCGGATATGGACAACCGGACACATTGGTAACAATCAAAATCAAAAAAAAGAACATTTTTGGAGGAAAAGGGGTTGTATGAATGTTGGAAAATTGGAAGTGGTTGGAAAACGGTTAAAAAAAGAAGAGTGAAAAGAAAGAGCAAACAAATGAAGGTAATATGGGTACTAAACAACAATAGGTTTCAAGATTCAAGAAGTTTTATTGTCATTGCATTAAAACAATGAATTTTTTTTTGGTGACTTCTTAATCAACAATGTATCGGTTGTTAGTTGTATTTTGTTGTTGCATGTGTGTGTTTGTGAGTACTTGTGTGTGTGTGGATCTGCAGTGAGTAATGGACTAGTGTTCTGAGTTGGGTAACAGCATTTTCACAGCCATGGCAATGAAGGTATTTCTTATCCAAGAGCTCTGGGTCTACCAGTTGGAACAGTGGAGAGTATCCTGTCACGGATTTTTTTGCCCTTTCGAAGGCAACTTTTGGTATGAATTTCCTCCAGGTGTGGGAGTGAGGAGCCAATGATCCACTCGGCAGTCTTGATAACCCGTTGCAGTTGTTTTTTCTCATGCACTGTGCAGCTGGCGTACCTTACTGTGCATCCATAGGTCAGGACATTCTCTATCCTGCAGCGGTAGAAGTTCCTCTTCTTCACCATTGATATTTAGTCCTGAGTGTGGTCATTGTTCTCCTAAAGTCAGTTATGATCTCTATTGTGTTCCTGATGTTGAGTTCGTGGTGGTTGTCAATGCACTGGGCTTTGAGCGTTTGGACCTCCTCTCTGCATGGAGTTTCATTCTCATTACTGATCATTCCAGCAAGGGTTGTGTTGTCAGCAATATTGATGAGGGCGTTGGATCACTGGGTGGCCACAAAGTCATGTACAGTGTGTACATGAGAGGACTGAGGACACAGCCCCTGGGGAACACTTGTGTTGAGGAAGTGATGGTCCCCATGCTGGGGTCCGTTGGTCAGGAAGTCCTTTATCCAGTAAGAGTGGCAGGTTTCTAGTTATCAGGTGTCAAAACCAGATTGTTTTTGTGCTAAAACAAATGACAAAATCATGCCATTGTTTATTTAAACATAAAATATTCCAAATGTTGAAACTAACTGGAGAAAAAAATTATATATGAAAAAGTGTTGTACAAGTCATACAACACCAACATCTTGTGAGTACAAAAAATTCCACATCATTCTATATGTTTGAAATTTTTTGAGAAACATGTACATTTTGCATATTGTTTGCCAAATTTGGTTTATTATTATCAAACATAAAGGCTTGATTAATTTCTGCCTAATTTGATTTGCTAATTGTCCTATTTCTTTCAAATGTGTGAGGATCAACAACCATTGAGTATGTAAGCCACCTAATCTAAAGAAAGACGGTGAGGGTTTAGTGGCTATCTTACCTACCAGAAGCAGGGTACACCCTATGCAAGGGTCTTGTTTTTTTCAACAGTGCCATCATTTTCTTTTGCCTGTGGGAGATCGTAATCATCTTTTTTATTTACCCATTTGTTCAAGTATGTACCGGAGGACATGTTCCAAATGCATTTCTGTCATGAACTGAGACATTTACTATGCTAACTATAGAATTTAAAATATTGCTTCAGGCATTTTTCCCTTTATTTTGGGGAATGTATGGACTGATCTTGAAACCCTGGAGGCATAATAGTTTGTTCTTTCTTGGGAAGATTAGAAACTTCCTTGAATGCTTTCCACTTGTAAAAAAAAAAAAAAAAAAAAAAAGTTTCTCCGGGTACGTTTTGTGTTAGCAAGCAACTGAACACAACAAACTGGCAAAATGACAACTTTCAGATACTTACTACTGAGTGCATTTGGTAAGCAGTGCAGAAACTGAAGGAGTAAAGTATTTAGTTTTGCACTAAATGATTCTTCACTTGTCACATTAACCTTTATTTAGAAAAGATGATACAATGTGTTTTCTAAATTAGTGCAGATGCTATGAGTCAGCCAGTGAAGATGTAGTGACTTCCCAAAAGTTATTACGATTGATAAAAGACATGAAACAAAAAAATATACCAAAGAACCTGTCAGGGTTTTTAGGGATGTGGAAGAAAGAGGACCCAATTGCAGGACTTTAAACAAGATTTATTAACTCAATTCAGGAAAGTCTGTTAAAGCAAAGAAGCACAGGGTTAACTCAAGGTTTCAAAAGTCCAAATAATAACAATGTTCAAACATGGTCAGGCAACCAGGGTGACCTGGCTGGAAGGGATAGTAATACCCAACAGGGAAGTTTGGGGTGATTCCCCTTGAATAGATGCCAAGGTGCACAGATGTGGGGGATCAGGAATCATCCACAGGTGACCCTAATAAGGTTGATTAGGAATATCCAGGGCTTCCTCTGGGGGCAAGTGAGGGATCCTGACAGTATGCTTCCGATTATGAGTACTAATGCACTGTTTTGTAGGTTTGTGTTCTTACCAAGAAAATGCAACTAGTAAAATTATACGTTTTTGAATTGTGAGTGAATATTTAGTTCGTTTTTGTGGATGTATAAATACAAAAAATGAATTAATGTTTATTTTTAATGTTCATTATTGTATCCTTGACTTCAAAAACAGAAAAGACAATGCTGTTAGCAACAAAATGGGACAAGCTGTGCGTACAATATGAGTTAGATATTTGAGAAAGGTTACACTATGTTAGGACGTAGCCCGCCCCTCCTGCCCTTCTCACTCACAGGATCATATTTCTTCTGTCCTCTGCTCTTGTTACCCTATTAGCCATGTAATACCATGCTTATTTGGCTGTTATGTCATGACTACATCAAAAATATTTGGATTAAATGCTTTTGGTTTGATCAAAGTGAAAAAAAAGTATTCTGATTTTGTCACATATTGTTAAAAATTTGAAAAAATATTTAAGTTCTAAGATTGTTAATCAAACTGTTTAATGATTGTTTTAGATGATTTATCTATAATGGAAATCAACAGTACAGCATCCAAATATCACGGCACAAGAAGATCAAAGTGTAAGCAAAAACTGATTTAGTGGCAGTGATTTAAAAATATCTTCCTGAAATCACATCTGATTTCCATATGCTAGTAGGTGTGTCTTTCCTTTTTTTGCCTCATAAAGTAATAGGGGAATCCACATACGTGTGAGAGCTAAATAAAACATCTGAGAAATAATGAAGTGATGACACTGAGATGTTCCACTGGAGAGATGAAAGATTGTATTGATCTGGATTTGGTTAACACTTGACCAACTTTGACGAAGACATAAAAGGGCTTGAATTGGGTCTAACTTCTTTTTTTTTCTGTCAAACATATGATGGAGTCTGTATTTGCATGTGCAAAGACTGCTAAATGTTAGACATGACTGAACAAGTGTTGACAATAAATGCAATTCTCAAAACATCGTAGTGTATTCTAGAGACAAATATAAATTGAGATTGGATTATTGAAAATGTTGAGCAAAATAAGTAAAAAGTTGTGTGCAATCATTTACAAAACCAATGATTACAGAAAAACCAATAAGATTATAAGTAACACAATAAAAGTGATCTTGTAGTAATAAGATTTTCTATAATCCTCTATAAACCCACAGTGGTTTTGTTTTTTTCCCCACATGCCAGGTGATATTCTCAGTGCATTTTCGGGCAGACATCTCTTGGTTAAACTGTAGTACTCTTCAGTATATTGTCAGTTTTTCTCCACATCCTAATCAACAGCTAGCAATACAGCAGTAAACGTCATCATGTTGAGAGTAGTTAAGCAAAATATTTGAGATTAAACTGGTACCATGCACTTATTCAAGGGACCCAGTTTCTCAGCAGAGACCGCTATTGAGTGTTTTATTTTTAAATGCAGCTGTTCAAATATGATTGTGGCCTGTCCAGATAACAAAAAAAGCCACTGAGAAAAAACACACAATGCGACTCCCGTCATGCACTAGACATAAAATAAAAATCTATCCGGCATAGACACAGAGTGACACAGACTTGGGCGTTGCCTAACTCACATTTTCTGTCTACCTCCCATTTTCTGAACCACATGGTAAAAAGGTAATGTCTCAGACTGAAAAGTTCCCCTTAGGAAATGATTCACTCTCTGTATCTTAATGCAACCGTTTACAAGTTTTATGTTTAAGAACAGGACCAATGCTTGTGGGCATTCTAATGATTCACTCTGTGAAAGCGAGTCATGCAGCAGTTTATGCTCCGAGTCTGTTCCTGTAACACTGTCACACTTTACAAAGCAATTGCCCCAAAAATACACAACCCTTTCATTCTCTTAACAAGACCTCAATAGAGATTACACGTTCAACTGTCAGTGGTTGAAGAATAGGCATTTATGTTTGGAACCACTTTTTACTGTCAGTACTCATGTACATACGGTACATACGGTACATACCAAGTTATAAAATTTATGTACATGCATATACATGTGTGTGCATTTGCGTACGTTCACATATACACACACACACACACACACACACACACACACACACACACACACACACACATCAATTGAATTGAGTGAAAATCTGGTATATAAAAACAATAGACATAATAAAATGTGGAAAAAATGAGGTGGTGTGAACACTTTCAAGATGCAATGTAGAAATGGATTTAGATATATGTGGATGGATAGATGTGTTTATTCTTGTGGTATTTCTTTTCTACAGGACCTCCTCACTGCCTCCACTTGACTGGCCTCTACCTAGTCAGTTTGGCCAATACGAACTGAAAATAGAGGTGCAGCCCAAAGCCCACCATCGTGCACACTATGAGACAGAAGGCAGCCGTGGAGCAGTCAAAGCAGCATCTGGTGGTCATCCCTTAGTCAAGGTAAAATAGTTTCTTTTTTTTTTTTTTGCACTGATTGGATAACTTTATGCTACAACAGAGAAGATTTTAACACCTTAAAAGTTTTACAACATTTCAAGTTGAAATTTTAGAGACCAGTTCCAAGTTCAGTCGCTTGTATCACGCGAGATCACGAATACATTACAAGCGGCCGAAATGAGCTTCCTCTGTAGGGTGGCTGAGCTCTCCCTCAGAGATCGGGTGAGGAGTTTTGCCATCCGGGAGGAGCTCGGTGTCGAGCCGCTCCTCCTCCAGGTTGAGAGAAACCAGATGGGGTAGTTTGGCCATCTGGTCAGTATGCCCCCTCGAGCGCCTCGCTGGTGAGGTGTTTCGGGGACGTCCCACTGGGAGAAGACCAAGAGGCAGACCACAGACCCGCTGGAGAGACTATGTCTCACAGCTGGCTGGAGAACGATTCCAAATCCTTCCAGATGAGCTGGAGGATGCAGCCGGGGTGAGAGAGGCCTGGGCTTCCCGTCTGAGGCTGTTGCCCCCGTGTCCCGGTCCCGGATAAGTGGAAGACAACGGAACAGAAAGTTCCAAGTTGGAGTTTTATTGTGGTTTTTGGCCTAAGGTTTTGCTCTGATGTGGTAGCCTCAAAAAATCCAGTTTTATGAAACTGGGTGTGGTCTCAGATCCAGTTATTATTAGGTGACATTGACATTTTCATTATACATTGACGGTCTTTGACATTTAATTGTATTATTTTTGGTCAAGAATCTTTTATACAGGAAACTACTCCTTGCAGGAAATGATTAAAATGAATGGATAATTAACTTTTAGTTTAGTCAAGGCAAGAATTATTCATAATTTGACAAAAAAATAAAATATTTTTTAAAATCAAAACTTAAAAAATGTTCTCATTTTAATGACAATTTTCCCTTCATCATTTGTAAATTATTTAAATTAACAGCAAGTTATTTTGTTAAAAGTAAGTTAGTGAACCGTCTTGTCACTCACACATCACCACATAGATCCTCCCCCATAATAAGTCTGTCAGTCATCCTATTCATGTCTACTTGAACTAATTGAGATGACAAACCAGAAAGAGGTTTGTCTTTAGCCCAGTCAGATGCCCTGTCATTTGATAGCACGCGTGACATTCTAGGTGAGAGAGTTGAAGAGAGGGGTCGAGAGAGAGAAAGGGAACAAGCAATACCAGAAGATTTCTATCTTGAATATTTTAGAACCCAAAGATGAGCTTTCTTGCATATGTGAATCAGTAAAGGCAGAATACTGACTGTTATCATAGCCGATCCGTATGCTAATATTCTTTTACGTCTGGTATTTTACTGAATTTTTAAATTTGCTTTTAATCTATAACAATTTTTTTTTAATCTGTTCTTCTAACACAAGGCTTGTATGTTGTTCACTTACTTTTGGTGTGAGTATAACAACTTAAAATTGCTCCCGACTACAGATGGGAAGCAGATAAGTCCGAAGGTGAAGTCAGGCACCACTGAATGCGCACATTATGCGAGATCTAGCAATTAGATAAAATACAGCACTTGAACAGCTGTGGACACAAAATTTCTTAAAATAACACAGAGGTCCAGACTTCTACCATTTGTTGCTTTAGAAACAGCCTACGTCCTCATACATTCAGCCATGCGGGCTCCCTTCGGGCCAATCATTAACCATTTCTACCTTAGTTAGACCAAGATTCAATCCTGCCATATGTGACAATGCATAATTTATCTGTCAAATCTTTTTTTCAATCAAGTGCTGTTCATGAATGCCCTCATTTCTTGTCCCGAAAAGGGAATTGTTTGTCGTTGTAGCCACCTAAAGGCAACACAAGGTCCAGCCAGCTAAAAAAAATATCTGGGGTCAGATGAGGTAATTTATGTTTTTTACATCCAGTATCTTATAACTTATAGTGATTAGGAGAAAAACGACATTTGTGTTGGACAACTTTCAGTTTGTAAAAAAATTCCAAACAGAAAGAATTGTGTGAGAGAAGTCTTTATTCTCGTAGATGGAGGAAAATGTGCATGTCATTTAGCGTGTCTTTCTCATCAAACGCGGTGTGTGGAATGTTATCTGTACAGAGATGTCTCAGCAAATAGAAAATTAATTACAGCAACTTTAGCATTATTGATTCATTCTAATTAATTCTTTACATTAATTCTAAATATTTGCACGTTTTTAAGAATCAACAGTTTTTAAAAGATCAAAATGACTTTTTTTCATTTATAAATGACAAAAAAACTTTGTATGAACAGCTGTTTGGACTGTTTGTAGAGTAAAAGTGACGACACATGTCCAGCAGGTCTGACAGTCAAGTTTTTTTTTGTTTTCTAAACATCCATTCCAGTGTTTTTGTCCTCTTAGCCTCATTGTTCTGCACGAGGAAGTACAGTACTTTATGGAAAAGGTCATTTGTTTACCCTGAGGCATCAAAATTGTTTTTACAGAAACAAATTAACCTCAAATACTTCATGCAAACATTGTGCTGGGTGTTATTGTTTGAAGAAGGTCATAAAGCCATATGTTCCAAAAACGGTTGAGGATCTACATTAAAATTAAACATAAAAAAAGTATTTGTATCGCATAAAACCTCATTTGGGAAATCTTAAAGTCACTTAGATGTGATTTTGTTACAATATGTTTTTTATATTAGGAGCATGATCACTTGATACGGTTAACAAGCTTGCGCATATCCCGTTTCCCGAGTGTACTGTTGACGTAAAGTAAGCAGCTCCCTGGAGGCAGAATACAGCAGGTGCCAGCATGTGAGGCTTCAAGCTCTTTAGACCTGAAACAGCTAATCTTTATTGTTTTTGCAATAAAAAAAAAGTACAGTATATTGTGCAAGAAATTTTGCCACACCCAAAGAGAACAAAAAAGAGTTTTCCAGTAACAGCAGTTTAGGAATAAAAATACATTCTTTGATCAGACAACTTTTAACTGTATTTAAATAAAATTTTCTATTAGATCTCGTACACTCTATGTATATACTACATTTGTTTGTAATTTCTCTTGATTGTGACTTTCTGCGCCCTACTGGATCCTTTAGTTTCCTCTAGTCTCTGACGTGATGTCACCAAATAGCTGCCATCTGGACATGGTGACAACTTCCTTTTATTGATCACGCTGTTACCCAAATCAGTGATTCACTGAGCTGCTTAGTCAACAAAAAATTAGGAAAAGGTCTGTACTTGAAAGAAAGTCAAATTTCATCTCATAACAACTTGTAATCCAGTACAATTTAGACCACACATGTGGCGGAAACCACAAACCAAATACCATAGTTTTAATTGTTTTTAAGAAATAAATTAAACATGGCTTAACCCTAAATTTATGCTTTGCAAAAGTCAATAATGTGATTTTTTAAATACACTAAAACAACTCATGTGTGTTTTTTTATCAGTTAAAATGACCGAAACAGGTTGTTCTGCGTATTTGGTGCATGCAGAGTACTACGTTTTTGTTTTGAATCATCTAATAAAAACAAAGTAACTTGGTTTAGTGGAGAATTTTGTTTAAAATTTGCCAAAACCTGTATACACATGTAAAGTCATCTTGTTAACTATAATGAACAAAATGAGCAAATAGGAAGATACAGTATGTTCTCCCATTTGTGGCGAGGACAAACAAATCAAACTTTTGAGCAGCTAATAAAAATCAAAGTGGACCATCTCTTTAAAAACTTTTTTGTTTCTAGAGTTACTTTAGGGATTATTAATAGTTTTTTCTTATGTCAACAAATAAAAGATTTTAATAAATTGTTCAGAGGAGAACTCCTTCTGTGACTGGCTCTTTTGGCCATTCCTCCAACGCTTGCTGCGGACCTAATCGCTACACCTGTTGCTAGGAGACACATAAGTCCAAAGCTTCTCTGACTGTAGACTAAGGGATCCTTGGGTGTATTTAACCAGCTTATTTGATTTCTCCTCCATCCACAAACTGCGAGGATACCCGACGATTCCACCAGTTTGGCTTCAGGCGGGGACAGATGTTTGTTAGGAAGCAGTGAAAACACTCACACTCATTCACCAAGCGACACTTGAGCAAAAAATAGAGCACACCTACACAACAGACAGCTGTGGTGTGTCACTAGATGGAAAATTAACAAAGAGAAAATACTGTGTGCATCTTTAGCCCTGTTGCTACAGTTAATAAATCTAAATGGAGCTGTGGTGTTTGGTGAAAAGGATTTGAAAGGTAATACGGAGGCAGCTCCCAAGACAGCTCTACATTTCCACAACCTTGGGTGCATTGCAACGATTTTGACCCCAGAGCTTGAATCATGACGATGATCTTATTACTGTCCATTTTAGATGCTGTGTCACATTTTCAGTATCTAAGATCTTTGCTCTTAATTCAGATTTATTTTTCACTTCTGTTTGTCTGCTTTTTGTCTTTCTCTTTCTTTTCTTTTCTACGAACCAGAAGTTTCCTTCTCTCTCTTTGTGTCTGGTTCATTAGTAACACTGTTCTGGGATGGGGCATCATCACACAGACAACTTTGCAGAGACACGCAGTTACACTGTGTGAACTGGCTGGACCTTGTGTTGCCTTGCCCTAGGGTTGTATTTGATGTAAACACATTGGCAGCTTGGCTCTCATTTGTTATAATCAGGCTTAGCGCACAGCGAGAAAACTCTTGCAGAGAAGAAGGGGCAAAGGAGATAGAGAGAGGTGTGTGAAGAAGTGAAAGTGGGGGAGGATGGAGTGGGAATAAAAGGAATTTAGCCTGGACCAGTCTAGCAAGGCCATATACAGCACTCATTGCTGTATACAGTAAATGATTCTGTGTGTGTGTCTTGTGGTGCGCATGTGCATGTATTGACCTTGTTTAAACAAACAGTCAACCAACCCCCCTGGCTCTCACTGCCCTCCCCAGTGTGCTGGGCAAACAGCGAGCCTGTGTTAGCTGCTCGGGGTGTGAGCGTGTCTGTCCATAGATCCCTGGTGCCACACCAGGGAAGCCGTTGCCAGATAAAATGGGACCTTGCATGACCTTGACCACCATTTCTCCTGTTTTTACATCTGTTGCACACATCATCTACGCAGACAGTTAGACACACAGCCGCTCTCTCTCGTTTTTAAACATCACAAACCTTTCCAAAGACCACAGTTTACACCAGAGTCTGCGCGATTAAATCCACACATTCTGACATTTGCACCCACTCCCCTACAAGCTCCAGGGTTGTAGTTTACACCAACGCGAGTCTATGTAGCTGCACACTTATGGATACACACATACACACACTCTGGCATACACACAGGGAGTCTCACCATGGCAACAGTGGAGCAACATAGGGAAACAACTTAGCAGAGTCAGGCGCTTGCTGTGAGAAAGTGTCAAGTTACGGCGAAGGGCTGGAGCTGAGGTAGGTAAAAGGGTAGGACAGGGACAGAGAAGACTGAAAATAATAAAGAAAAAGTTAGAATAGGAGGCAGCTGGGATGGGAAAATGAGAAAAATAAATATTTTAATAATTAAAACGTGTCATGAAAGAAGAGAGGCAGTAGTTTTGCTGCGAGAAGCAGGAATATACCCATCAAGTTGGCAGGTGTTAATAATCCATTATTATTTGTCCAATTAAGTTGATTATAATAATTTAAACAAGCCAGAGGAGCCCTAACAAACTTCAACTCACCTTTACCATAAATTTAAAATGTTTGGTGTGTTTCCCTGTGTGCTTGTTTGTGTATGTATGAATGCAATGCAGGAGATGTTTTTCCCCTCAACTCGTTCCCCTTATTACTAGCTGAGTGGAACAGATGAAGGCCGAAAATAAGTGGCGACTTTATTTAGTGGAAGCTTAGTATGTAACCGTATCCAGCCGTTTTATTTTAGGGGAAAGGTTTTATCCTAAACTTGATCCACAGTTGGACCCTGGAAGTCAGAAGTTAGTTACATGCCTCAGCGAACATGGGCCCGTGGTCATGTGGCCATCTCTAATGTCGACATAGTTTTTGAAATAAATAAAAAATATATCATTTTTATTAGGACTTACTGACTTGCTCAATAGCCAGTTAGATTCGCTGGTCCGTGAATAGACAGAAAATACATTGACCTACCTCCTGAGGTATTTCACACTCAACCTTCGATTTAGGAGCTGGTGGCGGGGTGACTCGAGATTGCGGAACAACTCAAAGGGTGTGTGTCATGTACACTTGTGTGGGGAAGCTTCTATTGCCAGGAACATGTAACAAACTGTGTTGTTTACGTGTCCTACTGTTTGTTGGTGGTGTTCTACCAAATTTCAGTACTGAATGTGGAAATGACCCCTGATTTGTAGGTAGTGGACCGTTTTAGAACACTTTAGATTTTTCTTAATCCCACTTTTTTAATATCAGAAAGTCAATAAGTTTAACTTTTTTTTATAATTATTCATACATCTGTTATCTTATGCCCCCACCTTGTTTTATGTTTAAATATTTCTATCATGACTTTATAATTGTTATCTATATTTTGCTTTAATGCATGTCCTTGAAGCCTTTACATTTTTCTTGTCTGCCTGTCCTCACTCATATGCATTCCTCCAGACACTGTTAACTCTTTTAATCCTGTCTGAGACACATATGGTGCTGGGAATAAACATGGCTTGATTTATGGACACACACACACATACAATGAGTCAAATAGACATGCATTCATACGGCACATGTGCCAACCCTGGGCTTATTCCCACAGTGTACAGACATAATGTTAAAACTTAAAAACGGCCTGCTGATTGTAAGACTGAATGTTCCTTTGAATCCAGGAAAAGTGTCATTTATAGGCATACAAGTTCATTCCAACCAAGATCCCTAATTACTTGTTAGGTTGTTACTAGTTAGATTTATACTTTAATGTGGCTCTTAAGATCTAATGTGGTTTCAAAAGATGATCCCATTATGTGTTATTACAGGGGTCCCATGCTGTTTTTTTGGTTTAACTTCCTTCCATACACGCGTCATGTTGTACATACTGAAGTAAAACAGCCAGTGGCTGCCATGTGTGGGATGAGAAACCGGAAAGTGTAAAGCTGTCAACTTAACGATTAGTTGTATTTTTTTAAAAGAAGTTTTTAAAAAACAGAAAATTCAAGCTTAGAATTGATCATATTCAAATTGCTTTTATAAACTCTTTACCTCAACTAACTTGGTGAGCTAACAGCAGGGTAAACTGATATATTTTAGACATTTCCTTTAATTAATTGATCAGAAGCCATTGTAAATTAGACCAACAGGATGTGGTAAGGGAGTGTCAACATACTTTTTCCCCTCTTCTTTAAAAATACAGACAGGCTTCACAAAGTTTGTTGTGTGCCTTTAATTGTGTGCCAACTATCTCTACCACCTTATACTGTATGACTGGTACAAACATTCTTTTACTGTAAACATACAACACAGGAGTGTCATTCCTTTTTTTAGGTAATGTGCAATCCTAATTTTCTAAAAGCTTTTGAAATAGATGGAAAATTTAAACAAAGCAATGAAACGATGTGCAAAATCCTTTTGTCCTTCAAGCTATCAGAACAGTACAACACACACTGTTTTGGCACAAGAGCACCTTTACTCTTATCAGATGTATTGTTCTGGGAATCATATCATAAACCATTAGAAGGACTTCTTTTTAAAACAAAAAGATAAGCATCAATATCAAATTTGATCTGGTTATGTTGCCAAAAATGATGAAATGGGCGTATTTTGTAGTTTAGCTGCCACACTTCAACTCAAGTAGGCCAATGTTTTGTTTTAATTATTTACAACTTAATCATATTTCTCTCTTCATATGACTATAAAGAAATATTTAATAGAGTTAAAGCAGCAGGAAGATAATGACGCAGGGTAAAATGAGGTGAACTCAAGGTGTCACACACAAAGGTAATGACACAGAGACGCACATGGATTAGTTGGTACACAGGTGCAATCCAAGATGTCTACAAGGATATCCTGCAAAATGTAGTACACGATTTGTGATGAATAGGCGGATCATGCTGAAGGAGAAGTGGAAAAGCAGGTGTAGTATTAGAATTTTTTTTCTGTTTTGATATTAATTTGAAGGTAGTTTCTTTTTTAGTCTTGCTCTTATCAAATATACAATACAATATATGGAATACAAAATGTATTATATTTTTGTATTCTCTCACCCCGGCTGCATCCTCCAGCTCATCCGGGAGGATCCCGATGTGTTCCCTGTCCAGCTGTGAGATATATTCTCTCCAACGGGTCCAGGGTCTGTCTCTAGGTCTCCTCCCGGTGGGTCGTGTCTAAGACACCTCACCAGCGAGGCACTCGGGAGGCATCCTAACCAGATGCCCAAACTACCTGATCTGGCTTCTCTCGACTGAGAGGGGCAACGGCTCTTCTCTGAGCTCCTCCTGGTTGGCAGAGCTCCTCTCTCTATCTCTGCGTGAGAGACCAGCCACCCTGCAGAGGAAGCTCATTTTGTCTGTTTGTATCCTTGATCTCATTTTTTTGGTCACCAGCTGAGGGTAGGAACATAGATCGACTTGTAAACCGAGAGCTTTGCTTTTCAGCTCAGCTCTTTTTTGTTTTTCAACTTTTTTTATAAAAAAGCTTAATATCTCATTATGAATATTTAATGATTTACAGATAAAATATTCATTTACAATTCTTAAAACTTCATCGCCAATTAGTTTGCTAATTGAAGTTTTCTTTTTTTCTGCTACCGTACAATAAAAATCTCCACACAATTTAAAGACAAATTAAATTTATCTTGCTCCATACAAACTCAATGCATTATTAGAAAAAATTTATCGCCCAATTGCTAAATATATTTAATTCCTATATCTTATTCCAAGAATTTAAATGTTTGTTTCCCTCTTAAACTGCTCAGTTAAAGCAGCTGCAGAAGCGGCAGGTTGTATCACTGCTGGTGAATTAGTGACCTTTCTGCTTTCATACAGGTTTAGAAATTGCACAGCTTTTCTTAAAGCTGAGTGTATGATGCTGTGCTTGCTTGGCCAGCTTTGACCTTCTTTTCTCTGCATGACCATGTGGGTAGATTTGAACTTCTCTACTTATAGTCTGCAGCTGTGAAAGTGACAGAAAAATTGTCCTGAAAGAAATGTGGAAAGTGATTGTTGGTAATGTGAAATGTTAAATTAGAACTTACCACAACACAGCTTAACATATTTATTAATTACTATTAATTTCAGGGACAGTCAACAAGCCAGAGTTAGCCATCTGCAGCCCCCACATGGATGTCAGAAGTCACTCTAAAAGATAAAAAATAAGACTACACATTTTTGTGACAATTTACATACGTATATAAAACACATTTAATAAAAATGGTATTTAGGCCAAATTACATTAGTGATTAAACAATCCAACATCAGACACTTTACCGTCCTAACTGTACGTTATTACCTTCATGTTGCTTGTCCAGGTTTGAGATTTTTAAGTCTTAGCAAGAAAATTCGTACTTCTCTTAACCTGTGGCCACATCATTCAGCTCCTTTAGGAGGATCCCGAGTTATTTCCTGGCTAGCTGGTCTCCTTCCGGTAGGACATACCCAGAATACCTCACCCGTGAGGTAACGTGTCCCTGAAATACTTTAGGTGTACTCAACTATACATTACATGGATTCTGTAAATTGGGCTGGGATGGGATCGTCCGCGATCCTAACTTCCTCTCTGACCTGTACTCATGTAGGGTTTCACCATTCGTTGCAGATCCCGCTTATGTCAGTGTAGTGTAATGGTTTCAGAATCAACAGAAATTGTGGAATGATTGAAACAAAGGGCTGGTATGGTGAAGCCAAACTCTCACCGGAAATCAAAGTTAAGCAATTGATCTAAAGAGGGGACAAAATTTGGAAATATTTTTTACACTTAATTTTTCAATTTAAAGGGGAAGCATTAGCTCCCCCTTAAATTGGGGGAGCTTGTGACATCTCCCAGCCCAAGATGTCAATTCTTGGGCTGGGAAAAAAAATGGATAGATTCCCACCTGGACCATGCCTTAGTGTCCCTGGAGCAGACATCTAACCCCCAGTTATTTCCGCCATTGGTGTTGTCGTGACTCCCGGCTGCGGTGCGATACAGCAAAAGTAATTTTCCTCATGAGGGTTAAATTTATTACAATAAACCGCTGTTTGGATATAATCAGTAGGTGTTTTTTTATGTCAAAACTACAAAATTATTTGCTTGTTGCTCACAACATTCAATCCGTTTTAGAAGCCTAGCTTGTCTTTGACTCCAAAGGCTTTCCCCTTAACATATCCCACAGTAAACACAGCATGTCCATGTTTTGTTTCAGCTTAGGCACCCCTGTTCCTCGATCCTATTTGTCACAGGAGATTGTAGGCAGCAAGTGAGTTTAAAAATAAAAGAAGAAATGAACAAAGGTTACTTCTAAATGCTGGAGAAATTTGAATGTTTTGGAACACCAGCTTATAAATTCCAAGGTGTACCACTTTCCTGTCTTTTCATTCACGAAACACTTTGTACCAGACACAGACACGGAGGTGTGTGACGCAAACCTGCGAGGAGGAAGGCGTCAGTAGTAGCCAGCTGTGGTGGGGCTGAGGCTTGGCAGTTTCTCGGGAGAAACGGCAATGAAAGGCCTTGTTCTTCTCTGTTAGCCTCAACAGCATGCCCTCCATCTGAGCTGGAGGTGTGGTTGTGTCAGAGTAGTGTGGTTGGAAGTTTGTGTGTGTGTTTGGGGGGCATGCCATTCTGCCATCACGGCTTCTGCCAAGTACAACATTACAACAGTAGTAGGATTGTGTGGCCTGCGTGTTTGTTCTGTTCCTCTGTGGAGGAAAGTTCCTGCCTTCCTTTCCATCTTCCCCTTGTCTTTACCCACCATACAACACTTTTCCCTCATTGAAAAGGTCTCTTCTGTGAGTTGAGGCCGGGGTGGACCTTAAATGCCAAGACTCTGGGAAAGCTCAAGCTGATGACTGCCGCTCACTGCCAAACAATTTGGCACAAATGAACCAACCACTGGAAATAAAACGTCTGTTGACATTTTTACTGGCATTTTACTCCACTAAAAACACACACAAAAAAAGTCATTTATCCATATCTGATTGTAAATGATCTCACAAAATTTGTTAAGTGTTCTTTTGATTTATAGTTTTGCCTTTTTAAGAAGTTTTCATTGGCTTTTTAAATTAGTACTAAAAATATTATCCATGCTTTGGTGGGAAAAAATGAGCATACAACAGTCAAAACAGTAGTGCCTCTAATTCAGGAGAGATCACCACTCCCTCACTAAATATACGTAAAAAAAAAGTACATTTTGAAGACAGTGAAAATAAATAGTTCACACCTCACATCTGGAAGCAAAAGATTTACATCTGTTTCTTTTTTGTTTCTCGTCTCAGCTTGTTGGCTACAGTGAGAAACCTGTCAACCTGCAGATGTTCATCGGAACCGCAGATGACCGTTACTTAAGGCCGCACGCCTTCTACCAGGTGCATCGGATCACTGGGAAAACCGTGGCCACAGCCAGCCAAGAAATTATGCTTTCTAGCACCAAAGTCCTCGAAATTCCTCTTCTTCCTGAGAACAACATGTCAGCCAGGTAGATATCCCAAACACTTTGAGACTGGCATTATTCATTAATGCATTATGAGTTTCACACCATGAACCTGTCAAAATAAAAATTGACCGCAGCTGTGACGGTACATGACTATAATGTTTCCCAAAATGTGTTTTATTATTTTCTTTCCTTAAGGGAAATTCAAGGATTTCTCATGGTGTTTTCTCATGTTTTCTCATGTCAAATATCTGTAATAAATTTGTATTAATACTTTTATGACCCAGAGCACTTTTTTTTTTCATTTTTTCAAGATCTGGTTTCATTTACACTAGAATTCATAAAGTATTTAGTGGATTTTTTTCTAATTTATTGCTAGAATAAATCAAATTCACTGGCATTTTTAGTCTGAAGCCACACTTAAAGCTGTCGCTCTCAATGCCAAAAACCCTGCTGGGCTTGTGGGTTGTTATATCACTCTGAGGCATAGACTACTTAAATATGTCTGAAATACTTAACAACCTGGTGATGATGTAGGGAGCCAACTATTTTCCGTTCACCCCACAGCATCGACTGCGCTGGCATACTAAAATTGCGGAACTCAGACATCGAGCTCCGGAAAGGGGAAACAGACATCGGAAGAAAGAACACGCGAGTCCGCGTGGTCTTCCGAGTGCACATCCCTCAACCCAATGGAAAGGTGCTATCTCTGCAGGCCGCCTCTATTCCTGTAGAGTGCTGTGAGTATCCGCTTCCTGAAACTCTGACATAAAAATAATTACTCAGAAAAATAAGAAATATGTCTGAAAGTGTTTTTACAAATATAAGATCCAATAATTTCTGACAAATTTTTACTCATCTAATGAATATTCAAAAAGGTTGAAGAATGGAATGTTTCTCTAGTGTGTTCATCTTAATTCCTGCCTCAAAACACATTCGATTTACTATCAGTTTTTCTCTATTTTATGTCTTTTCAGCTCAGCGTTCAGCTCAAGAATTGCCTCAGGTTGAGAAATCCAGCCTGACCAGCTGTCTGGTCAGTGGGGGAGAAGAGATGGTCATTACCGGATCCAATTTCTTCCCAGAATCCAAGGTTATCTTCCTGGAGAAAGGACCTGGTAAGTTTGCTTTTGATGTTAAAAACATAACAGAAACAAAAATAAAAAAGGTGTATTATTCTGCAATAGGGTTAAATGATTTTATTAAGCTCATCAAATTAGGTAGCAAAAATACAAATACATTTCTAAAAGGTTTTGCTTTAAACTGATTCAAAACCTAAACAATCTGCTACATTGCTTATATAGAGCAACAGGGTTTTAGTTCATTTTAAAAATAGCTTGCATTTGTTAAATTTCCCTGCCACAGGCAGAAGATTTACTTTAACCACATTGGGTATTTAACTTGTTGCTTTGAAAGCTCTGTTTTTTCTGCCCTATCCTTTCTCTTTCTCCTTTTGTACACCACTCTGTAATAAAGAACACATAATAGCTAGATGGAAATTTCAAATAGATGACATTTGTTGAACCCGTTTCTACCTGCCCAAAGTACCTTTGTGATGTAGTCAAATGCATTCAAGTCTGCACATGGCAGATATTTGAGTAATTTTTCTTTGTTTGCAACTGCAATGCTTTAGGATTTTCTTGAAAATGGATTTGTTGGGAGGAATGTGTTCATGTACTTTTTGGCAAGCCAGGTGAAGCATGGCAGTGAAAGTAGCGAATGGAAAGCTTGGTTTGGGAGTCAAGTTGGGCCTCATATAGCATTGGGCTGTGGAAAGAGACTGAAAGAATATGAAAGAAGAGGAAAGCATGCCATGAGGCTGATTGAGATTGTGGGAAAGATCCCTCTCATCATGACTAATCTCATGGCTTTAGTGGTGAAAGACGCTCATCAGAACAAGTAGAGAAAGAGAAGCAAGGAATTCCAGAAGGAAAGAGAAGCACTGACTGATATTTTCCCATCATCTTTCATAACTAAAAGATGGCTGATGAAGCTGGTCTTCTGTTACATTGTGTGGAAAGAAAATGTTGCATGGTTTTATAGTGAAAAATGAATACCTTAAAAATCAAAATTCTGTTTGTAATTCACACGATACAAAGCTTTCCCTCCAGATTTTACACTTGATGCTTCAGTGGTGATAGAATTTGTTTGCTCCAAACAGGTTTAGTCTTGTTAGTGCGTAGGATAAACAGTCCAGAACAATGGAGAGTGAAAACAAGAGGTGAAGAAGTGTGTGCAGGCAGGCTGGAACAGGTGGAGAATAGTATCAGGTGTCATAAAAGAGTTTCAGCTAAAATAAATGGAAAAGTGTACAAAACTGTGGTGAGACCAGCCATGCTGTTTGATCTAGAGACAGTGGCACTGAGGAAAAGATAGGTAACAGAGATGGAGGTAGCAGAGATGAAGAGGCTGAGGATCTCTCAGGATGAACAGGATCAGTGGAACAGCACGTGTTAGAGGTTTTGTAGATAAAGTCAGCGAGGCCAAACTGAGATAGTTTGGACATGTTCAGAGGAGAGAGAGAGTACATCGGAAGAAAGATGCTGGCTTTGGAACCACAAGGAAAGAGGTCTAGAGGAAGACCAAAGAGGAGGTTCATGGATACAGTGAAGGAAGACATGAAGCTAGTTGGTGTGACCAAAGAGGATGCAGCAGATAGGGTTAGATGGAAGAAACTGACTTGCTGTGGCGACCTCTGGAGGGAAATTCCTCAAGAAGAAGAAGTCTCATATGATAGCGGGATAATTTTTTGATTGTTTAGAAAGAAATCTGTCCTGTGGTGAAACTCATATATCTGTGCCTTAAATGTGTTTTCATTGGGTTAGCGTTGTCTTTTTGATCCACTCTCTCATGGCCGAAGACACAACTGGATCTTTACACAGAACCTCGGAAAAAGGTCTAATGACTGTATGCTCCTTAATTAATGAGAAATCAATATTGTAATATCAGATAAACAAAACTGTAATTGGATATTATGTCAATGTCTAGCAGCTCTATCGAGGAGGACTTCATAACAAAGGTTTCTGACTTTAATACAAAGCAAAAACAATTTGTATGTTCAATTGAAAGATCAATCTTCATCTTAGACTGATTTTTTTTCCAAAGTGGCTAACACACAGAAACAAAAATATTGAAACCTTTATAATATTCTGAGAAACAGAGACACTTAATACTGATTGGAGTTAACTACAAATACACTCAAAGCTGAGATCTGACATCATGTGTTGATGATAACAACATGTTTTCTGGTGGATGAAGCCTTACGTTGTCAGTGTTAGTGTGGGCACCTGTGTGTGTATCATGGTGAAACTATTTAGTACAGAGATTATGTAGAGAAGTGAAGGGATGTGTTTCTTATGATGTAAAATTATAACTACAAAGAAACTATAACTACATAGAAATTACATACAAAGAAATTATAAAGAGATTCAGTCATTTCTGTCTTTTTATCAAATGAAAAATTATTTCAGATTGAACATTGTTTAATAAAACAGTGTTTTATAGAGAGTGGATTTACTTTAAGATATTTTTCGTCTTAGTGAACAAACTGTATTTGTTTTCTTTACTCAGTCTTTTTTTTTTTTATCTAGTCTGGCTCATGTAAGGTGAAGTTGCAAAAAGACAGTTATAAATGGGATTTTCTGGAATTCCTTTTTATTAAAGTCAGAATGAAAACATAAGAAGAGGATCGAAAAAATATGTAAATCTATCAACATGTAAAACTAGATCAAGACACTCTTTGGATCTCACCTGTTTAACAATTGTACTCCTGTTCAGAGTCTTTGATTTCACTGTACGTTTGACAAATAAGTATGGTTCAACGATAAACTACTATTCACAAGTAGAATCAATTTTTACTTTTAAACTCTTCAGGAAGAGCACAAAAACATTCTGGAATCACAAAAGCTACACAATCTCAACCACATTTTATTTATTTGATATTATATCTGCATACATTAAACGTTGGATTTAGTGTCTATGTACTCTTATTTTCTTACTGGATTGGGCACGGTGTCTCAGTGATCAAAGTTATTGTGTTGGTGTGGTATGAAGTTCCTGTTGGTACTTGTCTGACAAAGCATGTGGGGCCCTTGCTTCTGCCTGTTGAATGTCAACAAGCCACATGGTAATAATGCACTGCTGTCAGCTGTAAAGACATTCAAGGTCACCAACTACTAATTAAACAATTTTCACACAAAATACATAATTTCTTTAGGATTAGACCTGTCGGATGTGTTTGTGGGTTCTTGAAACTAAAGTAACTTTTCTTCTAAGATTAAAACTTCATTTTGAAACTATAGCTGATTGAGTTTTAAAGGTGCACATTTGAAATGGGTCAGGACTCACATTTGATCTCACTTGAATCTTGAATGTAGGTGGGGCCCCTCTGCAAGACATACTGCAGAAGTCTGGTAGTGGTAATTGGGGGAATCCTTTGGGTTTTGTGGAAGAGGCTTTGCAGGTGTTGAGTATGCGTGCACCACTGTAGGCATCCTGAAACAGAAACTGCACATTTATTTTCTTAGACTCTTAGTCATTGTTGTAGTTTTTATTCCTCTCAAAGCTCCAACAATTGTGGAGTCTTCCAACCACATAAAAAAGGTCTGGTATTGTACTCAGTCTAACTGGGAAGTAGCTGTCTCTGACATGTCTGCTTAAATAATTAAGATTTTTTGTAGGAAAATTTGAATAGAGAGGTCTGCTGCTTTTTATGCAATTTTGAAATAAACACAACTCAACTTACCCAAATGTTTGCCACGAACCCAAACAGCCGGATGTATGCACATTTGATTGCTATTTAACAGCAGCTTAGTTTTTCTGGATATGGTCTCTGAACGCTTCTTTATTTCCATGTGTACTTATTACCCAAGATCAAATAGAAAAAAATGCTAAATTCTGTGCTCATGTGATCTCTGCACAGAGATGTATAAGAAAAAAGCCTCTTTTCATGGAAAAAAAGTGGCTTTTTTTAATTAAAAGTCTCAGTCTAAAGTACAGCTTGCTGGTTTTAGGGCAGTTTAACAATTGTGCCCCATTTAATACAGATGTTTAATTTACTTTCATTTTTGCAAATTAAAGCAAGTTATTTAAGTAACACTTTGTAAGGATTTCTAGGATTCTAAATACCTTCATTGTTTTCACAAACTCCATCTAGATGGACGCCCCCAGTGGGAAGTTGAGGCTAAAATAATTCGTGAGAAAACTCAAGGTGTAAGTACTTTTTATTTTTCCAAGCAGTGCTTCTGTATTTATTTTTTACAAAGTTTAACTTTTTATTTTCTAGGCTTTGTTAACATATTTATGACTCAGTGTGCATTTTGAAAATCTAATTTTTTTTTTTTTTTTTTTAGTCATGCATCATAGTTGAGGTTCCTCCGTACCACAGTAAGACTGTAAGCTCTGCTGTTCAAGTGCAGTTTTATGTCTGCAACGGTAAACGGAAAAGAAGCCAATCACAACGTTTCACCTATCTCTCAGGTGAGTGTAGAGGCTTTAAGCACCTAAAACGGTGTGTGTTTAATTTTATTTTAAATAAATAACTCAAATTCACAGTCTTGTCTTGCATATTTAAATTTTGTTCTCCATTGGGTCGTACAATTTTTTTTCTCCTCCTTTTTCATCCAAAGAAGGCACGCCTGTGGTTTAGAAAGTAACTAACTATCCACATACAATAGCATCAACACCTGCTAACTGTGTAGTTTTCAAAGCTTCCTTAAAACTTAAACCAAATTTTTTCAACATGCATGAGTTTGCTTAAAATTTTACTTTTGAAAAAAGCACTTTTAATCAAGAAAAATATTACCACTCAAACCAATTTTTGCTTTTTTTTTTTTTGACCTGATCGTTTTGTTATCAAGAATTGATTAAATAAGTTTCTTTTAAGAAAAAAAACATAATTAAATGAATAGCTTTTGTCGCCCTGCAAGATGCACAAACTCTTAAGTTTGACCAGAACTTTGTAAACGTTGTATGTGTGAAAATAAGCGACGTTGCCCATCCACCCACTCGACCTTTTTGTTTGCATGCACGCCCACTCTCTCTCAAACAGTTTCTGTTTTCTCCGCTGACAGATGAGCACAGCCAATCAGAAGAGTGTAAAATCACACAGCTCTGTGAGTCTGCTGACACCACCGGTGTCACCACGGACACCGCCTGCTTTATTGTGGTGAAAAAAGTCAGCCAATCAGTAGTGTTTCATGTTTCATCACAATCTCTATTCCTGAGGCCTTGTTCCAATTTCCTTCTGAATTCAGATTAAAAAATGAACTTGTTTATCATCAAATTTAGTGAATAAATTGGTCGTGTTTTTTCATTCTCCTCACATCCAACAAAGAACAGAACTGCTCCAGACTCTGACCCAACTTTTATTTTCAGTCTGAATAAAAGCGTTTAGCCTTTTTTGTGCCCGTTGCCTGTGAACTCCCACAGGCATTACACAGTGCGTATAAGGCAGAGTCGGTGAACTTGTTTGTTCTTTCAATGCGGCCTGGGCTTGGGGGCATTCAGCTTCTCTTCCCACACATCGCACATGGTGGCACCCAGACCGACAACATATGCTCTTCATCTGATTCAGAAATGGATAAAAATAAAACTTACTGTCACAAGGCACCAGATTGGGAAATAGGTTACTGATAGACATCGCAGAGTTATAAACAGTCGCACTAAAAGGAAATGGCCCCGTTTAACGTTAAAATGTGTACAATTTTAGGGTGGATTTATATTTTAATCTGGATGGAGGGATAATTTGCAGGTTTATATTTGCAATTGTTTTTAGTTTTGATCGTATCTTTAGTTTTAAAAAAGTTGATGTTTTGATGGTGTTTATTTAGATGTTTATTTCTATTCTGTTTGATTCTCATTAATAATTAGAACTCTTGCTTGCGCATGTTCGTAATAAAAGTTGATATTAAGAAGCTCAGATGCCATAGCCTCTCAATATGAGCACTGGGAACTAGGATCTGCTGCACTGTCAGCGTTGCAGCTTCACGCCGAGTAGCAGGATGCCACCCACGTTACGGACAGACTGTTTGTGGTAGAAAGTGAAACAGAAGAGAATTGTCAATGTGATGATTTTTAAATTCCATTTTGTGAATTAATGTTATTGTTTGCCTTTTTTTTTTCCGGTTATTTATTTATTTTTTCCCTCTCACTCTTTATTCTTTGTTCTTACAGTTATGGTAAAACAGGAGCACAGAGATGATTTGGATCTTCCTCCAGTACCCCCCATTTCCATCCCGCTGGCACATGCTGCTAGTCTGGTGCGCACCCAGATGCCCTCTCCTGACCAGGGCCACCCATCGGACAACCTTCTGTCCGGCTCCCCCTGTGGCCTGGCCACAGGCTCCGGACCCGGCCTGCTCCCTCTGCCGGGTCCTTGCCCCTCCCTGGGCTCCCCGTCTTTCCAGCACCTGCCTCACCTCCAGGGTCACAGTTTGCATCACCCGCCTGCAGACTGCCACATGACGTTCCACCAAAGCCCCGGTCCCACCTCCCCCCGGCCGTCCTACCAGCCTCTACAACACAGTCAGAATCATAGCCTGTCCTTTAACGGCCAGTCCAGCCTTTCTCCTCAGGGTTATGACAGGATGCCTTTTCAGCAGAGCCCCAATGCGACATCGCACCCAATGAGCATGGGGATGGTCTACTCGTCCTCTCCTTGCTCCTCACCGACAGCTCCCTCTCCCTCAGCCGCCAACCCCATTGTTGGATCCCCACAGACCCAGCAACCCCTCCTCTCTCCTTCGTCCCCACATCTCCACACACTCGGAGGGTATCACTGCTCCTCTAATCCTGCTCAGGTGCCCTCTTCGGGTGGGCATCCTATGAGCGGGCAGCACTCGTCACAGCTGCAAAGAGCTATGGGCTACCACCCGGTTGGTCAAAGATCAGCATCTTGCCCCACACCAAACACCGCTCCCCCACCACGTTTGATCCCTTCACCTCACTCTGGGCCGTCCTCTCCTCAACTTCACTCACTGCCGTACCACTCCCCCACTTCCTCATCCCCGACGTCAGGCGGTAGCCCACTAGGGCCCCTCCAACAGCCGTCTCCTCAGGCCACAAGCCCGGTTATGGCTAGTCTCTCCCCGGGCACTGTCGGACCGCTGGTTCATCCGCTAAGTCCTCAGGGGCCCTTTCCATCCAACGGGGAAAGGCTGACCATTAAGCAGGAGCCAGAGGACAGGGAGCCCACCTTCCGCTCCATCGGCCTACAGGACATCACTCTGGACGATGGTGAGTTACTATAAAATAAAATGTAGCTATGTATAGCTATTTTATGTTTTCAAGCATGAAACCGGGCAGCTGAGGAGGTGTAAGTTGTCCCCTCTGATCAACTGAAAATGAAGCACTCAGAAAACAGTGCATCAGTTGGGACACAAAAAACAATTCATTGTTTAATGTACTAATAAAATCTGAGATAGGTCAACCAAGTCATAACGAGGTAGGACTGTGAGGCATGCCACTAAGCAGTTGGTTAGTGATACTAAAGGAAGTTCTAGATTTAAGCATCTCCATGTCAGATATCACTAAGATTTCCAAATATTAAATGATACAGATCAGGTTTTCTTTTCTTTTTACTGTATTTGCCTTAAAACGATAACAAACCAGTTCAACGCTGATTTTTTTTTTTTTTTTTTTTTAAACTTTTTATGTATTCACTTTTCTGCTCTCATTATCAGTTCCCCTTCCTCACTCAGTCCTGCTATGAGTTATTTAGAGCACAGCCATCTGTGATCAATCTCATTTTCTGTCCAAAACGAGGGACTGCTGAGGGATTAAATTTACCCTACAAAATGTGACACACAAGATAAATCTGTACTCGATGTAAAACAATACCGAGTACCAGTTGCTGTATTTTCAGAAGACTGGAACCTTGATGTCTGATAACAGTGAGCGTGTTACATCTACCTCTGCTGGGCACAGTTGTGTTCATAGATTTATTACTGAGGGGGTCCTGTGACTTGGTGTTGGGTAACATGCACACAAAAGGACTGATAAGTGTTATGTTACGTTAAATAGTCTAATTGAGAAGTGTTAAGCTTCTGTATTTCTGGCAGCAGCTTGAAGATAAATTACACTTTGAATTTTTTTGTTGTCGTCTTGGAACTGAGTAAAAAAGAGGATTGTATCGTTTTGCACAGTGTTGCTGTTACGTTGTAGGAATTTTATTTCGTGTAGTTGTGTGCTTTCCTGTTAACTCTTCTAATTCGTATTCTCAGTCAAACTTGTTGACTCAATTTAGCAGTTTAGCATCAAATACATAAATATATTTAACATCTTTTTTACTGTTTGCATAAACTTTGTTTTAAAAAGATGTTAATCAAACCTCTGAATTATTTACCTCCTTATTGAACATTCAAAGCTGCACCTGCTTTTTTTTTTTTTTTTAAACCCCGATGGCACATTCAAATGAGGATTGTGGAGCTTTAGGGTTAATAAGTAGCCCAGTGAGGCTTTATCAGGCAGTGGTGATGGTGTGTGTTAGCAGGGGTCATCCTAATTAACACCGGACCACTGTCAATAAATTCTATGTGTGGGATCAACACCCACAGGAGTTCATCAGTGCAGAACATTAACAAACACACATTAATGCCACCTTCGCACACACTTTTCTTAAGTGTTTTTTTTTTTCTTTATATGTTTCACACCCAAAACTCTAACTCCAGGATTATCGCACCAGTGAGTTAGAGACACAGCTGCTGTGAAAGTAGCAGTGTTGTGTGAGAAAAAAAAAGTTTTCAGCATGGTTTCAGCCGGGAATGTAAGATCTCCCCTTTGAGCTTAAAAGCTAAAAATAACTTTCTGTGCCAGCCCAGCTCTGTAGGCCATGTTTTAATACAGCAACAGGAAGCCTCGCACAGCTTGGAGTTTTAGGAGGTCGCAACCAACTCTCTTAAGTAGATCACATTCACCCCAATGTGGCAGGCAGGTCGGAATAGATGTAAATGCTAATCTGTAGGATTGTGGAATTGATTAAAGCTGAAATAACATCATATAAGTTTTAGATCGAGGGAAAAAAAGAGAAAGCAGTCCATTAAGTATATATTATTTAGTAGATTTAACTTTTGTGATTTTGATACCATTTGATTTGTAAAACATTTTTATAGCAATAGTTTGTTAGAAATATTCAAATTGATCAGTCACAAAATGACTTGTCACCATCATGTCACAAACTTGTGACCGTTAAAGAGGAAATACAAGTGTATGTGTGTGTGTAGAAACGTCTCTGATTAGCAAGCAGATGGCCGTTGTGACGCACTGAAGAGCATGTTTGAGATGTGTGCATGAGGGAGAAATGTCATATCGTGTTTGTGTAAATTTGTTTGCTGTTGTGGAGGTGCTGCGTGTATGCGTGTGTATGTTTGTTGTGAGTGTGCACGCACAAAGGAGCAGACACAGGAGGTGAAGAGACAGACTGACACACAGATGGACAGACAGGTCCAGGCCTCAGCCCCTCTGCAGGGTCACTAAGCCGAGGCATCCAATCTGAAATATGGTTGGCAAGTAAAACAGTCATTCGTTTTTGTTTTGTTTATTTTTTACTTCTTAATTTCATTTAATCAAATGCTTTTGAAAGATATGCAAAATTGAACAGACTCCTTTTACCAAAATGACGCCAAAAATATAAAGTAGCTTTTTATTTTAACTCTAAAACAGAAAGTTGTAAACTTCACTGGCATAAGCTGGTACACTTTATTTTTTAAATTTATTTTTATTAAGTGACATAGAGAAAAAATAATAGTGTGAGATTAAATCGAATCAAAAAGACAACTTCAGAGATGCTAAGTTTTTGGCTTCACAACGAGGGAGATTTTGAGGCGGGACCAAAAGGAGGACGAGCTATGACATAATATGACATCACATCCGCCAATGGACAACACTTGCCATAACAGTTGGCGTAAAACAAACCGTTCAAAACATGAGAAAGCAGCTGGAAAATTGTGCATCTTACATGTATTACCACCTAGCGTTATGTATGAGCACGAAGAGGAATTACCACCAGGAAAACACGCCGGTACTGCTTGTTCGTGCTTTGTTTTGCGGCTCACGCACATAAACTGTCACATGACCAAAGTTCCTGCATGCCCAACTTTTTCCATACGTTCACCAAAAACAATACTGGCAATAGACCATGCTAATTGCTACTAGCGGCTTTCAGATTCACAGCTGCAGCAGCAGGAGATGCCATGTGCTTAGCCTCATTATACCTAATCATGTTCATGGAATGCACTAGTGTTCATCATGCAGGAGTTTTATTAGCCTAGCCAGGTGAGAGTGAGATAGGTCCTAATTGCGGGTGTCTCCCACCCAATGCGAGAGACTTGGCATGTCTGCAACTTTGAAGCCTTCTCTACGATGGATCGCTCCTGGACAAATGACGGATTACACAGACTTATTACAGACAACAGTCGATGAGTTCAAATCACTGCAAAAATTTTTAGTCTGACCCTTTTTCTACAGTTCTGATTAATCTAATCCTAATTTAGTCTACTCTTTATCTTCTGTTTCTTTACCCAACACGTGAACTGTTGGGTGTAAATAATTTCCTCAATACAAACAGTATATAAGTTTTGGTTTTCGAACATTTTTTTTTTCTCTCTAGTATCATTCAACCTGTTTGAAAGGAATTTAATAGGTTAAGTAATTTTTAAACTTCATTCCTTTATTTTAGTTTTTATTAATGGCATCTCGGTACAACTTTCAACCAATCAAAACAGGGACAGAACCGTGCTTCTGCAATGGAATGAAAATTAACAGTGGAAGGAAATTTCGTTTCATTAACGGCTGCTGATCTTTAACAAGAATGGCAAACATTTACTGGTCTTTTTTTTTTCCTATAAGAAGTGGAAACGGCCTCTCTGTGTCATCTTTCCACACAATTAAAGTTTTAAAAAGTGCAATGCAGAAGTCCTGGCAGAAGCACTGGCTTCATGTGGAAACAGTACCAGCTGTGGAATTTTTAGTCGAGTTAGGGAAAATCGGAAAAAGAAAAAAAAAAAAAAAGCAGGAAAGATAATTATATAAAGTCTTTGTTTTCGTCAGTAAATGTTCTATAAATGATTCATTTGTTTTTGGAGGGAATATGTACAAATACAAGTTGCTACATTTTTAATAGTGAACAAGTGAGGACTTGACGGAGGAGGTGACGAGATGGATCTCAATCCGCCTCGTACACATACAGCTGCTGACATGTACCTACAACACTGTTTATGTGTGTGTAAACAGGCCTGTCATTGCAACTCTGACTGCTTATTGTAGCTGTTCCGCTGCCTTCAAGTAACATGTAATTTAAACAGCGGTTAGAATAGTAGACAGCTGTACGGGGGCACAGTGTGGCCTCACAGAAAGAAGGGTCAGGATTCAAGGGCAATTTGTTACACTGGCCTTTTTCTGTATTGAGTTTGCATGTTCTCCCCATATATGCATGGACTTTCTCCCACCCTCCAAAAATATTCATGTGAGGTTGATTGGTCATTGGGAAATTGGACTCAGTGTGTGCATGAGTCGTTGTCTTTGTTGAAATTTGGCCCTGTAATAAACTGGCAACCTGTTCAGCGTGCACCCTGCCTCTTGCCAGCTTCGGCACCTCCGCTACCTTGATTGAGATATGCAGCTAAGAAGATGACTGACTGACTTTAAGAGAAGCGTGCTGTCCTGACTCGAGTGGCTTAAAGTCATGTCCTGTGCAGTCACCTTTACATCCCCGATCAAAGGCTGTGATTCCTGCAAATCGCTTACCGTCACCTCAAATGGGAAATCCACAGATGATTCATAGAGATGAGTTACTTTGAGAAACTGACTTTGTAATGAGCCAAATTGCGCTCTACGTCCTCACCCACTCACTCTTTCTTCTCCAAACCTGAAATTAAAGTGAAGCGAAAAGGATCTGACAGGCTAGCTGCAGAGATAAAAGTAGAGAAAAGCTTTTATGAACCAATTTAATTACATTAACCAATCGTCCATTCAATATGCGTGTGTTTAGATGATTGCCGAGTGATTCTTTACTGTTGTTCTCTAACCCCAGGCTCTGTGTAGACATGTGCATGCCGTTGCAGAGCCCAGCAAGTGGAAACTGTGTGCTTTGATATTGCTTCTTGAAGGCAAACCAAGTCTCTGTACCTTTTCAGAAAACTTTTCCATTGTGGCATGTTGTGTTCATTTGCTGGACCAGAGAATCTGTCAGTTTTCAGCTTATTTGTTTTAGCCGCTCTGCCAGGGTAATATTTTTTTGTGCCTGGGTCAGGAAACTCTTCAATGTGTCGTAGAAGGTTATAATAATTACCCATTTTCCATTCCAACAGTAGACATGTTTATCATACTGAATGTCCATCTGCCTTTTTCACCTCTGTTTTTCATTATGGAAATCATTTCAATATGCCTCCTTGGACTTGCTCTTTAGAAAAAAAAAAGAGGTAAAACTCCCTCAATGTGGTCTCCGTCTGGATGAAAACCCTGGTTTTTGAGAAATAAAGAGAGTTTCTTTATTCCTTGTTTTGCAGATTTATAGCCCTGTGATATTTTTTTATTCACCCTTTAAGACAAGTGCTCAGATTTGGTGACTTAACAGGAGTTCAGAAATACCTGCTTACTGCTCCCCCATGAAAACACTGAACCAAATAGTTTCCTCACACCCTCTTAATAGATACCGCTACGGCTCGAATGCATCATCGAGATAGTGTCCAATATAAAAAATAAGAACAAGAAACCTTCAGTACTGAACAGTTACAAATCTGTGGCTATTGCTAGAAAAAAAAGTCTCAATGGTGAATGCTCTGGAAAAGTAGTCCATATTAAAATCAGACTTTTTTTTGTGGTTGAAACCATTTTTTTTTTTTTTTAGATTTTTTTTTTCCTATTTGTGAAAGATGAGCACACTAAAGCTAAAAGCTCATCTTCTGAAACAAAGTACAAACATAACATTGAGGCTAAATTTGAAATACATATGTGGCTGTGTTTCATTTGAAATGTTTGGTGAAATCGAATCAAACAAAAATAACAGTAGAGCTCAGGGTTTGGTTCATCCAAATGCACAATGTAACGAAACTGGACAACAGCTGTGTGTTCTTAATGAAATGTAGAGATAGACATTATGTTATCATTTACAAGACATCATCAAAAACATTTCCCACAGTGTAACTTTTTCTAAAAAAATTTTGTTTGATGACTTGTTTAAGCGTGTGACACACTTTGTGCTCAAAGCCGGGGAGAACATGCAAACTCCTGCCAAAAGGTCATTGTTTCAACGCTGGCCCCACCGAGATCTCAAACCATCAACCCTCTGTCCTCGAGGAATGAGGTCAGCTGACTGGATGACAAGGTCATTCCATCAATAGATAAACATCTTTATCTAATTGTTTGTATGCATGTGTTCTTCTATTTAGAACGGATTGATCGTCTTGATAAAAGCTTTAGACTCGTTGTAGTGAGTAGTATTTGTATTAGTCGGCTGACTGCAGATGTATATTTTGACTAGGGAGCTCCCCTCCTAGTCATCTGCAGAGGATCTCCCTCAGGCTGAGACACACACAGCTACATTTACTACGACGGGCAGCGCTGAATCACTGGCTTTCTGTTGCACAGTCATCATGAATACCAGTAAACCTGAGAAAACACTATCAACATATGAAACCAGTCAGACGCTTTGCTCAACTCAAACCTTCCTTTCACTTCCAGATCATTCATGTCAGATCATTAAATTAAATCGGTAAACACAGATTGATCAGTTGCTCAGAAATGGTCAGAAGTTTTGATGTTTTATTTTTTTATTTTGAGGTTTTAGTTGACGCGTTCTAACTTTTTGGTTCGGACATGCCTTCCATTTTTATGACTCCGGTGACAAAAATGGAAATTGACTTAGTTTTTAACAACCACAAATCAGATTAGGCTAATTTACATTTTACTCTGCTGTAATGGCTGAAATGAAACTGAATAAAAAAATTAATTTCTGACAAATTGTACGGGGAAAACCTCTTTGTTCGCCTCTTTACGAGAACACACTGAGTCAGTTGTAGGTGATACGAGGGATGCAGGATTCTCAGCTTTTAGTTGGTTTCATTGCTAATTAGACCAAATTTTTCAACATTGGGATCATTTCTAAGTCCAAAGGTGGATGTTTGTCTCTGTAATAATCTAATCAGTACAGCGGAAAGTGATATGTTTCTGAGGCCGCCCACTTCATGTCGGTCTGTCACACTTCACACAATGTTGCTCATATTGCTGCGGTATTAGAGCAGAAAGAGTCAAAATAAACAGCTGTGCAGTTTATTGTTGTAAAATTCGGATGTAAAAAATTAATCTGCATCAATGTTCAAATATTAGCTTTTTTTTTTTTTTTTTACACACAATCAACTGTTCATTTGTTGAAAAGTTGCATGAACAAAACTAAAGCAGGCGTTATTAGTCCAGCTGTTTTTTGCAGCTTTTTTAACACCTGGATGATGTTTAATTTACAACCCAGCTGCACAGTTTGTCACCCTTAAAGGTCAAAAACTTTTAAAAAAATTAGTCGGTTTCACTTCACACGTCGGGTTATATGCCCATTTTAATGTGTTGTTACGCTGCTTATGCAAAGTAAACGTTTGCTTTCAAAGACACACGGTAGTCTCATAAGTGTGCGGCTTTTTCTCTGAGTGAAAGAGTGTGTGTGAACATGGTTGACATGGGAAAGGAAGAGCCTCCCACGCTAACAGGATGATGTGAGGGATGGTGGCCGTACACAAAGCAAGCAGCAGAAAAGAGAAATAATGTACAGCAGTGCAGAGAATAACATCTGCTTGTGTTAAAAGAAAGTCTGACGGAGTAAAAGAAACAATGTTTAATTGGAAAAACTGACTTTGTGTGACATTTAGTTTAGGATCCAGTTGGGTGACTAATTGAGAACAATTGCCGCTTGTATTTTTCATCGTCTATGTAAAATAGACATGTTCTTTTTCTTTGCTCAGCTGGGTTTATTTGCTCATCGTCCACTGAGTCACCTTCTGCCACCGATTTGTTTTTTCACCTCTTTCATTCAAACAAAGTTACAGTAAAATATTTGTTTATTAGAGTCTGGGGAATGTCTGATTTTACAGCTCAAGTGGCTTCGAATAGAACCATGTTTCCACTGTTATGCTCACACAGGTCTACTTGTAAATTTCCCAACTCCAAATTGGGCTTAGAGGTTTTTGCTACCATCCTCCCAAACCAGTTTGCCCTGCTGGATTGGTACGCTACCAATCTGACCTTTCAAACTTATGGGGGGGAAAAAAACGCAAGAAGACGTCAAGGAAGCTGCCCTCACACGTTCTAGTAAAAATAAGAGACGTTTTCCACACTTTCCTGAAAACTAAAACTCTCCTCTACCTCGTGTTTTTCTCACCACGTCAAAGTATTTGATTTTGATTTACTTCACAGCTGCAGTTTTATTAGCTCCTTGCTTTTTTCTTGTGGTCCCACTGTGAGCTGTGAATGGAGGCAACAGACGTAAAACAATCAGGCTTGAAGATTGAAAAACTCTCTGAGAAACATTCAGCTGTTGTTTAGTTTAAATCAGGCTTTTGTAGAGTTTTGTGGGAGTAATTAACCTCTGTGATTCAGGTAGAACTTAGATCAACAACGTTTGGCTTTTTTTCTTACAAACATCATAAAAAGAGTTTGAGGGAATAAAGTGAACCCTCATAGAAGCTGTAATGAAGTAATGGACAAGCTTTCTGCTTGGCTAGCTGTACAGGTGTGTTTAACTGCTTTGACGTGCTAAGTTACCTCCTCACATCTCTTAGGATCAACAAAGGTGAGAGGTGCTAGTGAATGGAATAGTTTCTCTCATTTGTTACGTCAGGAATGATTAGATCTCAAGTGAAAGCAGTGACTTTGCAACCTTTGAGTTAGTTTACCAGTGTGTTTCAGTATTTTCCACCATGCTGCTTCTGGCTGAGGGTCTGATGTTTTAATATGGAGTAGTTTGTGTGGAAGAACACTGCCCTCTGCTGGAGCTGAAGAGACATTTGGCGCCAAAGAGAGAACAATACGGAAACTGTTTTATTTTAGGATATGTCTTTATTCACTTATTTTTAGATAATTGGAGGGAAAAGGCATAATCAGCCAGTTAAAAGAGTTCAACTTTCTCTATTAATGATTTGGTTGATATTTAGTTTACTTCACAATTTAGAACTTTTATGTCGCCTCCTTCAATTTTAAGCTTTTGCAGTTCATCAATCAAGTTTTAATTTTTCACTTAATACTTCAGTTTATTGCTGGCATGGTGGCGCTGTGGTTAGCACAGTGGCCTCACAGCATGAAGGTCGGCCAAGGTTTGAGTCCCGTGTCAGACGAGGCATGAATCCTTGTCCTTTCTATGTGGAGTTTGCATGTTCTCCCTGTGTATGTGAGGTTTTTCTCCGGATACTCCGGTTTCTCACACCCTCCAAAAACATGCATGTTGGGTTGATTGGTCACTATGAAATTGTCCCTGGGAGTGTACATGGTTTTTGGGGGGAGGCGATAGCTCAGTGGTAGAACATTCACCCTTGGACCGGAAGTTCGTGGGATCGAATCCCATTGAGCTCATGTCTAGGTGTCCTTGGAGAATACACCTAACCCCCTGTTCCTCCTACCATTGGTGCCGCGGTGGCAGCCTGCTGCGGTGTAATGCAGCACACAAATTTCCTCGTTGGGGGATGAATAAAGTATATTTCTTCTTTCTTTCATCTTTTTTGTGTGTGTGACCCTGCAACAGACTGGCGACCTGCTCAGGGTGTGCCCTGCCTCTCACCTTAAATCAGCTGGGATAGGCTCCGGCACCCCCTGCGACAGCATTAGGGATAAGTGGTTTAGAAGATTAAACAGTATCTTTTTATATATTTATGTGTACAAATATAAACAAGATCAATATTTAAGTTGAAAGGGTTTCTAGTTTGAAAAAAAGTTGATAGTGTGTTCTTCTGATTGAGTTTTCTGATTTGTCGTCTGAGAAGTTTAAGGGGATCAAGGTTGCTATGGTAATTACACACAAATCTGAGCCGAATGTTCCAGTTAAATCAGGATGTATTGTAATCTATTACTGCTATTATAAAGTTCTAAATTTCCCATTTTATTCCAAAGCAGAGTCAAGACGTGTTGTCTCACACGCCGTCCTACATTAAGCCTTAATAAAACACTCCTCAGAAGCCAGACTGAGCTGCTTTGTCTGTAGACCATGATGAGATCATCTGCACAGATGTTTTAAACTTGTTTTTTTCTGTGTTTTTATGTTTCCACAGTAAATGAGATCATTGGCAGAGACATGTCCCAGTCACCCAGAACTCACGGTCCTCCATCAGCTCACACCCAGTCGTAGCTCAGCTCCTTCACCATCTGTCCAGATCTCAGCTGAACCCGTTCCGTAAGCTGGAAGAAGAGGATCTAAGAAACCAGACTGAAACGAGATGTCAAAGACCTCTGGCCTGACAAAAAAGTGTTCCATCTCTTACTTGGAGATGCAGATGGAATCCTGGAGCATGTGCAGTCAGAGCCGTGTTCTGATTGTCTGACCCTTCTCGTCCTTGCTGTCTTCCTGACCAATCAGCTTTCAGCTCTGAGCGCGCTCACTTTTAAAAATAAATTAGTAGTGTAGGCGCCTCAACAGAGGAGACGTCCTCACTTTCTCACCAGCAGAGGGTCTCGTTTATAAAGACTTGCGTACATCTTGAAGCTGGACAAGCGGATCTTGCTTACGCCACAAAAATGTAGTATCTATCACACCTGAGTCTATTTTCTGGCAATTTGATCTTCGTTCCATGCTCACCATGTCGTAAATGGCTCAAGCAAATTATGCAGATTCAAAGATCTTCAAATGAGCCAGTGCTGCCTGTCATTATTCATGCTTTTGTACAGCTGCGGTAGAATGGTAGACGGTTACCACAGCCTGCAACTTTGTGAGCGGCACACACTGATCTGTCACTGAAATAAAAAAAAAAAAAAAAAAGAAGTCCAGCCTTAAGTTAGTGACAAAAACCCCAACTAGCTGTGCACCGTAAACAGAATGGAGTGGTCCATGTGATTTACAGATTGGTGTTATATTATTATTATGTGTAGAAGCAGGTGCATGACAGCACACAGTCGGCGTAAGCACAGATTTTGTCATAAGCAAGCTTTATAAATGAGTCCCCGTGACCTTTAGGAATGAAGTCATAGCTTTCAGATTCTATAGAACTTTCTCCACAAACGTGAGGCAAAGTGGGACTTTCGTTCATAAAAAAAATTTACAAATCAATCGCGTGATCAATCAGCGTTTTTGTTATAAAAATGATACACGGTCTCCACTTTGTTACCGTGGTCTGAGATCTGCAAACATTCCACAAGTTTGTGTAATCTTACAGCTGTATAGATACCTGTTAAATCCATCCCATCATCAACTCCCTCTCTCTTCTGCTCCTCCTCGGGTTGAACAAACGCCTTAATGTCCGTAGCTTTGAAAATCTCCCAGAAGATGTTCTCCTTTTTGTATTCAAATTAGAAATGAAACTCCAAATAAGGGACAATTTCTGGAGCCGTCCATTATTTCTGTGTTAAAGAAAAGTATTTTATTGGTCCACGGAGGCTGCGTCTCTGAAATTTCTATTCATGCATCTACTCAAGTATCCCAGGGGCCTTTGTGTGCCTTCTATTTCCTGTGTCTCTGATGGTATGAGAGCCCTGGTGACATAAGTGGGGAAATAAGACACAATTTGTGAAAGTATTTTCTACATAAAGATGTCTATATAATGTATTTAAGTGATGTTTCATGTAAAGAACAAGGTGGAATCTCAGTCCAGAGAGTAACATCTGGATGTGATGGGGTCTTCCACATCTCCCCGCTTGCAACAAACCACATTTCGCTGTCCACAATCAAAGACTTAATTGTTTCCAGAACGGCTTCTAAACGTTGTGTTCCTTTTATTTCTCCTTGGCTGACAGATGAGTAGTGCCTGTATGGTAGCAATAATCCACATCAGGGATGGCGCAGGTTGGAAAAAAGTTTCATTGGCTTTTTTTTTTTTGCCTTAACGACAAAGATGCTCCTGCATGTTAAAGCTTAGGAGTGTTGCTCAGAGTGATGTGAAGTCAGTTTCCAGGTGAAAATGATTCTGCTATGCATTCAAACCTTTGCTTAAAGCCTTTAAATAAAGAGAAAAAAAAAAGAAAAAAATGACCTTGATGCCTATAGAACTAGACTGTAGACCTGCTGGTGCTTGATTTACTCTTATAGCATCCTGAATGTATGCGTGAATGAATGAAACATTGTAGATGTCTGTACCAAATATCCTGTACGTCGGTCAGGAATTCTGAGAGTCCAGATTGCTATGCAAAAAGATTAAAGCACGAGATGTAAAACCTGAGATGATAAACTACTTGTAAAGTTGTTGACAAACTTGACAGATGAGAGAAATAGAGAACATGTCACGTAGTGGGATTATCATGTCACTATGTGAACATTAGGATGCCTTAAATCTTGTTTGAGAACCAGTTTGTGTGTTTGTCGGGATGCAATTCTGGGTTTATTTGACTTGATTTCTCCCCATGAATAAGACATATGTTTGGATCAGCTATTAAATCTTTATTTTGGGGGCACATAAATTTATTTTGTGGGAGAACAGAAGTGGATATATATATATTTTTTTTTTTTGTATAAAAGTTGGTTTTACAGCTTAAGAGACTTGATTTAAGAGAAAAGCAAATAAGAAAATGTAACAAAACCAGCATTGACAGTAAACTCTGGTCTACTGCCTCAACCAAAGAGTGAACAATATGTTCCTATTTTACACGAGAGTAAAAGCTACAGAGACTGTACAAATATTTTTGATACTTTGGATGTCATTCCTTAAAGGCTGAAGATGTGTGTGCTTGTATGTCATACATATAGCTATACATCTATAAATGCACTTATAGATGTATAGATATATTATTTGTATATTAAAAGGGAAATACAGGTTTAGCTGATGTTTACCAAGCCTTGTATTGTCATTTCTTGTATATTTTGTATGTTGATTTTTTTTTTTTTTTTTTTGTAATTTTAAAGACTGCAGTGCTTTTTGAAATTATTCAAAGGGAATAATACCTAGCATTATACTGTAGGCTGTAATGTAGTGTATGTCAATAAAATATAAAACTCAACTCGGGTTTTGTGTCATTTTTTTTGGTAGAAAGTGAGTAAAAATATCCTATTTCATTATAATTAACATTTTTTTAAGCAAAGAAATTTTATTTTGTTAATCTAAAACGTGTTACTTTGGCGCCCTCCGGTGGTAGCAATTAAACCTTCAGCTTTTTTTTTTTTTTTTTTTTCATTTCTTGAGTTGAATTTTTTTTTAACAAACCTCACTAAAACTTCTAACATTTTAAAATGTTTCAGACCAACAAAAAAGAAATGTAACCTCATTTAATCCAATTTAGATAAAACCTGAGCTGCATTTTTAAAGTCAATATGAAAAACAGCCAATACAAGTTTTTTTCTTGTATTGAAAAAAGCGATTGGGATTCAACTTTCTAATCTCTTTCAAATCCTGTGTTTATACTTCTAATACCTTTTTGTTCTCAGCTACTTCAAGCACTCATGGCTAACAAAAAGCCTGCACCGTTAAAGTAGCACAAAATATTTAGTGAGCAGCAAAATGTTCAAAATACACTGAAATTAACTGAATATGTCTGCCTTTAAATATTCTGAAATAAACAATTTTGGTGTGCATCCTACATGTGTGTTTAGGCTACGACTATTATAACTTGATATAAAAAGACATTTAAAAATTGGAAATAGACAGCAATCCCCATTATGCTGAATAAATGAATCCAAACACAAAACAAACACAGCCCCACTGTGGCATACGCAGGGACCCTTTTAAAGTGCTATATAAATACACCGGTAATCTATTATTATTTTCACATCATTTTTTGTAAAACAGTCTGCACGGGTAATGACTGAAAATCTCGAAGTCAGGTTGGTTAGGGGGCTGTAGCAGAAAAATTGTAAATCAATATTCTGCTTTGTAACCATCTTAAGAGGACAAGCTTTCTTACGTTTTAATGCCAAACTTGTTGCTGTATGATAGAAATTGATGGCACTACGGACGTTTTTTGACATCCGAAGCCCTTAAAATACATTCCTCGCTCTATTTTGAGAGATCAATGGACTTTTTCTGAAATTTTTCAGTTTTTTTTTTTTTTAAACAGTCATAACTCAAAAAGTATAACACTTCTCACAATTATGTTCGAGAAGGTTAGAGGCCATATTCTTGTGTTTTAAAGAAAAAATTGTGTTTCTAGTAGAAAAAAAAAATGCTTGAGTTATTCCAGGTTTGAAGAGCATAAATATTTGTGAGGAAGATTTTTAAACTCTATTCATGTCGATATGTAAAAAAAAAAATAAATTTAAAAACAAAAACACAAATTGAAATATTTTAAAAATTAAGCAAACATTCAAAAATTTGAATGTAAGCCAACAAATCCCAATAAAGTCGGTCCTTTTGAGACCAAAATTGTGCAAATTGGTTGCTGCTTCTGAGACACCCAAATAATGTACGGAACAATAAGGGATAAGTAAATAATAAAAAGAAACAGAAAAGCAATACCTGATGTGACATCAAGTAATAAAAGCCCAGATACATTTGTTCATTTAAGTTGGGACAGACTCATTTTTTTTAAATTATCTGGTGAATAAATAAATAAATAAAAGCAATATAGTCAGTATTTTTATTGTTTACATTTATTCACAAAATTTCTGCAAGTTTCAAACTTGCAACAAAAAAAGCATGTCTGCCACCAGAGGCTGACTGTCATTTGGTTCAACATTGGAATCTGTGTGATATTGGCACTGCAAAGAGAAAAAAATAAACTAAATGTAGCTTTAAACAGGAGCTAAAGGCTGCTTCACGTTGAAAAAAAATGAAAGAAAAATGTCAACAGTTGTTTAAAATAAAATGCATACTTTTTTTTTTTTATCTTATGACAAAATAGATACAAGAAAGAAAAAACAATAAAATAGAATTATTTGTCTACACTACTCTCTTATGGGAGTAAAAAGAAAATCTGTAGTGCTTAGAAAAAGTTTAAATGGGTTGAAATGCTGGATGTAACAGCATCAGTTCTCTTTACAAAACTAAAAGTCACAAAGTTGTTGCTTTACTCGCACAGCTTCTTTTTTTTTTTTTTTTTTTTTTTTTTGTCCCTGAAACTCAGAGCTAGTCAAAAACAACTTATGTCAGTAGTCAAAATTAATCTTCATGGCTCCTCCCCCTCATCTAAGTGGTTTTAGAAAGAAAAAAAAAAAGATCTTAAAGATACATGTTTGATTAGTGTGTAGAGGTTGTCAAGCTTTTTCAGGACACATGTTTGTAGAGTCTTATAGGGGATATACAGTATATATAAATACATCTGCATGTTTGGTTTTAGCCGAGTTGCTGGATGTCCTTTTTCAGGTGCCACGACCAGCCTCAAACGTGGAGCAAACAGATCTGCTAGTGTAGAATCCATTGAGTCATTTTCCCCGACATTCAGCTGTCTGAACTCTGGAGTGTTGGAAACCACCACTGCAACGTTGGTTTGGAAAAGTTGATCAAATAGATAAAGGTTCTAAAGATGTTCTGCAAAGAATTGGAAGTTAGCTAAAGGTAAGAATCCAGGTGGATCTTCAAAGGAAAGCGAAACAGAGTGCGGAGAGAAGGCACGGAGGTCAGTTACATAAACCCAGTCGGACTGGTTTGCCGTAGAAGAGATTGTTTGACCGCTCGGCCACAGCTTTCCTGGCCATCTCTTCACTGGGGAAGGTGATCAAAGCCTCGCCGTTACACTGGCCGCTGAAGTTGTACAAGATGAGAACGGCATCTGGCTGCAGCTGTGGGAAGAAAAGCATGCAAGGTGTTACTGCGTTACAACATGAAACCACCAGGAACAGCCAGAGATTCCGCTCATCAAACATGTCTGATAGAAAGCAGTGAGGAGTTAAAGCAGAGAACATGTTCTCCAACACCTGAAAACCACAGCAGGTAGTAAAGTTATTAGTTTGTTAGTCAATGTCTGCTAGCTGTATGCAGATTTGATTCTGAAATAAAAAGTTAGTTTGGAAGGGAAAAAGCACCTTTTAACAGATTGAATGTCATGCATAATTTACAACAAACAAAATCAGAAATAAAATCACTAAAACCAGGAATCAAATAGTTAGACTGAAGGTGAGGTAATGCTCTCAGAATGCATGTCAGAAATGAAGGAAATAAAACAGCATTTTTTTTTACTATCCCCGTTTTTAACCGTCACCAATGTTCATGAACAGTGTAAACAGTTATAAAACTTTTAATCATAAATGGTGTGTGAGCTGGCTTTCCATCCCTGAGGACTAACAGAGGTAGAAACGTTGAGTTAACGGCTTCACTGCAGCTCACATGAAGCTAATCAGGAGCCAAAAGTCTTCAGGCGCTCAAAGATACGAGTGATTTATCGGCTTCAAGTTTGTGTCTCATGACTTGTTTGACTAAAGAATTCGCTAACAGATCAAATAAAGGATTAAATAAAGGACAAAAGAAAAATTATTTTGAAATAAAAGAAGTTTATAAAAGTTTGCGGTTTTCAGGTAAACTCGTTAGTAAAAAGAATTCAAGATTTCAAAATGAACGTTTCAAGCAGCAGGTTTTAAAACAAGAGCTGCAGGGAAGATTTTAGTAGATCAAAAGTCTTAAAAGTGGGATAAAAAAAAAAAAGATCTTTTGCTATTTGACTTGAATAAATCTGCCTAGACAAGGTAATGAACTGAAGAGTATGTGGTGCATTAAAAACCTCCACCAATCGTTTTTTATGTGGCGGACAAAAACCATTGGCTCAGAGCCGGTCAATCACTACAACTTCCTGGTATTTCGATAAATTGGAGGCAAAACCAGAAAAGATCAGGGAGGGTCTCAACACTTACTGACCTGCCAAAACTAGATCAAATAACTTTATCATCTCTAAATCCTGCTTGCTTTCTTTTTTTTTTGGAACACCTGTAATCTGGTAAACTTAGAAATATGAGAAACTGCATAATATCTGGTTAAATGGTTCAAGATTGTATTTCTGGGTCAGAGATCATAAAGCTCGCTGTACCAGCTGATCATCACCTCAGCACTCAGTAACAGGTTTGTAAGCAGGTGTTTTCTGTCTCTCTCTCCGCCTCTCCACCCGAGGCTCTTACCTTGCAGCGGCTCTACAGGCAGAGCCATTCTTTGGGCTGAATCAGACTCCTGGCCTGTTCGTTCATCTGAACCACGCTGCTGTACTCGTCAGGGGCGTACTACAGGTGGCATAATGATGAACACAGTCAGGTGGTGGGTTTCCACATATGATAACACACAAAATAAACAGCCTCTTTCATAAAGGGTTACTATTAGGGAAAAAACACACACACACACACACACACACACACACACACACACACGCTGGCAAACAGTCTGAAAAGGTGTCATTTGAACTGTGAAATGATGTGGTACGGGAGCGTTTTCTCAGCCAGTGTGTGTGAGAAAGACGCTGCTGCCGCCAGAGGAAAAACACACACACTCATTTCATGATGGATAAAATTGCAACAGTTCAGCCAACAGTCAGAAAGGCTTGAATTCAACAGTAACAGACTGTGCAGGACAAAAAAAAATTCCTATTTGGTGTGAACACACACTCATCCAACTAATCGTTGTGCCTGTGTTGGATGACATGAGCCACAGATCTCAACTCTTCTCCCCACACATCTCTCTCTTTCACACACACAAACCCCTGCTGCCTCTCTTCAGCTGTGTGAATGCCACACCTGTCAGGGGTTCATACCTGCTTTAGCTCCACTTAGGACTGGTGAGGAAAAGCATGGGAGGCAAAGAAAGGGAATAGGGGTGAAGAGGGTGAGGCAGAGGGAAAACGGGTGTCCACATGTTTTAATAGAACTGTATGCAGTGGACCGACAAGGAAATGGACTCAATAATGAATAGCATTTGATTATTATTAAATAAGGAAATAATAAACCATTTCTCCTCATCAAAATTAAATCATATTGAAGCACAGAGTTAAACGGAATCATCTGGAAATACAAGGTTGGACATTTCTGGAAGATTCTCAAACAATTTCATTAGAGCTGCACAATATCAACAAAATATCTCGTAGAGATTTTTTACTCCGATGATAGATTTTAATTCGCATTTATTTTTTATTTGATCAGCAAGTCTTTTATCAATTGTAACAATTCCTGTTAGTTTTAACTGTGAAGCATAAAGTTATGGATAAAATTTGTGTTTAGGTGTAGATTCATCCAAATAAACTAAAAGTTTGACGAATCTTTTTGCAATTTCATTTTGATACTTTGTGCAGCCCTAATTTTTACCCATGACTTTAGTCTGACACTGACCTGGTATCCCTGGAAAAAGCTGAGGATGTCTTTGAGGCCTGTGTTGTAGGGCAGACCCTGCATCCTGACCAGAGCACCCGGCTGGGGAAGCATGGAGGAGGTACCAGCATGATGGGGCTGAGCTGCAACTGCTGCCGCTACTGCTCCTGGTGGAGCCGCAAAGTAACCAACTGTGGAGGGAGAAACTGGGGGGCTGGAAAAGCAGAGCAGCAGAAGTGAAACATCAGATGATGATGATGATGAGATTCTGCAGGGGTAAAGATGAATAGTACAAACCTGGGGTAGTAAGCTGTGTAGTTCATATTCATGTTCATGTAGAGCTGTGGCTGAGGAGGGTAGTATGCGAATGGGTGAGCTGGGCTGTGTAGAGACGTCTGAGCAGGTCGGGGTGCTGCTAGCAGCGGCGTCTGGTAGAGGGCTTCTGGAAGAATGGCTGGTGGAGTGGGGAAGGCGGGGTACGCTGTGGGAGGCGACAGACCTGCGCAAGACAAAAATAAACAGTTCAACATTTAACGATACAAAGAGGTTTATTTGTAACCCACTGTCTGTGTAACAGCACACAGTGACACATTTATTCCGGATTTCAAGGATCCCATGATTATTAAAACCTGTAATTTTCCGGATCTGATCAAATCCGACCAGATCTGAGTGAATGTGTTACTGTTCATGGCGAATAAATGAAATTGGTAGTCTACTATTCTGCTCAGTTACTTACAGATTTTTTTGGATTCTGTTGAACTTGGACTTTGATTACTAGACTGGGACTTGGATCATTTTTTTGGACTAACCCTCTTTGACTAGGATTGACTTGGACTATACTCTGGGATCATCATGGAATTCCGACACAAGAAACCAACCCGTTCATGTGTTCATCATGTGGACAATACTGTGGCACAGACGGAATGAGAACAGTGCAAGCAGCGGGTGCATTGGTAAATAATAATTCTATTCCCATTTAATCCATTTGTAGGTTGCAGATTTTGTTTACGAATTCATATGAAGACTTGAACTGATATCATGTACTGGTGCAAATGACGTATAAGTCCCAATCACAGAAATTTCAGTTTTATTTTTCAGTTTGCTTGAGGTAAGACATTCAATTTGAAGATGCATCATTGTAAAGAGTTCTTGGTCAGATTTGCAAAATGGCAGGACTCGATTTAATGGTTTTAAATCTTTTGACATTAACTGATTGTTTATTTAAAGTTTACAAAAGTAATCCTTTTCAAACCACATAAACATTACTTGATCACATGGTGCAGTGGAGCCTATCCAGCAAGTTAGCAGGTAAAAAGCAGGGTACACTCTGGACAGGACCACAGAGAAAGACAAACAAGCAATCACAAGTACACTTATACGTATAACATGTAGGTTATTTGAACAAACCAATCCTCTGGAACGAACAAAAAGTAGCTGATAAAATTCTCTTTCATTTTCTAACAAGCTTAGATACCGTCATCAACTCTCTTAATCTTGATGAAGCAGTAAAACAAAATCCGATGTGAACAACCAAGTATACCATTTTTTAAAAAATACATTCCAAACAGTTCATAAATCAGTCATTATTTGGTGTTTGTTCATAAGAACCACACCACAAATACCAGTAATCAGTGATTCAGGATTGCTCTGAAAGTTTCCAACACGCTTCAAAAACACCTGACCAAACTAAAATAACAAACAATGCATTTCTGCACAAAATCCGTTGGTTGTGGCTTGTAGGATACAAGCCCATCCTGCCATCTCTGTGTTTAGCAACTGGTTCGTTGTTCTACATGTTAGATTTACTCTTTAGTTTTAGGCAGTAGGTTCTTTATAAAAATTCCTTTTTTTTGTTTGAACACTAACAAAGCAGGAGTATTAACGCTACCTTCTAACATTGTAGCTACAGTATTTTCTGACCATCTAAAGCGGTTTTAAATTTGTCACCCCCACTAAAGTGTCAGCAATCAGCCCCAAACAAAAGGTCTACATCTGAAGTATTCCTTCTTTAGCTTAAAATTTTCTGATGATTTTATTAAGAAACATGTTTCAACTCGTTTTGCTGAATTATTCAATCATTCAGATTTTTGTGGAATTTACGCCTGGGAAATCCTCGTGGAATTTCATCTTAAAAGCACAGCGTGTCCTTCAAGCTGTGATAGTTATAATGTAAACAGAGAAATGGCGGTCAGGATGTATTTACGTATAAACAACCACTATTTGTTTGAAGCTGTGGGCATTTGTAGCCTGCTTCTGTGATACAGCAAAGACCGAACTGCTGACCTTCTGGTCAAAGTGCTTTCAGATTAATCAAAGTGATTTATGCAAAAAACAAACAACCTGTGGCTGAAAGTGAAAGCTGGACACTTTCACAATTAGTCATTAAAACACACAAAAAATGAATGAAAAGAAATTATTGTCCTCTTCGCCCCCTCGGTCTAATCTTACTCTCTCAAATGAAAGATATGAGCGGTTCAAGAGCAAAGTGCAGAGTTGACTTGTTTTCCGCCCACTTTTTATTCGCGTTGCTAATTCAGAGATAAACGAGAGAGTGCAAGACAACTTGTTCTACCAACACGACGCAGACAGGTGACAAGAACAACAAACTATTATCTCATTAGTACAAACAGAACAAAAGGAAAAACACGTCACAGCTGAGGTTAAAACAACCTGATGTCAGTGTGATATGGACACCTTTCAATATCATAATGCTGGTCATAACAGCACAAAAAGAGCATGTGATGTCTGAATTAATCTGGTTGGGTTGTGTCAACTTACAGGGGAGCTTACAGGGTGGAGGGGACAGGCCGCTACGATTTAGGGTTCCTCCCATCAGAACAATGCTCATTTCTTCTGTGGAGCACTGGAAGACCTCGACATACCGGTCCTTCATTGTTTTTTTATGGCACTTCTGAGCGACCAAAAAGGCCTTGTCCGGTGACTTCATTTGGATGAAAGCATCCCCGGAGGGACGGCCCTACACCAACAAGGGAAACAGGTCAGAATGCTTTTATAAGAATTCCATAAGACAAAAACTATTTCATCAAAGCTGAGTGTGAAAAAAAAAAACATCATTCGTTTGATTTCAGACCTGTTGGTTGAGGACCATGTGGACCCCGTGAGGTTTGATGTCTACAGTGTGCTCGCCCATGAATTCCAGGATGTCTTCGATGCCAGCTGTGTATGGCAAACCGCGGAGGCGCACGCAGTCACGGGAACTGCTGGCAGCTGGGAGAAACGGGGGCGTGGCCAGGACTGGGACAGGTACGATAGATGAAGAGGGGACTGTTGAGATGAGCGGTGTGGACATGTAGCGATTCAAGACCTGGGAAACACAAGATTACCTTTAAATCAACTCTCATAATGTGAACGAAGAGTTTAATTTAAAAAAAATCAGAATGTGCAAAAAAAAAAAACAACCTAAATCTGCAATATCATATATTTTTTAATTTCTCACAAAAAAAACAGTTCTTCAGTGACCATCCATTTCACGTTTACCTTCACTGAAGTAAAGAACGATGCGGTGATCAAACCAAAGGCTGTAAAAATAAGGTTCATACCAAATAACTAAAAGAAATCACCTGTTGGACTTCTGCCGCAGTGCTGCGAAACAGCTCAATATACCGTTTCCCCAGGATCTGCTTGTGTTTCTTCAGGGCGTTCTGAGCATATTCCTCACATGAGAAGAGTACAAAAGCATCACCAGTGGGCCGTCCGTCGGGGTATTTGACAAAAAGGAGACCCTCTGCACCGTCGGTGACTGGGGTCTCGGGACCAAGGAAGTTCAGGACTTCCTGGGGCGTGGCGGTGAAGGGCAAACCCCGCATTCGAATGATCACTTGGTTCTCTTTAGATAGAAACTGTGCCACTTCATTGGATGTCCCTAAAAGTCATAAAGCAGGGAAAATCTTAAGATTTAAAAAAATGTATATAACTTGTTTTAGGAGTAATAAAATATTTGCAAAAAGCAGGTCAAATAAACCCCAAACCAATCTTACATTAAGTTTAGAACAATAATAATTCTTATCTTTTATTAGTACTACTTTTGTCATTGACCAATCAAACAAGAGAAAAGTCCAAATCTAAGAAGGACCTTGGAGGGTTTTGTTTTCTGGTGAATTCAAACTTAGAAGAGTACACATTAACAGTGGGGATATATTTAATAAGAATAGATGAGCAATACAACAAAAAAACCTAAAAGTTAAAAATTAATAACAAGGACATTAAAGAAAAAAAAAAAAAAAGTGAAATAAAGAGAAAAATTGCCAATCATCAGCTTATATACAAAATGCAAAAATAATTAAAGATTAATTTGGAAAACAAGTGTAAGAATCTAAAACAATAAAGATTTGTAACATTAATAGGTTCATTAAATAAAAGTTGGTGTTTTCCAAATCAGACAGTTATATAATAGGCTTTAAATCTCTCGGCCTTTGTATTGGCTGAAATCCTATCCTTCCAAAATAAAAGTCTTGTAAAATTGTGTTTTGCATCTTCCCTGTTTTTTTTTTTCCAGAATCAGAAACTAATCCAGTGATTAACGACCACACGGCAAATCTAAAAAGTTTTGATTCCACATTCATTAACCTGGTTTGAACCTAACCCAGTCTCACTGGTTTCTCAGGCAGAAGCCAGTGAGACTGGGAAGAGTCACAACTTGTTTTGCAAAATATCCAGAGTTTTGTTCCAATTTGTTCCTTCTTTGCGTATTATACTAACGTCACCATGATCACCATTTCGTCAAAATAACTGCTTTATTTTTCTTAAGAAATATTTTTTTGTCTTTACAGACTTGATTTGTTTGCTTAAAGTCCACCAGGCTCTCGATCTGTATTGATTCCTCACTCATCCGAGTAAAGTCCAGAGACCGACTTGCAGCCTCTGAAAGTTATCTGCTGCTGGTGACTACTTTTCTTTGTCTGCTATCTCTATTCTGTTTTCGCTGGCTGCTGCTTTGCACTACGAAGGCCCAAAGCCATGCCTTTGTCTCTTCACACCTTCTTTTGTATCAGCACTGAGTTACTCTTTTCACCGAGCATCAGCCCTCATAGTCTCACGGGAACGAAGCAAATGCTGATCTGTACAGGTGAGCTGCTGCAGCTCAGGGTGAGATTTCTCTCCAACTGGCCTCAGAGGGGTTGGCATGAGAATGAAGAGGTGGAGGGGAACTGGGGGATGTTCCTCACAAAGTGTCTTTTATTAACCCGAGTTAAGCTGCCAGGGAGTCACTGGGATGAGGCAAAGACAGGTAACAGGAGAAAGAGTGACTGAGCACTATAGAGCAGCACTTTAATAAGATGTGAGGCAGAAAGCAACACAAGCTAATGCTTCCTTGTATGAATAGAAAGTCTTTCACAACAACTCTTCATGCAAACATGGATAAAGGGATGAGAGAGAAAGAAAAGTCTGAAACCTGACCTCCTGCAATTTTGAGGAATTCCTCTCCTGTGGCTTTGTAGACCTGGTAAAAAAAAAAGAACAGAAAATAACAAAATATAAAATAATTGTACACAAACATTCGTATTTCAAAATAAAAAAAAACCCATTTGTTAAAACAGACATTTAAACGGACTTTAAACCTTTATACTAACAGACAGTAAAAATTTTAGACACTAACTAAACACCACAGATGAGTAGTGACACAAACCTCGATGTAGCGGCTTCCCATGTGATGTTTGTGGCGTTCAAGGGCCAGATCTCGATGCTCAGAGTTGATGAAGCGAACCAAAGCTTCGCCGTTCCTTCTTCCCTGAGCGTTTAGACACAGAGCCACTCCACCTCTGAAACACAAGGGTATATACATTCATGTGGGGAAAAGAAATTCTACACAGATCCATTTTTACAAGTCTTTTTTTACTTCAGCCACTTACACTTATTTGCATGCTTTGGACAATTTTGTACAAAGATGAAAATAATTATGTAAAAGTGAAAAGTTTAAAGCAGTAAAGACAGAGTGGCTAGTTTTGCAACACTAAGATTTTACATTTCTCTTGACGTAAGAATTTGTTACATTCAAGTATGCTGCTAAACAAAACTAGGCAATCACTGCATTCATCTTGTGTACCAAATTTCAAAATGTTACTGATTTTGATTTAAACACTAAATTATCACAATTGTATTTTGAAATCAAACCCAAGTTGATTTCAGAGCTGATTCTGGATCGAACCATTAATAAGAATAAAACAATACAAAAGGTTTGTATGTTTTGTGTCGTTTTATCCTACGGCTACTTTTTTAAAGAGCATGTAATTTACTAGTGACGTTTTAAAGAGTAATCTAGGACTCAAATTTCCCTCGCATGTGCATGTCTGTGTGGGAGGTAATAATAAAAAAAAAAGGAAAGTCACATTCAAGTCTTTGTTAGCTTCAAAAGAGTCCGACATACTTGGCGATATTGAGGCCTTTGAAAAATCGAGCGATGTCCTGGTCCGAAGACTGCCATGGAAGCCCCCGTGCTCTGATCACTGTCTCACTGTCCACTGGCTCTGTCTTACTGCTGAAAAAAAAAAAAAAACATGTAAAAAAGTGAGTCAAAAGTTTGGCTTCCAAAGATAGTAAGTAAAGAAATCACAACCAAAAATTGAATTGTCTTTCTGGAGACTCAAGTTTGAACAAACTGTCCGCAGGTTGCAGAAACGGAGACCACTCAAGGTAAGTGCTACACACAGTAACTCCTATGTGGTTAAATGTCAGACACGTCGCAGTAACAGGTTTTCAGCTTTCTGAAAACCACGGGATCTGGTACCCTGCTACTAAGTATCCTGGTACATACTTGATGGTAAAGTTGGAAAGCTTTAATAACACACTTGAGGTTTTTTTGTTGCTGTAATCACTGCTGAGTCTGACGTTTAACATCTTGGGGAAGGGATGTCATTCCCCTACAACTGCTGGCAAACAGGTGTAGCAAAAGGATGCAATAAGAAAAGCTTTTACATACCATGTGCCGGAGTCGAGCTTGTAGTTCACAGTTTCAAAGTAGGAAAATGTGTGATCTAAGACAAACAAAAAAAAAAAACAAACATATTTTAGAACCATCTTACTGCCTGACACGAGCAAACGTTTGTTCTACACAGACATATTTTTGATTGGTATTAAAAAAGTGGAGCCAAAGGTACAAAGTAAGATAAAACCTTTTAAATCAAAGCTAAATATATTTGGCACTCACTTTCAAACTATAAAGTGGACTGTTTGGAAATGTACACCAAGATTTGTGTAGTCATAATAAAAGCACCAACCTAAAAGGTCAACTTAATCAAAATGGATAATCAAGACACTGAGGATTAAGCAACATTTAAACATACTGTATGGTTCAACCAGCAGGCAGAGGGTTAACTGCACCAGGCTCCTCAGCTCTCTCACTGCCATCACCTGCTCAGACACAGCAGCGAGACCAACATCTGTTCATACAGTCAAGGAGGTTGCGCTCTCATCTGTTTATTTCCCACTTTGCACGACAGCTTCAGTTAATATTATGTGTTGACTTGTTCCTGTAGTTACTCATTTCAACTTTGCATATCAAAGGATACACTCCAACATGGTGGCAAGTGTGAGTTTCTGCACAGGACCAGCGTTTGGGCAGCATTTGTGAAACTCTTTTCTGATGTCCACAAATGAATAGAAACAGTCAGGTAGAACAAGATTCTAGACAGAAGCAAAAAGAAAGCAAGTTAGTCATGTTAAACTAGGAAAGCTAATACATCAGAAAATAATGAACAGGATAGCTTAACATCCTTCAACATACGAATCACTTAAACATGCCATCATTTCAATTTACCTCAATTTAACTTATCACATTTTTGGAGTTTTAAAACTGTAAGAAATAAGGCTGCACAATTTTGACAAGCATCTAATTAAAATTTGGATAGTTGAAAACATGGACTTTGAAGCTGTATGGAAGTTGCATGGGCCATCCTCCTAACTCCAGTAGTATAAAGCTGATTGGCTAGCTATGAACGCACTGTCAAATCAGTTAGTTGCTCTGAGTGCACACAGAGATATCACAAACTGGTAAAAAAAATAAACATAAAAAACCGACAACAAAATTGTGCTTTTTAAAAAAAAAAAAAAAAAAAAAACTTTTCTGAGATAATTTATTTGCAGTTAATATCGTGATTTCATTCTACAACCGGATTCCAAAAAAGTTGGGACACTTTAGAAATTGTGAATAAAAACTGAATGCAATGATGTGGAGGTGCCAACTTCTAATATTTTATTCAGAATACAACATAAATCACAGGTCAATAGTTTAAACTGAGAAATTGTATGATATTAAGGAAAAATATACTCATTCAAAATTTCATGGTGTCAACAAATCCCAAAAAAGTTGGGACAAGGCCATTTTCACCACTGTGTGACACCCCCCCTTCTTCTTAGAACACTCAACAGACGTCTGGGCATTGAGGAGACCAGCTTCTCAAGTGTAGACATAGGAATGTTCTCCCATTCTTGTCTAATACAGGCCTCTAAGTGTTCAATCGTCTTGGGTCTTCTTTGTCTGACCTTCCTCTTAATGATGCGCCAAATGTTTTCTATAGGTGAAAGATCTGGACTGTTGGCTGGCCAGGTCAGTACCCGAATCCTTCTCCCACGCAGCCATGATGTTGTGATTGATGCAGAATGTGGTCTGGCATTATCTTGTTGAAAAATGCAGGGTCTTCCATGAAAGAGACGACGTTTGGATGGGAGCATATGTTGCTCTAGAACCTGAATATATTTTTCTGCATTGATGGTGCCTTTCCAGATGTGCAAGCTGCCCATGCCACACGCATTCATGCAACCCCATACCATCAGAGATGCAGGCTTCTGAACAGAGCGTTGATAGCAACTTGGGTTGTCACTGTCCTCTTTGGTCCTGATGACATGGCGCCCCAGATTTCCAAAAAGAACCTCAAAACGTGATTCGTCTGACCACAGAACAGTCTTCCATTTTGCCACACTCCATTTTAAATGACTCCTGGCCCAGTGAAAACGTCTTCGCTTGTGGATCTTTGTTAGAAATGGCTTCTTCTTTGCAGAATAGAGTTTCAGCTGGCAACGGCGGATGGCACGGTGGATTGTGTTCACTGACAATGGTTTCTGGAAGTACTCCTGAGCCCATGCTGTGATTTCCTTCACAGTAGCACTCCTGTTTTTGATGCAGTGTCGTTTAAGGGCCCGGAGATCACGGGCATTCAGTATGGTTCTCCGGCCTTGACCTTTACGCACAGAGATTTTTCCAGATTCTCTGAATCTTCTGATGATATTATTCACAGTTGATGATGACAACTGCAAACTCTTTGCAATTTTTCGCTGGGTAACACCTCTCTGATACTGTTCCACTATCTTTTTACGCAACATTGTGGGAGTTGGTGATCCTCTACCCATCTTGGCTTCTGAGAGACACTGCCAATCTGAGAAGCACTTTTTATACCCATCATATTGCCAATTGACCTGATTAGTGCTGATTGGTCTTCCAGGTGTTTGTTGTATGCTCAAATGACTTTTTCCAGCCTCTAATAGGTTCTTGTCCCAACTTTTTTGGGATTTGTTGACACCATGAAATTTTGAATGAGCATATTTTTCCTTAATATCATACAATTTCTCAGTTTAAACTATTGACCTGTGATTTATGTTGTATTCTGAATAAAATATTAGAAGTTGGCACCTCCACATCATTGCATTCAGTTTTTATTCACAATTTCTAAAGTGTCCCAACTTTTTCGGAATCCGGTTTGTATATTGATATGTTGTGCAGCCCTAGTAAAAACTATCAAGTCACATGCAATAAATGACTAAAATAATAGTTGGTTTAATGCCGTATCTGCTGTTTACCAGATTATAAAAACATCTGCAACTAAAACAAGTTATTGACTTTAATAATTTCAACCACAAATTAAACTTCACAAAAACAGTTTGAACCAGCAATCTATAAAATCAAGCCACCTTTCCAGTCACTTAGAGTAGGTGTACTGATGTTGCTTCTTTAGAAGTTAAATCACCTTTTTGGAGGCTTCAGGGTGGAGGGCCTGTCGGATGATAAGTGAACTGTTGACCAAAAGGGTGTAAGAGCTCCTGCCGAGGCATTTTACTTCTGAAGACACAGACTGCTGGAACTGTAGAAAACAAAAACAAAACAAGCGTTAAAATAAATTGTAATATATTCAACCATATATATATATATATATATATATATATATATATATATATATATATATGTTAAAGCGTCTTTGAGTGTCTAGAAAAGCGCTATATAAGTTCAATGCATTATTATTATTATTATTATAATATGTATTCTAGAAGAGTAGAATCTTTAAGAATACAAAAAAAGATGTAGTCAGATGTTTTTTTATTTTGTTTTGTTTTTTATCAGGAATGGGGCATGTCAAACAGGTTTAAAAAATGTGTCTAGATGGGAGGGGACTAAGTGGAAGGAATGGTCACACCACCAGTCATCTGGATCATAGTTTTGTCTTTACACAACCAGACAAAATGGGGACATGAAGACAGAAAGAAAAAACAAACCAAACAAGTTCAACTGGCCTGGCTTTACTTATAACCTAATGCCAACAATGCTGAAAAAACACCTGCTGTTGATGTAAATCCAACTTGGGCTGAGAAATCATGCCAAAAAAAAATAAAAGCATTAAGTCATCACAGTCATTGTTTCTGAGTCCAAAATAAACCTCCCAGTCTTCAAAGACAAATAAATTATATCTGAGGATAAAAGCCTTCAAGCCCTTGAAAAACTTAAAAAAATAGAGTTGAAAACTCAATTGCTTTTCAATTTGATAATTGATGTGTTAAAACACATTTTATTTCATTCTAGTTTTCTGCAAAAATAAAAGCATACTGTATTTGTTTGTCTTGACATGCGTTACATGCAGTACATGACCTGTGTGATAATAAGTGGTGATAGTTAATATTTGCTAAATAATTTGATCTTGACTTGTGATGAATCACTATGGCTTCATAAAAATGTGATATCAGGAGGACGTTGAGACTCAAACCCGGCATAGTGAGATGAAGTCTCGTATTTGCTCACCAATTGGTTTGGAATAACAAACTACAATAAAGACATTTATGACCTAGTCCGTTTGCTTTAGTTCTATTTAGCCAAACAGTTGGCTAACTGAAGATGAATCAAGTTTAGCAAGACAGTAGCAGTAATACAAACATAACAGAGTGCTGGCAGTTTGCGTTAGGGATGATGTTTAATGTGCATGGGTTGTGAAAACGTATGGGAAAATATCTTCAAGCTTTCACTTTCTAAACCGCTTCTGCCAAAGGTTAATCTCAGCGTCATTTTATTTCCATTAATACAGATTGTTCCACCCATAAATGTAGCATCATTTGCAAGACAAACCTAATATTTTCATCTAGGAGGGATGAGAGCACTCATCACTCATTCAAAGTGTGGGAAAAATTGTGAGAAGCAACTGACATTATCAACACGTATTATCTTCAAAGCTTTTTCAAGTTGCGGGCTTGAATATCTTTTGGCATTTTACGAGTATCACAATGTAGATCAGCCTTTGCTTATGCAACCACCTCAGAATATGTTTTTTTTTTTTTTTTACATTTCTGTGAACTAAAAGTTACCTTTTTGAGAGAAGCAAGACCATCTGTATGTGGATCCACCTTAAACTTTGTGACTGACTGGCTCACATGGCCACCGGCTAAGTTTGACAACCCTTTAAACTGTGAAAGAGCAAGACACGCATGTTCGGGCATGCTTCATAACAGCTAGAGAAAAACTCGGCAATTTGCCAGCACAAAATGCCAACAGAAGAGGGAGAAACCGTTTCAGGGTCAGATTAACTGAGGTTTAGGATGGCTGAACAGTAATTCTGAAGTTAAATAAAGATGAAAGCATTATGGATGGAAATGGCTTAATTACACTCAAAACTATGAGACATGACAAGTAGATTGAAAACTTTCACTTAAAAAAATAAAAAAGCTACAGATTCCTAACTTGTAATACCTTTATGTACCCATTTCAGCATCATACGTATAAAAAAAAAAAAAACACCTTTCATAATGTGCATTTATATTATTTTTATAATAAACTCATTGAGCGGTTCAAAACAGTAAAGCAAATATCCTAAATGTCAAACTAAATAATTTCCAAGCGCTATGGATCAATGCACCTGCATGTTTCACAGCCCATTTTCTTTTACACAACAACAATGAGACTGATGTTTGCTCATAGCGGTGCAGAGAGCTCCACCTTGGGCCGTTACTAAAGCAGGATTACTGGAGAAAAACAAATGTTAAAAGAGGATAGGGAGACACACCCTCTCCTTTTCTGCCAGACATCTAAAAACACAATCAAATTGGGCAAACAAGCTAAGGTGAGGACAAATCTCACACCAATACACAGAACACAGTGAGGGATCACAGTAAAAATGTTGTACAACCAGCACAAAAGGTGCCACACTGGTTAGCCAAGTGTTTCTTGGTGTGAGTTTTGATTTAGAAATTAAATTAATTTTACAATTTGAGGAATGGAGTCATCACTTACTTATTGGTTTTAACAATCATCCATTGAGATGACTTTCAACCTTAACTTCCCTTTGTGAAGAATATTTCAAGGGAAGAAATTGGCCTTTGAACATGGTCCTACTGGAGCAGGCTCTTCTGTGTGGATGCACGATTTGAGTGGAGAGTTGAGGTGGGGGAAAAACTGATAACAGCAGGGAGTGTCCGGCTAGTCCTTGTTGGCAACTGTTTAAACACAAACCTGCACTACATAGCCGTTTCTGAATCATCAGTGGGACAGAGTGACGTGGAAATGATTGTGTAACAATTAAGGCAGATTTGAAGAAACCTACAAATGAATCTCAAAACATTTGCAGCACTAATTTCACTGTCTTTAAATGCCAAAGCCAGTTAGACTTAAAGCGATCATCTCTTGATACAAAACCACCAAGAAGATCAGATTTGAGCACATAAACAGCGTTTGATAACAATGTTGACTTTTTTTAGGCTATGATCTCTTGTAGGTGTCTGAAACGCCAAATAGTCATATGTCTATATGCAGCACAAACGTCACTTTAATTTATAGAAATACTATAGGATAATGAGTCATTTTCAATTTATTTTAAAGAAACCATAAAGTACCGTAATAAACTAAACAAGGACATCAACCAGCACATAAAAAACAAAACAAAAAAACTGAGCCCAGTTTTTCTTGAGATCTTAAAGGTCCAACCAAGGGAACACAGTAAATCTAGAAGATTTTCTAAACTTCTAGATACGTAAAAGATTTTACGTATCTTTGGATACGTAAAAAACCCTGTACATTTATACCAAAAATGTCTTCAGTTCTGCTTAATCAAGCAATTATTGCAGTTCAATACAACGACCGCTTGTCACAAATGCTAACAAACTATGTTACTGCCAAAAGTAAAAAAAAGCAAACTTGAGGGACTCTTGGAGTCACAGTTTGTTAATAAGAAAAAAGTTCTTGAACGTACAATAGTGATACACATCGGCAGAACTTTTTTGGGGAGAAACAATAAAGGCCTTAAATTAATTCAATGTGATTTTTTCATTCATCCAGTAGTTTCTCAAAAATAAATTACAACCAAGAAGTTCAATCTGATAGAAACATGTTTGCCTTTTATATTTCTCCACTTTCTTTCAGCTTACTAATTTATTCAGTTTATGGCAATTCTGTGCAATCTCTAATTGATTTAAACCTTGCATTTAGTCATTGTTCCTATTCAGTACAGAAAACAAAATATGAAATTCACACAAGCCTAGCAAAAATTTAATATGCTAAAAATGCTACTACTACTATGATTTCAAAGTTGCAATCTATTTTTTAATCAAAAAGCTCATTGTTTTGATATTTTATTAGCAGAGTGAATCTAAAAAGTGAATAAGCTAAACTATAATGTATTTCTTAATTCGCAACGCTGGTAATTTTCTATCCTACTAAACAGAGTTGAAAGTTAGGCCAAAAATAATTTGTCAACTGAGCAGATGTCCTTGGGATCTGCGACCATGAGTCAATATGCCAAATCCACCAATGAGCTACAACTACGTCCTTTTCTTTGCATGAATCAATCAGTAACACCATTTAAAATAAAAAATTTTAGTAAATACTTTTTGGTGTGTAATCAAAATACATTCAGTGAAAAAGTTAAATTATCTTCTCTGAGTATCAAACAAAATAAACTAATGATCAGCAGTGAGGGAAAGTAGCCAGCCACCCAAAGGTATGAGAAGAACAAACTGATTACTTGGGTTAATATTTGAAGGTTCAGCATACACTCTTTCCAAAAGTGGCTGAAACCTAACTTGGAGCCACACATAATAGAGCTGCAAGACAAGCGTTTCAACTAAACTCACAGGGAACTTGCAGACATGCATTGATTCTCATTGATTTTGACAACATAAAGGAATGGGAAAAATTAGGCAAAAATAAAAAGTTTTCTGGACAGACCCACTAGTTTCTGCAACACAGACCATAACACCATTGACAGTTACACACTGATGCATGATAATTAAAGTTTCTGACAAACCAACCCACTAGGAGTAGCGAGAGTGCATTCAGTGCAAACAAACACTTTTGCAATGGTAGCTGAAAAACATGTTAGGCGACATAAGCACTTTTGTCAAGACACACTTCCTAAGAGTGGGGTGGGGTGAAGGGCTAGAAGGATGACTGATTGTTTTTTTTTTTCTTTTTTAAAAAAAATAAAGACAGACCAAATCACATGTTATGGTGTGCATCTTTACAAACTTTGCATTATGTTTCTGTCTTCACAACTGTGTACCTATGACACATACACAGAATTACAAGTAAAAAAAAACAAAACAAAACATATTTGTTCTGTCCATTTTTATCTAAAATGAGTTATTGTCTTAAGCTACATTATTTTTACTTTTATAAGCCGTTGCTTCTCCGGGATGAGAGAAGTCAGATGGGGTGGTTTGGGCAACTGGTTGGAATGCTTCCCAAACGCCTAGATGGTGAGGTGTTTTGGGCTCGTTCCACCGGGAAGACCCAGGGCAGACCCTAGAACTGCTGGAGAGACTGGCTCACAGCTGGACAGGTAATGCCTCGGGATCCTCCCAGGTGAGCTGGGGGATACAGCTGAGGTGAGTGAAGCCGGGTTTCCAGTCTGTAGCTGTTGCCCCTGCAACCCGGCCCCAGATAAGTGTAAGATAATGGAATTGGCATTTTAAGTGTGATTAAAATGTTGTAACGTATGTGTTTTTGTTTTATTGAAGGATTTAGAGACACTCTTGCAGCAATACCAGGTTGACAGTTGTAGTTCAATTAGCTCAAAGTTTAAAAAAATAAATAATCAAGGTTTAAATTCCAGAAAAAGTTGGAATAATAACAAAGTCTGACAGTCTTCAGGTGAGTTAGAACTAGCCACACTCCCTTCCCACCTCTTGTCTGCCTTGCACCCTAACTGAGGTGCGGCGCTGGTAAACATTCCTCTTTCCAGATGTCTGCAGGATGTATCAGACCAAGGCAAGACCAGACCTGTGGCACTTCTTTATCTCTAGGCTCTACCCATTCTAACTCCTAAGTCTCAAACTGTCAGCAGAGTTTAACTGTCAGGGCCAATGACACATCTCGGCCTAGTGGAGAGCTATTTTTCTAAAAGACCAGCAAGAAATTTGACACACCTTACATTAGCTTATTACCAGTCTGACTTGTTCTGTCACATCTTGCTCTGGGCAAAAAAATGCAGAGAAGAGAACAACCTTTTGGAGTTTCACACTATGTCAACAAGTTCCATAACTGGTTGCTATGGTAATTCAGCCTCATAATGAACATTTAAAAAAGTAAAACATGAGAAAATTTTTTATTTCAACCAAAATTGGTCCGAGTACTGTTTTATTGTCTTCCGCTTGTCTGGGGTCGGGTTGCAGGGGCAACAATCTCAGACGGAAACCCAGGCTTCCTTTACCCCAGCTGTATCCTCCAGTTCACCCGGCCAGCTGTGAGACATAGTCTCACCAGCAAGTCCGAGGTCTGCCCCTGGGTCTCCTTCTCGTGGGACATGCCCAAAAACATTCACCAGCAAGGCGCTCAGGGGGAGGTGTGGTTGGGGGGCATTGTAAGCAGATACTCGAACCACCCCATCTGGCTTCTCTCGACCTGGAGGAGCAATGACTCTACTACGAACTCTTCCTGGATGGCAGAGCTCCCCACTCCCCGAGTGAGATCCCAGCTACCTTGTGAATGAAGCTAATTTTGGCTGCTTGCATCCACAATCTCACTCCATGTCTCGCCTGCTTTGTTGTTTTTTTGTTCACTTGTGAAAAACGTGAGCTTGTAGCGGTTAGCTTGCAAGATGATCTAATACTTTTGATCACTGCCCACATCTGGTGACCATAAGTGAGGGTAGGAACTTGATGGACTGGTAAATCGAGAGCTTTGCTTTTAGGCTCAGCTATTTCTTCCCCACGATGGACCGATGCAGTGTCCTAATTATTGCGGACGCCACACCGATTTGTCTGTCGATCTCCTGCACCATTCTTCCGCTACTCATGAATAAGATCCTGAGATACATAAACTCCTCCACTTAGGGCAGGACCTCTTCCCTGACCTTCAGGGGGCATTCCAACCTTCTCGGCGAGAACCATGGAATACGTGAACCATGAATACGTCTGAGTAAATTTTGCAATTAATCTGATTTGTAAAAGGGGTGACTTACCTGTTGTAGAACTTTATCCAGAGGTTCTGCTTTGATGAGCTCCTCAACAGTCACACCAGTTTCTTCTGTACACTGCTCTGTCAACTCCAAACTGTCTGGCTTGACTAAACATTTATGAAGCTTTCCAACCTGTGAAGGGATTTTGGGTTTTCATGGTACAGAATAAATCATATATCAACAATAAAAAAGAAAATACGGGCCGATTATGGCACAAAAAATAAAAAAAGACCTTCACACAGACACAGGAAATGGACTAACAATTGACAAGGTAGTAGCCAAAAAGCACTTAATTGTCAATTAAGCGTTGTTTTAACCAAGAAGCAAACATGCTAAACCAAAAAGGTGTGTTTTCTTCTTTCAGGTGTGAATCTCACTCCATGTCTCACCTGCTTCTTCATTATTTTTTGTTCACCTGTTAAAAAGGTGAGCTTGCAGCGGCTAGCTCGCAAGAAGCTACAGAAAGCACACCATGTTGATTTAAATGTCTAGAAACTACACCACAAACATTCTAAATACACAAGAAAGAAAAGGCTCAGAGAGATCCATACCTTTTTCTCACGAAGATCCACAATTTGCCACACCAAGAGAATTATTTCCCTTTCATCCGAACCCAGTTTACCCCCATTTGCACCAGCTGTTGCCCCAAAGAACACCACCAGAGTATCACTGTGCGAAGCCATCAGGGACCACAAGGGTAAAAACTACAATTAAAGCAAAGATTCAAATAATAATAACACGACTTCACCTTTTCTAGTGATAAGGAAAGCGAACAAAAGGACTAGAAACTCAAGGAAAAGGGGAGATTATTTCCAGAGGAGCAGTGGAAGAGTTTGCGGTCAGACTCTACCTGTTGCTGTACTTGAGTGGTTCTATCCAGAGATACAGGTTTAACTGGTAAAGAAGGGTGGAAATCCGTGTCTCCTTCACACGAACTCCATAACAACCCAGATTTTTTTTTTCTTCTTCCTTTCACTCCTTTTTTTTTTCTGGTTACCTGTGTGGTTCAGCCTCTAAACTAAAACTACATGGTTTCTTAATGGCTGATTTGCAAAGGTGAGGGCGTGGTTACTGTTGAAAGCTGACAGCCTATTGGCTGTTGAATCAGGAAGAAGAGTTGCTAATCAGGTTTGTAGAGAAACTCCATGAGGCACATCCATGCAGAGCTGATCTTTAACACTGATACTGGAGGCAAAGTGCAGGTAAATGAGGAACATGCAGATAGAAGAAACGTCCAGAGAATAGGCACACTCTTCTAGTAGATTTGCATTAAACAAAAAATATTCAAAGCTAGATTTCTGATGTTTCTATTTGTATGTTTATCTTCATAGTAATATTAATAGAAAAGTTAATGATTTAGTGATCACTTATATTCTATATGATACTGGATTGTTGGTATTGATAGCTTTATATCTTGTAGGTGTGAGTACCAGGCCATCTAAAATTTTCTTAGGGATTAATCCATGGTCTTGTTTTATACTAAACCCAATTGATTTTAATAATTTTTTTCAAAACCAATTTTTTTTTAAATGTGCAATCGAACCAGGAAAACAAAAACACTTGTAAGGGAGGCCATGTAATCACTCGTTTGTCCAGGAGTTATCCATTGGAGCGAAGGTTTCAAAGATATCTTCTAGACAGTGTATTTGATCGTTGAGAAGACTCGATCATTTGTCTTCTGGACGGTGTATTTGATGATCGAGATGTTCTTCAAAGTTGTCTTCTAGACTGTGTTTGATGGTCGAGAAGACTCGATCATTTGTCTTCTGGACAGTGTATTTGTTGATCGAGCTGTTTGTCGATCAACATACGCTGTCTTCTAGCGTAGTCAGCTGTCTTCTAGACAGCTGTAGTCTAGACAACGTATGTGATGATTGAGACAACCCGATCATTTGTCTTCTAGACAGTGTATTTAATGTTCAAGTTGTTTGACTCAATCTGTATATACACTGTCCAGTAGACAACTTTGAAGTCTTTTCTACGACTTTTAAGGGAGACAATTTAAACACAAGACATGTCGCATAAGCCTTCAAAACTTTTGGTTTAAAAGATTCATCTTTTGATCCGCTTGTTTCTAGGCTAGAGCCAGGGTACACCCCAAACAAGTCGCCAGTCCGTTGCGGGGCTACACATAGGGCTACACATAGATATAATAGATACCTTGTTTTTCACTTCTAAAATTTAAGTTTTGCTATTTGCGCATCTATAACAAATGTTTGACCTAATTTGTAGACAAACACATGAATTAATTTCCAGTGATAAATTATCCTAATTGGATATGATGTAATAATAATAATGCATTGAACTTATACAGCGCTTTTCTGGTCACTCAAAGATGCTTCACATATGCATTATACATTCACTCCATACTTGATACACCCATTCACACAGACATCCATTCCTGATGATGGAAGCTGCCATGCAAGGCACATACCACTACCATCAGGGGGATCGAACTAGCGGCCTTTCGGTTACAGTACGGTCGCCCTACCCACTGAGCCATCCTTTCCCTGTAATGTGGGAGTTGGTTTGATTTTCCAGGAAGACAACACTTTCCCCCAGAAAGCAAAGAAAACCACAAGATTTTACTAAAAACAGGAACTGGAAAAGATGGAAAGAGCTGTTGTGACTTGGTCACTCAACTGTTGCACAATGCCTACAATGACAATGTCGTCATGACGGTGACAAGTTAGGCTTCCCAATGTGGTGTCACATTCATTTCTTCCCTAAACCCTCTTTTCTATTGATTAATATTGTCAGTCGATGTTAACATGGAAACCCTGATCTTAAGTAATCATATGAGAAAGTTTGACCTAAACTCTACATTAAACTTTAAAAATGATTGTGTTGAAACACTTGTGCATGTCTTTAGTCTATTACCAAATGACAAAATAACTTCATAAAAGCAATTACGTGTGGACAAAATATTTCAGTACCCCAACAGGTTTTTACTGGCCTCATGGAGTTTTATGGCTAAGTTCCCAGAATTTCTTGTGTTGTTGCCACTCCCTTCTCTGCTCGCTCCGAGCAAGCAGCCTCCAGCAGAAATGTGCTTTTATCTCTTCTTTACCTTTCACTCTTCTTGATTGCTCCATAATTAAGAGTAATTCCTATTTTTATTTGTTTTAAGTGCAATCACAATTTCTAACCAGATAAATGCTGAGATGGTATCCTTGACTTGTATTGATGATGTTCCACAAAACAACAATCTGGACCTTTTTGTTCTGATGACGAGCATAGTGGGCATGCTTATACATGAAGATTATGACAACGTAATGAAAAGAGGAAAGTTGTTTTCAGGAGATGCAATTACTTGTCATCTGAAATTATTCGAGAAAGTTTGAAAATTTTTTCGTTGTGAATTAAAAAACAGTCGACGTGGTCGAGTTCCAGGGATTCGTTTTGTCTTCTGAATCGCTTATGCCTAACGGAATTAAGGGGGCTGCTGGAGTCTATCCTGGCTGATTACAGGCGAGAGGCAACATCCTGAACAGGTCCGTTTCGGAGCAACTCCACTCACTAATTCCTAAGGTTATGTTGTTGTGACCAATCAACCTACCATGCATGTTTTTTGAGAGTGGGATGAAACTGGAATACCCATAGAAAACTAATGCATACAGCCTCGCCCCCACTACGGGGCTCAAACCCCAACCTTCTTGCTGTGCGAAAACTGCCACCGTGCAGCCATTCCAGGAATTACTTGGTTTAATTTAGCTAAGTAAGTTGAGTTTGAATCAAAACAAATTTTAGTTATCTGATCACTTCAAAAAATAGTTTTTATCCCTTTTCAATTCATATTGACTTGAGAAAAGAAGGTTATTCATTGAATAACTTAACAAATGCCTGCATTTTTTACAAAGGAGGGGCACACACCTACAAAATATTTTTTAAAAATGTTGAAACTCGTTAAGAGGACAATACCGTCAACTAATATTCAGAGCTTTAACCACACTAACTGATTTTATCGCGTGAAAATGCAGCTTCCTTATCCTGTAAGAAAATCCAAGGCATGCCTGTTTCAGTGAAGTTATTCTGTATGATCTCATCTTTAGTTATAATTTTCCACTAAAACAAGCAAAATGGTCTTGTTAATTTGACACAGTGCAAATTTAACAAAGAAATATCTCTTCAGAAAAGTTCATTATTAAGCAGATTTTTTTACTTAAACTCAAACCCACACCCAAATTTTGCTTACTTAAAGTCTCACTTCCCTCAGAAGTTTTAGCTGGTTGAATTTTGTTTTGACTCAGTGCATAAACATATTTAAAAGACGTCTCATTTAAGCAGAATTTATTTTTCTGAAACAGATTCTAAAGAGAGATCTGTTTATTGTGGCCTAAGCTAAAACTTGGTTGATTGCTAATCTAGCAGGTGAAGTATTTTATTGCATGATTTTTACATTTTTAGTTCTGCATGTTTTTAATGTCCTGTTTTAAGCATGTTTTAATTCATTTTATTTACTTCACCTGCTACTAAGAAGTGGTGCAGTCCCTGATTACTATATAATGGTAATGGGCTCGTAAAGGCTGCTGACCTGGACGACGAATGGTCCTGTCAAGGGGCAGACAAGGGACAACAAATAGTCCCGTCAATGGGTGGATGCGGGACGACGAATGGTCCCATCAAGGGGCAAACCCGGGACAACGAATGGTCCCGTCAAGGGGCGGATGTGGGACGACGAATGATCCCTTCAAGGGACGACGAATGGTCCCGTCAAGGGGCGAATGCGGGACAAGAAGGTGCCGGTGGGCTAAACCCCAAATGTGAACTGTTTAAGGACGGCCATTTTAGAATATACTGGAGTACCGGAAGAAAACCCACAAGTACAAGGGGAGAACATGCAAACTCAACACAGAAAAAAAACAGTGTTCCAAGCCTCACCCCGACTCCACACCTCAAACCCTGACATTCCTGCTGCGAAGCCACTATGCTAAAATTTTTTGAATGATGAAATTCCCATGGAAGAGTTAAATCCATTTTTCCCTGCTTTTGAAATAATACTAACATTAAAAACAAGACAGTTTTTAAAACTTTATATGATACAGCAAATAAGCCCTATCAATCATCGCCATCTACTGGTTGGGTACTTCATAAGGACTATGTAGTTGTAAAAGACTGAGTGAAAAGAAAATTCAAAACTATCTCAAAGTTAGGTTTCTAAGCATGACAAACGTGAGGAAACAATTCCCCTTTTTAAGAGCGAACGTAGGAAACAAGCTGGTTTTCATTTAGCAATCTTTCTAATGGGAGGAAGTTGAAAGCATAATTTCTTTTTGCTTGCTAAACAGTCACACTTGAAGAAGTTGGCCATTAAAAGAAGATAGTTTTAAGTTTCACATTTAAATACGGAACAGATCATGAGTTGAATAACTTTCATTTTAATCACACAATCATATCATACCAAACTTTCACAGTTTCTTTTGTAAAGAAAAAAGTGGGGCATGTGTCTGTGAAGCAAAATGGTACATAAAGTAATACATAAAATTTTAAAAAACGAGCAAATCAAAACTACGCTTTTGTGGATGTGCACAAAAATGTTGAGTAACACACTTTGTGTCCAGCATAAAAGTTTAGAAATCTATATACATAATAACCCTAGAACTTTAAAACTTTGACTGAAACAAGCCCATGTCATATTTGATTATTTACATATTTTTTCTTTATGAATGATTTATGATTCATTGAAACAAGGAACATAACAAGCTATTTCATAAATACATAAATTGTACTCTCCTTATTAATACTTTTTAAAATAAAAATTGAACTACTGACTTTGGTAGATTCAACAAATATCATGGTTTATTATAACATTTGTGAAAGAAAAAACTTTGTAAATGATATACGAAGAGTTCGACCACATCATGAGGCGTTATTTTCACACATTGAGGTCAGTATTTTGATCTGGTCTCTTGACTCTGTCATACACGTTGAACTGTTGGTTTGATTGCTTTGTCTCTTGGACACAAAAGATCTCTCTCTAGTTCCCTCACCTGGGGAGGTGCTGGAGATGTGGCGGAATAGCTTCTGGATCCCAGTGTCACGCAATGAGCTCCTGAAGGAATGAGCGGCAAACATGTAGAGAATGGGGTTGATGGTGCTACTGATGAAGACCAAAGCTCCTGCAATGAACGCCATGGTGCTCCGGACGTTTTCCAGACTCTGTGAAACATCGTGAAAGGACTCCTCAGTGGCCAAACTGATGAGTGAGAGAATGTTTCCTATCTGATGAGGTGTCCAGCAGATACCAAATGCTATCACTATGCTGGCAATCAAGACAGTAGATTTGCGTTTTGACCTAAAGGTCATTTGAGTGATACGGCTGTACAGGCATCCATAGCAGACCACAAGAATGGAGAAGGGCAACACATAGCCCACCACTGTTTCCAGCAGCACGCACAACACTTCCTGTGTCACAGAAGTATATTCCCGATACAGACAGTGTTTTTCATCTGATTGAGGCTCTTCCATCCCAACCACCTGAGTCAGGATCACTGGTATGCTGAACAAGAATGCGGAAATCCACAGAACCACCAGAACTTTGTTCAGAGCTTGTTTTCTTTTCCAATCAGCCGAAGCCATAGGATAACGTACTGCCATAAAACGTTCTATGCTCATAACAGTGATGATGAAAACACTGCTGTACATGCAGGCGTTGATTATGAAAACCATGGCTTTACAGCAGGCTTCTCCAAAGATCCAGGAGTGAGCTAGAGAGTAGATCCACAGTGGCAGGGTGATGAGGACCAACAGGTCTGCAACAGCGAGGTGTAAGATGAGAGTCACCGTGTGTGAGCGTCGCTTTATATGTCTCAGGATGGTCCAAATAACCAGCAGATTTCCAGGAGCTCCAAGTAGGAAGGAGAGACCAAGTATTAGGCAGGCCACCACGATTCCACCATTAAACTCTTCAGGGGCCATTTCCTCTAAGGAAGACAGTTCATCTGAGTTGTTCATGTTGCAAATGCATGTGCTGACTATGGCGTCTGGGTGAAAAGAAAAACAAACTGCTTCACAAGCCCATTTTCACTTCCTCTTCATGGTTAGCAACGGGATTTTCTTAAACTGCTTTTTCAGACATATGAGTGATTCATCCATGCATCATTTTCTCATTTTGATCTTCAGCTGTGACAAAAAGTTTCCAAGAAAAGGCTAAAAAGAAAGTTCAAACTAGCCAAGATAAATTTAAATAGGATTTTATTGATTAGAAATGGGATAAAAAGGATAATCAGAATCAACTTTTTCTGAAAAAAAAAGACTACTTGGTGAACTTGGATTATTTCAATTCTGTCTTAAATTCCATTTCAATAACTAATTTGAACACATTTTAAACACAACATTTCAAATGGAAAAGAAGCACATTTGTTAAAAATTTAAACTATTAAAAAGGATTTAAAATGGATTGAGATTTATTGATCAAGAAAGTTACAAGTAAATGGAAGCAAGATTTATGTGGATTTAAATGGCAAGTGCTGTGTATTCAACAAATGAGCAAAACTGTAGTTTGAAATATTTTTAGATGTGTTACTGGGATTCAGTGCTATTTTACCCACTGTTTTACTTCCTTTTCATCTCGTCATCTGGCATCCAGTTTCTATAGCTACATCTATACTGCATGTATACACATTGTGTTTCATTTGAGCTTAACTTAAATGTTATTTAAGCTTTGATTTTGATTTAAAAAATGCTATTTGGGGGATCTTCTCTGCATGTTTTTACCTGTACTCAATTAGAAAAGTAATAAAAAATGGAATGTATTGATCTAAAATTGGGCACTTGAGCCCCTTAGGGAGCTGGAAAGGATGTACCCTCAGCTGAGAGTTTTTGGAACTCCTCTGTAGTTACTTTCCTCCCAAAGAAGTACATCAAATGATTTACTGAGCTGATCACGAGAATAAAATCCCCATGGCCATAGATATTTTGTTTAGTCTTCTGAACCGCTTATCTCTCGCTGGGTCACAGGGATATTAGGGTCTATCCCGGCTGATTTAAGGCAAGAGGCACGATACATCCCAAACAGGTTACCAGTCCGATGCGGGACCACATACGTACACACAACCATACACACACTCAGTCCTAGCGGCAGTTTCATAGTGGCCAATCAACCTAACATGTTTTTGGAGGGTGGGAGGAAACCAGAGTACCCAAAGAAAACTCACGCATAACATCCAAACGGAGAACATCCAAACTCCCCACAAAAAGACCAGTGTTTCAAGCTTCTTCCCACCCGGGATTTGAACCCCAACCTTCTTGCTGTGAGGCCACTGTGCTAACCACAATATAAAAATGTTATTACAGATTTATTTAGTGTCCAGGCACAAAACACAAAAGAACTCAATAATGAGAAAACAAACAGTGGAAACCAGAATTGTAAATATCTTTGGACTTAAAGATTTTTCTTTAAAGGCCACAAGAAAAGCAGAACAGGAATAAAAGAGAAACACCAGCAAAGCTTTGGAGCCAAATAATTGATTGGATAGGAAGAAATTCCTTATGAAAGCAGTTCTCAGTTCCATCACTTACTCTTACAGTGTGATTGAAAGTGCGTAGCACTTACAGAAAGAATGCAAGTAGCCAGAAAATAAGACATCTATTCAAAGATGGTTTGGTCTTCTAATGTGTCATCACAAATGGATGGCTGATAGCTATGCTTATAGCAATGATTAAGAAAACACTGCTGTACGTAAAGGAGTCTGTCAGATACACAGTAGATGGATCCTATTGGAGTGTGTGAATCTGTCCTATTAGAGTGTGTGAATGTAAACAGAAAGTTTTGGAATGTATGTCTGTTTGCATTTTTTAGTTCTCACTTTTCTCTTGAAAAGCACTTTGCAATGCTGCTTGTCTGAAAAGTGGAATGTATATGAAAATGATAAAAATTGTGGGTTTGTAGTAGTAGTCCAAAATGTGCCATGAGTGAGCTGAAGTGTGTTAAAGCACTCTCACAGCTGTTTTGTGTGTGAGAAAAAAAACTACTTCCCTTTGCACAAGAAGTACTTTGAGGTTATATTTGAGCAACATCATAGTCTACTACATTATGCAATGTCCTTTCATTTGCAATGTTGGTTAGATTATTCTCTTTTCTAATGCGGGAATGAGGTTTTTATAGAACATACAGATAAAAAAAGATTAAGGTGCATGTACAATAAACTGATCTGTGGATGAGAAACTATAGTAGTCATGAGATAACATACAGTATGGCTGTTGCTGGAGGTTATTAACCCTTTCATGCATAGAGGTCACTAGAGTGGACAACTTTTTAATTGTTGTTTTTCCTTTATGAGCAAATCTGAATATCAGAATTGCACAGAATTGAAAAAATCCTGGAGTTGTCCATCATAATTCATGCATGAAAGGGTTAAGAAATGACAGGCATTCAAATCAAAAAGGTCAGATCTATGTAATAAAATCAAGACAGACTTTCTTAAAAACATTTAATTCAATTTTATTTGTATAGCTCAAAATCACAGAATTTCCGTCTCAATGGGCTTCATAAGAAAAAGAGGAATATATTAACACAAATACACAGCAAGAAAAATAACTAACAAATGCTAACTAAACAAGACTAGCACATTTATGCCCTTAGACTCTCCTTCACGGTGAGGAAAAACTCCTAAAAAAAACATCAGTGGGGAAAAAATAAGAAACCTCGTGGGGATCCACACGAAAGAGAGATCCCTCCCCCGGGACGAGCAACCAATGTGTCAAAGATTATTGTTTAAATATTAGCTTATTCTATCCTACAGCTAAATATCTAAATTTATCTTGATGTAGTGATGATTCATTTGCAGATGCAAACATCAAAACAGTTTTTGAATTGATTTTTAAGGTCTGTTTGGCCGGTTCATCCCATGACTGATTCTTCTCCATGAGTGATGACATGTCTTAAATGATTGAAAATACATCCAGAAAGGTTATTATTTCACTAAATATAATTTACTTACTATCTTAATGTATTTGTATTACCCGTTATAACTGTTTTGATTTTTATTTGATACTTTAGGATTTTAATGCATTTTTCTGTTTTCTAAAGAAAGCACTTTGAATTGACTTGTGTATGATTTGTGCTACAAATAAACTTGCCTTGCCCAAAAATGGTATAAATAGCCTTGGCACAAGTTTGCCACAAAAATGTGGAACTTCTTCACAAAGTCGCATAATGTTTGGGCATAAACAAAACGAATAAAGTATCTTTGTTTTTGTATTGTATTTTGTTTTGTATCTTTTCGGGTGAGACCATGGTCCTCGCCCGGAAAAGGGTGGAATGCCCCCTGCGGGTCAGAGTCCTTCCCCAAGTGGAGGAGTTTAAGTATCTCGGGGTCTTGTACACGAGTGGGGGAAGGATGGAGCGCGACAGGCGGATCGGTGCGGCGTCAGCAATAACTAGGACGCTGCATCGGTTTGTCGCGGTAAAGAAAGAGCTGAGCCGAAAAGCAAAGCTCTCAATTTACAAGTCGATCTACGCTCCAACCATCGATTATACAAACGGCCGAAATGAGCTTCCTTTGCAGGGTGACTGGGCTCTCACTCAGAGATCGGGTGAGGAGCTCTGCCATCCTGGAGGAGCTCTGTGTCGAGCAGCTCCTCCTCCAGGTCGAGAGGAGCCAGATGGGGTGGTTCGGGCAGGATGCCCCGCAGCGCCTCTAGTCAGGATGCCCCGCAGCGCCTCACTGGGGAGGTGTTTAGGGCACGTCACACCAATCAGAGACTAAGAGGAAGACCCCGGACCCGCTGGAGAGACTATGTCTCACAGCTGGCTGGGGAACGACTTAGGATTCTTTCGGGTGAGCTGGAGGATGCTGCTGGGGTGAGAGAAGCCTGGGCGTCCCGAATGAGGCTGTTTCCCCTGTGACCCGGCCCGGATAAATGGAAGACGACGGATCTATATATAGTATGAACAATCTTTAGGTCCCAATGATCAACTTCTGACTGAAAGAAAATGAGAAGTTAAAACAATCATACTTTTAATATAGAAATAAGCAAAAATCTGTGTGATTATGGAACCATCTCCAAACTTTAGATTCAAAACTGCAGGAAAATGGAAAAAATAAAAATCTGAGGATCAAACTAAATAAAGACAAAGTTTGAGGTAGAAACAAATATCTGCAACAACTTTCATGTTGACGTGATGACGTTTATTTTGTACGTAAGTGGGATAGCTTCCGTTCAGACAGCCAAGCCAACTGACTGTTCGGGGAAATAAACATGACGCTGTCATTGACTGCTTTGTTCGTTATCCAACAGTCCTAAATGCACGGCTCATCACAGAATACATGAGCGTGAATTTAGTTTACAACGGAAACTGTAACGAACTGTAAGTGATGACGTATTGTTTTCACGCAGTTTGGTGTATGCTAACGGCTTAGCTTCGTTGCTAATATTAGCTAAGCTAGTGTTAGGTAATGCTAGTCAGGTAAATAACCAAAGTTGGAGATGTAAGACCTTTTTATGTAGCTGTGGTTACACTAATACGCATCTTCTATGGTAATATCATCTTGTTTTATTGCTTTGGCATAGTTATTAGTCGAAACTGCACTTTACCATTAAAATTTGAAGTTAGCTCATGGTAACTCATAAAACAATGGTTGGTGTGTTCGATCAGAGCTTTTCTCTGGTTAAGAGAAAATCTGCTATTCAGCAGGTTCACATAAATGATAAAGGATCATTTGACGTGTTTAAAGTGTTAATATTCAGTTTAATAAAGTTTGGCTAATGTTGCTAACTTGATCTTCACAGGCGATTGAACTGACACAAGGATCTCCATCCTGGGAAGTACATCCTACTCATTGCAATGCCTCTAATGTTTTTGGAGAGGTTCCCCTGGCCCAGCTTGCAGACCTACACAGCCCTGAGTGTGGCTTTGCTTGCTGGCAGCATCTTCAGTGCCTATACTACTGTTACCGATCCACGATTTGGGGCCTTAGAGACTGATGATACTACAGCTCCTTCAGAAGATAATGTAGCTCATCTAAGAGATGCTGTTTCTAAATCAGAATTGGCAACAACAGTTTTGTGGTATCTTGTTACTGATAGTCTCTTTGTCTGGGTAAGTGTTGATAATTTTGATCAATTTGATACTGTAACAGGGTTTTTTTTTTTTGTTGAGCTAATGGCATTTCTTTTACTCTGGAATTTCAGGTTTTAGTGAACACATTCTGCTGTTCTCTGATGTTAATTGCTAAATTGATTCAGGATATGGTATTTGGACCACTTCGAGTCAGTGAGAAGCAGGTGAGTTTCAGCATAGTTGCATGTAACTCAACTAGAATATGCTATATATATACTGTATATATAGATCAATCAGTTTAAAGAGATCAATAATTTGTTTTTATTTTTGCTTCCATAAAAGTCTGGAAGTCAAATAGATCATAACTGTGTCAGGAAGACACATTTGATTGGTATTGTTTTCTATTTTTCTCCAGCATCTCAAGGATAAATTCTGGAACTTCATCTTTTACAAGTTCATTTTTATTTTTGGAGTTTTGAACGTGCAGACAGTAGAGGAGGTGGTGATGTGGTGCTTGTGGTTCTCAGCATTGGTGTTTCTTCACCTCATGGTTCAACTGTGTAAAGACCGTTTTGAATATGTGAGTATGGTCACTAATTATATAACTCCACTCACCAAAAAAGTTATTGTACCGCAATTTAATTGTCAAATAACATACTTTGCAAATCACAAAGGAACATTTTCATTAATCCAGGACATTATGCCAGTTAAGACACAGACACATATGATGATGAATCTGTAAAAAAAAAAAAAAAACACTTTAGAAGTCCATCTTCTGTGTTGTGTATGACCAGCAACAGAAATGACCATTGAGCTAATTCATTGTTTGAGTGCTCATCAGTTTTTAAAAGTATATTTGCTTTAGATGGGAACATGTCTGAAATGAAAGTGTAATGTCAAAGGTCCCTTTGGACCTCTGAGATCTCAACTATTGAATATACTGCATGCTTTTAGCATTTTGAACTCTTGCTTGCAATAGAAATATACTGCATACAATAACTGCAAAAATGAATATAAGGCTGTACTTATGTAAATAATAGCTAGTTTAGCAGTACTTCAAAATTAAATTAGTTGTTTATTCAATGCATTGAACATAGATAATGTACATTATCAGACTTATTATTTAAACTATTACATTGATAGATAAATAACCAATACATTTGTAAATAAAAAATGGAGACCAGACATTTATGACAGCTAGTAAATAGTGTATTTCATCAAACCCAACATATCAAGCAATGTGTATATTTTTAACTATTTTAAAGTTTTGTTAAACCTTCTCCAGAACTCTTAGGTGTAGCTGTCCTCCTTTTCAACTCTGCATCTATAAATAGCACATTATACTGACACTTTTGACTAGTGATACCGTTTCAGTCATTACATTTACATGCTCCTGTATCAGATTTTGCTCTCCGTCTTGCGAAAACAAAATATCAAATTTCATTTTGATCTTGCAGGCTGTTGCTTCTAAACAGATTTTTATACATAGTCACAAGTTCAGTAAATAGTGTGTGAATTTCTACTTGTTTGGGTGAAAAAAATATTGTTTTTTCATTACCATTTGCTACACACAACCCGTTTTGAATGTACTATGATTTGTTGGTATTCCTGGTCTATAAAGACATTTTTAGTGGTGTTTTTGTGTAAACTTGAGCGGGGCTATGCTTCCTCAGCTGCCTTCCTTCCTGATTTCCTGTTGCTGTAGATTTGAACTCATTCAGGTGTAACAACTGAAGATGAAAGACTTGTGTTGTGTATGATAAGGGAACAAATGTATGCCAGTGCAAATCTTTTAGCTCAACTGTAGACATTCATATAACATTTGTCCAAGTTGCATCTTGCTTCCCAGAATATTTAGTCATTTTTAAACTCTTTGTTGACAATTAGTTTGGTTGGGAATTTAACAATATTCATGGCAACAGTCTTACTCATGTCATTTCACATTCTGTTGATAGTAGTTGGAAAAAACGTGTTAGAATAATAAGAAGGAAAGGGTACTTATAAATGGGAATTTTACCACTTATGCCTTAATCAGATTTCTTGGAAATAAAACAAGCACTTGTTAAATGACTACTGCGAGTCCGCTGATATAGCGCTTCCACCATGGCATCCTCTTTCGTAATTCATCTGTAGAGAATGACATTGGCCTTCATTTATCAAAGTTGCATATTCCAAAAATTGTGTGTAACGGTGGCGCGTGACCAAAACGGGAGCATGAATCACAATAAATATTGAAAGTGTTCATTAAAATTACACCTGTTTTCAGCTGTCATATTTGTAAAAATCACACTTTCCATACACCGAGAGCTTCACCTTCCTTCGTATATACTGCGCACACTCTGGCATATTTTTTGGCATTCGCCTTTGGCATTCCACACCATTTTGTGTGGAACTTAAACAAATGAGAGCCAATTGGATTAGACCTTTACACCAACAAGTAGAGGAAAAAGAAGTTACTTGAATTTAACTGACAAGAAGCACATAAAATATGTTATTACAATGAATAAATGATTCAATAACACAGTAGGCGAAACTCAATTGGCCATGTGAGGATGTTTAAACAACAGATCTGACTTCTCATTGAGTAGTAGATGTTCATATCTAACTGTTTATTTAGAGTCGAATACATTCTAAGCCTTGTAATTATTAAGATACTATTTCAAAGACTAATAAGTGTGTGAAGGATGTGCAGCAAGTTAGAGTGATTAAAGACAGGAATGGATGTCTTTTGACAGATGCCAGTAATGTGATGGGAAGATGGAAACAATACTTTGAAGAGTTGATGAATGAAGAAAATGAAAGAGAACAAAAAGTAGAAGGTGTTACCATAGTGGAGCGGAAAGTATCCAGGATTAGTAAGGTAGAAAAAAAAGAGGACACAAGAGGATGATATTCCTGTAGAAGTAAGGAAGTGTTTAGGCGAGGTGGCAGTAGAGTTTCTGACTGGGTTGTTTAACAGGATATTAGAAAAACAGAAGATGCCTGATGAATGGAGGAGAAGTGTGTTGGTTCCTATTTTTACGAACAATGGAGATGTGCAGAGTTGTGGTAACTACAGAGGAATCAAGCTGATCAGTCATACCATAAAGTTATGGGAAAAAGTTGTCAAAACTAGCTTACGGTCTGAAGCAAGAATTTGTGAACAGGAGTATGGTTTTATGCCTAAAAAGAGCACTACAGATGGAGTATTTGCCTTGAGGATGCTGATAGAGAAGTACAGAGAAGGTCATAGGGAGCTGCACTATGTCATTGTAGATCTAGAGAAAGCGTATGACAGGGCACCTAGAGACGAACTATGGTATTGTATGAGGAAGTCTGTGTGACAGAGAAGTATGTTAGAGCGGTGAAGGACATGTATGAGGACGACTGAAAAGGATGCAACAGATAGGATTATATGGAAGAAACTGACTCTCTGTGGCGTCCCTGACGGGAAATGCCGAAAGACAAAGATGATTTTGAAGACTAATAAAGTTGATGCAGTGAAAGTCTGATTTTTCATCTAGAATAGTTTTACATATTAAAAACAAAATTCCAGAAACTTTGTCAATGTTTAGAATTTGAAGAAACATTGACCAATTTATGACACATTAAGTTTTATAACCATATAATCTTTAACCATATCATCTTTAACCAGACTGAAAATTTTAAGATTTTTGTGGGGTTTTTTTTTTTCTTCTAGTTGTCTTTTTCCCCCTCAACTCCGATGCACAGCCATGTGAAAGTTCTCTGCCTGCTTGTTTCTCTCCTCTTGGACTGCTGTGGAATGGCTGTGGTATGTGGTTTGTTAGGAGCTTCCCATGGCATGCACACCCTTTCTTTCATGGGAGCCGAGGTAAGAACCGGCAGTTATCTATTTAACAAAAACTTTTTATCTGCTGGTAATTTATTTCAAGTTTAGTGTGGTCATTTGTGGATCTTGATTTTCTTCCTGACGGGTGCTCTTATCAATCACAAAGATATTATGTAATAAAAGAACATGTGTAATTGATGTCGATGTGATTTTATTAAATGCTGGCATTTAGTCAGAAGTGGATGCATAATATTTGTTGTGCTGCTGCTTCTAAAGTTCCTAAGGTTCAACTCTGGGAACTGATTCGGCTTATGTCTACAAGGTAACATTAGTTCAAAAAGACTCTTTGCATTTCTCAGTTAGTATGTCATGGCAGTGGTAAGAAAAAAGAAGATGAAGCACACATTCTCATCTTTCTGCATTGTTTGACAACAGTCTAGCCTCTCTGGGTTAGATCTACTCTTTGAATTTCCAGATCAGGTTTCAGTATGGTATGCAGTGGTGATTTAACTTGATGGCTCGTGTCATTCTATATAAATTATATCTGCTGCACTCTCTTTCTCAGTTTCAGTCTCACAGATTAAATACATACAAGATGATCTTAATCAAAATATATTGTTTTACTTGGAAAAAAATTCATAAAAGGCATACATTTATACTTTCTGAATAGTTCTTAGACATGAGAGTTTTTCTTATTTCGGACTCAAACGAGCATTGCAAAAACTTCAAACCTGCTGAACTTCACTTGCTGACCTTAAAACGCAGTCTTAGCCTTTCATTAAACAATCATAATCTCTCTGGAATTTTGAACTTTTTTCTTTGATTATTGGGAAAGTTATCGAGTTCATCAGTCCTGTTTCAGAGGCTTACACTGTAAAAACCTAAACAAATAACCTAAAAGTAAGACGAGCAAAACTTTCTTCACCTTGAATTTTTTTTATACACTTGTTACTTTCCAAAGAAACTATGTTTTTTTCTTTTTGCCTATCAATAGAAAAAAAATGAAGTGGTCTTTTTGAAAATATAATCGAACAATTCTGTCATTGCAACAAGCACAACAAATGTAGGTGCCACCCTCATTATTAATTAAAAATACATATAAATCATATTAAAAAATGTGCAAAATATGTTTGTATAGAGATAAAAAATATGAATAAAACTAGCTGAAAAATACATCACACTACTAAAATTATATCTTCAAGTCAGAATATTTTCCATTTGGAAAATTAAAAACTTATTTGACATTCATTCAATTATATTTTAAAAAGCTAAAAAAAAATACGTAGCTAATGAAATAGTTTTAGGTGTTGGTTAAAATGATTTTTTTAAAATAACAATCTATAATTTGTGCAGATGTTTTACTGAATACTAACATATGTTTGGAACATCCAATATCAGATTTTGATCCAGAAGCATTTAGGTTTTCTTAAAAAAATATAATGACAACATTTTCAATAGACTTTTTGTTTCTTAACAGAGAATTTTGCATCTTTAAAAGAAATTAAATAATTAAAAAAAAGGGTCAATAAAAGCATTTTCTTTTGAATAAATTTGTTATACAATAAAATACTAACCACATTTTTAAACTACTGCTAAAATTACAATTTATTTGTTCATTCACCTGTATTTGCATCTTTCATTCTTTAACTTAACCCAAATGTGTCAGTTGGAACAATTTGTAACCATATTGTGAGGAGTGATCCTGGTTTTATGAGCCACACACAGTTGTTTTATGAATAACTGAAGATCTGCCTATAAGGATTTCTCAATATTTGTGTCTCGTTTTTTACTTGTCTTTTTTTTCCCACAGTGTTTGCTGGTAACTGTAAGAACTGGACATGTCATTTTGAGGTTGGTCTTTTGTAAGCGTTGAAGCACACACACGCAGCAGCTGGATTGATAACATGGCCTGTGTAAATGAAGTGTTGGACTAGGCTTAGATCCTTTATTTGCTTGCCCTCAGGTCCTCGAACACCAGTGTTGCAGGTTTTTTTTTTCCTGTCACTTTCACACAACACTTCCCATTACATCAGATCAAAGCAGTCAAACCCTGAACTCTTTGTTGAATATTAGTTTGTAGTTAGTAGTACTATAAAAGTGGGGAGGTTTGATCTTTTCTTGTTCTTTTGGACTAAAAATGAGTATCATTGGTTTTAACCACTTTGATCAGTTTAAATAAATTCAGTTTGATTCTATTGGGAATGGGACATTATGGAAAACTACCTTGTTGGAAATTTCTACCACATTTGAACTTTATAACCACATCAAAAACATGCCAAAAGGTTTTGGTTTTTTTTAATTTAATTTATGCATGTTTGAGGAATTTGCTAGCTCTCTCATCCAGTGTTCAGATGCTATTTTAACATATGCAGGAAGTGTAAAGAGCAAATCTTGATGCACTGTATTTGCGGCCTCAAAACAAGATTTATGCTGTTTTGCACATGCCCAATTAGTGGTACTCGGAAGGGAGCAACAAGACAAGGGAATTAACTACAAACTAAATGTTTTTATTCCTTTTTTCTGAGCTAACAAAAGTATGTTATCTATACATGCCATAAGAAATATTAAGCACAAAATCACAATTGCCCCCCTCTTTAAGAATAAATATTTTTTGTTCATAAAAGTTCATTTGATAATGTCACTAATTGTTTGCTAATTCTTTATACTAAACATTGGAAAATTTTAGTCATATTTTTCCAGAAACCGTGGATGTGTTGAAAGTGATGCATTTTTCTGCTCAGGTATTCCATTCATCTGTGGGACTTAAAGCATCCAGGAACTTGGGAGAGCAAGGGTACATATGTGTACTACACTGACTTCGTCATGGAGTTGGCCATGCTTTTTCTTGACCTTATGCACCATATTCATATGCTGGTAAGATGAAGTGTGAATACAAGATTCTGAAGCTTTAGCCCTGTTTCCTCTACTGGTTCACTTACATTCTGCATTTTCTGCCAATACTTTCATTAGCTGTTTGGGAATATCTGGCTGTCAATGGCAAGCTTGGTTATCTTCATGCAGTTGCGTTACCTTTTCCATGAAGTGCAGCGTCGCGTTCGCAGACACAAGAACTACCTTCGGGTGATCAACAACATGGAAGCAAGGTAACAAAGTAACACAATGTGTTTCAGTATCCGTTCTTTATATTAATCTTTTTGTCCACTAACATAAAAATCTCGTGATTCCCCCCTCCCCACCCCACACAGATTTTCAGTCGCTACCACTGAGGAACTGGCTGCAAACGATGATGATTGTGCCATCTGCTGGGATACCATGCTCACCGCACGCAAATTACCATGTGGTCATCTTTTCCACAAGTAATGGTTGCTCTGTTGTATTGTGTCCTTGATGATTTTTTTTTTTATCTTTTCACACTGTGTTCAAGTGTTTTGTTTTTTTTTTTTTTGTTATAAATGTTTGTTAAAAAATAAACACTACTATTTGTAGGTCTCATTTTGTAAAAATGAAGTTAAAAAAAAAGTTTTTACTTCAATAGCAATAGTATTCACTATGTTGTATGCGTGTGTCTATTCGCAGCTCATGTTTGCGATCATGGTTGGAACAGGACACGTCCTGTCCTACATGTCGAACTTCTCTGAACATTAACGGGGATGGTAATCAGGTGAGAAACCAGCAGCAGGGCGGTGGTTTGGAAGATAATGCTGGTCCAGTTGGAGCTGCTCCAGATGCAAGGCCACACATCAACCAGCATAACCATTTCTTCCACTTCGATGGTTAGTCTGCTAAATTAAGATCCAATGGATATGTTGTGGGGGAAGAACTGATCATTAACTGTCGTTTATTTTTTTCAAAAGGATCTCGAATTGCCAGCTGGTTGCCCAGTTTCTCAGTAGAAGTGATGCATACCACCAATATTTTGAGCATAGCTCCAGCCAATAACTCGCAGCTTTTAGCTATGGTGAGTTCTTTTTGGTGAAAAAATTGCAGGCGTTCTAACTGCTTATTGCAAGTGATGGGAATGTAAGTTTATTCTTTTAAAAAAATGCCTGTAATGGAAGTTTTTAAGACTTAACTCCTTTTGATTTTTTACAATTTTATCGACAGGCCCATCAGGTTCAAGAGATGTTTCCTCAGGTGCCATCCTTTGTGGTAATGCAAGACTTGCAGCTGACCCGCTCTGTAGAGGTCACCACTGACAACATCCTAGAAGGACGTATCCCGCTGCCTTTTCCAACACAGGTTGGACAATGTTTTTCATTTTCTCCAAAACTTGTGTATAATTGATTATTTTTACAATTGTTTGATTTTTATGTTTTCTGCTCAGGCCATTGAGCGTGGCACTACACAGGGGAATACTTCCCAAAATGAAGAGGCAGGTCCCAGTGGTACAGCCGAACAAACCTCTGGAGAGTCGGATAACTTGGAGGTCAGAGGTGGTCGCTTTTCCAAATCAGCAGAGGAGAGGCAGAAGATGTTAAAACAAAGAAAAGAAGACCTGATTCAGCAAGCCCGAAGGTTAAAACTGGGATCATTTTGATTTTAGCTTTGCAGAAGAAAATGTTGGGAAAACATATTTAGTAAAAGAAATATTTTAAGATGTGCTGAAACGCTTGAAAATCTCGAATGGAGATTTAATTTCTGAGAACAAAACTGCTTCCACATACTAAATGAATACGTGTAGCCTGACTTTTTAATATGTATCTAATCTACTTTTTTCTACTTTCTTCACTTGTTGCAGAAAGTATTTGGTCAAGAGTTCAGATGAGGAAGATTTGCCCATACTAGAGGAGGAATCTGTTCCAGATCTGGACTTCACGGTGGTGAGACGTAGAACGATGGCAGCGGCTGCAGAAAGACGCATGCAAAACCAACAAGACCCTGCACCCTGAATTACAATTTGGCTTTAATGGGAGAGTAAATTACATCATCACGCCACAACATCACAATATCCCCACGGCAACCACAGAGCCCTTTTCAACCTTCTCCCATTCAGCATAATTATTGACCATTATCCCCTCCAAAATGAAAATAGAAAACAAAGTAAACATGGCCTTTAGAAAGTGGTGGTTTGTCTAACAAAAATCCCCAGTGAAAGTGGTTTCATTATAACAAACTTTACATAAATTGATGGTTACAAAAAAAAGGTGGGGTTGCATTGTCTTCTGTTTATGTGCCACACATTATAAGCACCAGCCGCGAAGAGACGGTATGTGTCACGATTCAGATGTCCTGTTGCGAATGAGCTTTGCATTCGGAAAACAAGTAGAGAAAAGATTTTATGAGAAGGGTTGCTTTGTTTTTGTTTCTTGATTAAACTTTTATGGCTTTTTCTTTTTTTTTTTTATATAAAGAAATGTTCAGTCACTTGTTCAGCTTTTGTCAAAAAAGCTCGTTGAAGAAACTCATTTTGTTTATCTGTGTTTCAAATGTTTCATCTGTAAATTACGTAGCAACATGAATTTCTTACGTCAAAGTAAGAGAATGTCACTTTAGTATTGGTCAGCCTTTCTATCCAATATGAATGTTTTTATGAAAAGAAATGCTGCAAAGTGTTTGTTCACCTACATGTGGGCTGTTCAGTATTTAGCGTTTAATGTCACTCATTGCAACCTGTTTGTGTTTTATTTAAAAGTGGGGGTAAAGATGGATTGTAAATTTTCCTATAGAGATATCGGTGCTCTGAAAGCATCATTAAACAAATGGGGATGGATTACATTTTGTACATTGGGTGTTATCCTCAACATATTTTAAAAAAAGACCCTTTTGTTCATAGGTTGTAAAAACAGTTTGCTTGTTTTTTTGTTTGAGTGCTTGGGCTTTGATCATTTTATTACAGTGTGTAGATTAATCAAGTCTGTGTCGGCTGGATTTACTTTATCTTAAGGAGGTTTGGCTGCTCAAACTGAAATCTACATACTTTTATATTCTGTCAACTCTTCTTTCTTTCAGAATGTTAAGATTCTTAAAACAGTTTTAAGACCAAAAAGCAAATTCAGTTCCTTTTCTATTCTAAAACTTGAGTGTTTGTGAACACAAAAATTTGGATTGTGCAGACTGCGTGTTCACATTGGAAAGTGTTATTGGAAGGGGCAAAGAAAGCAGAAGCAGAGAATCAGCACTCTGCTGAAAACAAACCTTGGTCACATAATCCAACAAGAAGCATGGCCTCTTAAAGCTTTTTATAGAGGATCTCAAATTTTATGGAACTTCTAGCTGAAACATATCAATGAATGCAAGTGGAGGCTGTGTTTAAATGCTTTGATTTACATCATTAAGGTGCAAAAAGGCAGTTTGTGCGAGAGATGCATGAAATGGAGATAGAATTTTTTTTTCTCACATGATCCCAAAGATAAGCCCATAAATTTGCTCTAAAAGCTAGTTTTGCAATATTTTACATCATTTTTTTTTTTTTTAAGATCAGCTCTCAATTTGAAGGTGCTGCATGAAGGATCTAAGATTTTGATTTGATTTGCTAATGAATAAAAATTCTATTTGATTTTCCTAGAGTGTATACTATGTATTTGATGATGATGGGCTATTTTTCTTCATCATTACTTTAGAAAACTTTTTTTTCTTCCTCATCTGGACCTTCTTGTATTTTGTGCCTAAATCAAAGGCGGTTCGGTTGTGGATCATTTCTCTTAAGCTTAGATTTTGTAAAATATGTTAATAAATTAATTCAATAAATAATAATTACCAAAAAAAACCCACCTCAGTCTGACGTCATTTGTCGGCGCCGTTAGGCAGCCTTTGCCACGTCATTGAAAGGAGCGCCTGTCATGTGGAGAAAATTTGTGTGACGCTCATAAACTTCTAAAGCGTTGTGTCTATGACAACACCCACATTGTTCAACATAATTATGTAGTTCCGTCTTATTCACATCTGCCACAACTGTCTTTGAATCGTGTGTGAAAGCAGTCTAGAATTACCGCGTCAGTTCCGGGTTTTACAAGTGAGTATTAATACTAGCTTCACACGCATAGCCACATAGTTACAATAAGTTATTTAGTACGATACGGGAAATAAGCTGAAATTTGTGAGTGAAACAACTCTTTTAACACGTTTGATTTTATTTTAAATTGATTTGTTGACGATTAGTCCGCTTTGTCAAAGTTAAAACGTGTCTAATGTCAGAAAAATAGACGATTTACCAACAACTCGTAGCGTTATTGTTTTTAGCTATCATACAAATTAAATTTTAGACGCCTTAAATCCACGATAACTTTCAACATTCGCTTCAAACTTTTCTGATTATTAGGCATTTGTGGTAAATATCTTTAACTTGTGAGATATCTGGAAGAAGAAATGAATGAATGAAGAGGATGTGTAATAGAATCTCATTGAATAGTCTTATCTAATATCTCCAACTGGTTTGACAACCTACTTTATTTACCTGGTCAAAGTTCTGTTTAATTTCTGAGTCACTACACTTTCCATTTAGACAGATCCTATTTATCTTCGGTTTACAGGAAAATTAAGGATCTACAGTAATTGTTTTATTTGATCTTTTCACACAGATTCATTTATCTGGGTGTGTTTTGTCAGAGATTGTGGAATGCTGCTGGACGAGACTCCACTCTTTGAGCCTTCTCTCCTTGAGGAGATAGACTGGAGTAAGAACACTGTGTCCTTCTCTCCTCCAATCTCACCATCCAGTCCAGGAGAAGGCCTTGTGCTCAGACCTCTGTGTTTGGCAGACTTTAATAGAGGTTAGACACACTCACACTATGACACATTCAAGTCTGAAACATGCTTTAATCATCCTCCTCCTCTTTCTCAGGGTTCTGCAAAGTTTTATCTCAGCTTACCAAAATAGGCAACATCACGCCAGAGCAGTTTGCCAGTAAGTCAAACTTAATGTTACTTTTATAAAGAAATCAAAGTTTTGGTTAACATTTCAGTCTTGCCCTTGTTTCTGTTAGCAGAGGGAATATCAATAATGGAATATAACATGTAGAAGGGAAAAAGCCAGCTAGAATGTCCACCTTGGACTAAGAGAAGCCGGTTTGATTCCTTCTGGGCTCAAGCCTAAGTGTCCTTGAGAAAGACACGTAACCCCTCGTTTCCTCCACCATTGGCACTGTCATGGCAGCTTGCTGCATTTAAGGAATGAATATAGTAGGTTTAAAAAAAAAAAAGCTTGGAGTTGTGGTCGAGAGAAGCTACATGGGACTCCATGTAGCTTCTCTCGACCACAACTCATTATGTTGAGTTGTGGTCAACAGACCTCTAGGATGCCAAAGGTCTGAACGTCTGGTTAGGATGCCCCCCGAACGCCTTGCTGGTGGGGTGTTTCAGACACATCCCACCGTGAGGCGACCCAGAGGCAGGCTCTAATCCGAGACTGTCTCGTTCTTGGCAAGGGAACATCTCGGGATCCAGCCGAGGTGAGAGAACCCTGGGTTTCTAGTCTGAGGCTGTTGCTCCCATGACCCGGTGTTCTGTCGAGATCTGCGTTCGTCGAGAGTTGCAACTTTGCAACCAGTTTGAGATCTCCACGAGGCCGCAGATCTCGACGGAACACCGACCTTGGATAGGCGTCCAGGCGTCCGTTTTACAACGTACAGGACGGAACATGTAGGAAGACAAAATGTCTTTTATAATAATTAAATATAAAAATTGTGAAATCTTAGATAGAAACTTTCCAAATATTCCAAACTTAATACCAGGAGGTGGATTAAAAAGACCTCTAAAAGTTATCAAGCTGCAAAGAGATCAATCAGACCACTACTTCAGTTATTCTGGAAAATTACTTTAACAGATCTCAAACCCTCAGGGCAGGACTGAAAAGTCAGCTGTGCAACAACACATGTGCTTTAATCAAACTCGTCTCTTTTTTTTTTTTTTTATTTTATTTTATTCAGAAAAGTTTGAACATATGAAAATGACCGGAGACTACTATGTTGTGGTTGTGGAGGACACTAACTTGGGAGAGGTTATTGCCACGGCTACTTTGATCACTGAACATAAATTCATTCACGCCTGTGCTAAGGTACACAACACCCACTTGTAATTTAATAAATCATGGAGGTTTTTATTGCTACTATTTTTCTTGTCACTATTCCAATAAATTTGCTTATCATAATTGTTATTAACTGTATGCAGACTTGTCATTGGTAAAATTTTCTGTACATTATGCTATTTTTAAAAAAACTTTGGGTATATTGATATCTCTTATATTGACATTATTTGAATAGGAGTCTTCTTGAAGAAGTAAAATGAACATGCTCCTTTTGTTTTCAGAGAGGTCGTGTGGAGGAGGTAGTGGTCACTGAATTGTGCAGAGGGAAGCAGTTGGGCAAATTGTGAGTAGAACCTATAGATGTTTATTTTCAGCTTGAATCCCTACTAAAATAAGTTCATTGCAGAAGTTCTGAAGATTATTTCCCCATTCTGTCTTACAGATTAGTTGCAACTCTTACTCTTCTCAGCAAAAACCTCAATTGCTATAAAATCACTCTGGAGTGTGCACCCAAAAATGTGGCTTTCTACAGAAAGTTTGGTTACAACTCTTCAGAAGACGTGTACATGCAATGCCGATTCTCTGACTGAGGATAATGTTTTCTACCAGGTTTTGGGTTATGGACGATTTCTAAATCTACTGATTTCAGCACTTAGAAAATCCTGAGCATTTAGGTGAGCTCTTAAAGAATGTTTTTTTTTTTACCGTTAGATAATCTGTGAAGACAAATCCATATTCAGTTTATCTGAATAAGAATTTTTACATATCCTGTTTTACTTTGATAATCGGCTATCATGGTGGCCATTTACAATTATCTCTACTTCTTAAAACAAATTTCCAATACTGTAAAACTTATTTTGTTATATTTGAATAAAGTCTACAAGCTAATGGGACAAAGGGACTGTAAAGCTACTGTAACTACTTCCATGCTGGAAATGAAGGTACATTTATTTATAATAAATAATTGAATGCAGAAATCTGCTTGTAACAACTAGATAAGCTGAACAAATCTGCACTTGACATATTTGGAGCTTTTTTTCTTTTAGTTTTGCTTTTCTTATCAAGGTGAAGTGCTTGGTTTATGTTGCCGGATGCATTAAGTAAAGGGCAAAGTTAAATGTGTCAAAGAATTACGATTTCCTCTAAATAAAAGTAGAGGGAAAATGTTTAAGGCTTTAAAAGCTCTTCATTACGATTGAAGTAGAAAACATTTTGTATTGGGGACTTAATACCAAGAAGTTTTGAACCTTTAATTTGTGGCTTTTTTTTTTTAGCTAAAATGGGAACATATTTAATATTTATTTTCAAATGTTAATTGAATAAAATAAGCATTCTGTTTGTTTCTGTCATTTTTGAGTTCTTAGCAAACAGCACGACATGGATTTAGTTTTGTGATTCTTTTATAATTAAAAGGGTGGGTAGTCCACACTGCCGTTCGGTGCATAGCAACAAACGATAGCAAGGACCCGTCCTCTCCAACCAAAGGTGGAGGAAAGCAACCCTTTCATCCACTGGGGAGAACTCCAACACACAGGAGCAAAGCTTGGGGCAATAAGCATGCCCAGCTCGACGCATTTCATTGGGGGCAACTCCAGAGTAGAACAGGGTCCAGCCCCAGAGCCCAAGCTGTACGTCAAGTACAATTGTATCTAATTGGAAGCAATCGACCTCGCACATAAGCTCGGGGTTCTTCCCTGCCACAGAAGTTACGTTCCACGTCTCTAGAACTAATTCATGCAGCTGAGGGACTAACCGTCAGGATACCTGCCATCAGCTGTCTCTTCCTTCACCCAATCCTTATGGCTCTTCCTGCATGTGGTGAGTCCACTAAGAGGGCGGTATGTGTCCCCTGTTTGGACTGAGCCCTGCCGGGCCACATGGGTTAAAAACCTGCTCAACAGATGCTTTTGTGCCCCTTCCTTGGGTCTGGGCGACCCATATCCGGGCACGGGAAACTTTGCCACAGTGTTATTTTTCATTAGGAGATTTTGAGGTGCGCTTTGTCTGGCCCCTCACCTGGGACCTGTTTGCCTTTGGTTGACCTTGCCAGGGGCATTAAGCTCCAGTCAACATAGTTCCTAGGATATTTGGGGCACGCAAACCCCTCCACCACAATAAGGTGGCAGCTCAAAGAGGAGATCACCAATAGCTTTTGTCATTAGGTAATGGCGTAAATTTTTATGAGAATTGCCTTTCATTCCGTTCAAACATGGACTTTGTACTTTTTGTTTCCATATTACCCGCTCTGTTAAAGCTTCAATAATCTAATCAAACTTGTGATGTGACATTTACTACAAGCAACCTCTCAAGTTCTTATTAACAGATGATCAATGTCTATGGGGGGCCTCTTAGAATAACTAATATCATAAATTTACAAATACATACATCCACACAAAATGTTTTTTTTAATAAGAGTGTTACACAGATCAACACAGCCAAACAGTACTCAGGACTCAATTTTATTAAGCAGTGTTATTTTCCATTCCCGGTTCTCCCACCTTACGCTCAATATTAGTTTTTACCCAATTACTTTTATAAGAAAAGCTGAGCTTTTTTTACTAATGTCTTTTACTGGGCAAGGATCTGTTTTTCTTCCCTTTAGCCAGTGTCCCCACCCCGTTCAGGTCAACTAAACTAATTCAAGTATCAGAAGTGCATTATTGCAATACTGTCCCGCTGCAAATGCAAAATGCTTTAAATACTATAAAACTGCAAAAAATCTTTCATCAGTGCATACAGCTTAAGGAGAAAAAACTTTTTTTTTTTTTTTTTTTTTTAAATCTGCCCCATATCCACCAGTACATCATGTCTCAAACATGAGTTGTAGCCCTCCCACCCATGTCTTTCCCCTTAGAAAAAAGTTCAAATATTTACATTTTTAATCCCATTAAAAATGTAAAAAAGAAAAAAAAAAAAGAGAGTGCACTTTGCCAAACATCAGCAAAGCTCATCCGTTCCGTGCTGCTGTGACCTGCATCGCTCCAAAATCTTCATCTTCCTCCAGGCTTCGCTTCCGGCTTCCTATGAGTAAAAACAGAGAGTGGAAATAAAAACAGTTTGCTAAACACAAAACCTTTATGATGTAAGGTGTTTACACTGAAATTCAACCCCCTTGCAGAATTCTGTAGTCGTCATGTGGTCCCCACAATTTCCACTAAGAAATGATCTTCAAACTTTTGAACTGATCCACTGTTGTGAGGATTTGAGGAAATAAGTGAGATGTACAAACCTGGCATTCCAGCTTGTAGTGACAACGACCTGCCCAGCTGCATCGGTGACATCATCTTAATGGTCAATTTGGCAAGATAGATTGCTTCATACTCCTGTAAATATAACACACCCTCATTACATCATACATACTATAAAACAGAACCATTTTTCAGTAAGAACTCATTTTTTGTAACATCCCTGATTAAATCTGCCAAACAAAGGTTTTAAGCACAATGCAAGACTGGAGAGTTTTCAGAGGGCAAAAGTTAACTGAGCTGCTGAGTCCATTAAAGTTCTATGGTAGCTGATTTCAACGCCCTCTGTTGATTCTTTGGTGTGCATGCATCTTGTGACATAAGGAAGGAGGTCATTGCAAACTTAATGGTTATAGAAATCTTGTTTTTTGCATTTTTCTTTAATATTTTATATCTGCTACACCGTCGAGACTAAAACATTATCCTTAGAGGTACCACATACTGCTATATTTACAAATGATCAAACTGCAATTTCTCTGCCCAATAGAGCAATATCGAATTGGCTGCTTAGAATACACAGAAACACTGTCGAGAGAGACACTATAAACTTAGAATGATGGGACAAAAAAAAAAAAATCTAAGGGAAAATGACTTTCTGTCCCGTTGCGTTCCGCTTATCTGAGGGCAAAGAGCCTCAGACGGAAAGCCCAGGCTTCTTTCACCCCAGCTGCATCCTCCAGCTCACCCGGAAGGATCCCAAGTCGTTCCCCCGAGCTGTGAGACAGTCTCTCCAGTGGGTCCAGGGTCTGCCTCTGACCCTCCTCCTGGTGGGACGTGCCCGAAACACCTCACCAGCGAGGCGCTTAGGGGGCATCCTGACCAGATGCCCGAACCAACCCATCTGGCTTCTCTCAACCTGAAGGAGGAGCAGCTCGACACGGAGCTACTCCCGGATGGCAGAACTCTTCACCCGATCTCTGAGTGAGAGCCCAGCCACCCTACAGAGGAAGCTCATTTTGGCCACTTGTATCTGTGATCTCCGGTGAGGGTGGGAACGTAGATCAACTTGTAAATTGAGAGCTTCGCTTTTGGGCTCAGCTCTTTCTTTACCACGACGGACCGATATAGCGTCCTTATTATTGCTGACGCCGCACCAATCCGCCTGTTGATCTCCCGCTCCATTCTTTCCCCAATTGTGAAAAAGAACCCGAGATACTTAAACTCCTCCACTTGGGGCAGAACCTTGTCTCTGACCTTCAGGGGGCAAAATGACTGCCCTTTTATAATTAGGCCATTGCTAATATGTCAATGTGATATTTACAGTATGTATTCTGCAGCTCAACTACACATTCATTCAAAATATTCAAGAAATACAGGATAGATTTTTTTCCTCTTCCTGAAGCAACGGTGAACAGAGGATATGTTGGATGACACATCAACATAATAAATATTAAATATTGATTGAGCTGTCAGAGCTCCTACGTCACATCTCTAAACCTGATTTACCTGAAGTTGATGTACGAAGCCAACATTAGGATTGATGCAAAATCTTCTTTCCTGGACGTGGGTAAATGCATTCCTACAGAGATAGCAACAATTGTTGAAACAACTGTTTTCATATTGGTCGCAAAATATGCATACGTTGCATAAATGAAAACTTGCTATGTTAGACTGGTTATTATCACCTGTATTTCATTCCAAATGTTTCCATAAGGTATGCTATCACTAAGGCAGCACTGAAAACAAGAAAAAAGTTATTAACAAGAAGTAATAGGTAACAAGATGAATCAAGTTTAATCCACTTTAGAACTTTATTAACCAGCTTGATTGATGATATTTATATATTTTTTAATCTCAGTTTGCCAACTCATTAGACAACACATGTTTATTTATTTCTTTTTAAACCTAACCTATCTCTATTTTTTTATGACTGAACCCCAAAACTATTTTTCTGCCCATATTCGGTAGAGCGCTCGCCCGCGGACCCGAAGGTCGCGGGTTCGATTTCCGCTGAGACCACCGTCTAGGGTCCTTGGAGAAGACACCTAACCCCCGCTTCTCCCACCATTGGCGCCGTCGAAGGGCTGCCTGCTGCGGTGTAAGGAGTGCAGCACACAAATTTCCCCGGTCAGGGATGAATAGAGTAATTCATTTATTTATATTATTTATATTCCAAGAAACAAAATCTCTCAATTTTTACAGAAATTGTATAAACGTATCTAAGCAACAAAACCAAACCAACTTACCTTCTTGATATCCCTGCATTGCCATGTACTAGTACCTTTCCTAAGAGATCAAGAAAAACCTGTTGAATAAGAAACTCAACATGTACAGCAAAATATTGAACAACCACACAATTCCCACCTTCTGTTGCTAAGCAGCCATCAATAAATTCTTTAGTCTGCAATGAGATGAGAAAAAATACATTAGCATGCTTGTGATGTGTGAATAAAAATAAATAGTTTTATATTCTGAACCGCTTATCCCTAATAGGGTCGCAGTCATCCTATTCCATCTGAATTCAGGCGAGAGGCAGGATACACACACCATCCACACACTCATTTATTCCTGAATTTGTTACTTACCATAGGAAAAAAGCGAATTATATTTTCCACTGGATTGTCAGCGATATCTAACACAAGATATCTGCAAAAACAAGCAGTGAAATAAGACAGACTCATTTGGAATATGAAACAATAAAAAAAATATGTCCAGATAGTCACTCACTTAAATGAATGGGGAAAATTGGCTTTGATAAAATTGGCTTCAATATCTTGGCGGACACACACAATATGCGTTATGCCATGCTTCTGAAGAATTGGCAGCTACATACAGAGAACAAAAAAAAGGGAAAATTAGAATGATCTTTACATTCCCTTGTCTTCTGTATCCGGGCGCAGGGGCAACCAGCCTCAGACAGGAAGCACAGAATTCTATCACCCTGGCCGCATTCGCCAGCTCACCAGGGAAGATCTTGACGTCTTCCCTGGCCAGCTGAGATATCTTCTCTCCATCGGGTCCAGGGTCTGCCCCTTGGTCTCCTCCCTATGGGACATGCTCGAAACACCTCACTAGCGAGATGTTCGGGAGGTATCCGAACAAGATGCCCAAACCACCCAATCTGGCTATTTTCGACGCGGAGGAGCAACGGCTCTACACAGAGATCTATCTGGGAGGAGCTCTGCCTCAATCTCTGAGCAAGAGCTCAGCCACCTTGTGGAGGAAGCTCAATTCGGAGGCTTGTATCTCCGATTTTGTTCCTTCATAGGTGAGGGTAGGAAAGTGGATCGACTGATAAATAAAGGGCTCTGATTTTCGGCTCAGCTCTTTCTTCACTACGAGGGACCAATGCAGCATCCTAATTATTGAAGAACCTTCACCAATCCTTCCCCCACTTGTGAACAGAACCCCGAGATACTTCCTCCACTAGGGGCAGGACCCTGTTGATGACCTGTAGCAGGCACTTCACCCTTTTCCAGACGGATTAGGAGGCACGGATTCCCATTTCTCTTTAAATGACTTTGCATAGAACAGTTTTACCTTGCTTTTCATTGCAGCAGAGTAGGGACCTAAAAACAATCCTGGCAAAATCTCCTGAAAAGAAACAAAAAAACAAGGTGATCATCTTGAAAACAATTTGACAGAAGTTACACAAATACACCAACTTTTCTTCAAGCTAAACCTTTAAACAAGTTTAATAAACTGTTGCTCATGATCAAACCATAAAGTATTGTTACAGACCTGCATTTCTCGTCTCATAGGATAAGCCCAGTCCTGTAACAAAATATAAATGAAACTAAATGAATTAATTTTTTTTGTTAAAGCACAAAAAAGCACATATTAATTTACAGAACGTGCATACGTGGCTAACACTGATTAGCATGCAATCCATTACAAAGAAAATTACATTCACATGCAGAAACTATTGAAAATATTTTAAAAATCTGGTATTTAATCACAAATAAAGTCTCTTTTCGAGGTCATTTGTGCAGATAACCAGATTAAAGCAAACGAGATGTCAGCTTATGAAGCTAGCCAGTGTGTGCATGTTCTCACTAGGAGATCCTCCCTGGTTGCAGGTAAAGAAGGAAACTGGAGTCTGTTTTCTTCATCCATTCTGTTGTGTGCCTCTGGCCTGACTTCATACGGAGCTACGATGCTTCTTTCGACGGGTTAACTAGACAATCGATAAGGTTTGTTTAGTGGATCCACATGCATGTCCGCCATGCTGTCTGATCTGACATGTGGATCACATGACTCACCGGATTTTACCAAGAAAAGAGCACAATACCGCCACCTCTTGGTGTGAATATGAAAAAACAATAACCTCTTTAATATAAAGAACATTTCTAAAATTAATAAACAAATAAAACATAACATTAGCTAGTCAAACTACACACTCCAGCTAAGCAATACTTAAAATGAGTTTAAAATGAACACCATTCATCTACGTGATCTCTTATTTTATTTGAACATTAAAATTTATAGTGATTTTAAATGCAGCATATCACTTACCAAAGACACTCTGTCAAAGTTGAACCAATAATTCAGATATTTTCTGTGCAGATAAAAGTGTAAACAATCACTCTGTTGCTAAGAGACACAAACCCGGAAGTAATCCGGAAAAGAAGTGTCCGCACATGCGCACTGTTCCCAGAGAATATGGCCCATTAAGTTCAAAGTGAAGATGATGAAAAAAAGTAGTTCACAGGATGAGTAAAACAGTTTTTTCCCGCACTTTGTTTGTGTAATTTTGGTTTATAATCTGTTTCATGGAGTGGAAAATGCTTTAGTGTTTTTGTTGTGAAACATTATGCCTAATTTATCTTTGTTTTTTCGAAAAATATTATAGAACACACTTTAATGTTGCTGCATGGTGGCACAGTGATAAGCACGGTGGCCTCAAAGCAAAAAGGTAAGGGTTCGAGTGCTGGAGTGGGCTTGAAACACTGGTCTTTCTGTGTGGAGTTTGCATGTTCTCCCCATGTTTGTGAAGGTTTTCTCTGGGTACTCCAGTTTCCGCTCACTCTCCAAAAACATACGTACATGTTAGGTTGCTTGTTACAAAATTTGCCCCTAGGAGTGAATTTGAATGGTTTTCTTTTTGTGGCCCTGAATCAGACTGGCAACCTGCTTGGGGTGTCCCCTGCCTCTCGACTAAAATCAGCTGAGATACGGCTCTGGCACCCCTACAAACCTCCGAGAAAGTTTGTAGTACTACGATCAATACAAATACCAACAATAAAATGATAATTGTCATTTGATTTAGATAGGGATACCATATCACTTATCAGGTCCTATTCAAAATGCACAACAGTACAGCGCATTCCTTCTTCCTTGAAGATGATAAAAAAATCAAAATTTGTATTGATCTTATTGATTGATCTTGGCAAACCTTCTTGAAAATTTACAAAAATGTTTATTCTAGAGTAATCTTTGTTTTCTCCTTCTTTCCAGGATCAAATTAGGTTCATGTTGGAAATGTCTACATTTTAATATCAATCCAGTTTTTACTCCTATAGAAGAATTTAAAAGTCAATAGCGTTCAGCACAGTCATTTTATGTATTTTTTATTGTTTATGTATCAATGGAGTACCCCTTGAGATGAAGCATCCAGTTTTTGAGGGTGTCCAGAAACATAGAACCTACAACAGTTAAAGAAAGTAAAATTAGACCCCAAAAAAGGGAAAAGCAGTACTCAACAAATTAACACACACAAAAAAGATACAGCTCAAAGTCAAAGCAAAACAAACTTGCTCGTTCATACGCTTCTCCATATTCCTGGAAATACGCAGCTTTAGAACAAGCAAGGATATTGAAAACACAGACCTCATCATAGTCTTCTGATCAAACAATCCCACGCACCCACACACTCAAAGGCCACTTTTACAATCTGATTCTTGACTAAATGGGTTCTCAAGTACCACTCAAGTACCCCTCAAAGTACTCCAATATTTTTCGACGGTAAATAGAGTTTTTCTGAAAACCCAACAAGCAGAGTATTTGCAATAAATACCATTTTTTACTAAAGAGGAGTGTAGATCACCCTCTCTAAACCAGAAAAGAGAAAAGGGCATGGGATGTTTCCATGATTACAGTCAATTGTGAAATCCCTTATGGCTGTATACTTGTGACAGATTAGCCACATATCCAGGGTGTTTCCCGACCCGTTGTCCCAGTAGAAACAAGCTGGGACAAAGAAGACAGGATCTCCTGTGGTTGCTGGCCTGGGATTAGTAGAAGACAAAACTAAAGAGGGTGAAATAAAAACTAGCTGAGTTGAAAAAAAAAAAAGAAAAAGAGATAAGACAGCTTGAATGATCATAGACAGAGTTGACTTAGTGTAAAGTGTATTCTTTTGATAAAAGTATTTCGTAATGGAATTTTTTTCAAGCTTTTTGGTTTAGGGTGTAAAATTCTGTGGCACTCATGATTTATTTTAAGAAACAACTCTAAAGGTTGTTAACGGTCTGTGGGTCAGTAGAAGACAGCAATATAAACTGTCTGACAGAAAATCAATGCTGTGCCTCCTGATGGCATTCCCAAGTGGCAGCATGTACAGATTAAAAAGAATTGACTCTTCACATTGTCAAATCAACGAAGGCACGCAAACAAGAAATAAGTCTTCACCGATTTTCTGTGAACAAACACAAGCAAGCAGCCTGAATTTGTCTCATTGACTGAGTAAAAATGGAGGGTGATGCCCTAGCATTAGGTGTACAGTACAGCCAAATTTGTCTTTGGCTGACTGTCTGTTGACACCAAAGTTTTGAACTATTGACTGTCTGGGAACATAACAGGGAAGTCGTTGAACTGGCTTGAGCGGGTGGCAGCAAAAGTCGAATGCATCAAATGCACCATCCAACTTGTTTATTAGAATTGAGTGCTGCGATTGAGTGAAAGCATCACCAACCAACATCTTAAACAAGTGGTTTAATTAGACAATTGACTGAATTGGTGAGCTTTATTCATGTTAGAGTAAGACAGAGTACATATATGTGTGAATGACAGGGGTCCAAATGGAAAAGTGAGGTTACAGGGAGAAGAGATAAAGAAGGTGGAAGATTTTAAGTACAAGTACTTAGGATCAACAGTCCAGAGCATTGGAGAGTGTAGAAAAGAGGTGAAAAAGTGTGTGCAGGCAGGCTGGAACCGGTGGAGAAAGTATCGGGTGTGACAGAAGAGTTTCAGCTAAAATGAAAGGAAAAGTGTACAAAGCCGTGGTGAGACCGGCCATGCTGTTTGGTCTAGAGACAGTAACACTGAAGAAAAGACAGGAAACAGAGATGGAGATAGCAGAGATGAAGATGCTGAGAATCTCTCTGGGAGTGACCAGGATGGACAGGATCAGAAATGAGTATATCAGGGGAACACACATGCTAGAGATTTTGAAGATAAAGTCAGAGAGGCCAGACTGACATCGTTTGGACATGTGCAGAGGAGAGAGAGTACATTGGAGGAGGATGCTGGGTTTGGAACCACCAGGAAAGAGGCCCAAAGAAAGACCAAAGAGGAGGTTTATGGATACAGTGAAGGAAGACATGAAGATAATTGGCGTGACCGAAGACGATGCAGTAGATAGGGTTAGATGGAGGAAACTGCCTTGCTGTGGCGACCCCTGAAGGGAAATGCCAAAAGAAGAAGAAGATCCATGTTAATACACACAAGCAGTAACACTAATTCAATCAGATATGCCAGCTCATATTTCTCATGAACACTTAATATATTGATCTGATTATTCATTTACATTACAGGCTAAACCAAAAATTTGGTCATTTTCTAATAAAATGACAAGTGATGGAGCTCCAAAATCCATTTCTGAAAGGTAAGTACCTGCTTTGTTGTTTTGTTTCTGCCACCCCATGGTTTTGAATTTAACCTGACGTAATGTGAGCTGGGAAAAATGCACGACTAATTTAGTTTAGTTTTATTTAGTTTTATTAGAAAAAACTTAGTAATCCCTTATTGGTGATGAGCCACAATTATGGATAGTTCACTTGAGTTTTAGAGTGGTTTGTGCTCAATGTGTAAAGAACTACTTTCCAGGAGTCTCCTTTGCCATCTGGATGTGATTTAGCACAACTCTGCAGAATGCATAAATAAAGAACAAAAACCTATCACAAAGACTATTTTCTCAAAATTATAAGCTTGAATGAATAGCAAAGTGGTTTTAAATCTTTTTTTTGGTAATACTAACATCATAACAATAGACAAGATAGAGTGCTGAAATATGAAAATAATCATTTCATGACTTTATTTCTTTATCTGTAAAAACAAAAACAGTTTCACAATGATACCAAAAAAAAGTTTTATACATTCTAATTGAGCTTAGGTTTCACACTTTGGAAAAACATTACCTGACAATATTTTATGAGTTTGAGTGAACTAAAACAGTTAGAAATGAATGATTGCAGATACCTAATGCTTACAGTTGAGTTTTCCACACCACACAGGAAAAAAAACATTGGCTTTTTAAGACGGACTTTTCATTGTGTTTTTTGTACATTCTGTAAATTTGTGTCTATGCCAACAATAGCTGAGGTTCAAGGACAATCTTCCAACTTTCAAATTGTCTGAATCTCTTTTCAGTCCCTCTTTTGTGAATGGGAATAGGAAAAAATTTAATTCTAAAGAGGAAGGACAAGGTCTTTTGACTCAATACAGATACGTTAAAACCTTTTGTAGGTTGATGACTTCATATCAAATGCTTTCGAAAAACTTAGACTACTTATTTTAAACAGTTTTCAGGAGATGTTATTCACTAATTTACCTGCATACAAAGACACTCTCAGCCCAGTGGCCTCACAGCAAGAAGGTTGGGGTTAGAGTCCTACTTGGGGACAAGGCTTGAAAACACTGGGCTGTTTGGAGTTTGCTTGTTCTCCCTGTGTATGCGTGGGTTTTCTCCTGGTGGTCCGGTTTTCTTCCACCCTCCAAAAACATGCACGTTATGTTGATTGCTACTTTGAAATTGCCCCTAGGAATGAGTGTGTGTGTAAGGTTGTGTGTGTGGCCCCATGTCAGACTGGCGACCTGTTCGGGGTGTACCCCTTCCCCCACCTTGAATAAGCCGGGATAGGCTGCGGCACCTTGCAACCCCAATAGGGATGAACGGTTAAGAAGATGACTGACTAAGAAACTCTAGCTGCACAGTGGCCTCGCAACAAGGAGGTTGGGGGTTCGAGTCCTGGGAGGCGAGGCTTGGAACACTGGCCTTTCTGTATGTGTGGGTTTTTCCCGGTTTCCTCCCACCCATGAAAACATGCATTTTAGGTTGGTTGGCCAATGCAAGATTGCCCCTAGAAATGAGTGTATTTGGCCCAGCAACAGAATGGCGACCTGTTTAGGGTGTACCTTGCCACTTGCCTGAAATCAGCCAGGATAGGCTCCACTAACCCCCGCGACCCATTACGAAAAAGTTGCTATTTCTTCCCAGTTACATTTTTATTTCCATATAACACAATATTTTTTTAGGAGTATGAGCCCCTTTGGGAGGCAACCGCTGGCATTGAGCCTGTTTTAAAACTTAAATAGAACCCTTGTCCAGTTTCCCAGTTTGGATTAAATAATCATCCTAAAACCTTCATAACATATCTAGGGTATAAAACTAAGTGTGAATAATTTACTCTTACTTGTACTGTTTGGCTTGGCACTTACCGTACTTGTTAAAGTGTAAGTGCATCACCTTCTTGTGAGAAAGGAGCAAAACATCTTTATGCCAGCAGACATAGAAACAATCTCGCCTGCAAATGATTTACCCTGTTGTTGCAGTTTGGTTTACCGGTATGCAAGTTCATTGTGTCTTTTTTAAAAAAAAAATCAAATTCAGTAGTAGACATTCCCTATTTTTGTATTTCCGCAGTCCCACGCATCTGCAGAAAAGAGTCTTTGAAGAAAATCAGTGGTAGACACTTGAATGTAAGACATTTCCACACCCACATATCTTTTCTTAGATTTATTAAATTCCTCCTAAATCCCTATCAGGGTGTTTGAAAATTCACCTTATTACTGGTGTGTGGATGATCCTCTGTAATATCCTAGAGACAGCAGCCTTTAATATCACTCATGTTGAATTCTTCTAACAGAGGGTAGGGTAAGTCATGTGGAAAATTACAACCAGAGTCAAAAGGTGATGCCCGATTTTTTTTTAAATGTGGTGAAAGCCAACTCAGAAATACAGACAAAACAGGAGTTAAATTCTTTTTAGTCATATTGCTAAAGTTTAAGTGAGCAGGACTAGAATAAAGCTCGCCTGGAAACCAACCTCAATCAACATGTACAATATCATCTATCTCGTTGTGTTACATAAACGATAATAAAAATCATATTGATTTCTTTGTCAATCATATAATCTTGTGGGGTTCAATCTGCTATTTTATTGGGTTTTCTTTTTTTAAACTTGTCAGTCATTTATTTTTTCCCCACCAATTGTTTAATTCAATTAATTTTTATTTGTGAACCCCAATATCTCAAAACAATTGCCTCAACAGGCTTCACATAGCAGATTTTAAAAAAAAGTATATTATTCATCTATGAATCAAATTACTGTCAGCGTCAGTGTTTGTTTGTTCCCATGAGTCCTGTCTGCTGCATCATAAATAAATTATGACAGCATCGTTAAGGTAACTCAACTTTCATACATTAATGATGCTTTTCTATTTTTTATGAAGAATATAGTAAAAAACAAAACAAAACTGAAACATATGTGGAAGGCAGTGTTGCAGTCATTTGATCCCAAATGGATTTTCTTGTGTTTTGGTGGATTTTTAGAATGATATGTCAATTGCAGGGAATTACTATTTCAATCCTTAAAATTTCTCAAAGTGAAAAGGACTTGGAATTTTTCAGTTATTGTGTAAAATTAAATGATGCAGCACAGCAGCATCATTCACTGTAACAACACAAAAAGAGCAGCAAGTGTAGAAGAACACAACCTCAATACCCATTCAGAATCTATGGAGTGGACCCAGAGGCTGCAGAAGACAGTAACATTATTCTGAACAACTCCTCTTTATGCCCAGTGATCTTACTTTAGAAGACAAACTCCAATCCCACAAGAATTAAAAAGAAAAAGAAAGCAACCTCTTGCCTACTGAGAAAAAAAAACTTTTACACGTTTGATTATTAAATGCCGGCAGCATTGTTAAAAAGAAACTTCTTTCTCTAGGGATTGTGATGTCTTGGTGTTAAAGCTCATCATGTATTCATCCGTGCTACTGCTGATGAAGTATCCGTGTGTTTTTGTGGATGCTGCAGTGGAGGTTTTTAATAAGATTGTTTCCTCTGAAGGTAAAGTGACAGTATAAATTAGAAAGGGTTGGTTTGCTTCTCGATAATACTTTTATGTTTGCGGTTATTTATATAGGTGTAAATTCTATACCATTTTATTGTTCTGTGAATTAGTATTACCCAAGAGTCAATAAGGACAGAAAACAAGCCGACTCGAAAGTCCAGGAACTCTATTTAATTTCAAATCTTTTTATATTTTATTTTTCCACCAAAGCATAATATAATATCTCCACGTCCTCATCACTTGAGAGTTCCCAATAGACACAAGCTATATAACCTTTACACGCCGATTCCAAATGAGACCACACCATTTTCCCATAGGCAAATAACCAACAACATTTAAAAAAAAAAAATAAAAATTGTCTATCAAACTAACAAAGCAAAACATTTATCTTCTGAACCATACATCCCTGATGGGGTTGAATGGGGTGCCGGAACCTATCCTCACTGATTCCAGGCAATAGGCAGGGTACACCCCATAAAGGTCACCAGTCAGTCGCTGGGTTGCACACACACTCATTCCTAGGGGCAACTTTATAGCCCCTAGGAATCAACCTAGCATGCATGTTTTTGGAGGGTGGGAGAAAACCTGGAGAAAACCCACACATACATAGGGAGAACATGCAAACTCCACACAGAAAGGCCAGGGTTCCAAGCCTAGTCTCCACCCGGGACTCGAGCCCCCGACCTTCTTGCTGTGTGGCCACTGTGCTAACGACTGCGCCCACGTGCAGCCCCAAAGTGAAACAAACTTTTGAAAAAGACATCTCGATGCATGGGTCTAAGTCACCCAAACAAAGAAAGAAAGAGTGACCTTGACGATCTTATCCAGGGTAAAGTTTTTGGCTGACTACATCCAACTCCTACCCCACAAAATGAATCTATACACTTACAGTATATATTAAAAAGCAGATAATTCGGTTCATTATGACGTTGCAAAAGAACTGGTTTGATACACAACTAACCACAATTAAATTTTTGCACAATTCTGTTTCTGATTTTATGTCTTGTTTGTACATAAATTTAAATTATTCTGTACGTTCATTGCTCTGCTGCTTGGGTTGTATCTTCGGACATTGCTGCTGTAACAAGTGAATTTGTCAGGGTTGGTATCAATAATACCAACCCTATTCTACTTTAATCAGGGTGAATGTGAGTCATATCGTGAACAGAAACGATCACTTTGCAAAGTGTTATACACAAAAACATTTAAAACAAAATCTGATTTTATCTCCATGTCAAGGGAACATAAAAATTAACAAATTTTTATAACTTATGACAAAAGTATCACTTTCTTCTCCATAGATCAGCCAATTGCCGAACGGCTGCACTAGATGGCAGCCCAAGATAACCCTTCTGCATCTACACAAACAAACATCAGCTAATATTTTGATGCACACGTCTGTGAACAGGATACATTATGAGTACTGTTACTGTTCATTTGTGTTGCACAAGTTCAGGGTGTTAAATATAATTATGTATGCATGCTCATTCACTGCAGCACACCTCTCATTTTGACATCCCCTCCAGTTCCTGAGATCAGCTTGATGAAAAAGGCCTGCAGCTTGAGACATTATATTAGACAGAATTTTCTAGCTCTAAGCAGAGCACATACAGGGGTGTATAAAGTAAAAACCTTTAAAAAATGTTTTAAAAATAGCAAAAAGTGAGGACGTTATACTTTCTGAGGAAAAGCTGAAGACATGACAGCCTCAAACCTCCCAATTTTACAGCTCTTGATGAAGTCGAACACTTCACCACCCACTTTCACCCTCTCACTGGTTATAGTACCAGCAGCGGAGACTGTACATCATTACCAAATAATTGATTACAAGAGTAACGCAATACAAATGAGGAGGTAGTCCCTGATGCTTAATTGGTAGGATGTAATAACGGAGCAGTGATATGTGGGCCTTTAATTGTGTGTTTACTTCTCTATTTATTGGAGGGCATCCCTCCCCTGGCTGGTCGCTGATGAGGTGAGCCGTGTTTCAGTTGGTGAGCTATCAATCCTGCTTCATTAAGGACGCACAGGATGGGATGTGAGAACATGCACAAAATTGCCTTCCAAGCTTATGTGGGCAGAAGAGTCAGCCCTGTTTATGAATTTTAAATTCCCACTGACAGGAAATCCACGTAGAAAAGAAGTTGTAAAAAGAATAATGGAAACTTCTTTGCTGATTCTTGGTTTTTAAAAGTTCAATGAAAAGAAAAACTTGAACAAACAAATCTGAAGAGATTTGAGTTTATACATTTTTGTCTCCCTACAAGTTTTGTGTGGTTTTCCAGTCAAAAATTTTTGTTTTTAGGATTGAAAGCTTCCTGAAAAGAAATTTGGAGCTGAATACCACAAACTCAAGGTGAGCACCAAAGAAGAACCATACAATTCAGAAGAAGTCAAATATTTTCAATAAAACTTTTAGCACTTTGAGAAATTGGGATGTTGCGGGCATTAAAACCACAATACGTTTTTGTGTGTATGGGTTATTTGGTATTTTTTAGCAGCCTAAGGTCATGTTTTGACCTACTACACACCATTTTGAAAGATTTTCTTTTTGGTCAAACGTTGTACCAAAAATGAACTACGTTAAAAAGGTCTGAATTTCTATCTTTTTTCCAAAAAAGTTGAAGTATATTTATAAAAAACCCAGCTCTCATTAGTACTAATGAGCCAGAGAGTCCTTTTAAGTTTACACTGTTTAAATGGAACTAGAAAAAAAACGTGCCATATAGGTGGCTTTAGCTCAGATGTCAGGTACAAATAACTACAAAGTTACGTATTTTGTGTAATCAAAAAATACCTTGCAAAGAAAGTTTATGAATAAATGGAAATGAATGCAAATAAATGTATTGGGAAACAATCAATTCAATCTTAGTATAACGACGGTTGCCATAAAGATCTTCTCATGCACGTAAACACGTAGTCAGTCTTGAAACAATCAACAGAAATGATGATTAAACTAATCAGACCCACGAAATCCATGTCATTATTTTATATTTTTTAAAGAATAAAGCAGATGGTTTTTGTCCAGACAGAAGATGGGTTCTAAGTCCCAAGAGTTGAGGTTTTTAAATGAAAAACTTTTCTCTGCTCTCTAGTCCCTTTGTGAAGACTAAATGAGTCATTGGTGTCTTTATAAAATGTTATTTTCTAGACAGCGGCATTTTAGATCTCCTTTAAGTGTGCCACGAGAGTGACCAGCAACTTCCAACTAAGAATACTCTCCCAATCTGAATCAACTCACTGTAAATGCAGGCTTGTGAAAAGATTATGCATCTGTACTAGATGCAACCATGTGAGGAGTGAAACACTGAGGATAAGTTTATAGTCTTTCTAGTCTTTCACTGGCACTTCACGCATGCTCTGTGCAAACAGGGGCATTACTCCAGCTAAAGTTTGGGGCGGGATTTGGCAGAATGTGATCATCTTCTGGTTTTTGGAATGACTTAAAAAGAAAAAAAAAAACCTCAGGAATAATGGATAAAATTGTTTTAGGATTTCTTTCACAAAATCAAACCAAAAAGTAGTATGCTTTCAAAAAAAGGCACAACCTTTTGAATAGGTGGTTTTTCTGAACCCCTAACTAGTATGATCAAATAATCGTAGATGACCGGTATAGTTTCTTCTTCTTTTGGCATTTCTCTTCCGGGGTCACCACAGCAAGTCAGTTTCTTCCATCCAACCCTTTCTGCTGCATCCTCTGCTGTGGTCCCGCCAATTATCTTCATGTTTTTCTTCTTTGTATCCATGAACCTCCTCTTTGGTCTTCCTCTAGGCCTCTTTCCTGGTGGTTCCAAACCCAGCATCCTTCTTCCGATGTACTCCCTCTCCTCTGCACATGTCCAAACCATCTCAGTCCGGCCTCTCTGACTTATTCTCCAAAACCTCTCACATGTGCTGTTCCTCTGATCCTGTCCATCCTGGTCACTCCCAGAGAGATCCTCAGCATCTTCATCTCTGCTACCTCCATCTCTGTTTCTTGTCTTTTCTTCAGTGTTACTGTCTCCAGACCAAACAGCATGGCCAGTCTCACCACGGCTTTGTACACTTTCCCTTTTATTTTAGCTGAAACTCTTCTGTCACACCCGATACTTTTCTCCACCGGATGCAGCCTGCCTGCACACACTTCTTCACCTCTTTTCCACACTCTCTATTGCTCTGGACTGTTGATCCTATGTACTTAAAATCTTCCACCTCCTTTATCTTCATCTGATACTGCCAGAGTTTTCTTGAGGCTCATTATAATTGTTCCACTTTGGGTTATTTACATTTATAATCCTTTCTATTTTTTTCTCTATTGCTGACAATAAGTCAGCATAAGACTCAAGTTTCCTTAAAATCTAAAGATACTCCAATATTTTTATATTCTGCTGGACATTCATGACATGTCTGTTTATTTTTGTTAAATAAAATACGGCTAGTAATTATTTCTGCTGGATTTATTTAACTTGAAATATTTGCCTTTATCTTTTCAGGTCGTTGTGGGTTGGGGATTAGCTCGTTACCATTTGTTCACCAAGTATGGATGTTTCTACCTTTCTGAGGGCCAGTGCAATAGAAACTCAGCAAAGATGAACTCTTGCCATCCTGCTTTCCTTTAATCATCCGGCCACCCAGAACCTTTCCGCAGGCTTTCCTCCCAAATATTTGTTCTTTCACAGCAAGATTCCTTTTAAAAGAAGTCAACACTTTATATCTAAAATAGCCCAGTGCTGTTTGTTCTTCAATGCTCAACATCAGTAGCTCATCTGCATCTGCAGTCTGGTATTTGATCATTGACAGGGTGAGTAATCATTAGCTTTGGCAAAGCGTCTGCTTTAGAGAGAGTTTGGGTTGTCACAGAAACCATCATTCGATCATAATTTAATATAAACAGCAACATCAAAGCTGAGTCTAAACTGATCACAAAGTTTTGATTTTTTAAGGCATGATAATTTAAGGCAAAAAGATTTGCAATTCCTCGTAAATCCAGGAGAGGTGCAACAAAGCTGCCAAATTGATTCACAACACGTTCTGTTCTTCCATTGATGAGTAAATTATGGATGAATATTAAATTCAGTCAGATTTAATAGTTTACTTAGCATCTAAATTTAGCTTTGCTGTAGAACTTCAACACCACTTATTATTTACCATTTTATTCACCTAATGACTCATTGTTTCTCATTTATAGACATGTTTCGGTCATCATGAAGATCGATTCACTGTACAGACAGTTTTTCATTTCATTTTCTGAACTACTTATCCCTAACAGAGTCCCGGATGTATCCCGACTGATTTCAGGTGAAGGGCAGGGTAAACCCCGAACAGGTCGGCAGTCTGCTGCAGGGGCACATATAACCATCCACACACACTCATTCCTAGGGCCAATTCCCTAGCACCCAATCAACCTAACATGCATGTTTTTGGAGGATGGGAGGAAACCAAAGTACGTACCTGAAGAAAACCCATACATACACTGGGAGAACATGCAAAATCCACACAGAAAGGTTGCTGTGCTAAGCATTGTGCCATGGTGCAGCCTTGTACAAAGTGTTTCATTTCATCTTCTGAACCACTTATCCATAGCGGGCTTGCGGGGGGTGTTGGAGCCTAACCCAACAAATTCAAGGCGAGAGACAGGGTACACCCCGAAAAGGTCACCTGTCTGCTGCGGGGCCACACATACAGTCAATCCTCCTCACCTGCTCTCTTTCCTAAGGGCAATTTCTTAACGCTCATTTAACCTAACACGCATGTTTTTGGAGCGTGGGAGAAAACCAGAGCACCCAGAGAAAACCCACACATACACGGGAAGAACATGCTAACTTCTCAATATAAGGCCACTGTGCTAAGCACTGTGCTACTGCGTAGCCCTGTACAGAGTGTATCCTGCAAATATCTAAAAATAATAATGATGTCTAATCAAAATCTAAACAAACTTTTAATTATTAGTTATTCAAAACCACATCGTGCTTAGAATCTGCTTTCATTTTCAGTTCCCGCTTGTGGGCATCACATGTTTTGAATTTCTCAGTCTTAGCGAGAATGCATAGTTGCCCAAGGGAAATCTACCCGTGGCTTGCATAAAGCACAGCCAATCAAAATAAATTGGGAAGGCTTCTGTCACATCAAGTGCAGCTGCTCCACAGTCATGTATTTATTCCTGACCACCCTATAAGGAGATGGAAAAGTACTTTATATCCCGGTTTCCAAACTACCGAAGCAGTAATGTTTCTTTTTGAGTTTGTTCACCTTGATATTGGTAAATATCAGCATATGGTGTGACGTACATCAGGGTCCCAAAAGAGTTCGATCATTCATTCTTCAAACTCTTGTCTTAAAAAGTTCTTGACTCGAACCAAGTTGTTGTAAACAAGTACGTGCATCAGTCTAGTGATCTTTCCAGGGTGTACCCTACCTCTTACCTGCTTACTAGCCAGAATAGACTGTGGCATCTCTGGCAATCCAGAGTATTCTTGTGATGATAAATCTTCACTTTTTTAGGTGTTTGAAATGAACCAAAAGATGTGTTTGTGTGATTCATGTTTACATTTGAATTTTTAAAAAGCTAAAAGTAGCCTTGTTAAGTGAGTATTAACATCCAAGCTTGAGAAATTAATTTTTTTAATTCACACACAAAAAAAGCTGGTGCAACTTTACAAAATTGGGCTATACTAGTCGTGAAGAAGTTTCATGGAAAAATGAGTTGGCTTGCAAAAATTCCTCAAGAGAAAAATGTGTTTGCTTAAATTTTTTCTCTAAAACAACAAACAGAATGGTCTGAACCGACACCAGAAGATGTATCAAGGAAAAATGAATAGTGACAAAGAACCGTATAAATGTAGTAATAAATTTAGGTAAAGGTGGCACATTGGTTAGCACAGCGGCCTCACAGCAAGAAGGTTGGGGTTTGAATCCCGCAGTGAGATAAGGCTTAAAACATTGGCCTGTCTGTGAGGAGTTTGTATTTTCTCCTCGAGTTTGCACAGTTTTTTTTCCCGGTACCCCAGTTTCCCACCACCCTCAAAAAACATGCATGTTATTTTTATTGGAAAGTATTAAATTACGCCTAGGAATGAGTGTGTCAGTGTGTGTGTATGGTTGTGAGTATGTGGCCCCGTGACAGACTGGTGACCTGTTCGGGGGTGTTCCCTGCCTCTCACCTGAAATCAGCCGGGATAGATCCAGTGTCTTGACAAATTCTGCGACCAGTTAGAGCTGCGACTTTGCGCCTCTGCGCATGCCCAGAACGCTCCCCCGCCCTCCCAGATGATCTGACCATCGAGATCTGCGACTTGCCATACTACTATTGGAATTAGGGTTAGTTTTTGGAACTCTGATCTATCGAGATTTGTGACCTCGATAGAAAACCAGCACCCCCTGTGACCCGTTTAGGGAATAAATAGTTCAGAAGCTGAAATAAAATTAAGATAAACTTTTAAAATCCTTATTGGTGAACTGTATCTCAATAAGTAGTTAAACATGAAAATACAAAATACATGGTTTGTTAAATACAGTCTAAAGCGTTCCTTGCGGGATGTTGAGTTTTCTGATGATGATGTTAGTACATTTCTGCCCTCAACCTTTCATAGCAGATTTCTTTAATTCATTCATCTTCTATCTGCTAATCCAACTTGGTACTGAAGTTACAGGAGGGAGGTGAGACATGTACGTATACCCCAAACAGGGTGCTAATTTGTTGTTGTACTACATTTAGGCACAACCAACCATTCACGCACACACTCATTCAAAGGGACAATTTCCCAGTTACGTCTTAAATATATTTATGATGAATTTGAGCTAATTTAAAGTAAAGTTGGTCAGTGTAATTTTCTTTTTCAACACAACAATCTTTCATCATTTCCCTCCGCTTTGTCCAGTTTTTGTCATCTCCTTTCCGTTCTGCTTCTTTTCTCCTCTTTGGTCCTTTCTTTCCTTTTTTCCTTGCAGTCATTTCTTTGATCCTGGGATCCCACGCTTTTCACGCCCCTCTCCAACCCTCATGGGGTCTTATTAACAGGCACGCGGTTCTCATGTTTTATTGCGTACGATAAACCTTGCCTCTGATCTCTCATTACTGGCCGACTCTTTGGAAATGGGTACTGCACACTTTGGCATAATATCGCCTGTAATGGGGTAAAAAGCTAAACGAATTTGTTACAAACCAGGTCCCTGTACATTAATAAGCCATTAGCTCATCCTTGATTTAGTCTGATTCTAGTCTCTGAGCAGTTTTAAAATGTTTTTTTTTTTTTTAAACAATCTGATATTCCTGTACGTGTACACTCCTGCTTGTTATAGCATTGATCATGTCTGCAAAGTCAGAAAAAAATAGCACACAGAGGCTGTTAGAGTGGTGTGTCTTACATCCTGTAATGCCTTACATGATGTATGTCATGTCAAGTCTCGTCTTTCTGTTCTGTGGGGATATTACTTTGCTCCCAGACTTTTCCCCCCGTCCTTCAAAGTCCCTGAGCTGCATTATGATATGAAACCACAAAATAGAAGAAAACTGCATTTCTGTGTCCTTAGCATTTTGCTTTCTGCTCCTTTTAAAATTCAGATTCCACATTTTTGCAAGCAAGAAATTTTCTGTCAGGAGAAGATATATCATGTAGTCTGAGGTTGCTGCTCTTGGTCTGATGGACTGTTTTTTTTTAACTGATCATCTTTTACAAATATTTTTATGAAGTTCTTTTTCAGATACAACTCACATGTACTTTGTAGTAAAATATATTTTTCTGAAGTGTGATACTTAAATTTTTTTTAAGGCAAAAAGGATAGTTTAACGTAGCGTTTTTAAAGTGGGTGAAAATAAAAATGAATCAGTGTTTTACTAAAGTTTGCACTTCCGACAACCCCCAGCAAATCTGTGATTTAGAAAATGGGTCATAAAAAGGAATTAAATTTAGACAAGCATTACATTAATTGAACTATTTATCACACAAAGACTTAAACATACAAGCTTCATAGCAGGTTTGAAGTCATGCTCTGCATTCCACCAACTTGAGTGTTGCTCAGTGTATGGCTACTGGACGCTACCAGCTATGTAATGTTGAGTTTTGTCAATTCATCTATTTTATGAAGCCAGCACTTGCGGGGGTATTATTTTGTTGATGTTGACATATTCCTACCCTACCTATGGTCATCAGCTTTGAGACCAAAAAAAGATAGCAAATACCAGCGGCCAAATTAATATTTCTTTGCATGCTGGCGAGGGTCTCACACAAAAATCTCCAATCTATCATTTGTAAGGAGCTCAAAGTACAGCTGCTGTTCCTCAGGGTCGAGGGAATCCAGATCGGGTAGTTCAGGTACATGTGCAGGATGCCGGTGAGGTCGTCTGGCAATGTCCTACTGGGAGGAGACTCGCTGGTGCGACTTTGTTTCACAGCTGGCCAGGAGATGCCTGCAGATCTGTGAACTATGAGCTTGAAGTTATTGAAGTATGGATGCTGCTTCCCCCGATCCGGATGAAACAAAAGGTGACGAGCAAACAAATGAACAAACACGTGATGGAAAGAGCAAATCTTTTCAGTAAACAGCAGAAACGTCACCACTAACTCAACAGAATAATTGATATCTATTACACAAAATAGAACACAAAAACATGGTGTTTGCATGCACACATATAACCTGACCCATCTTCAGGAGAGCTTTAGAAAGTCCGTAAGCAGCAAAATGTTCATTTTACATTGCTACTAGATGTTCTCATTCATCAACAGCAGTGATAGGACTGATGACCTGCCTCGTTGACTGACTGGCCTTATTATCAAATATTTCCCAATGTACCTGCTTCTCTTTTACTAATTAGCCTCTTTGTGTGTGGAGGATATTTACAAATGCTTTCACCAAATTATTAGTGTTGCATTGTTGTACAATTAAAACCATTCAGGCGTACCTGTTCTCGTATCCAGCAAACAATGCAAGCTACTTATTTATTGCTGACGGTCAATTAAACCACAGAGAAGTTACCGTAAGTGGGACACAGTTTTTAGAAATGCAGGCAAGTAAAAGAGAGCACAACGGAAGAAGGATGCTGGATTTGGAACCACCAGGAAAGAGGCCTAGAGGAAGATCAAAGAGGAGGTTCATGGATGCAGTGGAGGAAGACATGGAGATAGTTGGTGTGACCGAAGAAGATGCAGCAGATAGGGTTAGATGGAAGAAACTAACTTGTTCTGGAGACCCCTGAAAGGAAATGCTGAAAGAAGAAGAACTAGTCCCTATAGGGAGGTTAAATCAAAAGCTCCGTATTTTCTTTCAGCCATTTTCTCCTCTATGTCTGGCCAATTGTTAGCCTGTCAGAAAAGAAAAAAAGAAGAATTGTAGAGAATATCTAATTGGACTTGGCAGACTGCTTTATCTTGGGGTTGATTTCAGATGTTTGAATGACAAGTGGAGTGTTAGGGTCAAACTTGTGTTGACTTCTTTTTCTTCTCATCCCTGTTTTGCCGTCTTGTTCCCATAAATTGCTTGGTATTTGGAGCGGTATAGAAATATGACACATAAAGGTCTGAACTCTGAAATGGTCTGGTGCTTGCCTTGGAGTAGTTTGTGGTTTTGTTTGTTTTACGGGCAGAGAAACAAAAAATGATTTAAAATGGCACAACTCCTTCAAACCACTCTCAATGTGTCTCAGCAAGCATTTACCCTTTTTATTCAGCCAAATATCTTCAGACATAAACCACCGGCATAGCTTATCTGTTACTCTGCAGATATTGTTGACTCAATCTATTTTTCTTGCACCATTAAAAAGCACGCAAATTAGCTGAGACATTGTGGTTTACCATGGTTTTCTCAAAGACCAGAAGCTAATTCCTCTGCTGGGTTTAAAACCAACAAGGTTTGTTCAATTTGACTTTTGTTTGGATGGTATTTGTAATTTTTCTTACCATTTGTCTTTTTTTAAGGGAAAAGAGTCTTTTAAATGGAGGAAAGCCATTTGGACAAATTTGGAAATTTGGAAAAGGAAGAGACTGCATGTCATCAAATGTCTTCAAGAGAAAGTTATTTTCAGAATAGATCAAGATTCTGGAAGAGGTCTCAAGATTTTCTTCTTAGATGAATAATTTTTTATTAAATCTGAGTAATAAAAGTTTGTTCATTAATTTGACTTAGTTTTAGAACAGAGCTAAATTGTGCAGCACAGTCTGCATTGCACAATAAAAAGGGGAACTTGAAGACTTAATTAGACAAAATGTCATACACGGAGGCGGCCACTTGTGCTCCGCCACCTGAGATTTACTGGATCGTTAGATTCAAGAAGAAAATGAGAAGTGGAGAATAGTTTTAGCTCCACAATTACTTTCCAGCTTTTATCAGGCCAGTGGCATAAAATGTGGGCAAATTTAAGTTGCTTTTGCTTCACTCTGGAGGCTCTAAAACATAGCCTGAGAAAAACAATGAATAGAAGAATTCATATAAAAGTGTATAGACACAAAATGTACAGACACAATGAAACAAAATACAACTGACAGACATAAGGGAAACTGTAAGGAATCTTGAATATTTTAGGAGAACACAAAGATGTGGTTGTGGCTGTTTCCATTAGTAAAACATTCAAACAGTTTTGTGCAAGAAGGCAGACAAGCTGATAAAAATGCACAATTGGTTTAACTTTAGAATGCATGCAAAGTATTTTTAAGTGGTGAATGATGTTTCAACCAAAGCTAGAAATACTCAAATGGGTGCATATAAAATTTGAAATAATGCTTCATGATAGTTAAAATCAGAAAGTAGAAAAAATATATCATTTAATTTAAATCATTTAATTTGTAATGCAAATCCAAGGCATAAATTGCAACGAGTTTGTTCATTTTTCTGAACAGTATTGCAGAACCATCAAAGAATGTAATGTATAAAGCATGTCCTCTGTCACTTTTAGTTTAATCTTGAAGAGTTTTAAAGCATTTTATATTGATGTTGCACACCATGAGAAGATGCATATTCGCCAGCATCTTATGTCTGTGACAATAAACTTTATATTTCAAACTAGAGAAACTACCAATTTCAGCACAGGGTTTTGGAAAAGCCTTTTTTGGTCTCAGTTTGCAATACAAAGAAAACCACTTAACATTCTGGTGATTCCTTAAAATCACAAAAAAGATGTTTTACTGTTCTAGGCTCCACACGACCGCTTAAACATCACTGCACAAGTTTATTTTTTGTTTAGTTTTTATTTTCCTGAGAAGGAAAAGGTTGTCTTCAAACGTCCCAATAATTCGCTATATCTCGGAATTTAGCACAGCATTGAGTACACTAAACGAAACAGCACACACTTCTTTGGTACTGTCCAATATATCAGTGTATTTCACACACTGATTCTCCATTTCCATGCCTGTTGTAGAACGTTTGAAAGAACATCTAAATCTGTACTGGGAGATAGTTAAACTTTGAAATGACATTAACCATCATTGTATTCAGCTCTTGGGAAACGGATCAGGAATACATTCAAACACAAACAGATACAACAGCTTGTAGTCAGATTCTAACTCAGAAACATGCAATCTCTGCCATTTCTCATATATACACATATGAAGCCTAAAAATTGTGCTTTTCAGATGAACTACTCAACTTTCCCGATGAAATTCCTTGGAGTTCACAGGTCAGGTAATATCCATCCACTGCATGATGACCCTGTTATTTTTAGTTGGGTGAACTCTGAAGATCTTTAACAGAAAACATTATGATGAATCCCATTGAGATTATTGTATCCCCTTAGATGACACCTTTTGATGCAGCAGAGCAACAGTTCTTCTCCCAGAATGATCAGACTCCTATCACCAAAAATCGACCCAATACCTTTTGAACAAAATTAATTTCCGGCACATCTACTTGCAATCCTAATCTTTGGGTAACCACCAAAATCCCATGACTGAAACTGGGAACAAAGCTGGACAAGTCAATTGAAAGCTTCACCTCACAACTCACTTCTCTCTTCACAGTGGACCACTCCAATTATTCATCTCTCCTGTAAAGACTCTCAGATACTTGAACTCGTCCACTTGAGATTGTAACTCTTTGTAAAATAGAGGGACCACTACACCCTTTTTTTGGAGGAACAGCCTGACCAGAAATTTAGAGAGTATTTTCATCCTTTTTCATTTTTGAGCGTAAATCCATCTTGAGCAAGTCGAAGGTTATTCTTCTAATTGACACATCGTAACCCAGTCAGAGACCATGATAACTAAAGCCATTATGATGGTTGGCACTTTCACAAGTTCAACCTGTTATTGATTAGCCTTTTCTCACCTATTGAGTTTCTAGTGTAGTATTTTTAGAGGAGGGGATTAAATAGCATGTCATTATTTTATTAATTTTTCTGTTTACAAGAGTTTTCCTTTGGTCTAAATTTGCTTAATTTAATATTAATGAACGAGAAAGACCTATTGCCAAAGCCAGAGGCTAAGTATCATTAAGATGCAGAATTTTAAGCTTGTTTGGTAAAAGCAACTTCAACATTTGCTGTATTTTCAACTGAAAATTCAACTAATTCTGTATCCCGTCTTTCTCCCTCGAGGCGACTTCCCTTCTCAATTTACTATGAACTCTAAACAAGAACTAAAATTAGTACATTTCCAGACAAGTTTTACATGCTGCCTGAGAGGAGAGCGGTTTTATTCCTAACTGTGCCTGAGATGTCAACTGGAGGCCAGCTACTCTCCACACTCAACTTTCTGCTTTTGACAGTTTTCAGGCATGAATTTAGGAGAATAAATGAGATGAAGGCAAATGGGGATTAATCCTCTTAGCTAAGAAAAAAAATGACCTCAATATATTACTGTATTATGTGTTGGTGTAGTGTTTAAGAGGGTGTCCTATTTACAGCAGTGTGAGATTACAAACAGATGTTTCTTAGAGCTAAAATTTCTTAACTGAGACACTTAACTTTTCACTCTCTGTGTATTCCCATCTGAATATTACACTTGGTGGTCTACATTTGAAAGTAAGAAGTGCATATGTTTAACTGCAAAAAAAAAAATTACAGGTTAAACAAGGCTTCGAACACCGGACTTTCTTTGTGGAGTTTGCATGTTCTTCCCATGTATGCGTGCGTTTTCTCTGGATACTCTGGTTTCCTTCCACCCTCCAAAAAACATGCATGCCAGGTTGATTGACCACTTTTTAACTGTCCCTAGGAATGAGTTTGTTGCGGTTGTGTGTGAGGCGCAAAAGACTGATGACCTGTCTGGAGTGTACCCTACCTCTCACCTTAAATCAGCCAGAATAGGCTCCGGCAAACACGCAACCCTGTTAGGAATGGACGGTTTAGAAGATGAAGGTTGGTAACCCTACCCCCCCCCCGTCTTTTCAGGGTTTTTATTTTCTATCCTTTCTTTGTTTTTGTGTCTTTTCTGTGGTCCCAGGGACGGCTTGGGCCTAGCAGCAATCGAACCAGGTTCTCCCGATCGAAAGACGGTATCTCTACCACTAGACCGACGCCCCCTGAGTCTGGTCACCTTTTAAAACAGAATAACAGGAGTCATTTTCTCAACAATTTCATTTGATTTAGTTTGTTCAGCAAATTTTAGTCAACTAAGCATCATGATGAAACATGCTGAAATTGGAATTAAATTCATGTTTTTTTCTTTAAACAAAAGCTGAAATGTTCAGATATCTACCAACTCAAAAACCATCTGCTTTACATCCAATCCAGAAGAAGCCACGCCGCCTTTTTCTGGTTGCAGAAACTGAATTGAATAATATTTGTATTATTATTATGAGAAAAAAACTTGTTACCAGCTGGAGTTATTCAGCCATTTAGTTGAACTCACCATGATCATCGTTGTGGTGAACTCTCTCTCCCAGCAGAACAGAGAACCCCTGCATGCTAAAACACGGCATCCTCCACAATTAGTATGATGATGGGATCCACCGTAATGAGACAACTTAGTGCCAACAACACATGCTAATGATAATTGTAATAGCAGCAATCATTTCTGTGATACTCTCCCTGCTCATTTGCATTCTCTGCTTGCCTTTTTGATATTTAATCTTGAACTTTTTCTCGTTTATTTCCTTCCTGTGTTCTGCTGCAATTTTTTTCAAACTTTTTTCCAGGTCTTTTTTTTTCTTATTTCTTCTGTACATTTCTCATCTTTTTTCCTCATCATTCATTAACTGTTTCCCTTGACATAAACTGCCAGCCAGGCAACAAATCAACATCTCTTTAACTTTAGCACCACCTAACCGGTATTGTGCTTATTCTGCAGCTTGTTTTGTTGTGGGAGATGGATACTGGGTGTGATAAAGTGATACAGCTCAGCGGTGTACGCGTTGGCTGCTTCAGACAGGGACCTAAATCAGTGTTATTGAGCCTTGTGTGGATGGACCGTTATGAAATACAGCCGTCAAGATGCTGTAACTTCCAACATTACACCAATCATGATTTGTTAACTGCTCGTTAGTCGTAAATAAACTCCTAACACATGTATTGCGTTGTTAATTGGACAGTTTATGAGTGGTAGATGTGCATTTGTGAGTTTGTTGAGTTGATGTTTTGACTCCAGGGAGGGGGGGTAATTTGGTTCTGCAACAATGTTATCGGAGTAACAAGTTTATTAGTTGGGCCTACACAAGGCAATACGGCGGAAATTGAATTTGGTTTGTAAAGCCTGCCAGAGAAGTCACTGTTGATGCTTCGGTCTCTCTGGGTTCCAGTGAAAAACACAAAAAGCTCCTGTTTGTGCTGTGATCTGTGAAATAAAAACAACCTTTTTTTCTGAACACAGTGAAATGAACAAGTTTTTTTACGACACTAAAACTATTTAAAAGGCTTTACCATGATCAGATGAAGACGTAATTTTTAAAATCTTATTTCTAAAAGATTTGAGAAGGTGACAGTCAGTCTGTCACCTTCTTAACCGTCTATCCCTTTCAAGGTCGCGGAGGGTGCCGGAGCCCATCCTGGCTGATTCAAGGCAAGGGCAGGGTGCATCCCGAACAAGACCAGTCTGTCGCAGGGTCACACTCATTCCTAGGAGAGATTTGGCACTGGCCAATTAACCTAACATGCATGTTTTTGGAAGGTCGAAGGAAACCGAAGTGCCTGGAGAAAACCAACGCAGTCATGGGGAGAACATGTAAACACAAACAGAAAGGCAAGTGTTCCAAGCCTCGTCCCGACCCAGGACTTGAATCCATGACCTTTTCGCTGTGAGGTCACTGTGCTACCCACCACGCCACTGTGCCGCCCGACAGCAGTTTGTGGTAAATTTTTATTTTTGTTAATATTTTAGGGCTGCACGGTGGCGTAGTGGTTAGCACACGAGCCTCACAGCAGACGGTCGGGGTTTGAATCCCATGTGGGACGAGGCTTGGAACATTGGCCTTGGAACATTGGCCTTTCATTGACCTGGTTTCCTCCAGGTACTCCGGTTTCCGCTCCCCCTTTAAAAACATGCATGTTAGGTTGATTGGCCATAGGAAAGAGTGTGTGTGTCTGGCCCCACGACAGACTGGCAACCTATTTGCGGTGTACCCTGCCTCTTACCTTGAATCAGCCGGGATAAGTTCAGGCAACCCTGTAAGGGGATAAGTGGTTCAGAAGATGAATGACTGAATGAATAATATTTTATGTTGTGAATAAATCAAATTAAGACAAAATGTGTCACTGAACTTTGGAAGAGAAGTTTAATTTAAAAAATTATGACGAAAAAATACAAATACCGATTTATTTTGACTAAGCACTAAAATTTTCCATCATAAACATGAAATAACATTATTCCAATTATTACATATCAGTCTTTTTAATGGGCAATCTAAACGCTAAACACGAAAATGTCTTCTTGAAAATGCAACATAAAATTTGTGTCTTTAAAGCAATGATTAATGGATTTCTGTTCCAATTTGATGGCACCCAAATATCCTTAGTCCACAATTTGTTGTGCACATTGCAGGTCCTTGTTTTGCAGCATCTTTGGGTTGAATATGTTCATTGCATACATATTTAATCCAGAATTGAGAAAGTGTTATTTTTTCCAGTAAATAGTTACCATCACAGGTATTTTTATGCGAGATATTGACATTGAAAAAAACACAATAATCAGGCATCATGGGAAGAAAAACTCAAGACAATTTATGTATGAAGTACTTCAGCCACAGAATTAATTTTACTGGGAAGTGGAACCTTTTTTGTGAAATTTTACATTTCATTCAAAGAGAAGGAAGTACATAAAAATGTTTTATTTGGTTCTTCAAGGCTTACCAGAAGACCATTGGTGGATGAAATGGCAATAATGACTGAAATGTCATTTGGTGATCAACATGGCCTCTCAACAATGCCTCCACATGTTCTCTCTGCCTGTTGATATATTGGATGGTGCTGGCTTTTTGAAATCTGATTTATTTCCATCAGGAATCACATTTTCCAGGCTGTGATCTCGTGACTGCTCTTCTGCTCCAAAGCGTTCCACAAGGATGCCGAAGACAACTGACTCCTTCTCCACAGTAATGGAATATCTCTCCCTCTCTCACCAGTCACGACCTTTCTCTTGTACTGTTCTCTCTCTCTCTCCTGTCTGATGTCTCTCTCTTCCTACTTTTTCCTCACGTTATCAACTACAGACGGCACTAAGTTGCACTCTTCACCACTCTTCTCTCCCTACTCATATCACCGCCTTCCTTGAACCTCTCCATCAGTGTCAGCCTCCGCTCTACTTCACTGGACAACGGCCATCGACATCCATAGATGCACACACATTTATACACACACACATGCATTTGCACTCACATGCATGAGCATGCAGAGAGTTTGTTCTCTTATTCACACGCATGCACAGGAATCATTCTTCTCTTTCTTATGCAGTCACTTTCTGTCTCTCAAATAGACCAAACCCGCCCAAAATGTTCAATGTGTCTCTCTTTGTCAGTGTTGCAGAACGTCTCGACTCGCTTTGGGAGGCCCAAACTCATCCATCACTGTGGAGTGAGACTCGGATCCATTAAGACAGCTTCTGTCTGGCATATTGTTGCAAATGTGATTTTTTTCTTTTACAACTTTGGGATTGCTCAGATTAGAAGATTTCAAGGATTTTTTGTAGAACATACGGAATGATAAAATGAATTTGGAGTACATCTTCTTTTTCTGGATTTAATTCAAAAACCTTTTTCTATGATGATTTGCTGTTACATTAAATTATGTATGACACAAAAATGGGCAAATTTGTAGTATTAAACTATTTCTATTTTTTCTCAATTTTCTCTTTTTCAAGGTTGTTACCTTGGAAAAAACTTTGAAGTAAGCGAAATAACTTTTCACTTTAATTAGCAAATGAATGTGTCACCAAATAAATTAGTTAATCATTTTAGTTCATAAACCAAGACATAAAAATGATTAAGAAATCAAGTATTTATTCAACATAATACCAAGAAAGATTTTTTTCAGTTTTAAAAAAGAACAGTATAAAGACATATTTTAGAATTACGTAGGCGTACCGTATCGTTACCGTTTAAAAATACAGATATTAGCAATAAAATACAATCACTATCTATTTGTTTGGTTTTAATTTAATACCTCCTGGTTTTATTAATACCTCGGTTTCAATCCCGGTTGGGACCAGGTTTGGAATGCTGGCCAGGACTGTGTGGAGTTTGCATATTCTCCTTGTGTATGGATGAGTTTTCTCTAGGTATTCTGGTTTCCTCCCACTCTCCAAAAACATGGTTTTCAACATACGTTGATTAGCCCTCATGAAACTGTTCCAAGGAATGAGCCTGTGTTTGAATAGTTGTCCGTGGCACCATGGTCAGCACAGTGGCCTCACAGCAAGAAAGTTGGGGTTTGCGTCCCGCAGTGGGATGGGGCTTAAAACACTAGCCTTTCTGTGTGAAGTTTGCATGTTCTCCTCGTGGGTTTCTCCGGTTTCCTCCCACCCTCAAAAAACACGCATGTTAAGTTAATTGGTCTATATGAAATTGCCCCTACAGTATATGTGTGTGAGGATGGTTGTATGTATGCCCCTGTGACAGACTGGCAACCTGTTTGGGGTGTACCCTGTTCATCGCCTGAAATCAGCTGGGATAGGCACTTCCCGCAAACCAATGAGGGAATAAAATGGTTCAGAAGACCTAACGAAATGAGACAAAAGATGAATCAGAAGCATTAAACCACCATGTCATGATGTAAGAGCTTTAAAACTTTATGTTGAGCCAAAAAAAAACTGTTGTCAGCAAATCTAAAAAAGAAGAAAACCCATATAAACAGTTAATATCACATCTCGCAGCACCATTATCCTCTACGGTTTTATTCCTACTTGGACTAAATTGGTTTTAGAAATCTAAGCAGATATTTTTGTGTTTCTTCTTGTGGAGGTCTGAGATATGCAGTGTTATCTCGGTGCTCCACAGCCCGAGCTACTGTCACAACTTGTTTTGCTCAGATATTTCACACTGCTGCTGAAAAGAATAAATCAGCTTCTGGTTTTGCTGTGTTTTCACAAACAAAAGCTTGTGTTATGATCTGCACAGTTTGTCACTTTGATTATCTCCTATTTTAAGAAAATAATGCAAATGCAAAGCAAAAAAATTGACAATTTTTCTCTGAGAGGCACTCCGAAAGGGAACAAAAATACTGTAGTTTTTGCAGATGATATACGTATAGGAAAACCTGGGTGTTTAACTTTTATCTTTAGAAGAAAAAAATGCATTTAGCAGAATGGGATCATTATTTTTAGCATCCCCCACCACCTAAAATTGCGAGGATTTTTTTCTGAGGTGTGGTCATTTTGGAGTTGAAGAGTAGATTTTGAAAACTTGAGTGAGTGAGTCCGGTCCTCTTGACTGGACTTTGGATAAATGGGAGATGACAGAGAGAGGGATTATTATTAAATTTGGATTTGAAAGTGAGGAAACAGCTTCACTATCCCTTTAAACATCTGGTAATGATTTAAAATGGCTCCTCTTTGTTAACGTTATTTTTCTTGTGTTCTCGATTCCCTGTTTTCCATTTATCTAGTTAATTTACATTCATACGTATGTCCAAACTTACTGAATATTCTCACAGCAATATCCTCTTTTACCCTTCTTTTTTCCTTTCTACACTTTCCTTTTTCACCCAAAGCGCCCCGTGCCCCTCCACCCACTGTCTTTTTTGTTTTTCTGTCTCTGATTTTTCTTCTGTTTTTTTTTTTCCAGTCTTGAGTTGAGAATGTTTCAATGAAATGGCCTCCAGAGATTTGCACCCTCGCTCTATGAATCTCCCCTTCTGGTTTGAAACGACTCCCAACACTGGGGACGCAGTTTTGTTTCCCCATCACAAACCAATTGATCACCCAATGCTACTGTGATCGGGTTCTTGCCATTTATTTACAAGTATGACTTTTTTTTGCTAAACTTGTAGCATCAGTTGCTTTTTTTTGCCAAAACTCCATGTGTTTTTTATTCAACGATGCCTTGGTGTGTTATATAAAGAGGCACAAACACCACGCACAACTTCTGCTCATCTCTTCCTCAACAATGCAGTGCTTTGTTCATTATAAATATGCAATAACAATATTTGCTCACATAAGACATTCAGTCCCACAGACGAGATGCTGATTAATCAAAGATAGAAAGAAGAAAAGAAGTGATACGCACCACAAAATGAAATAGAGAAGGAGTTGCTTTTGTATAACAAAAGACAAATACGAGGAGACGAACAATGTATTCCTCTTCATGCACCGTGGCCTCTGTGGCTATGACTGGCCTTACAGTAAGTGATACAGACAGTAAGTCATTTGAAAAGCTATTAGAAATGTTTCAAATCTCCTTGGAGAAAATGAAATAGAAAATAGAAAATGCATAATGGAACAAGATGTATGTAATCATGCCAACAGTCGAGCAAGAGCACCTAGATTGCTTCCTTTTATAAGGACTGTGGCTACCCACCTCTGTGTCCCACTCATCCACTCCATTCCCTGCCTTTTTAATCTCACTGAGTGATTTTGAAATGCTGATTTAGATGTCGGGCACCAGCTTGAGGTGAAGCCTCCACGTTTTTCTGACCTCTCCATCTCTCCATAGGTCTCTGGTGGGTGTAATGCATCTTAATAGATCAGCTCAATACTGAATGGTACTGAATTACAGCCAAAAACAGTTTCTCCGGATGTTTTCAAGGAGGAGCAGAAACCCTAATGGACTGACTGTATCTGTGTAGGAAGTTATTAGTTGACTGAAGGACCCAATACAAAAAGATTTCTTGCCGATATAACATGACAAGTACAGTCGTTCAGTCTTTCTCCAGAAGCTTTCAGTGTTACAGTATATTCAGTAAATGGCAACCAGCAATCAGAACCGTATTTTACTGATATGATATCAAACTAAACCAGACACTTTAGAGAAGTTAAACCACATTGCAACATACTCTTTTAGAACTTCCCTCTTTGCACAGTTCTCTCGTTTGTTGGGTTTGGATACTGGAAGGGTTTGACAGATTTCAAAAGTTATTAATAAAACTGCAAACAGTAAGAAAAAAAAGACAGAAAAGAAGCACAGAAACAAAACACATGGATGTGCAAGCCGGTAAAACTGCAACACTTTCCAGTGCTAAAATGAGCAACCCAATGAGCACATGGTGAACCCTCCCCTGCCCCAACAAAATCCTGTGGTGTTAAATTTGATTTGTTCTCATGTGTTGGAGGATTTACATACACTTCATATATAAGTAATACAGTGATTGAAGGTGATGTGGAAAGTGGTAAAAAAAATTATGCGTAAAAGTGGCTTCAATGATTGGACTCTATCATGATAGTGATGGTAAAGTAGGACCCAGACACATTGCCAGTGTATTGCAGGTAGCAGGAGATGAGAACCAGACATAGAGCTCTGCGGGATGAGGGACTACAGGTAGCGCTCAGCAGGATGAGGGACTAGAGGTAGCTCTCAGCAGGATGAGGGACCAAAGGTAGAGCTCAGCAGGATGAGGGACCAGAGTTAGAGCTCAGCAAGATGAGGGGACCAGAGTTAGAGCTCAGCAAGATGAGGGACCAGAGATAGAGCCCAGCAGGTTGAGGGACTGGAGGTAGAACTCAGCAAGATGGGGGACCAGAGGTAGAACTCAGCAAGATGGAGACCAGAGGTAGAGCTCAGCAGGATGGGGGACCAGAGGTAGAACTCAGCAAGATGGAGACCAGAGGTAGAGCTCAGCAGGATGAGAACTTGAGGCAGACCTCAGCAGGATGACAGGACTCTTCCTCTTATGCTAATAATGCATTGAACTTATATAGTGCTTTTCTAGACACTCAAAGACGCTTTACATTTATATAATGCATTATTCATTCACTCCATACAATCATTCACACACACAACATTCATTCCTGATGATGGGAGCTACCATGTAAGGTGCAGACCACTATCATCAGAAGCAACTGGGGGTTCGGTGTCTTGCTCAAGGACACCTCGGCATGGACTCGGGGCAGGGGATCGAACCTTCGACCTTCCGGTTACGGAGCGGTCGCCCTACCCACCGAGCCATCCTTCCCCCGCAATAATAAACATGTGTACTGAAAACAATGTTATCAAACTTTGAACTCTTGAAAGGTTTCATGTACCATTCATGCCGACAGAGTTTTTTTTTTTTAAATTGATATAACTTTCATTCCAACCAAAAGTTCAGAGAAAAGAAAGATTTTATGACGGCTTAAAATTGGCCTGACTGTACACGACTATGATTGTCATGCTCTTTCTGCTAGTTCAGCAATGGTTGGATGTCCAAACAGGGATCTACCTTTTTTCTCATGCAGCTGATGCTCCTCTCAATCTTTTGAATTGAAAACGGGACATGTCCGTGGATACTTTCCGGAAGAAAGAATGAAACTTTAAAATGAGCTTAGATTCCATACGGGGAAATTGATGTTACCATGTTTTTGCCCTTACAAGCAGTATAAATCTGCAGATTAGTTTAAGAGGGACAACCATGCATTATGTATTTGCTGCTGTGTTTCTGGGCAGCTTACTGCTACTTGGGACGTCATTCAGTAAAGACCCCCTCTCACCATTATTTCTTCTTTGACACATTTTTTATATTGCTAGGGTAGTTTATTTATTCAGGAATGAGTTAGGCAGAGTGACATAGACTGTCGATTGCGATAAAATTATTAAACCTGTTAAAAAACAGTAATAGAACAGAACAGACTTTTCTGCATTTGCCTTTAACTTTTAGTAAAGCTACATTTAAGTTCAGTATAAATGAAGATGACAGTTTCAATCAATTTCTGCACATAGCCTGACTTTACGAGTGTTCTTTAGGAGAAAATATTTGTTGACATTGCTGCTGGACAGGCATCATTCAAATGAATGAGAAATTTGTTTTCTCATGATGTTGCCTACGATTGGCCTACGGGTCTGTACGGTAAACAACAAACAAAATAAATCTCTGTCTGTCTAGCCTGAGGAATTAGGCATGTATTGACTGATTTTGCACCCCAACCAATCCCATCTATCTCTACTCGAGTTCTCACGTTAGAATTCATGATGTGGGGTTGGAATGATACATACAAGAAGGTTTTTCATCGCTGAATGTCAAGAAATTCTCTCCATTTTCTATTCTAATTGCTTCAGTTAAAGATGTCCTTGTCTTTATACAGTGTTTTTTTTTTTTTAAGAAAAAAGATAATCTGCTGTATTTTTACTGGGTTTAAATTTTTTTTTTTTTTTTAGAATTTTCAGACTAGTATAAAAGAGTCTTGTTTTAGTTCTGAAAAAAAAATGTACAGCTATGCACATACTGTGCAAATTGCAACTTCACACGTCAAAGGATATTTTCTCCCTCCAATTCTGAACATGTATAATTTAAAGTTGTCAGCCTGACAGTCTCATAGACATATGGTTAAGAAAAAAATGGCCACACTGTGTTTAGGTCGAATGGATACAATAACCCTCTCTTCAGAAGCATGTTATTTTCTGCAGGATGTGGAACCACCTGTAAAAATAGGGTTTACACTCTTTATTGTCAGCCATAGGGTGGACACGGCTGTTTAAAATCTGCGGCAATAACACTAATCTAGGAGGTTCTGACTGCCAGTCAAGTGTGAGCTGTGATAACGTCTTTTTCCTTCCCTTTTCCTGCTCTTTTTTTTTTCCTAATCTCCTCCAAGCCGACTGGGTGACAGTTAAGAGGTGGTTTCTCTTTTGGTTTAAGGTCCCTACAGCTGTGGCCATGGAGCCTACTGAGAAATGGTGTGGAAATTGCTTTGTGCTATTTGTCTGGTCGTTGCAAGCTGGGCAATTTACACCTGGGTGTCCCCTGCCTTTCACTAGACACAGGTAGAAAGCACTGAATTAAAATAAAAAATAGCATCTCTCAGAGAGAAAAAATGGAGAAGGTGTAAAAATAACCTGAAATAATTAAAAAAGGGATCAAATGATCAAATGATAAAAAAGGGATCAAATCATAAGCCAAAGATTTTAAAACATAAGTAGAATAGTCGTTAACAATCTTTTACCTTTCAATTGCTAGTACCTTGTAAAGTTCTCAGTCTGAGTGGTTGAGTATATAATGAGCTTTTGTTGACAAGGGACCCCCAAAAATCTGTCTTAAGCATTTACTGTTTTGCTTTGTTCTTTTTAACCTGAAGCTACAACTTTTCAGGATTTTGTTGGCTGCCAACTTTACATCACCATGTGGGAAGCTCATCATTTGAGCATTATTCAGTGCCATAGATCTTGGGTCAGCTTTGTTTTTCCGCAGGATATAAATAATTTAATCAAACTGCAGCATTAGATGCCTGACTGGCTCACATGAGATGGTCGACTTAAAGGTCAACTCTGTTACGGTGAGCTGCTCTAGGTGCAATGCATAAGCACATACGGTAGGGTGGACAGCAATACCTCTGCATCTTTTCTTCTTGTGAACCATCAACATTATACTTTGATAAATTTGGCTAAACTTTTACCCACTGGTTTGGCTCACAATATGCAATTTTACTTACATCCAATTAGAAAAAAAAACATGCAACAGGACAAAGATGTTTGAAGAAGTTTTCAGATGTGAGGTAACCTCATTGGCTCCCCACTCCCACACTCAGAGGAGAGTACACCAAATGTCTCGTTTGAAGGGTCAAAAAGATCTGTGACGATCCCACCCACCCAGAACACTTCCAATTCTCCACCCTTCCATCTGGTAGACCCAAAGTTCTGTGAGCCCGAACTACTTGGATAAAGAATAGCTTCTTTCCCATGGCTGTGAATAGGCCGCAAACGAATCAGAACACCAGATTAGTACTCACTGCCCATCTACACACACACAACACACTCATGTAACAACATAACAAGTAATAAGAACCAATACATAGCTGATTGTGAAGCTACCAAATGAAATTTCATTGCTTTGATGCATTCATTAATCTTCATAACCGCCCATCCTTTTTGGGGCTGCATGGGGTGCCGAAGCCCATTCCGGCTGATTCGAGGCGAGGGTCAGGGTATACCCTGAACAGGTTGCCAGTCTGTCGAGGTGCCACACACATACAACTATCCACACACACACTCATTCCTAAGGGCAATTATGTAGTGGTCAATTAACCCAACATGGATGTTTTGGAGGGTGGGTTTAAATCGACGTACCTGGAGGAAACACACGCATACACAGGGAGAATATGTAGAACAAATAACCGCTCACACACTTACTTCAAATGACTATTTCTAGTGACAAATTAGCCTAACACACATATTTTTTGGAGGCTGGGAGGAAGCCAGAGAGAACCAGAGACTGAGTAAAGGAACTAGACTTAGCTAACTGCTTCTGCTTGAGTGCTGTGTCGAAATAAACTTCAGCCTCCAAAAAGTCTTTGTACCTATAGACTTCCGTTGAAAATAATCAACAGCTATTACTAAAGTTACAATTTTTGTCACAATAACCATTTCGACTCTGTTATCTGAATGATGACAAACTTTTTTATCAATCAGATGTTTTTGTTGATGTTATTTGCCTCATGGTGCAAGTTATTTAAATTGATAACGGGCCAATCCGATGCACAGATTAAAAAATGTAGCAGCTGTTCACCTCAAGGAGATAGGTTTGATTTCACAAATTTTACTTAGCTAACGACAGCTGGTGTACCCTCCATAAAGCAAAAAGGCAAAGGCAAAAAATGGTGACTGAATCGGTTTCATTTTGATAGAATCAAACACTGTGGGTGACATCACACTCATTAGGCCCACTTCTTCTACAATTAATGGTAAGAACCCGAGCATACACAGACAGATCCTGCGAACATCTTCCTGAAAAGCCAGTATCCAGATCCTCGCTGCACCCAGAACACGAACCAGCAACCTTTGTCAGACTAGAAAAAGAAAAACCACCATCCTTTCACATCACTTTTCAAACTTAACCAAAACTTTTGGATCTTGCTTCATTCTTTACTCTGTTAAGGTAGAGGTGAAAAAATCAATTGGCCATCAAAACACATTGCGTGAATCAAAGTGAATGAAGAAAGAGACTCTTGAAGGCAGATACATGAACACGTACATCTGGCCTTGAGTACTCACACTGCACATTTTCCACCAGTGAAAATGGGTGTCTGCATTGAATTCCGAAAACGACCCACGTGTCAAAATTCTTGGCAGATATTGTAACTATATTCACTTAGATTTTTTTTCAAAGAAATCTGTTTTCAGGCCATTTAAAACTAAATGAGTACAGATGAAAAGAAATGTATATAAAGGTCCACCAGATCAAACCAGTGTATGGTATACCTGTACATCTACATACCACAGAAGCACGATGCGGTAGAGAGGATGGGGCTGACTGTGTCGATGTGTGTGCTGTTTAACGCTGATGGATTCACTATGATTGGCTGCATTGTTTATTCATAATCAGACGAATCTGAGCCAAATGCGGAAAGCAACAGGACATCGGATGGAAAGTCTGAGCAGAATAACAATGACCAAGTCGTCAAGAATAATAAACTCAGAAGGTGGTCTTTGTAATACTTCTGTGTGTGTAGGTATTACAAATCTTCGGATAGAGCAATTTTTGATGGTGTATTTTTATGTTGGGACAGAGGAAGTAGTGATTGCTTCTAGTTGGAGCATGTCACAAAGACACCAGTGAAAATCTACATAATTTGTACATTGCTGTGCGTCAGACAGAGTATTATATTGTCTGATGAGCAAGGGGGAAGATCAATCCTGCACATTCTATTGATAGATGCTTTACATATGTATGAATGCGTGTCTGATCAACATTTTTGTATTGTGTTCTGTACATATACCACACATTTCAAATCTCTACAAACCACAAACACAACATGAGGCAGCCTTACACACCGAATCTTCAAGAAACATATGTGAGGTTTTTAGAGTTAGAATCAAAGTTAAGAGAAGCAAAGACAGAGAGAGTTAAAGATTCTTAAGAGAGAAAAACATTCAACATCTTCATTTGGAAAAGAGAAAGAAGCAACATGGTGAAGTGAAACAGACAGGAAACAAATGAATAAATACAATCTCTAGAAGGCAGAAAGGAAAAATAACTTCACAGCAGAGACTTCTGGAAGAAAAGCAAGACAGAGAGAAGCAGAACATCTTTGAGAGGATAAAAGAAGAAGTGTAATCGCCCAGTTGTTTCTTTCTCCCCGCAGGCCCTTTAGAAAACAACTGGTGCTTTAAGCTCTGACAGATAGCAGACAGACGGATGACGGTTAGAGAGGAGTAGAATACCACAGGGAGCTTGGAGGCCCTCACACACACAGACACACGCACTCACATGCACACCTGCACATATACACACGTGGCGGCATGCAAATCCTGCAGACGTGCCGACATACTATCCGAGATAAATGCATGAATCGTCTAACAAACATGAGAACACCACTACAGGGAGATTTCCTTTACAGCTCACTTTGATTTAAAGGCAGCAGCCACAAGCGAAGACATAAGCTAGACACAGACCTCTGCGCACAAACTCTCCATCCCATGTCCCAGTGGAGATGTGATGATGGAGATGTAAAGCGGTGTGTATTGACTGTGACACAGAGCTGGAGCCTGCATCAGAATCTCAGAGGAAAAAGCTTCTGCTTCAAAAACAAGACCTTCATTGTGCTGCTCCGACACGCTGTCATAAATATATTGCAAAATGGGAAGAAACTGAGATGCAGACAGAGACGTGGAGAAGATAAAGTCTGTCAATCACTCTACATGAGCTGGACGTCTCTTCTTTTTCAGTCTCATTTGTAGAGGTTTTCCGTGTAGACTCTCTAGAGAAAAGTAAGAAAAACAAATTCTAACATGAGACAACTCCCACATAATCATGTGAATAGTTTTATTGTTTTCTTTGAAAGATTTGCTTTTTAATGACACATGTATGTAAATTTCACACCATCTTGGTTCTCACCAAGAGTCACTGAGTTACTTAATTATACCAATCTCCGTAATGATTGGTTGCAGTTTTAAGATTTTTCTTTTCAAAACTTCAATAGTCAACATTAATGAGTTCTTTCCCCCCACATTTCAGTACTCAGTTTCTTGGCATGTTAATAAAAATGCTTTCAGTTCAATTCACAGAACAGCACGTTCTGTTCCTCCATATGAATTTTTCGAATAAAAGATACTATGCTCAGATCTTTTTTGTAGCGATGGTGTGAAATTTACATACAATTTTTTGTGCCACAAAAAATTGTTCATTTTGGATGATAATTTCTGCATTGTTTATGTTTTCCACACCTTCTTACAAAAAAAATGAAAGTCATTAAATCATGTCATTTATTATAAAATTACACAAAAGCCAAGAGGCACCAAAGTTTTTTTTTTCTTTTTTAAGAAAAACAAAACAAAACAAAAAATATGTACAAGGCATTGACCTCTTAACACCCACCTACAGTATCTTTGGGCTGTATACAATAGTTGGACATACCCAAATACCAGTGCTTATTACAGCAACATCTTTCAAGTCACATGCTTGTACTATACATCAAAATAAAGCTTAGACTTTCTAGTTTATGTAGATATGTACATGGAGAGTGTCAGAGCTTCAAAACCTATCCTACAGTAGTTCAAACATAAAAAATATATACATTTTTAACCTCGCCTAGTTTTGTTCATTTTCCAATGTCCCGAGCCAAATACTTCTTAATAGGCATATTTCATTCCATATGTGTGGTAATAATCTTGTTGATGACAACTGTGTAAAGTTTCAGATCTCCAGGTACAAGTGTTTTGATCTATTGACCTTTTAGTATAAAAATGTATATTTGGAACAAGCTATCCAAATATGTGCCAAATTGAATTTTTGCAATTCTATCACCTTTTTGGTCATAAAAAAATGCATATTAGTGTTTTGGTGACTTCAGGTTAGCAACTCAGTACAGGAGTTATGAGAAGGTAAAGTAACTGGAGAGTGGCTTTGATAGGTTACAAACAAGGTGGGTCCGTTAAAAAAATCAATCAACTCAAACTTACGATCCAATCATCCATCCATTCATCCAATCTTTTATTCAACTGTATATTACAAAACAGGACTCTCTGCAGTTGGATTGTAAATTCTTCAATTTTCAATCCTTACATTCCTTACAAAGTGCAAACCAGCTTATGTTTGACACTTGGCAGCATCTCATACGTTTGCTCCTTCACCAGATGTTGTGTATAGTAGTTGCTGCATTCAGTAGCTTTGCTCTGCGATCCGACACTACTGATGCAGCTGCTGATGCTGCAAAAAACACCATTCATACGGGCATTCAAGGCTTTGCCTGGATTGTGTGTCTCTAAGTATTTAATTCTTTTTTTCATCTTAACAGTAAGTCAACAACTAGTTACAGCAAAACAAAGAGAGTGACATGCCTGGGACAATGTTTCATCCATGCAGAACAGCATGAAGTAGACTGTATTGTGCATGAAGCATATTCAGACGGTATCACCGTTTCTTTGTAACATCTTGTGAGGATTTACAATGGCTTTTTCAGGGCGTTGAAAACCTGTATTAGGATTCATGTTGTGAGAATAATGCAAATGCAAGACATTCCTTTTCATTTCCTAAGATGATAGACAGACAATGAGAGGATGAAGAAAAGAGATCAGAAGGGGGAAGAGGAATAATGAGATTCTGCCCTGACCAACCAACTCATAGTTCCTTCTTTTTACACTTTTAGCGGTAATGTTAAGGTGGCCACAATATCCTGTACAGCAAAAAACTAGAGGTCTGATATAAAATAATCCCAGTTTGAAATGATCATCTTATTTTTTACATACTTTATTCATCCCTCAACAGAAAAATTTCCGTGATTCATCACACCACAGCAGGATGGCGCCAATGGTGGAGGAAACAGGGAATAGATGTCTTCCCCAAGGACATCTAGACACGAGCTCAGTGGGACTCGAACCGTAAAATTCCCGGTCCAAAGGCAAGCATTCTACCACTGAGCCATCGCCTCCCCACTTTTAACTACACAAACACCTGATTGGGTATGAGAAAAAAATTGAATCATACTTTTTTGTCTAGAGGAACATTACGAGCTTGGCAAAATGTTATTAAATCATTGCTTTTTAATTATGAGTACACTAATACATTGATTTTTAAATGATCATGTACTACACAGTTTGTTTGTTTTTTAACTGAAATGGTTTCTAACTTTATTGAGTTTTGAGTAAAAGAGAAAATAAATGTTAGCAATGCTTGTGCACTATCCAGAATTATTTTTTGCAGAATTACATTTGAATGTTTCACAAACCCTAAATATAAAGTTATTTTGCTATAAAAAATCCAACCAAATGATTCAGTTCTATTCAGAAAAAAAAAAAAAAAAAGCAAATTTTTGTTTTAGTCATAACTTATTTACTGTGTCAGTATCTCACAAACAAAACCTTGAACCTACTTAGGAAAAGGTTGAGGCTATTGTTTGATATTTATGAAGATATTTAATTAAATAAAAGACCTTTTCTTTCTTTGAAAAACCTTTGACACGACTCACCCTAAACAAGCTAACTACGACCAGAGGGAAATTTATCTCCCAGCAGTGATGCTGCTGTTTGATGTAACTCCAGATGTGAGAATTTAGTATTAATGGCAAAGAATCATAAAGTTGTGATTAATCCACATCTTTGAAGAAAAACAACAACTCATCTTGAGTCTCTTTTCTCTTTCAGGTACCTTTGTTGTTTACGCAGTCATTATCTGACGAAATGTCTGCTATACTCCTCATACTGTCTCTTTTCTTCTTTGTTGTTGTTTGTTGTTACATATCTCAGTCTGTAATTTGAGTATATCAGTCATATTTGCTAATCTTTGACCTCGATCTAATTAATCTTCATTTTAAGTGTTTCTGTTCGCTTTCTACTGTCAATCCAATTTGACAAAAAACCTTTTATTGCTGTAAGTTTGTGGCACAAAATTTGGCAATAAAAAAATACTCATGCCTCCAAGCGGTGGTCCTTTTTACATTCAGCTCATTCAGACATCCTCCTCTCCTATAGTTTTATAAATCTCAAACAGAATTATTCACTCGTTGCTCATGGCTAAGAGGGAAAAGTAAGGAGGAGGATGAAAAAAGTAAGACAGGCTTTTTATAGATTCATAAATTAAATAGTGTAATAATCAACAGAGCTGTCTCTATAGAATATAAAAATACTTTCGTTAGATTAAGTAAGTGGACACAAGGGTTCAAAAAAGTCATTATTAATTGTATTTTTTTTTGTTCTTGTTTTAGTTTCTGAGTGTGTTGTGTTATTATTGTTAACTTTTTACAACCTAAATCTGTGCATATGGAAAAAGCTTAAAAATTAGTGATACTTATGCTTGATCAAACTAATATATTTAAATTGAGGAAATAAATTTAAGTCTGAGTTCCATGTAGGGTTTTTTGGTCATCTCTTTAAAACAGTTGAACAAGCATGTTGTTGTAAAAAATGTAATATTACTTTCTAACAACGCCCCCCCCAAAGAAACAGTGAAGAGCAGGAAATATCATTCTTTGAAACTAATACTTTTAGGGTTATAATATTTTTAAAAAGTCAAACAATCATAAGACGAAGGATCACTTTAGGCATAAAATTAAATGAAAAGTGTACAAAACTGTGGTGAGACCTGCCATGCTGTTTGGTTTGGAGACAGTGACACTGAGGAAAAGACAGGAAACAGAGATGGAGACAGCAGAGATGAAGATGCTGAGGATCTATCTGGGAGTGACCAGGATGAATAGGATTAGAAATGAGCATACCTGGACATGTGCAGAGGAGAGAGAGAGTACATCAGCAGAAGCATGATGGGTTTAGAACCACTAGGAAAGAGGCCTAGGGGAAGACCAAAGAGGAAGTTCATGGATACAGTGAAAGAAGACGTGAAGATATTTGGTATGTCTGAAGAAGATGCAGCAGATAGGGTTAGATGGTAGAAACTGACTTGCTGTGGCGATTCCCTGAAGGGAAATGCCAGAAGAAGAAAAAGATATACCCAAATTAATTGGATAAAAATTTATCTTGAGATATGTGCTCCGTACCTAATAGCTGTTGTACTTTTTTTAAGGCTGGCTTTTTGAGTTTCACAGTGCTTAAAACCTAACAAAGTATTTAATTACAACACGTAACTTGGTGTTTTACATCATAGCAAAACCCACCAAGTCACGTGAGTGTAATCACTCTACAAACTAAAAACTTTTTGAACGTATTTCTTCTTATCACAACTTCAGAGAAAACAAGAATTGGATGGTGATCAACTTCAAATTTTGGTTACTCATCCTGTTTGTTTCATTAACTTCTGAATTAATAGATCCCACTAAAAGTAAAAATACAATCAAACCTACATGTCTTTACAAAAAAATTTGAAAAGTTGAGAATTTTTAAGTTGCCTCATTAATATTACATCATCATAATATTCCTTTTGATTAATGTATTTAATTGGGCGAAGGTAGACATTTTTTATTGAGCATATTCTACAGGTTTTAAGGTAAAATCTTATGCAAAATTACTCTTTTCTAATTCCATGTCATGCACATAGTGACCTACAATTTAGGTTTTGGAACATTCTTTACACAACAGCAATGGATTTGTAGTGATTTTTGTAGAACTTTATTACTATAACTAGAAAGTGCAAAAGCCTCACCATTGCTCTTCTGTAAGGCTGTCTGGAAAACCTTTGCCTACAAAATTTGACACGGCTCCAGGGTAAATTTGATTCAGCATGATTTTTATAGACCACTTTCACAAAACAGTTGTCTCAATAAAATACACATCCAGGATTGGGAGGAGCATCGGAGAGGGAAGCCTGTGTGAAATGCTCCCCGCTGTCATAAAGCATTATGGCTGTATCAGTCCCTCGTTTGTTGTCACATTGAATGGAGTCAGAAGTACATTTTTTTTTCCAAAAAAATGCTAAATCATTTTAAAAACGTTACAAAAAGTACAAGTCCCACACATGACTTTTAGAAAGCTCTGAAAAGTTGACCTTAAATAGAATGACTTCTTTGGATTCAAATCAAACATGCAATAGCTTGAAGTCAATGTTTTCTTTGGTTGGTAAACTCCACTTTTTCTGAGCTCCGCTAACCTTTTTTCTCTTCCCAGGATTAGCAAGTGACCGAAGATGAGGTGACAGGATAAAAGGTTGTTTGCAGAAGAAATGGTCACATTGTCTTTGTTTTTCCAGGTAATCCTCTGTGGATAGTTGGAAAAGATACGGCGGTAGTGCAAGTGCTTACCTTCCTGTTTGATGTGTCAGGAGGCTTTTGGCACTTTGACCTTTCACACAAACAACAAGCTGGTGTTAATGTAACCTCCTGCATGCTTTGCACAGTAAATATTTACTGACTAGGACACACTGTCCAGGGAGAGCCAACGAAAGACACAGCGAATCATTTAGCTTGACTACAAAGGCTGTATGTCAAATTCTGCTACCTCATTAGGGAGGATTTCACAAAGAAAATGCTAATTGGCTTTACTTTCTAAATAAGGCTTATTTCTTTCAGCACATTACAGTAGCCTATGTGGATTTGCTTAATGAGACGGGTCCTCTAATAAGGACTATTACAGTCACGTATCGGGTGTTTGCTTCACCTTGGAATGTAACGTTGGTACAAGGATCATCCCTCTATCTCTCTCATTATCCACTCACCTTCCTTCTTCTTTGTCTTTGTACCAACTTATCAGTGCACACGGAGTTTATGTCGATTGGGTCAACAAGCTTAACAGAAGAAGTGATGCTGGGTTTTGGAGCGTTAACTTTTCAAAATGTTACTTTAATTGATAACTTTTGTGAGAAAAAAACAGGTCTTCCTTGTTTTTTTACACCCTTATTAGAAGACTCTGTGTTCAGTTTTCCACTTTGGCTAAACTTTTGCATATTGGACAACACTGCGCCTGATCAAAAAAAAAAAAAATCGTAACAGAAAAGTGTTTGCATTTTTGAATTTGCTAATTTAATTGGACAGTCAGTAGTGGCCAGTGTGAGTGACAGAAGAGATTGGGAAGAGAGACAGGGGATGATATTCTACCCTGTCTGCCAGCTGATTTCAAAGACACCAAGTACATATCAAGTGCCACAGCCCACTGAGCCCTCATCCTCTTCAAGCAGCTGCCAGTCAGTTGAAGTAAGTGTTGTGCTTTGCTCTGATTCTTCCTTTAATCTCAACATGTCTAAAACGATGTGAAGTTGAGATTAGCTTCCTTGTAAACTCGTTTGTCAGTGACGAACTACATGTGGATTTTTGGTGAATTTTCTTTGCAATTAAATGAATAAGTATAAAAATAATGAGCCGGCAGAGAATTGTTCCCATATCAGCATAACAGCCCTATAATAAAATGGTCAGTTTTGAATGATACTTTGTTCATCGCCAACAACTAGGGTTTCCAAGAAAATGTGTGGCACTACACATTGTATTTCTATCGGGCATAAATTGTCACACAAACACCCATTCATTCCTACAGGCATTTCCTTTTAGTAATCAAGATAATTTGGTTATAATCTAGTTAGATTCTTGTGCCACCAATCATTCTCATTTGTTATACCTTTGGCATGATGTGAAATACCCCATGATACAAAATTAAATGAAAATTTACATGGCCAACTTACAGAACCTAGAAGAAAATGTGCACCCACAGTGAAACATCCTTCTAACTACCTTGCCCCAAGACATGCCTGCATTTATTTTACCCTCTTCCTCCATCCAGGACTGTTGCCTTTTCTAAGGATATTGGTGGTATTTGTAAAGTGCCTAATTGTCCAAGTGTCTGGAAAATGGCAGTTGAGGGTCTTACCGGCTAATGAGCTCCCTCGGAGAGAGGGTCAGTAGTTAGCAGAGGCAACATTGGACTTTACTCTGTGATAAAGGTCACTTGGCTCTGGGGTGAAAATGCCACAGTGTGATGTGCCAACCACAAAAGAGAAGAATGGCCAAGATTTCATTTGCTTTTAAACAATATGAATGAGAATTGAAGAGGGGATCAAGTTTTTCTGAGTGAGGAAGCACTTCTGTTTAAAGTAATTTCTGGTACAAACAAACGTGGCTGAAGATGAGGCCCTCTGTGGCACACGTACTGTAAGTTCCTTTGTATATGATGTGTTTTTGTTTGCTGACATAGTTATTTTTGGCCATGCAAAAAGCCCTAATTGATTATTATAACAATGTTCAAAGACAAGTTTTAAAAAGTTAATATCGGAAACCCAACGCATTCAAAACCAGTTGCGACCTGTTATTTAATGTCTATAAAGGCACATCAATTTTTTGATTTGGCGCCTGCATTTTTTTGTGTTTAAAAAAAAAAGAAAGAAGAAAAACTAATGCTGATGGCAACATTAGTCTCAAGATCATCTAACACCAAATAATACGGTAGATATTTCTGAATCAGTACAGGGTGTGAATCCAGAATTTTTTTTTTTTTTTAATATGTTCCTCTTCTGAAACTGCTTATCCCTAACGGGGTCATGAGGGATGCTATAGCCTATCCCAACTGATTTAAGTAAAGAGGCAGGGCACACCCCGAACAGGTCACCCGTCTGTTGCGGGGCCACACACACACAATTCACTCACACACTCTAACCTAGGGGCAATTTCTTAATAGCCAATCAACCTGGCATGTATGTTTTTGGAGAGTGGGAGGAAACTGGAGTACCCGGAAAAAAAACCCACGCATACATGGGGAGAACATTCAAACTCCACACAGAAAGGCTAGTGTTTCAAGCCTCCTCACCCCCACTTTGGGATTCAAACCCCCAAACTTCTTGCTGTGAGGCCGCTGTGCTAACCACTGCGCCACCGCACAGCCCTATTTCAATATGCATTATGTTTTTTTCTGTATTTTATATCAGTTCATGTTTTTCACCTCAATAAAAAACCTTAATTCAAATTACTACAGATGCCTAAAAGCAGTAGAGATGTGCAACTGAAACCCACTCGCCTAATTGCTAACATCTACCAGAAAACACAAAGAAAACCCCTTAAAAGCCTCTCAACATATCATAAAAACACTCCACATCTCAGCCTAAAAACACATTTTTCAGGTTAGTAGCTGAACAGGTGAGGCAGCGACATCATCAGCCATTGTCAATAAAGCCATTAGGACCATTAGCATAGATGCTGCTTTGCTTTGCTCTTCTTTCTCTCATGCCGTTTTTGTTATTCTGACATCTACCTTTCTTCTCATTAAATTTTCACTCCTCTCTAATAAGGAGAAAATATCTATTTTTAAGCTTTGGATGGTAAAAGTTAAAAACAGAAATGAAATAAAGTAAAAGCACAGACAGATCGTAATGGAAAAAAACACTAATGAATAAGTGACCTCACTTTTTTTTTTCTCCACCCTGGCATTTTCTCTCCAGAGGATCTACTTTTTGTCTCTTTGTCATACTCTTTTTGTGATATCCATACTCATGTAAGGTATATTAGTCTTCTATCTCCCAGATGGAGAGGATCTATTAGAACCTGCATTGAGTAAAAGAAAAAGCTTTCAGGAATAAGAGGTGTTTTCTGCTTGTGATAATTTATATTTTCAGCTTCTTTACAGTTGAACACACATTCAATCACACGGTCTCGCACAGTGTTTTCCCGACTCCTAATGGGCTTTTTCTTGTTGCTAGACTTCTTTTTGTTTGAACATTTGTTTGTGAGTTATTGGTTGTTCATGGTAATAATTTTACAAGTTTCTATGAGTTACAAAATTGTTGTGATCCCCTCACCTGGCGCCAGAGGGAGCCCTGGATGTTCCTCATCACCCTGATTAGGCACACCTGAGATTGATTCCTGATGCCACACATCTGTGGACCCTGCCATCTATTTAAGGGCAATCACTCCAAACTTCCTTGTTGGGTCATACCTTCCCTCACAGCCAGGTCACCATGGTTGCCTGACCATGTTTGATCTTTATTAGTTGAAATCCTGAGTTAATCCTGTGCCCTTTGTTTTACAGACTTACACAAATTCAAACTGTGGAATTGTGTGGATTTATCTCCACGAAGCATAAAGCTCAGTTCATCTGATCCAATTTGATCAAACACAAGTTGGGAATCTTTTTTTTTTAAGGTAAGAAGAGGGATTTGAATGTTTATAGTTTTGTTCCGTTGTCTTCCGCTTATCCTGGGCTGGGTCACGGGGGCAACAGCCTCAGACGGGAAGCCCAGGCTTCTCTCACCGAGCTGCATCCTCCAGCTCACCCGGAAGGATCCCGAGTCATTCCTGAGCTAGCTGTGAGACATACCGTAGTCTCTTCAGCAGGTCCGGGGTCTGCCTCTTAGTCTCCTCCCAGTGGGACGTGCCCGAAACACCTCACTAGCGAGGCGCTCGGGGAACCACCCCATCTGGCTACTCTCAAACTGGAGGAGGAGTGGCTTGACACCGAGCTCCTCCCGGTTGGCAGAGCTCCTCATTCGATCTCTGAGTGAGATCCCAGTCACCTCGTGGAGGAAGCTCATTTCAGCCGCTATAAAATTGTTTAAAGTTAAAACAATTTTTTTACCAATACTTATGCACGACTGGATTTTGTAAGGGTGAGTTCTAATGAAACTTAAGATGTCCACAACCTAAACGTATGGGATTAAATCACTTGTTTTAGTGTGTATAGGCAAAGGAGCATCAGAATGAGTCCTGCATAACTCAAAAATGCTGCTTTTTATATGCAATCTTTTCTATATTCATGCCATCCTTTGTCTAAACGCATGCTGTTCTGACTAAAACTTCTATTACTGTTGAGAAAAAGCTTGACGAGATCCATGCAGCTGAGTGGGCTCCCTTACAACTGTGTGTATCAGGATTTCTTTTGCACAGGAGCTTTGGGAGTGGCTGTTCACAGAAAATCTGGCACATCCTCAGACTTCCACCTGTCAGACAGAGTAGGGGAGCGAGGCTCCACTGACAAATCCTGGTCATTTCTGAGAACAGATGTTCAACTCCTGTATCTTGTGACCGTGCTAACAAGTTTGACAACCACAGCAACGACCTTTTGATGGCAACCCTGTTAGGTTGATGTTGTGATGCAATGCTGTTCAGTATTGAATCTGCCAACAGCTGTGGTGAGGTGTGCAAGAATGTAACTGACCAACACTGACACTGATTCATTAATAAGATGAAAACTGAAAATGCCACAACAGTTGGAAAAACTGGGGTGTGAAATAAGGGAATGAAAATACTGAGCAGCAGGATTTCTAATGATGGAGAAACTAAAATATTCTGATACAAGTTTGCTACTAGAATTTAAGGGTACATGTGCATGTTGATTTTGTCAGTTAGGGGCAAGCAATTCAAAGATGAAATGAAACTATTTGCAAGCAAAGCCAGATTCACATTGTGGCATGATCTCATTCTAACTTGTTTTGATCTGTGCAAGTCGGAGGGACAGCTTTCTGTCATAAATTTCGAGATACATGCATAATACATTTAAAAAATTTCATATTTGGTTTCTTTATGTGTCCAATATTGTCTAATCTCGTACTTTCACTGTGCAACCGTGCAGAAAACCCATAGACTTGTACTTTCTTAGAAATTACAGAACAGAGTCAACATGTAAATTGCATGATAACATCAAAGGGAGAATTTAGATGTTTTGTAAATTTTAAAATGATTTCTCTGGTTATTTTGAGATCAAATTCTAAATTGCTTGCAGAAAATTTCTGTCAATACTATTTTCCCGGATCAAGAAAAAAGGGGATGAACTGGTACATTTAAATTTTAAAAATTTTACTTGGTGATATCCTAGAAATCACAGAGATATTTAAACATTAAATTGGAAATGTTTGTGTGCAGATGAGAAGGGTATGGTTGCTTTTATATTTATCTGTCGTCATGGCTTCATAAAGAAAACCAAGGTAAATGTCTTCATTGTAGGATCAAGCTGTCCAGATTGGCACATAAAGTCGTACATTTTTCTCAAGCAACTCCTTCTCTTACAGCACACACATACATACACACACATCTGCCCACACACCGATGTGTTGTACCTAGCAACTTCCCAGGGGTGTGTGCTGTGGTCAGATGGGGTCTTGGACTCCCAGCTCCAATTAAGAGAATAGACAGTTGGTGAGAGGCAGAGAGAGAGAGAGAGAGAGAGAGAGAGAGAACACACTCAGAGGAAGAGAAAAACACTCCAGCAGAATATTAATACCTGTGATTTCTACTGGATAATCAAATTTCCACTTTAAGCTTTGTTCATTATGAGTTACCATGGTGAACAGCTCTACAAACATTAATATTTTATTCAACGTTAAAGAGAATCAAATGTTTCAAAAGCAAAAAATAAATAAATAAATAAAAAATCTTCCATTTTCTGATTTGTGGCCAATTAGGGGACGAAATAAAGGTGTTTCAAAATGTCACATTGTACACAGAAATGTTACATTTGTTTCTCGATAGACACAGTAAATACCTACATACAAAATATGTGACATCATCAATTCCCTTGTTGCCAGGCTACAAACACAGCGTCCAAACTCTTTTATTTACAGTACCTTGAAAAACATTCCTCTTCCTGCTAAATACCACTCAGTATATAATATGCTCCAAATCAACAAAAGATGATGGAATTATTTGATGTAAATGTTAACAATGTATTTAAAGCCTGCCTTCATTAGGGATTTCAGACCATATACCTGAAGGTCCAGATGGTGTCCGCCAGGGAATCTAAAACATCTGCTCAGACCAGTTAGGATGTGTTGCAGCCTGAAACAGACAGGAGTTCCAACACTGTGGAAAATATTGTTCTTTTTTTTTGTTCATCAAATGTATCTGAACCAAAAGACTGCTGAAGAGTTGCCTCAACCTCTTACATAATGAAAGTTCTTGAGAGACTTTTATTGGCTCACCTGACATGCAGAGCAAAACCTTCAAAGACCCATTAGAGTTTGCTTTGAAAAATTGGCCTGAGGTTGAAGCTTTTTTTCAGAAATTTCTCATCTGGACAAATCAGATGATTCTTTGATGATTTTTGGTTTTTCAGGTGCTTAAAAAATGTACAATTCTTGCTCAATGATGTAAGAAGCCTCCATAAAATCAAGATGAGGGTCTCTGCAAACACCTGGATTAACAAACAGATCTTAGTAGATGAATTTGACATTTTGAGTGTGAAATTATGCTTCCGGAGCACTGCCGCATCACTCATATCCCCATTTTTCCTCCTACACTGCACCCGTCAGACTTCTAATACAACTCCAGAAATCTGCACAGTTGATTTGTGAGATGTGTAGGAGCTACCACAACAAAACATCAAAGATCATTATCTTTAGGAAAAACCGGAGTAATCAAAACAGGATTTAAACGATACGGAAAAAAAGAAGAGGTGGTGAAGGATTACAAGTTTCTCCAAGTACACCTAGACAACAGATGAGACTCAGAATTCAACTCTGTGTTATGAGAAGGGAGAGATCAAATACCACCTCTAAGGGAGATTTGATCATTCAATGTCTGCGCCAAGATGTTTTTATATCTTCTGGAAGTCTGTTGTGTGAAGTGCAATCAGTTTGGCAGCCATCTGTTGGGGTAGCAGCATGAGAGCCAGAGTCTTAAAGAGACTGAACAAACCGATCAAGTTCTCTGTTGGATTTAACTCTGGAGCTCCTGAAGCTGATTGCTGAAAATAGTAAAAATTTCTCATATTTTCCTCACAGCACAGTGAAAAAAACCCAAAACAAAACAAAAAAAAGACGACAAATCATGTTCAGTGAGACATATCATGTAGGTAAAATAATAGCCAAAAGACACAGCTTTACATCTGTATCTGTACTACTGTTACTGACTAGTTTAATAATACATTTTGAATTAAAATATAATAAAATGTTTCAAAACCCTCATTTTATTTGTTGCAGATAAAATGAATTAGCATGCATTATTTATGCATGTCTGTTTTTTCTAATTTAGACAAACTTTTTTCTTCCAAAAACTTCAAAATGACTCAGTTCGTTTCAATTAAAACAATTTCTCTAAATTAAAAAGCAAATTTTATTCATGTGGCTCCTCTCCCAAACTTGGGTCACAAAGTGATCCACAAGTTAAATACAACGTCAAACTCCATTAAAAAAAAAAAGAAAAGTTTGCAACAAAAATATAATTATTTCAAACCCAACGAAGTTCTTTCAATTAAAGATCTTAGTGAAATAGTTGACTTTTAAAAGAATTCACACAGACGAGAAAATGCAGGAAGAATGAGAAATCTTTCCAGAGCTTTAGGACAAAAGCCTTGAAAAATACTGTTAAATCCAAAGAGACAAGTGAAAACATAATGTCAAATACTACAAAAATAAGATTAATTTTAGGTCAAAGCTGAAGAAATAAACCACTATATTTAATCTGTATAAAATTGTTGTACACACAAAAAAATTGCTGATACACCGCATTAATTAGTTGATACAGTGAATCAGTGTGGAGACTCACCCGATTATCTTGGATGGAAGAAACTGACATGCTGAAGGGAAATGCCTTACGGAGAAGAGAAAGATCTTCTATGCAAAATCTTACGATACAAAGCTACTTTTTCATCCTCATAATGGCATTAAATCAGCTTAAAATTGAGAATGCCAGACATCTGCAGACAGATAAAATAAATTGAAAATTAATGTAGATTTGACTTTTTCTGGGCAACTTAAATAAATAATCAGAAGGGGGAAAAAACCCCAAAACTTTTTGATTTGAAATGCTAACTTGTAATGGTTTGTATTGTATTTCAATTATGGGAGGAAAAAGGCTTTTAATGTACTTTTGAGGCCGACACAGAAGCATCCTCTTTATCTGAAAGATATACGGCAAGTCTCCTACTGTGTGGCTCATCTCCCTCTAGGTGTTGCCCATCAGAAGATAATTTCCAGACAGATAGATCCTCCTCCTGTTGTGCAGCAGATGGTGTTAACCAGGACATACTGTTGTTGTCTGCCTCCTCCTGTCATTTTACTAATCAGATACTTATACACAATGATACACTGCTTTGTCGGAGAAGCATTGACTATTTAACGTGTAATAACGTACTAATAATGTATCATCGTAGAACTTTAACTGTAAAAAAGTACATAAAACATCTAGCAGAAATCTTTTGTATTGTATTATAGAATGATCATCCAGCTATTCCCCCCAACCTCATCATCTCGTGGCATGTATTCTGAAAATAGTCATGATTCAATTTTTAAGGTGGCCTCTGGCTTTGTCGGTTATTCCTTTCCAAACCCTGCCCTATGTTGCAGGCCTCTCAAATGGATCATTTTCCCCCCAGGCTAAGCCAACCTGTGGCCGGCCAACACAGAAGCCATTTATCTCCTCTGCAGCATGCTGAGAATAATCTGGGCTGTGCGTGCGCATGCGAATTGGTGTGATGTATGTGTGTGTGTGTGTGTGTGGCAGCGGGAAGAAAACAGTAAGCAGAACGATGCAGAACCCAGTTGCCAGTGGGCCAACGCTAGCAGTAACAGCGAGACGAGGTAATGCTCTGTGTGAGACAGAATCCAGTGTGATTTAGTGGCACCGTCAATGAGCTGGGCAAGGACAATGGTTCACTAGAGTCTGGTGGAGAAATGGGGACATGGCTGTGGAGATAGGCTGAGCCTGTGAGAAATATCAGGATAAGGGTTGATGTAAAAGAAGGAGGATAGATTACTCCCAGTGTGTGCCTGGGGTTATGGATTGGAATGCAGTTGGCCGAGGCATCATGTGATATGCGAGATGGAGAAATATTTTCCTTGCCATAGGGAGAGGCTGGTGGTAGGGGAGATATTTTATGATCACATGCTATAACGAGAAATCCAATTCAGGAAGGATAGTTGCTTTCATATTTCATCTTGTTAGACCGTGATTATTTGATTATCCTCATCTGCAGCTTCTGATCAGTTAGATTTGAAATCTTCATGAAATATGGAAGATCTCCTAGTGTTGAAAGCAAAAGTACTCTTTGTAAATACTGGGCAAGTGTAAAGATTCACACTGGTCTTTTCTGGCTTCTTCTGTGTTTAGATTTTCAATCAATAAAAAGACTAACTAGTCACTAAAACCAGAAAGTTGGGATGACTGACAGACTGTTAGTCCACCGCTCTATCGCTGGAGAGACTATGTCTCTGAACTGGCTGAGTCTATGCATTATTTGGGATCCTCTTGGGTGAGCTGGAGGATGCAGCTGGGGTGAGAGAAGTCTGGGTTTACCGTAAAAGGCTGTTGCTCCTGTAATCTGGGCCCAGATAAGCTGAAGATGACGGAACAGAAACACAAAAAGAATTGACTGAGGGTTTTACTGTACCACAAGGCCTGCGTTTATTAATATCTATATTTTATATTAGTGTATCTATTTAAAAGCACATGCCCAAATGAAGGCAAATTAAAGTGAAGAGATTTAAGAAAAAAAGAACTTCCAAAGACCTTTCATACCACCTTTGACTACAGTGAGAAAATCAAGATCCACCAAGACAGTTTACTGTAGTTTACTGTAACTTCAATAGAAGAATTTGTTCTCAATCTCAGTTTGTGAGGTTTTCGCCTATATTTTTTACCAGGTGAGAAACAGAGTTACCAAAACATGGATCTCAGCGAAGATGAGGCAGTCTTTATTTTAAAAATATACGTCATCTTCTGGTGGATAAAAGTTGTTCTTTACTCCTCAGACAATCCATAGTTGTGTCTCTGAATAAAACACATCACCTTCAGTGTCGCTGGTATGATGTTGCTGAGGTATGAGTAATTTTTGTGGTTGCTGAGGCCACTGGGATGGATTCGGTAGCTTTGTGCATCTGCCCCAAGGCAGTTGTGGATACCCAAGTAGCACATCATTCCCATGTCAGATTGTGGAGTGAATTTATAATGGATCTGCACTGTTGAGGAGTTGTTTGAAAATATATTACACACTGTAAATTACATTTTTACTTCAAGATTTAAATGATTTTAATTTGTTTTTCTTTTTTATCTGAAAGAGGGACTAAATTGTAAAAATGTAATTCCACACCAGAAATCATTTGAAAGGGGAAAAATGTAACAAAGTTAATCATTTTGGAGAAAAAAATGTTTTCTGAAAGTCGAGATTGGTGGTTAAAATGTGCAGAAGTAATGATACTGATTAAATCCACTTTGCTTTTGAATAAATCATTAATGAAAACGTTTTTTTTAAAAAGGAAAATAACCAACTTTTTTCTCTTTTTAAAATATTTTTTGTCCAGAACGATGGTTTCTCTACTGTGCTGTTGCAAATGTATCAGCTTAGCCAAGAAAAACCTTTCAATGTGAGGCACCCCTTACATAATTCATTTTAATTTTTTTCTGTGTATTTTAATTTTTCATTCATTCAGTGCCAGAATTTCAATGAACTGTTGGACCAATCCAGCAGTTCTGTCAGAAAGGGAGAGGCTGAAGAAAAGAAGAGATAGAACAAAAAAAGATTGAAAGAAAAGGTAGAAAACAATTATCAATCCCAGACAGACAAACCAAACAACCAGCCAATATACCTGGAATAAGACAATAAACATCTGAAGGTCTCTAAAGACACAAAACAGACAATCATCAAGCGCTCCTACTAAAAATAAACTGAGGAATCGTCCCTTTTCACACATCAGTATGTGTATGTCTGCACATACAGTATGTGTAAAAAAAGAGTGTGTGAACAGATAATTAGGGTTAGGTCACTAAGGTTAGGCAACTAACAACCCTCATACACACACGATTCATACACAATGCCCACTTCCCTTAGAAATCTAAAAGAATTATTCATCCAGTCAGAATCACTGATGATGTTTGTGAGTCCTGCTGTTTTAATGTAGGCATCCATCTATTTCCAGTCTGTTTGTTTGATTTACTCCAAATTTTATTAAAAATTAGACTGATTTATAAATGGTCAAAGAACTATAATGGTTCAAACTAACTGTCTGACCAGGTAATCCGTGTAGTCCCTCATTCAGGTCATATTTTATGATCAAACAGAAAATGCTCAGGATGTAAAGAAAGGCTCTGGTTAACTCTGTGGTATCTAATTCTGTGGTGAGACAAGGAAATATCTTCTGTGGGGTTAAATGTTGAATTTGTGGAAATCGAGAGAACCCCCCATAGAGGTTTAATGCTTTTAAAGATTTGGTTTAATTCTTATGATGAAAATCAATCTTGGAGAAGACACCTAACCCGCCATTTCTCCCACCAGTGGCGCCATTGTGGCAGCCTGCAGTGGTGTAGTAGACAGCACACAAATTTTCCCGTTGAGGGATAGAGTATAGAGTATATGCAATTGGTAAATATGGTTAGCTCAAAGTCAGATTCGAAAGCTTTAATTTAAAATAATCCGGTTGTTCGGAACAATATGGGGGATGCAAGAAAATTATTTTGAAAAGAGCAAAAAATGGTGAAGTTTTCTTTTAAAAATGAGAGGTAGACATGATATTTGTTTTGCTGAAAGAAGAGCATACTTTTAAAAGTTTGAACGAGGATTCAACAAGGCTGAATGCTCGGCCCTTATCTGTTCAGTCTGTTTTTAAAGAACTTGAACTTTTGTCGGATATAAAATTTATGCAGATGATGTCGCACTTTATTTTGAGACATAGTCACCTGGGCAGACCGCAAAGTATTATTGCACATCCGCCAATTAAAATAATTTAGTTCTAAATTAGTCATACACAGACTTTACATGTTTTTCTCTTTAGAAACATGACCTAATGAGTTATTTTTTATATATCTACTAAATAGAAAATAATTTAATGTTTTGTGTTGGTTTTAGATCCTCATCTTAAATGTAGTGAACATAAAAAGAAAATCTAAAAAAAAAAACAAAATTCTAAACTAATCATTAATTATGCAAAAACTGCCATCTGATATTATAATTAAAAAAAGAAACATTTTCTTTGGTTTTGTTAAATTAAATCAAAGGTGGCACGGTGGCGCAGGGGTTAGCACAGTGGGTTGAGTGGAGTTTGCATGATTTCTGTGGGTGCTCCGTTTCCTCCCACCCTCCAAAAACATGCATGTTAGGTTGGTTGGCCGGTGCCAAATTGCCGCTAGGATTCAGTGTGTATGGATGTATTAATGTAGCCTGGCAACCTGTTTGGTGTGTCCACCTGTTTGATGTAGCCGGGATGGGCTCTGGTACCCCCCTTGACCTCATTAGGGATGGACGATTAAGAAGCTGACTGACTTCTTAAATCAACTTCTACTATTACTTCTTAATTAGATTGGATAAAAATAAATTTGAAAACATAAATAAAAGTTTGCACTGTCTACTGTCATTTATGGGAAAAAACTGCTTTGACAAAGTGATTAATTTGGATTTTGTTGAGACAGTCCAGTTTCGATGGAAATTTAGAAAAACACATTTTGGACAAATGGCAGCTTGAAAATAAAAAGTAGCAACTGTTGCACATAAGTTACTGCTGTGCTTGTTATCTTTTAACCCATCGTTTGAAAGTTGACCAAAGAAAAGCGGCAGTGGCAAAATTTTTCCCAATTTTTCCTTTTTTTGGATATTTTTGTCCATGAGCCACAAGATTTAAAGGATAATCAGATTACTTTATAAAACATTTCCAAACAAAAATAATTGTGTCGGAATGATCATGAAAAACTCACAAATAAACATGACTTTTTGTTGAAATAATCTGCTGGTATTTTTAATCTGATAAATTTGATCAGTATGGAGGTATTTATTTTAATCCAGATCAAACATAGTCAGCCGTCTATGAAATATTTTTCTGTTTTCAGTTAGTAAAGCTCATTTTATGAACGTGAAGATGTGCGAAGCTGGAATAAAAAAGCCAAAACATCAAACAGTTTGCTCATCTTCTCCTCTAACAACCTATTTGTTTCTTTACTGTCTTCCCCATATCTGATGCCTGGCGCTCCTCCATCACCATTTGCACATTTATCCAGGCATCAAGGCATCTCTCTCTTTATTTCTCTCTCTTTCTGTCTCTTGCTGGTGATGCAGCTGCTCCCCTCACATTGGCTCATCACACTATTTCTTATGCATGACCATAAAATATCTGTCATGGCTTTCAGATCTGTCTTCATCTGTATCTCCCGACTTGTGTTGGGTCTGAGGGGGTTGTGCTCCCATTAAATAGTGTCAATCTGAGGATGGGTTGGATGAAAAGAGAAGGATGTGTCTGACAAAAAGACAAATAAACATAAATCACTCAAATATAAATTACGAATAATTTTATTACCATCTGGCAAAAACACGCCAAAGAGCAATTCTGGTCCACAAAAGAAAGAAGTCTGTAAAAAACCCAGAAATTGATGACATTACTTACGTCTTGGTGGTCTTTTGTGCGCCATGCTTGCAGAAATAATTTGCATTTCCTTGTGTTGAGTTGTAACATTTCACTTATTAGTTATTTATAGCTCTGAAAAAGCAAGAAAAATGGAAAATTGATTTATTTAATTATTATTGTATTTGTATATAAAAAAATCTCACATGTGAAAATGCATAATTTGAAAGTTTAATTATCTTTAATATTCAGAATGCAAAGTTTGCCAAAAAGCTTGGACTTCTGGGATTTTTTACTCACTTGAACCAAACAAATGTTGACATTTTCGCTTTGGGACATAAGCTAAACAAAAGTGGCAGAAAATACATTAAGCCTGAGTCCAACAAAACTGTGGGTCAAGACACATCGTAACTTAATGTGACGACCGCTGCAGTGATCATATTAGTACCAAACTGGACTTAAGGGGTAAAATGTTCCAGAGAATGTCACAGATCATCGAATGTTAGTACAATTGCAAGAAATGCAAATTTATTACACAGTAAAATAAAAAGTAGACCGTGTAATTATTATTTTCATCCTTTTTGCCTTTATGTTTCTGTAGAACTCCACTTTTCACTTTTCAGTCTAATAACACGAGGAGACATTAACACCACAAATAAAACTTCCCTTTCATTTTGTCCTTTCTCTTTTAACTCTCCGTGTTGTGTGATTGTCTCTGTCTTTGACGTGCACACACACAATCACACAATGTAATCACAATCAAGCGTTCAGTGTGTGTAAATGTCAGGTCATTAGTGTGCTCCAGTCTCCTCCTGTCTAATTGGACAATGGTAAATCTAGCTGCTCAACATTGATTCCTGCACATCCTGTGCTCTCACTTTCATTGTATTCTCTCCTTCTCACACAACTTTTTGAAACTAACTTTATGAACGATGTCATGAAACATATAAATCTCTGAGCCAAAATATATTTTTTTCTATTTTTTTTGGCAGGATCTTACTATTTGTAATGTATTTATTGGCAGCATGTGTTCTAAGTTTTTTTTGGGCTATTCCTTCCTTTTTATTCCCTCTTTGCTTAAAATTTTGTTTTCATCCTCATTAATGTTCCAAAAGTGACAGCATACAGAAAAGAACAGTAATAAAAAACACAGGCATGGGCTTTATGATCCAATCGGAAACTTGTTTGTCTTTGTAGTGCTTAAAAGGAGTGGAGTTACCAGTTTGTCATTGGTATTTTTCCCAGCTTTTAAATCCACTATGTGAGCATCTGACCTCCACGTTTATTGGAAACATTGATTCCACAAGACATCTTACACCTTTTGAGACATATCAGAGTTTTTTTTTAGAAAAAAGATTAACAAAATAATTAGAGGAATGAGAGCTGTGGGGTTCAATGTAACATGTCAGTGTGCTTCTGAACCATCAACCAAGAACCAACAATCACCAGACAACAGAAGCTTTAAAAATGTGACTTCTTCAGGACTTAAACAGCAAAATTAGCATTCTAATTTTAGTCATAATAACCAAAAATCAATATGTCGGTTTGACATTTTCTTGTGTTTTTTGCATTGAGTTGTGTCTTTTCTATTTCCAGATTTGCCTTTCAATTTGATCAGATTTATCAGATCTGAAAGCAATCAAGAAAGCCTGGAATTCAAACACAACATTTTGCATAAAAATCATTTATTTTTCTAATTGATATTAAAGTTGAAACAATAAAAAGTCATTTTAAAACAAGAAATGAGCTTCTTTTAGAGAGAGAGATACTGTAGATGAAAATGGCTCTAGTTTGTTCATTTTTACTTGTAAAATCTACCAAAAGGGGGCACAATTGTAAAACACTAAGAAGGATCCATACATGGCTTCAGTGACTGTTGACTTGTGTGTGGATGGAAGCACGGTGAGGAGTGTGTGTCTGCCACAGCACACTGATAAAGTGACGACTTTTTGTTACAAAGTGAGAGAGTTATTGGTTGCGACAGGAAGTTCTTTACATGCTAAAGAACAGATTGTTTCTGTTAACACCTGCCAGTGTCTGAGACATTATTAGACCTGGACAACCAAACAGCTAATTATTAAACAACGTGCACATGCACTGCTTGATACAGTCAAGACACCTGCTGGGTAGCACAGAGAAACATATTCAAAGACATGTTTTTTTTCTGAAAGTTACAATCACTTTATAGCTTTAAAAACTGTTTTGAAACAGTCAAAATAATTTGTGTGCATACACTTTGCCCTTAAAAAATGCACAAATATTTCAGTGTACATACTGTATGAGATATGTTCATGACTTGCAGTTCATGTCTTAAAACTGAAATCAAATCCCAATAAAACTCCATTCAAACAAGCCAAAATAGCATTAAATACAGCAACCAAAAAAGGTGGGTAGTTTTTTTGCATTCATGATAGTGGACAGAGTACCTGCCTCTCACTTGACAGCACCAGCCCCCCTACGGTCTTGAAAAGGATAAAGCGAATATAGAAAACAGATGGGTGGACACTTGACAGACCTCAACACATAATAAAATATAGAAAATACTGCCAAATTAAGCAGGCCCACAATTTAAAAGAGAACTTGACACCTTTGAAAAAAAGATGCATATTTCTTTTTTTTCTTATCTGTCTGACTTTAGACATCTGCTCTTTCTAATTTAGAATAGATTCCATGTGTGTTTGTTCATTTATTTGATATATGTTGTCTTTTAAAAATCCAAGTCAACATAAAGTCAAACCATAAAACAAAGGTCTAGTGTGTTCTCACTTTTTAAGTTGAGTTCTTGTCTCTTTTAGTGTTCTTGTCTCTTTCACCTAATGGTCAATTTTGTTGAGAATTTCATTTTTTCCCCCCGTCGATGTCATTCAAAATGCACATAAAAACAGACTGAAGTACATCTTGGCAGCTAAAAACTGGGAAAAAATAAAACAAACAAAAAACTCTTCGACATTGGAGAATCTAATTTTTTTCAACTGCTATTTAATTGGCTTAAAAAGTGTCTTGATGGTTGACAGAAAAAAGGAAAAACACTAATATTATATTTCAACCCAACTTCATGTAATCCCTTATTCATCCATGAGTGAGTCATAATAGAAAAGGTTTCGAAGTTGTCTTCTAGACATTGTATTTGATGATCGAGACATTTCGACGAAATCATTTGAACATCTGATAGGATAGACCTGAGACTTAGCTCCATATATACTAACTTGAGTTTTAGTTTATAGAAACAGTTCTCAGGTCAACTTTGAAGCTTTTTCTATAATTTCACCCAAATAGAAAATTAGATTCTTTCTCCATGGACAATGATGTTTGCAGATGACATTGTAATCTGTAGAGAGAGGAGGAAAGAGGGGGAGGAAAAGCTGGAGAGGTGGAGGTTTGCACTAGAAAGAAGAGGAATGAAGATTAGTCAGAGTAAGACAGAGTACAAGTGGGTGAATAAGAGGGATCCAAATGGAAAAGTGAGGTTACAGGGAGAAGAGATAAAGAAGGTGGAAGATTTTAAGTACTTAATATCAACAGTCCAGAGCAATGGAGAGTGTGGAAAAGAGACGAAGAAGCACATGCAGGCAGGCTGGAACGGGTGGAGAAAAGTATCAGGTGGGATATGTGACAGAAGAGTTTCAGCTAAAATGAAAGGGAACGTGTACAATACTGTGGAGACCGGCCATGCTGTTTGGTCTAGAAACAGTGGCACTGAGAAAAAGAAAGAAAACAGAGATGGAGGTTGCAGAGATGAAGATGCTGAAAATGTCTCTGAGAGTGACCAGGATGGATAGGATTAGAAAAGAATATATCAGAGGAACAACACATGTTAGAGGTTTTAGAGACAAAGTCAGAGAGGCCAGACTGAGATGGTTTGGACATGTGCAGAGGAGAGAGAGAGTGCATTGGCAGAAGGATGCTGGGTTTAGAACCACCAGGAAAGAGGCCTTGAGGAAGACCAAAGAGGAGGTTCATAGATACAGTGAAGGAAGACATGAAGATAGTTGGCATGACCGAAGAGGATGCAGCAGATAGGGTTAGAACGATGAAACTGAATTGCTGTGGAGACCCCTGAAGGGAAATGTCGAAAGTAGATGAAGAAAAATAGATTCTTTGGTTTATAGAAACCACCTTTTGTGCGACATACAAACCTAACCTTTAATTAGAGGGGCACATCAAGATATCAGGCTATACATCATACTATTGATAGTCCTTTCCAAGTGACTGAGAAGAAAACAGGTAGCACGTTAGACAGCACGTGGGTGGGCTGAGACGCGAGTACCAACTCTTTTAGGTGTGTGCATCTGTGTTAGAAGATGTGTGGGCAGAAAAAGGAAAGCAGCAACTCAGGCTTTCGTACAACTTAATTACATGTTTGTTTGTGAAGGAATAAAATTTCGGAAGCTTAATTCCTTTTATTTTGCCAACAATTTGATGTTTCAGGAACCAGAAAAGCGACTTAAGCTGGATTTGCTTTTATCGCTTTTCATGTTTTTTTCTAGTTAAACATACAAATTGGTGTCTGTGTGTCTCCTTTCATTTTATTCTAAATTTTGACTTTCTTACCACACTTTATTACATGCACAACCAAGCAGCACATCAAAGTTAACTGTGCCCTCAAGGACATATTTAAAAATCAGCTCTGTCTTGGATGTCGCTAAAAAATTTATATCATTCATTGGTACTGCTCTCCGAGCACACACGCCTATTAAACAGAGACGTATGCGTAGAGTCGGTACCTGTTACAGCTCATTGACGAAAAGTCAGAGAACTAATCCCAACAAGAATAGCTTAAAAATAAAGCTAATAGTGATTCATTATTTTCACAAGTTGTGATCAGTGATTCTCCTCATTTTGCCCCTCATATATCAAAGTTGCACATAAAATGTTGTAAATATCAGGCATAGACAGAAAATATGCCAGTGTGTGCAGGGCGTATTATGAAGAGAGATTCAAGCCATTTTGATAAAACACGATCAGTTCATTGTTTTGGTTGTATACCACTTGTAAATCCCAATTTTGGCATACACAACTTTGGTAAACGCAGGCTTTGTCTTGTGTTCCATAATCATTTAAATGAGGAAAATATATTTGTTCACTTGTTTTATGTTGTTTATTGCTGAATTTGGAACCACCAGGAAAGAGGACTAGAGGAAGGCCAAAGAGGAGGTTCATGGATACAGTGAAGGAAGACATGAAGATAGTTGGTGTGACCAAAGAGGATGCAGCAGATAGGGCTAGATGGGAGAAACTGACTTGCTGTGGCGACCCCTGAAGGGAAATGCTGAAAGAAGAAGAAGAATTCACAGCTGCAAACTTCTCAAATTGTTATATTTGATTGCATCTCAACTACTCATGCTGTTATCGTTATGTATTCTTTTTATGTCAGAAGTAACATTCTAAGGCTGAACATCTCTGATATCATTAACACTCACACAACCACAAAAGGAATAATAAACCAAACTATAATAATATCATCATACTCAGCTCACAACTATCACATCCCAGATTTAGGATGGGATCAGTTTGCTGTTGTTTTCTACTAAGTATGGTGTGCTGCAGATGATCAGAGTTAACACTGTTCATGTTTGATGTGCACTTGGCAGGCATGTGATATTGTCAGCTGGATGTGCTGCTGTGATAGCTAAACACAACAGAGCATATCTTTCCTCTTGACTTGAAGGCTAGGAAAATAAAAAAAAGAAGCCCTGTAGAACATTTAGGAATTCAAGAAATTTAGAAAGATTCGGCAGTGCTTTTGTTTCTTTGTTTCGTCCTCTGACCCGCGGCTGATTGAATGCGAGAGGCAGGGTACAACATCAACAGGTCGCTAATCTGTTGTGAGTTCACACACACACACAACCATCTGCACACACGTTCATTCCTAGGAGCAATTTTATAGTGTCCATTTGACCTGTTTTTGGAGGGTGGGAGGAAACCGGAGTACCTGGAGAAAACTCATTCACACACGGGAAGAACATGCAAACTTGACATAGAAAGGCCAGTGTTCCAAACCTCGCCCCACAGCAAGACTCGAACCCCAACCTTCTTGCTGTGAGGCTGCTGTGCTAACCGCTGAGTATGTTTCTCAAGAATAATATTAAAAAAATATTCAACTCAAAACATTCGCCACTTCTTTTAAAAGTACAATTTGCAGTCCCAGGGAGGATTGGCCTAGTGGTGGAGTTATCGTCTTTTGATCGGGAGAACCTGGTTTGATTCCCATAGGGCCCATGACGTCCCTGGGACCAGAGAGGCAACTTTGAAATAAAAAAACAACAAAAAAACACAATTAGTTGCTTTAAATGTGAACTAAATATAAACTTGATTGTTAAAATTCCACCTCATAATGGAACCATTTAACCGGTTCTATTGTTTCATTTGGACTCTTGATTTGTCCAGTCACAATATAATCTGCTTCAGTTTGCATCTGATTCAACCAGCGCCTTTTAGCATGTGTTGATTTGAATAACATCACAAGCTGTCATGTTTGCTAGACTTGGCAGGAGATTAGATTTTGGTCTCAAAACAATTTTGAAATGGAAACTACTGAAGCAATTTACTGGGTGACATTTAGCTCTGAAGGATGACAGAAGTTTGCCCTTCTAAATTAAGATTGTAAATGACAAGTATTCACTAAACTCAATTTTGGAGTGTTAATAGATGGTATTTATATATTTTTTATTACAGTAGTTTGGATAATGATATTTTGCTGTTATTAATTCTTCTGATTTAAAAACATTTTACAAGTAATTATCAGACAAAAAAAAAATTTTAAGCATCCGTATTTTAATTTTGGAGCTTAACTCACAGTTTCGTAATCAATTTTTTGATTGTTTAATATTCTGAAAAACAAAAAAGAAAAACTGCAGAGATGGACTGGTAATCTGTCAAAGTTATATGCTGTTGGGCAATTTTGGCTGAGATAAGCTGTTTTTTCCCTTTTAAAAATGTTCCCCTTTACATCAGTTTCTACATTGAAATAAGTTGCCAAAAACTTTGCCAACAGTTGAAATGCAGGAAAAGATTTTTTTGTGCTGCTCCATAGTCCACTTCTTTAGCTTTTTGAATATCTTGCTGAGTTTGTAGATCTACAGATCTACAAATCTTGAGTTTGTAGATCTACAGATCTACAAACTTAAGAAGTTGAGAAGTGCGTGTAATACTGTGGTTATGGATACAAGCGGCCAAAATGAGCTTCTTCCGTAGGGTGGCTGGGTTCTCACTCAGCTGGGGGGAGCTTGGAGTAGAGCCATTGCTCCTCTGGGTCGAGAAAAGCCAGATGGGGTGGTTTGGGTATTTAGTTAGAATGCCTCTCAAATCCCTCGCTTGTGAGGTGTTTTCAGAATCAGAAAGACTTTTATTTCCATGGTCAGTGAAATAGATTCAGAGACTAGGAACTTCCTGAGGTACTAATGTGCAAACAATAAACATAATAACAAAAATAGGAGATAGTATAATAGTTCTGGACACGTCCCACCAGGAGGACACTGATGGGACAGGTCCTAGACCAGCTGCGCAGACTATGTCTCACAGTTGGACCAGGAGTGCCCCGGAATCCTCGTGGTTGAACTGTAGGATACAGCCATGGTGAGAGAATCCTGGTTTTTCCTGTCTGAGGCTGTTGCCCAGAGCCTCGTTCCCATATAAGTGGAACAACAGTCATTGTCCTTTCACAATTAAAGAGTTGATTAGAATCAAGTTAAAAAACTTTACAAACATTCAATTGCTCATTTATTTAAATCCAGAATGGTATACTATAACAGAATGTTTTGTTCTAAAAGAAAGACACGTTTCCTCCTGGAACCTATTTTCTTCTTTTTTTTTTTTTTTTTTTTTTTGCTTTCCCAGAGTTGCATTCTTTGGTACTTTTTAGAAGTAAAAAAAAAGTATCTGAGATGTCAGAGAAAGTTACAGCGGTTTGCTTTTACTGTTACTTTTCTACTCAAATAATCAAATTTTATTTTGCATCTGAGATCGGAGATGCATTTGTTTTATTATATAATCTTTTTATTTGAGGATGTTAAAAAAATTACTAACTATCTGTGGAAATTCCCTCATGGTTCTTCTTTTTGGTGTGTTTTAGGACGGCAGCTGAATTATCTGGTTTGCTCGTGAGTTTTGAACCAGCATTGTTTCTTTCATTTGATGTGCAGTCCAACCAGCCCACTCAACCTTAAAATGCCATGGTGACTGCTGGGGCATGCAACATATGACACTGCAGCATTTCCAGCACACCACACCTGCCTCCAGCAACATCAATTCTACTTACATAAAGAATAGCCTTAGCAACGGGAGTTCTATTGCTCCTAGCTTGTTTATATACACAAACCTTCAACATCCTCAGCAGTGTGGAGGATATCGTTTTATAGATATTAGATTTAGTGCATTTTTATTCAATTGCATGACTTCACATATTACATTAAGGATTTCTAGTCTTACAAAGCACATTATAGAGAAAGTGCTCTGATATCACTGCAGAGTCTAATTGTATCTTCCAACAAGACTATTGTTTTGACACTGATAAAGCTCTAACTCGATTATTGGAAGTGCTGCTATTCCATTTCAAATCAATACTGCATATTATATAACAAATTGTAGCAGATACAAATTGTACAGACAGCAGGTCTCCATGATATTTGACTGGAATAATAAATTACGTTTACCACTCTTATGGATTTAAATCGGAACACCACTGAATGGGTTGGAATTTTAAAGTTATTTTCTTGTTTTATCCTGCTGAGTAATGGCAAAGAAATATTTATGTGGCACAAATGAAATCTTCCATACAATTGACAAAACTACCGTAAGTTCTGGGCACACGTTGAGATGACAACACTCACATGTATGTTTCAAACTCATATAAATACTCATATTGGTTAAATCTTTTCATTTTATGCCTTGAAATTAAATAGTAAGAGTTTGATGGAAGGCGGACACACAAAATTCTAAAAGTTTGTTTTGTCAAGATTTCAGCTACAAGTCATTTTTGTATTTAATTTCCGTTTTGTTTCGTCTTCTGAACCACTTATCCCTAAATGGGTTGTGGTGTGTCCTGGGACAGTCTTGGCTGATTTAAGGCAAGAGGCAGTGTAAACCCTGGACAGGTTGCCAGCCTGTCATGGGACCACACACATTCCCAGGGGCAATTTCATAGTGGCCAATCAACCTAACATGAATATTTTTGGAGGATGGGAGGAAACTCACACATATATGTGGACGAACATGCAAACTCCACACAGAAAGGCCAATGTTCCATGCGTCATCCTACCCATCGCTCGAACCCCAACCTTCTTTCTGTGTGGCCACTGCGCTAACCACTGCACCCCCATGCCACCCTGAATTAAACTTTTGGACATTTTATTTAGTGCCGAAGCATAAAAAATAAAATAAAAAAATCTGTCCTTATGTAAATGAGATGTCTGGAATATCATCATCTTGAATGAAATCCAATATCTTTCTGAGACTCTGTAAATGACACAGAAAGTCATAAGATTCAAAATACCAAAATGTCATATCGCTGCAGACCTGCAAGCTAAATAACTTTACTTTCACAGTCATGTTTAAATTTCTTTCCACAGTAGAGGGTTTGCTGATTTTTCAAAAGGACATGAGGGTCAGAAAAGTCATTGACCGATCCAAACTCTGGAGTAAAATATTCCATGTTTCTTGAATTAAACAAAGAATTATAAATTAATCTAAAAAAATGTAATAAGCATAAAAATTATTCATCCAATGTGGCACAATCACATTTTCTAAACACAATATAAATGTTTCTCACTCAGAATAATTCCACAATCCATTATCCATGTTGACAATACAGCGCTTAAACCTTTTTGCTCTTTCTTATACGCCATCTTTCCCTTTACATGTTGAGCCTATTTAACAGACACATGTGTACATGTAAATTTGTTTAAACAAGCAGGGGATTAGATTGATAAATGGTAGTATAAAGAATGTTTTCAGAGGAAGAAAGGAAATAAGCCAAAAAGGGAAACCAATGGATAGGACCAGAGTGACTCGCTCGCCTTCAGATCACAAGTAAGATCCAAAATTGAAGCGACATTAGCTAACCTTGTATGGTTTCTCATATTGGAAACTGGCCAAAAAAGCAGCAGGGCCAAATTGAATTATTAAGTAGTTTTCTGAATAATTAAGTATCCAGATTAGCACACCAATAAGACATGTTGCAGGAATGATGTGCATGCAGTGCAAAAAAAAAAGAAGAAAAGAACCATCTAAAATCCAAGTTATTCTCACACTGTCATTGTATTCAATCTACCTCGATTTTATAACCCATTTTTGGAACAGGATTATATCATTATAAAGAAGATGCATGCCTTCATTTATTATTTATGATATCAGGCTAGCAATGCAATTTGTTGCACTTTTTTCTTGTTGTTCAATTTCAGAAACAAATTCAGAAAATGTGTGAAAAAGTCAGAAGAAAAGGAATCGGACTAAGGTAAAATTCCCAAATCTGCAAAACAAAACCCTAAAATTCAAGGAATATTTCCTTTTGTTTGCACACATATTTCTATTGAAAATGCAACAACTTTGTTGTGGAATCACAAGAATTACTACATCTGGATAGAAAAATAACAGGAGAGTTAACATGCAAAGTTGTGGCAATCTTTGGGATCTTTAAACACATATGTGACAAAATTATATTTACAAACCCGTGACAACATAGAAATGCTTGCATAGGATACTTTGTGAATTCTTTCATCAATTTGTAATTCTTTGTAATTATTATCAGAGATTAGGACATGTCAAAAAATAAATGTTGACATTTTCCAATGTAAAAATGAGAAGAAAACAAACAAGAAAATGCCTTGCAACAGATCGGTGACCTGTTTGGGGTGTGCCCTGCCTTTTGCCTGGAACCAGCCGGGATAGGGGTCCAGCACACCCCATGAACCCACTAGAGATAAACAGTTCAGAAGACAAAACAAAAATGATATGGGATGGGTTAATTATGAAATAAAAAACTTCAATCAGATGTAAAGAATTCTTTGTCAAAACTTCAAATGAGCCCTAAATGTTGGCAGTTCATGCTTTATAAATAGACATGCACTGAGGTGCCTGGACTCTTTAGCTTTACCCAATAACCTCAACGTGCATGTTTGGTAAATTGGTAGTTCTGAAACAATTCTGAAAGTGCGTGATCTTGTTTTTTTTTTTTTTCTTATACACATTGGGACAGCTGGGACAAACTAAACCCAAGAAAGACTCTGATTTAGTTCATGCATAAAGAATGAATGAATAAACTTATTATTGTTTAATTAAGATTAATGTCTAGTGCTCTCAAAATCAGTGATAGTTGTAGACAGCCACATGTGCTGCTGAAAATTTGATAACAATATTCCTGCAGAGGAGAAAATGGAAAATATCTTGAGCAATAAGGGAACATTTGCAATGAGACAAAAACAGGAATATTTCCTTGTGCCTAATCATTGCAATGCCTCCAACTGGTCAATTTTGTTGAGTTAAAAAGCCTTTAAATGACCAGTTTAGAACTCAGTTGTCTCTCAAAATAACCTATTAAGACATTACCTGAGAAAGTGAGCACTCATCCTCTGAAATATTGGCCTGGTCTTTGAAACACTAGCCTCACCAAACTTTCTATTGTTGTGTGTTTGGTAACAGCAATTATAATCATTAGAGTAGCTCAGCAGGACAGTTAGTGGGTTATTCTACATGCTGGGAAATATGAGTGGAACAAACAGAACATGTGGGTGTTTGAGACAGTGAAATTAAGTGAAATAGTAAAGTCAATCCATTTGCACAATAATGAAGTGGGGTCAGAAGCCATTGATTGTGTTTGCCTCCTAATTGTGCTTGTGTTTTAATGCACTGGGCTCCATTATTTTGCTGACCCCGGCTTATCACAGAGGCCTCAATTACAAGAAACAAGCATAGATATATGTAGGTTGTTTGTAATTGTCTACTTTTCGCACAAGGCAAAACAGTCTAGTTAGTCATAAATACTATTTATTCCTCAAAAATCTTGTCATTAGTCATAGAAAAGGTTTCAGAGTTGTCTTCTGGACCATGTATTTTCTGATCTAGACGTTTCGACTTTGAACAGAAAATCATTTTCAGTCTGATTTAGACCACTAAAGAGGTTAACCCAGACCATGGGTGGGCAACATTGAGTTCTAATATTTGACCAGGGGGCCAGAACAGGAGCAGATGGATGGCATGCTTTGGTAACCGCTAGATTAGACCAATAGAATGGCATACCAGATTTTAAACAAGCATGCTAAATGTTACACGAAGAGCGTTAAATATCAAATCAGGTCTAAAATCTAGTGCGCTTAAAAACATGCATTTAGCGACAGTAGGATCGGAACACGCTTGTTTACGTACGTGTATCGGCCGAACGCTTTCCATATCATACATTGTGCCATCTAGTGAGGAAACATCCAATTGCAAGCGAAATAAAATACTAAGAAGGTTTATTTACTTAAGTTTTTCAAGTTAGGCGGGCCGGGATTAAATGTTTGACAGGCCGCATGTGCACCCCGGGCACTAGTTTGCCCATGCCTGACCTAGACCCAACCCTACATTTGTAAACAATATTCATAACCTGTTCAAAAACAAAGTCGGTTACAGGTTTTGTTGGGGTTGACTCTTCCTCAGGGTTTGGGCAAACTCAGGTTAGAATATATAGAACCAGTTCTCAGGGCATTCTTAGGTTATTTTGCCAGGAAGACAATTTCCGGATGGAAGTCGAAACATCTCAATCATCAAATCCCTTGTCCATAATACAACTTTAAAACCCTTTCTATGATGGATCCTTCCAGAACGAACGAGGGATTATACGGATTTTGTATTATTTAGAACTATAAGACTGACAGGAAGTTGATTTTTATAGAAGTGGTGTGATTTTTTTAATCAAGACCTGTTTTACATTTTTCTAGCAACTGGCTCTTTTAGTCTCTTCTATGTTTCAACGATACCCATATTGGTGAACTTGTAAGGATCCCACTTGACAATCGGTTGCTTAGATTTGGAAGTCTTACAGCGTTTAAGCACAAGTACTTAAAGACAGGTTGCATATCGTCTCATTCAGCATGTGTTTTCTAAAATGAAAAGAAGAGATGCATGGGAGTTGCTAAAGAAAAAGTAAGGTTTTATTATTGAAGACCTGTAGACCAACTGATTATTGTACACCCCATCCACTACTGAGTGAAGTACTGTGTTTCTGTGGCTGTGTTCTTCACATAGCCTCACCAAACTTATTTAAAAAAATAGTATGAATGGACAAGGTGAAATTTTACTGAACTGCAAATTTTAATTAAAATTCTATTTGTTCTCTTTGGTACTTAGCTTTGAATAGAAAAAAAAAACCCTGGACAAACACTAACACTTGTAGCTCAAAACACATTGAGTTTAATAGCAAAAAATACATTTGTATAAAAGGAAATTGACCAAAAATTATACACCAAATAAGCCTGACTGCATTTCAGAAAAGGAATATCTTCAAATTGACTGTGTACTGACTGTGTGCCATTGTTGATGATGGACGAATTCTCATGACCCAAAAACAGGGTCAACAGCCAGCAGACAGGTGTAGGAATAAAATTTTTGCTCTCAGGAATGGAAATCTAAAACAAAGACTCTTAAATATTCTTAGAAATAAGATTGTTAAGAATCATGTTTTAACAGCACAAACGTGTTTTAACATACAATGTTTTAACATGAAAGATGTTCCAACTTTTATATTTTCACAGAGATGCATCAGTCATCTCATCAAATTTGAACATGGTTGTATAAAACCTCTGAGGCTTTCGAGGGAAATTCATCAACTACAAGCTAATGTTGGGACAATTAGATTGATTTGTTTCAATGTTTTTTCTTTTCCTTTCGGCATTTCCCTTCAGGCGTTGCCACTGCAAGTCAGTTTCTTTTCTTCCATCTAACCCTGTCTGCTGCATCCTCTTCGGTCACGCCAACTATCTTCCTTCACTGTGTCCATGAACCTCCTCTTTGGCCTTAAATTTGAGTCCTCTTTCCTGGTGGTTCCAAACACAGCATCCTTCTTCTGATGTACTCTCTCCTCTGCACATGTCCAAACCATCTTAGTCTAGCCTTTCTGACTTTATCTCCAAAACCTCTAACATGTGCTGTTCCCCTAATATACTCCTCTCCATCCTGGTCACTCCCAGAGACATCTCCAGCATCTTCATTCAGCGTTTGCCGGTTTAGTCTTGGGTCTTTGCCAAACACCTTCATCATTGGATTTTTTTAAAAAAAAAAGTAGTCACAATTCAGCTAGAACAGCTGCAGATCTTGGTTCTGGAATCTGACACATTTTGGATTAGGCTTGTTTCTCAATAATTACAGCAGAACCACTTCAATTCATAACTGGCACTTTATTCACTTTTTATCTAATGATTGAAGAGAGACAAAGGGGGAAACAGTTATAAAAACTCAGGGTTGAAGGTTACTTACACACCTGCCCACTTTTCTCCCCATCTACCTTCAGGGGCATTTTCTCCTCCAAACTTTTAACACGATTATTGTTGCCTAAAGTAACCTCAAAGTTAAAATGAAAAGGCCTCTGCACAACAAACACGTTGCATATTACATTGTACATCAGAGCATCAAAAATATTTTGATGACATTGAACTTTTTATTGCTAATCAATTAAATGCCACTAAATCTAACATTTTTGCTGATACAAATGTAAAGCAATGTGTCTCAAAACACTAGTAACAATATTTTAAACACAGAATTTGCAAAGAGCAGCTTGTCTTTTGATGGGGGAGAAAAGAAAGTTGCTCCTTCTTCGTTCTTATTGCCATTCATGCTCTCCGGTGTCCACTGGCCCTTAATTATTCAGCTGAATAAATTACCTATAAATCAGAAAGTGGAGTCATGGCGTGCCAGGAGGGAGTGGGCCTGTCAGCTTCAAAGGGCCGAAACCTGCCCGGATCCTTTGGGTTTCATTCCACTTAACACCAGTCACTAGGTATATATGTCCAGACTTTCATAAGCCCAGCTTATATGTCAGGGGGTTCGTAGCTCCCTGGTGTAGAGCTCAATATTGAGTGGAACTACTATTTAAAACGGCTCTCATGGCTTAAGTGACCTTCATTAGAATTAAGGGAATAGAGGTTGAGAGAGAGGTCAACATCATGACCAAACTAAAATGATTTGGAATTTCCCTAATTTTAATACTGAAAGGGGGAGTCATTTTCCTTTAAAAAAACAAAAAACGCATTCACATTTAAAGCACCTAGATCTCTTCATTTTTTTATGCACCTCATGTCCAATGCATAGATTTTTTCAATGATGTATATTAAATGCTGGTAAGGGTATACATTTTCAAGAAGGAATAATAAGAAGTCTCAAAAATAAATCTTATTGCATGAGTTCTGCAGCACCTGTGATACATTACGTACAAAGCTCCACCGGGGCTTGGAAAGTCTTAGGTGCATAAACTAAATGACCCCAGATCCTCCCCTAGTGATTACTGTCAAGGTGCTGTTGGGCAATATGCTTAACCCCCAGCTGCTTCAGTGGAGCTGTCAAGTGGAAGAGAAACAGAAAGATATTATGTGGTTGCAGTGGTTATCTCCCAGGAGAGAATGTGTGTAACTGATCCAATGAATGTGAAGCAGTCAGTTGTTGAAGGAGGGCAAAGAATGGTCAGCAAACCTTCCTTGGATAGAAAAATTTAACCTGAGGAATGATACGACAGTGCAAGGACTTGTTATCGCAGTTGGTCTGGAGAGTTTAGGAAACTGGATCTTTTCTCAGTTTTTAATAAAAACCTTTCAAATCTAACCACCGGGTTTATGATAGATGGATTTGAGGATGTCTGTACAAAGGTAGGTAAAAATAATAGCAATAGGAAATATACAGTAGGAGCAAAAAATAGCCCTTGACAATCATTTAATGTGAGACACTCTGAGTTGTGCTTTGAATTTGCTGGTTTGCCTCTACAGTAAACGACTTTTAGCCCAGAGAGCAACGTCTGTTTTTCTTGCTAAAACCCTAAATAAAGACATCCCTGCTTTAGATTGCCACTAGTGCTGTAATGCTTGTTTTGACTACCTGTATCTCACATTGTGACAGCAACAAGAACTTCTTTAAGAAGTGTTATTGGGCTTTTGTGCGATAGTAATTCTCGTCTAATAGTATAAATAGTTATTCCTGGTGATTCAGAAATGTAATATTCACTGAAAGGGTTCGTCAATAGCCTCCGTTTTTGATTCCATAAAATAACCCCATACTAAAAGTAAAGAAATCCGAGTGGGATGGGACAGGACGGGTGTTCATCCCTGTAGAAAACTTATGCAAGAAATATAATAGTCAGGCTTGAGTTTTAGCCTTGGTGAGGAGAGAAAGCAGGATTTTGCCTACAAATGATTAAAGCTTGTGGTGATGATGTATATGCATATACATTTACTGTATATATCATTCCGGCCCTCGGATGTGTGTTTGACACAAAATAAATCTCATTTAAGGTCTCAAATACAGTGTAAAGTGCATGTTAGTAAAGGTGGCACCTATTTTTTTATATTCTTATTTTTGGGTGTTTTTACATAAAACACCACTCTCTGAGAACATGACCAGAGAGACCGAGCATTAGCATATGCACTGCTAAAGCAAATTCACTTACTGATTGTGTTAGAATTTGGGCATGGTAAAGAACAAAATCCATTGCCAAGAAACCCCTGGAGTTGGAATAGTAACTGAATGCTGTGCGGGAGAGCTTGCAAATTACTCAAACATGCATTGAAAAATAGAAAACCACTTCAGGTATGTTGTACTCCAGTTCCTCCCAATATATAATTGATAAAGTATATTGAATTGAATTAAAAGAAAGATTTTGCACTAAATCCTCTCTTTGAAGCAAAATTTTCTGATTAAACTGGAGCTCACAGCTTTGGATGTTAGTGTATAAAATGTGTGTCTTCATGCTATTTAATACTCATTCAGTAATTCATCTTTGAATCCGTCAATGTCTATCCTTGCTGGTTACAAGTGGGAGGTAGGGTACACCCCAAACAAGTCGCCAGTCTGTTGCAAGACGTTATCAAATATAGCTAGCAAAAAAAAATTTTTTTTAGGTGCTTTACAATTTGTTAACCAACTTTTACCACAATGCTACTTTTCCAGGTATGTCCTATCTTTTATCACCCAACAATGGCGTCTGTACCTCAAGTCGAGTTAAATTATTTTAAATTTTACTTGCATAGTTTTATCTTTTGAACTAATTGGCCTCCTCCTCATTTAATTATTGAGATCATTTGCTTGTTAGTTCTTTGAAGTAAAGTCTTCTACACTTATAGTTTAGGGATTGAACCATCCACAGCTTTAAAAGCTTTCATAAACTTTTTTTTTTTTCTTTCGGGTTTTCCAGATATATTCTCATGGACAGAACGCTTCCTATCTTACTACAAGGGCAGTTATTGTGCAACCACCATGTCCCGTCCAAGGCAACAACTTAAACAGCCACTTAAAATAAACCTGTCTTCTCCTGGTCCTGAGCGGTCTAAGAAGACTGACTGCAGCTGGAGTGTAACGACTGATGTCCTAATTTACAAGGTAGTAAAAATGATGGAGTTGAAAATAGTTCCAAAGCTGGCATACTCAATGCTACAAACACTACAAATCGTATCGCGCTGGTAATAAATAAACCCTCGCCCAAACGCCAAAGACTATAAGTAACAGCTAAAACTTCTTAAATAAAACAAATATAAAAATAAGGATGAAAAAAATCTGACAAGAAATAAGTGACAACTTTTACAAATCATAACTGCAGCATTCAGAAGTGTGGTTGGTTATAAGTTAGCTTTGATGCTAACAGAAACACAATTTGGTTTGAAATGTGTAAGACATAAAACAAAAAATGAGGAGGCACTTTAGTATTAAACAATTTTAGCTTTTTTTTTTTTTTTTACAAAGTTTACTATCCATTAACCGACAAAAAATAAAGCATCCAGAAAGAAGCAAATACAGACAGTGGTGCAGGTTAATCTGCCAACCATGTGAGCCTTCAGGGCAGGGTTTGGTAATGTGATTTAGATGACTTTCCCACGCCGGCGTTTCACTGTCGTCTCCCCTCAGTGCTCCAGCAAACGTCCCTCATTACACACCGCGATAGCGTCAGCCGCCCGCCAACAAGCGTGACAGTTTTTGACACTTGAACACCCGCTTTGCTCAAAATGATGGTGAGAAATAAGACAGGCTTTGGAAAGACAGTGTATGTAAAATTGGATATGTTCACCTTGCTGTTGTTATTTAAAAGTGCATGTTGTTTTGAGACTATACAGATTTAACTCTTCAACAGACGGAAACCTTTACGAATAGTTATTTGGAAAGCGGAAACTTTTTGTTCATCAAGTGAACCACAAATTCTAGGACGTGGAACAATTAGGCTCATTCGCTTGAGAAAGACATAAAAAGGTTTTTGTTAAATGTCCAAAATTTTCAGTTAGTCTTTTAAGTTGTTGAAATTTCTGAAATATTTTAGAAATACAAAGTAATTGACAAACCCAGTACACTATAAACTAGCAAGAGATTTACACTCATGTGTTCTTAGTTTTAGTTTATTGAATAAATCACCAACTAAAAGAATCTCACCTCTGTTTCTATAGCTGCACTCTGTTTAAACTTTATCTTCATTTCTGTCAAGACACTGACTGAACCGTGTTATGCTCATCTCCAACTGAACAAGCCGGACTTGAGGTCTGAATGACATGAAGCTCAACCTGCTATGTAACATGTGTGTAGTGTTAGTTTTTGTGTATGTCAATCTTTGTGACCGATCTTTGACAGCAAAAAGGAAAATACTTTCAGTTAGGTTTTTTAATATCATGGTTAGTCTATCAGAATTCCTTCTGAACAAGTGGAATGCAACAAAAGCAAATAAGAGTCATGATTTCTTTATCATTTAGCTCCAGACCAGAAAAATGTACCAGTTCTGTATGAATATGCATGACTTTTAGAAGTCGGGGCAAGGGCAAATTTCTTCACATCTCATCCCTGTGGTGTCTCACTTCTCTAGTCTTCAATACTCGGCCTGGTTATCTCCACCAACCAATTATTTGATTAGAGGAAAGAGGGGTTCAAATCATTTAGGCCATTTCATAATAAATATGGGGCACTATATGATCCCAGGGATCTGCAAATACCACAGGTCTAAGCCTCGGTATTAGGGGATATAATCTGAGGAGATTTCTGATAATTCTAGGTCTGGAGTCACTAAAATGCTCAGACTCATCCATGCTCCTCATACACTACACACACAGCAGCTGAAAACCAATCCTAGTGCTCAACAAGCCCCCAAAATTAGGCTAAAAGTGGCAACATTTTGCAAAAACATAAGACTTTAACAGACATCATTATTGTTTTGTCATTGCTTGCATGTGACAAATGAACAATAAGCTGCAAATCCAGTTTTTACAAATGACCACATGATCCTCCTCATCTGGAACATTTCCTCCTTGCAAATCAGGTCCTCTTCCCTAACTCATCACAGCTGGTCCCAATTGCCTCTCCCTGATGTCTCCAGCTATGTCTCGTCTTCCCCTGGTTATTTTATCCCTGGTGTCCTTCACTCCTTTAGATCATTTGCAGTGCTACCTTATGATCTCCTGGTGTAGCCATGATGGTGTCCCTCTACAATTGTTCCCTGCTGTCCTGCACTCCTGTTACAGTACCTACAGTACCTGCAATAAACAGGTTAAAACTGGCTATGCATCTGGGTTCTACTTCCCCACCTGCACCATACCTCAGTTGACAAAATGGAACAGAGGTTTATATGGACCAAACCAAGTAAATATATCTTGAACGGTCACTCTTCTTCGATAATCAAAATCGATCCAAAATTGCTCCGTTTTATGCTACACCAAGTGTGTCCAAACGTGTGTCCGTTTGTGCGGGGAGAAACAAGATTATGTCGCGAGGGTTGGTATCTCTTAGTATAAGGGCTAGACTCATAAAACTTGGTCAAGTAAAGGCAAGGAAGCTAAGTTAAACAGAGGGTTGTCTGTGTGAAGTGCAGAAGATAGAAACATAACCAATGGCCAAAACTCAGAAATGCAGAAAATAAGGTCAGGATCAGCTATTGTATGACATTGTCTCACTGAGCAAGGGGAAACTGTCAACTTCACACTGCAGTGGTGACATGTGCTGGCGGAAATGCAAAAAAAATCAAAACAAAAAAAAAAAAAAGAGACCATGTCAGTACCATCGGTGTACTAATTACAAAGTCTATGAAGATCTAATTAGAAGCTATGTCAAATAGATCTGATTGTGACATGTTTTGTCTCACATACAGAATAAGATGTGTGAAAATAAATGATTACATAATATAGATTTAACCTTTTCAAAAATGATCAGATGATAAGTTAAACTCCGAATGTAACTTGTGAGTCACAAGACTTGCAATGTTTATGCACTGACTGGTGCACTGGTCATTTTACAGAGTTCCTTTCACACAAATACAACGTAAGTTTTTGAGTATAATTAGAAATCATTTAATTATGTTCTAAGAAACCGAGTGTCCGTGTTTTGAGGAAGTACATTTTTAAGATTTCTTCATATCAATATTGAATGTTTTGTCAAAGAGTGATCAGGAACTGATGTGGGCTTTAATCAAATAATGGGAATGGAGCATCTTTGAATATCCCATGAATCATTAACTAACAACACAATTTCATACAGGTCAAATGCTTTGTTTGAGCAAACCCAACAATTCTTTTTATGTTGTGCCGTGGGGATGTGGAAGGAGGAGGACCAAAATACAGAACATAAACAGGACTTATTTAACAGAAGTCAGTCAAGGCTGTATGGCAAAAGCATAGGATTAATCCAAGGAAATATCTTTAAGTCCAAGAAATAAAACCGTTCAATGAAAAACTTTGTAAGGCAGCCGGGAAGATCTGGCCGAGAAGGATGGTAATGACCTGATGTGGAAGTGAGGGGAGACTGCTTTTAAATAGGCACCAGGATCCACAGGTGTGTGTCATCAGACTAATCACCCTCAAGTGTCCCTAATCAGGGTGATGAGGGAAGGTCAAGGGCTTCCTCTTGTGGCAGGTGAAGGGATCATGACATTCTATGTGAATCGACATTCAAACACTTCACTTGAAGCGTTCATAAACATCCTATCATGTGGAACAACCCGTAAGTAGCTATCAAAAATCTTTCATTGGTCACTTTTTCTTTGTCCATGAAGGCTACTTCATTCAAAGCGCTATGTGTTTTAAAAATAAGCTGATACCTTCCGTACATGAAGAAGTTTACCCAAAAACAACAAAGGATTGACCACCTGCTATACAGCAGGGGTAGTATTGTACTGTAGGGTCTGTCTTTCACCAACTGCTTTGAACACCAGTCCTCCCACAGTCCTCTTTCAATATTAATGCCTACTTCCAGCTGTGAGAACCTAACCTGTTTGAGTTGGAAATCAATAGCCTGTGTGAATCCATTGCTTTCCTCTTGCATCACCTTCTTTGCAATGAAAGCAAGTTATGAGCAGGAGAAGCTGTTGGATCTTACAACACTATGCTTATTCTGTTCTTCATGTAAAACAGCACCCATGTATTCCAAGAGTCTGTTGCAACACATACCATAACCACTCTGCCTGCCTGCCTGTATAAATTTAGACTTCTAAAACTGAATCTGCCTGGCCCCCATCATTAACATTGTTAAAAACGAAAAATGAAACAGGAGGACTTTGCCATATGACACTTGAATTGACGGTGGTCAATGTTTTTTCTTTTCTTTCTTTCTTTCTTTCTTTCTTTCTTTCGTTTTTTTTTCTTTTAAAGATGAACAATAAGGCTTTGAACAGAATTGTGTTGCCTTGGTTGATAGCTGCGAAACAAATTGTCGGCACTACTTTATAAGATACGAAGCAATTGCTATCCAGTTTCCAAATTCACATGTATTTGTAGTGAGTATATTGTGGAGTCAGTATAGTTGAGTTTAGTGAAATGAGGTGAAATGCATTGAGTGTGTGTGTTTTTTTTTGTTTGTTTCTGCTTCAAAAATTTAGAAAAAAAGATCCAAAGATCCAAAACATGGATTAAAAAATTGCTCAACCACTTGTTCACAAGTGTGGGAAGCATGGAGTTGAAGATTAACAGATACATCAGTGTTGTGTCCACAAAAATTAGGGTGTTGAATTCTGAATAAAATACCCTATTTTATGAATAAATATTATGTAAATGTGTCAATCTTTTGCAAAATCGAGACAATTATATAAATATTTGTCGAAGTCAGCCCCAGTGGAATTCCTTTAACAGTTCATAAATGGCAAGAAATCATAAAAGGCTAAAGTATCACATTATGACCCTCTTCTTGCTTCTCTTATGTTACTCCCTGTTTAATACCAGAAGCACCCATAATACCAGCAGCACCCATCAAACCTTGTAAGAGACATTTACGATTAATGCTTACTGACAACACCACCACCCAGAAGGTTAGAAAGGCTTTCACTGATGCTAGCAAATATTGTGTCAGAGTGACTGTCGGAGCTTAATGAAATGGGTATTTATGCAACCATGCGCACAGTTCAAACTGATGCTAAGCTTGTCAACAGAATCTGTAATCAGTCACCAACTCACGACCCGGGGGACAGGCGGTTTTAATGAAATCAGAGGAAAAGCAGCAAAACCTTAAGGAATAATCCAGAGTTTGTGGATCTTTTAGTATAAGTTTGCAACCTTGTTTTTTCCCCGACTCTCAAGAAGAACTAAAAAGAATAACAACTAGAATCAGCAAATTGAAGTTCAGTGAGAATAACGAAGAGTTCAATAAAAGGAACAAAAAAGAAGTTAGCGCTTTTTTTTTTTTTACTTAAAATATTTTAGGAAAACAGACTCTAGAAAGATCAAACTATTCTACAATTTATTTCCAGAAAGATGAGTCTCTTTGCATTCTGCTTTATTAATAGCAACACAAACTTTTGTAGTTTGACAACTTTTGAGTAGTCAGAGCAGCCATCAGCAAGACCTTCCTACACACTATAGGAGAATGAATTACTCTCTTTTCATTATCCAGCAAAATGCTCATAAAAATTCAACCAAACATTGTATTATCATGAATTTTCAACAGACGCTTTCTGGCCCTCAGAGGACTTCATTATAAAACCGACAAAGATGCCAAAACAAAAAAAAAAAAATATCTTGCCTCAAAGCATACCCCCAAAGTAGCAAATGTTAAACTAAATAATTCACAAGCATATTAAAGTAAGGGCGTCGGCATACATACATGTGATCAAATCTGTCAATTAATTTTCTGCATTTAACATCTGCATTAACCCTCGTGTTATGTCAATAAAATTTGACATCAATCATGCTGCATTTCATTTTGACCTGTATAGTATAAATCCATGTAAAACAGTCTCAAAAACAGGTTCAAACAATAACATTTTTAGGTACAACCCTTTGGAAAAAGAAGGATAATATTTTCATTTCTACAGAGGTATGTGTATTGAAATACATTTTAAATTATTTTATCTTCACACTTTTTTGTTTGATTTGCTGAATATAAAAAAACGCTGCTAAAGCAGCAGAGTGAAGAAGCGTGTGCCGGCAGGCTGGAACAGCTGGAAAAAAGTGTCAGGTGTGATAGAAGAGTTTCAGCTAAAATGAAAGGGAAAGTGTACAAAACCATGGTGAGACCAGCCATGCTGTTTGGTCTAGAGACAGTGGCACTGAGGAAAAGACAGGAAACAGAGATGGAGGTAGCAGAGATGAAGATGCTGAGGATCTCTCTGGGAGTGACCAGGATGGACAGGATTAGAAATGCTTATAACAGGATGGACAGAATCAAAGGATAGAGGTTTTGGAGATAAAGTCAGAGAGGCCAGACTGAGATGGTTTGGACATGTGCAGAGGAGAGAAAGAGAGTACATTAGCAAAAGGATGCTGGGTTTGGAATCACCAGGCAAGAGGCCTAGAAGAGGTTCATGGGTAAGTTGAAGGAAAACATAAAGGTAGTTGGCGTGACCGAAGAAAATGCGGGAGACAGGATTAGATGGAAGAAACTGACTTTCTGTGGCGACCCCTGTGGAGAAATGCAGAAAGGATAAGAGGAAGAAGAAAAAAGAAACCAGTATTTTGATCAGCACAAAAACTGAGTCGAGATCAAATTGACTTAAAACAATACACGGGCTAAATTGCTTCACGGAAAGTAGAATTTAAACACTTGAATCTTCAGTGTATTTTAATTCTTAGAACATCAATGTTATCAAAAAAAAAAAATTGGGTCAGTTCGTTGTGATGATATCGACTGTAATTTTTTTTGCACAAAGTAATCCGGTATTTTATGTCCATGGTAGTGTGGAAATAATGATGTATTGAAAGGTTGAATATCTGTCTCCCTTTGAGCCTCTTACTGCTCCTTATCATTTATATTTTATACAATGGTCATATAAGTGGAATTTCTTGGGAAATTTGTCTATTTTGTGAGTCAAATGAGAGAAGAGTAAAGTAAAAGACCATTGTGGGTTACCACTGGAATGGTAATGGCTTTATCTTTGGAGCAGAGAGCAACATCTTCAGGACAGGGATTCATGATCTCATTTTTATAGCACCAAGACAAAAAAAGTGGGTTTGTATCATCATACAATTGTACAAACAGGCAAAAAAGCTAACACAGCTCTCTTAAAGAAAATGATCATCCACAGCCATCATTTTAAAGCTTGGCAGGTGAATTTAGGACGTTTCCTGGCCTCTGCAAGAACTGAGCCCAGTTTTAATCACACATAAAAGCACTTGATGAGTCCTCAAGTGTGGATTACTTAAAACTGTCAGTTTAAATCTACCTTTAATTAAACTGTGAAAATTTAAACCAAGTATTTACTTCAATCTTCTGAAAATGTGAAAGGCCGTAATGGGAGAACATTGGATCAACAGTTACTTAACAGATATCCACAGCTAGAAAGACACTTTACACACTCTGACAGGACTGACATGGGACCTCTTGATAATAAGGATTGGAGCATACAGTGTTGACAGGGTTCTCCATGGTTGAAAAGTTTATAACTTTCCTTCTCTGCTGTCAGCAACAGCCATCTATATTTAAAATTTCCATTTTTCCTCAGACTGTCTTTTCCCCAGATCATTGAAAATCTTTCTAACCATTCACAAATTTGTTTGGAATTTTCTGAATGGGTATTAGATATTAAGGACGTATTTCTAAAAGCGCATGAAGATAAAAGTTTAAAGTTCATTATATAAATTCAGAATTTAGATGATATTTAGAGTTTTAATGGGACCTAAATGTTTTTGTCGCAAGTCCAGATGCAATCTGGTATAAAAGAAAAAAAAAAAACCCTAAAAAATATTAATGAGCTATGCAAGTTGCCTTATTTACTGGTGGTTTAACAAATCACAGAAACATACAATTTGCATTATAGATATACCATGATGATTTGTGTGGTTTGCCTTTCACTATTAGTGAAAGGATTTCTGTGCATGCATCAAATCGGCCTCTGCTTTCTGTCACTCAGCTGACATCCTCTGGATAAAGTTTGTGGGTCTGAATGAAACCAATGATGATGCAATCATTTGACAAAGCATTTATCATTGTATTAAAGCTGGGGTCATGCACACAAAAAAGTTTTATGCAACTGTTTTTCCATATAAAGAAAAATGGAGAAAGAATGTGAACAATTACGTGCCCCTGAACAAGGTCTTCTAGTGCTATTTCTGCACACACAAAACTTCTTTTTAAAATGAAGCATTAAGATATCGTTAAGATTATCGAGCGGTAATAATTCCGAGTTGAATTGAAAAGAGCAATCTGGGGATTTTAGTTTGAGAAACATATTACCACAACAATTCCCCAATTTTGACAGTTTCAGAATATTAATTATTTGGGAAAAAAAATCACCAACAAATAAAAAGGTCTTAGATTATGTTTGATTTAATATAGTATGGTTGTATCAAACCCACAATGCACATAGCTGAACATTTAAGTACAGATGGCAGACTTATTCGTGTACACACCTCAGAGATGCCTGTTAATGCTTCAGCATGGTGATTGTGGTTTTGTTTAAGAACCCTTTTTTCTCTGATTCTTCCCTGGGGTGTGCTGCCATGCTGTGATGGTATACAACGTCAAATAGAACGATAGAAACGAGAACAGCTGCTGTGCTTCTCTCCTCCTGGTCCAGATCAAGCTGTCCTCATTCTATCTAGCTGTCTCGATATGATTATTTCTGATGACTAAATACCGTGGGCTTTACCTGTATCAGGCTTACAAATATTCCAATTTTGAAAACTTCACACTCAAGAAGCTATTCCAGGTAAGTTCACAAACATATTTTAAAGTAGCATATTTTAAAAAATACAGTATGAAGCCTTATTAGCAATACTGTAGCCCCTTTGGCAGTGTGAATTGGCCTCAGTTGTTTGGCTGATGTTTTTCTGGACAGGGTGCAATGCTGTGCTCTGTATTCCTGCTACATGCACAGTAGGGACTCCTTTGCTAGTTGCCAGCTTGGGAGCCTCTGGGAAACTATTGTCCAGATGCTTCAATCCCAAACCGGGAGGTTTCCCAGCCAGCAGGAACTCGTGGATCTAATTTTACATTTTATTTGTGCCACCAAGCCTGTGGACCTGGTAAACTGGTTGCCTCATTAGCACTCAGTAACGCAAACCTATAACTTATAATATATATTTAAATATTAGATTTTTAATCTAAACAATTTTTTTAAAGAACCATGAGCACTTTAAAACACAAGACCCAAATATTGTTTTGAATTTTATGAGCTGATGCTGGCACGCCTGTGGTGTCTATGCTGTGTAAATACAATCACGAGTCAATTTTTTTTTTATGCATTTTGCTACGATTATCCTTTTAGAACAAAGCTTTTGATTAGTCACCAAACAACAGCTTTTATGAAAGTCATAAAGTTCCACTAGCTTACAAAGATTTAATGAACTGAAGTTTCTTGTTTTACAAATGTTTTTTATGTGTCCATTGTGTTTAAATGACAATTATCTTCATTGTTTATTATTTTGATTATTTTGATTATTTTGAATTACTCTATTCATCCCTCACCGGGGAAATTTGTTTGCTGCACTCCTTACACCGCAGCAGGCTGCCCTTCAACGGCGCCAATGGTGGGAGAAGTGGGGGCTAGGTGTCTTCTCCACGGACCCTAGACGTGCTCTCCGTGGAAGTTTAATGAAGCTCCATCTGTTCACTATTAATCAGAGACGATGGCTGTTACGCGGTTGCTTCATCTTCATTCCGAACTGTTTAGTATTAATTAACATGTTGCTGTCATTGTTGTTCTCTCAACTTCTATTGAAATTACCAAAGTCAGACTTTGCTGCCTTGAAAGAAAAAAAAAAAAAAACTTTATGGTTTATGGTGGCATTTTTTTTTATTTTTTACTGAAGCAATTGCCAGGACTTCAATCCTGAGTTTTGGGAGACTTGGGCTGTCATTCTTCATCAGATGAGACAGCCAGTCCCTTCTAATATTCTTCTTGTGTCCGTCTCTCCTTTTCACACCTACACCTGCTTTATAAATATTAAACATGCTGACCAGTATTTCACATAAAAAATCTGCCACTCCCCATCATTTCCACATCTACACACATTCATTCTGACATTCACTTCTGCCCTAATCTACTTTTGTGTCCTTTATTCTTCACCTCTTCTTCCCTGTTAAAACCTGTATCTGCTTTATACTCCTGTCAACTCCCTTTTCGTCACACACATGGCATCCCCTCTGACCATCTTTAAAAAAATTTTGAATTTGATTTTTTACAAAGGACAAAGTTCCAGAAACTTATCGAAGTAAAAACTTGGATGGTTATAATGTTGACATTGAGCAAAAAAAACTTGAATACAGTTTAACAAAAAGATGCAATTCAAGGTAAGTTTATTTCTGTCATTTATTTTCAAGTTTAAAACATACCTGAAGAAGTTTTCTATTTCATTCATCCATTTTCAAGTAAATTGCAAGCTCATTTGTCCACTATTTGAATACTATTTGAAGGCCAGGTTTTTCTTGCCCACAGATTTTGTACCCCATCACGCTCACATGCTAAAGTAAGCGGGAGTTGTTTTTGCAGCAGCAGTGCATTTGCTCTGCTCACACTCAGTTCATCCTCTCAGGTACTGCTCTCCCTCCACCTATGAACTAGGCGTCAAATGTGTAAGAATAGGAGGGTAGTTTTTTAATGCAAATGTACCAAAATAATAATATGAATGAACATGTGCTAGCTTTTTAAACTTGATGCATTTTGCACTGTGTTTGCAGCCTTAAACAACCTTTTTGCTGTGTAGCACACGTGGCTTTGGGACGGAACCAAACAGGAAGGGAGAGGAGGTGAAAAATTAATAGTGTAAAAAATAGAAAAGACTTTGAACAAATGTAGTTAAAAGCTTTTTTGGTAAATGTTGGATTTCTGAGCTAACAAAAGATTTTCTATGTGATAAGAACTATCACCACACAAAAGCATAATACATCCTCTTTAAAAAAAATGACGGTATTTACCATTTTGCGGTACTACGCTGTACTTTTATGCTGTTGACACATCTGTAACACAAAGTGGGAGGCTGTACAAAATTGCACATGTTGAAGTGCTGAAATGCTGCTGTTACCGTGGTGTGACATGGCTGCGGGCATCTTGCCAAGGTTCCTGCTGTTAGGCTGTACAAAATGAGGGCATGTTCAGAAGGAGAAGAACAGGGTGAAAGGATGAGAGAAGACTCAAAATAAATAGACAAGGCAGCAGGGAAAAGAATAGAGAAAGTGAAAGGAACTATGAGAAGGAGCAGAATAGTTGGACAGGCCACTATATAATCAGTTTTGCTCGTATTCAGGTTTGCTCTGTTGTTTGGTCTGCTGGTCACAGGCAGGACATTTACACTCTGTGTCTCTCACATAAATCATGTCACATGGCTGAATGAACAGACACTGCCAGCATTTTAGCTCCAACAACACCCTGCTCTGAGGAGTCCGTCCTGCTGTCACACACACACACTACAATTGTGTGTACAGTATCTGGAGGTGCACATTCCACGCAATCGAGCAGACATCCGAGGAGTTTGCACATCATTGTGCTTAGGGATACAGAACCACACATGGGTGCGTAACCTCCACGGCCTCCAGGCAGCAACATGGAGGCCATTCTTTTTTTATGGTTTCTTATCAACTCCAAACCAGAGAGAAACTCTAAATACTACGCTTTTCCATTTTGCGCTTTTGTTTCCACAATTTTGTCTCTGTCATCTTTCTTCATGGTTTCTGTCAATCTCATGTTTAATAAGTGTGGCAGAAAATTAACTTCATTATTAGAAGACTGAAAGAGGGCTGTCGAATTTCAGGTTGTGTTTGTGGTGCAAAGGGAGGCAAATAAACACCACTGTCACACTCTCCTGCTTACCAGATTCTTCCAGTCCTCTGTGTTGGATAGATGATATCTGGCACAAGTTCCACATGGTGAAGCTCTCTGCTTTTGATGCCTGTACAAACACGGGAGCTGAGACAACATACTGCAAATGCTTTGATGCAATTAGCCAACAGAGTGTGAAGCAGAAAACCTTTGTAGCATAATACACAGCTCATGTAAGCAGTGTCAACACAAAAGGACACATAGATCAGTAGACATAAGCCGAGTCTCTTTGTTGATGCCACTCTATCCCCGGTGTGTCTGTCACACACTGTGAGTGAATCTAACACTGGTGTATAATGGGTAACAAACAGAAGGGAAGACAGCAGATCTTTTGGGACCTACGATACTCGGTGGTGTGTGATTGGTGAATGGCAGGATCGTACAAAAAACGCACATGGATTTTGGTGAAAACCTTTAAAAAATGTTCTTTTGAATGCATGAAAAAGGTCAGGCGATGACAGACTGATAAAGATAAAGCGAAAAGAGAGCCACATGAGTGCTGCCATTTTATTTTTTGCAAAAAGACAGCTTTTATCATTTTGACAGAGGTGTCTGTATGGAAGGGGAACCAATTCATGCAAAAATTTAAAGCGTAACAATCTGTGCGTATTCGTATCCTCATTTTACTCAAGGATTTTATCAACTACTGTATTTACTGCCTGTAAAACGCAATGAATGCATCTGATGACTAGAAGTAAAAACAAATGAAATCTTTGGGTTGATTATAATATTTTTTGGTTTTATCAATCTATGTTTTAATCAAATGTCTGAGGAATATGTTGAAAAAATGGATTACCCCATGGAAAATGGATGTCGTTGTGTATAAAATAAAAACATGAGGGATTTTTTGTTTCATTTAACACTTTTGGACATTTATTGCAATGAAAATGTGTCATGACATGAAGTGCAGCTGGAAGCAGGAGGATCCAATTGCAGGACAAAAAAAACAATTTTTTGAATGAAGGAGTCTAGTATTTCTGTAAAGAAAAATACATGGATCAGTGGAAATGTCTTGAAGTTATTGTTCTAAATGGTCAGGTAGCCAGGAAAATCTGGCTGGGATGGAAGGTAATCACCCGACACCTGAAGGGAAGACAGACTATCTTTTTAAAGGAAGCTGCACAAAGACCTTCAGGTGTCAGAAATCAGGTAGATTAGGGGAGGCCTCAGGTTCCCTCTGATGGTGGACGATTTGTGACCTTGGCAACAAATGCCTACAAATGGTGTGGCATGAAAAAAAAGCATGATCTAAATGCTAAATTTACAAAAGAAAGTTTTAATAAGCAATTTAATATTTATTTTTTTAGATGATCATGGTATAAGCAGGTAAATACTCTTCTGAGACTCCTTTGTCCGAGTTAGTAGATGGCATAAGAAATCATACCGTCCAACTTTCTCCTCAGACATCATCGCTTACAAGAAAGTCATTTAATGCCAACAACTGATTCTATGTTCGATAACATTTATGTGTGGTTATATTTTTATTTCCTCTTACATAATTAACTAATTTGTTGGTTGAAGTTTTAGTCTGCCTTTAGCATTGTTTCATTCAGGTTTTGAATGTGCCATCAACACTTAACAGCATGAAGAAGAGAGAAAAACACAACTCCTGCAGCTTGGTGGTGTTTTAGTTGCCAAGCAAATGAGAATCAAGAGACAACTATCACAGGCATTGTGTGACCATAAGGGTAAACTTTTTAATATGATAACTCATTTATTTAGTTTTGATCTGTGTTGATTTTGTTACAGTTCTAGTATTTGGTATTCAGTTTCTGAAGAGTAAATGGCCAAGCCAACACTAGAGGCTTATGTCTTTATTTATAATTAGTTGCACTCGTAATTATCAAAATTTTGATACTGCCTTGACTCACTGGGGCCTTGACAAGCATTATTAACTTTGTCCAAACTTGCCATAATCATCCCTTGATTACTGTTTTCTTGTTAATTAACTGTTGCAGTCTTCAGAAAACTATTCAACTCTTTTCTTTTTGCTTATTACTCACATTACAATTCATGTAGTACCAATTGGTCACATTCGAAATATTTTAAGCATTATTTTTCTTCAGTTTTACACTGTGGCAGTGAGGAAAAGACAGGAAAAAGAGATGGAGGTAGCAGAGATGAAGATGCAGAGGATGACTCTGGGAGTGACCAGGATGGACAAGATTCGAAATGAGTATATCAGAGGAACAGCACATGTTAGAGGTTTTGGAGATAAAGTCAGTGAGGACAGACTGAGATGGTCTGGACATGTGCAGAGACGAGAGAGAGAGTACATTGGAAGAAGGATGCTGGGTTTGGAACCACCAGGAAAGAGGACTAGAGTAAGGCCAAAGAGAAGGTTCTTGGATATAGTCAAGGAGGGCATGAAGCTATTTGACATGACCGATGAGGATGCAGCATATAGGATTAGATGACTTGCTGTGGCGACCCCTGAAGGGAAATGCCAAAAGGAGAATAAGAAGATTGAGATGTACAATCTGGTTTGTCACATTTGAAAAAAAACTTTGTTTCAAAAGTGAGATTCCATATCCAAAAACATGATGAAACTGGGAACAATATTAAATGGTCAAAGCGCACTTAAACAAAAATTTCAGACTTCAAAAAGTGCATCCTTCTTTTTATCAAGCACTTAAGTTTTTAAAATGAAGAAGTTATCAAACTACAGAAAGCCGGGCAAACTTGAGGATAGTTACTGTCTTCCGTTATCAACATTGCAATCCCACACCACAACTGTTTCCCAAACCCATCCACGTAACACCCCATAGGCCTAACAGGAGACTTTGCTAAAGACACAAGCCTGGGGGAATTCATTAAACTGCCTTCCCACTTGCACTCAAAATTTCCCACAAACATTTCTCTCCCTAGACAAGTTAAAAACCTGCAGGTCTATAAAAAAACATCCTGTTAATTAAAAATAAAAATGAAGATGAGTTCACCTAACTAGGCTAGAAGAAAAAAATATTCTCCTAGAGTCTCAGCTAAAAGCGTTCTCCAATTACCCAGGGGATAGACTTGGATGGACTTCTCCAGGGCTTAGAGCTCGGCCCAGGTGGAGACGACAAGGTGAACAGAACTGTGGCCACACTTGGCTGAACACCCTCCCTCCTGAAAGGTGCCACACAGTTTTGCCTGGGAGCTCACACATTGTTACTGCTTCTTCTCTCAGCTTCATCACCTCCTGATGACTTCCTTCTCTGTACAACTGTGCTCAGTTTCTCTTTCTTTGCGACGGATAAGTGGCTCAGGTAAATTTTAACCACTCACATCACAATATGTTTGCAGAAATTGCAGAGCTAAGTGTCACATTGCACAGCTCTGCTTTAAAAATTCAGAACCCAAACCAGGGGGGTACTCAAGCTTAAGAATAATCTATTTTAGCATTTAAGGAAATGGAGTTGACCCTTTTCTCTGAGGCTGACAATCCCTACTGAGACATCCTTCTCTTCCTTACCTTTCCTGTTATAAACAAATCATTGCCAGAGGAGGTGGGCAGAAAAGTGAAAAAGGAAAGAAAAGTAACAAGAAGGAAAAGATATTTGAGGTTGGATTGTGACTCAATCCAACCGAGTGATAAAAATGGCGTCCAAGTTCGCCGAGGAGAGAGAAGGAAAAGAGGGCGAAAAAAAGCAGTGTAAGCAAAAGTAAGAGTAAAAAAGCCCCAAAAACAAAAAAAAGAAAACAGCAGAGCGAAAGTGTTTGGCAAGTTAATTCCCTAATATCGACTGCTTTGATTTGTAACTGGAGGGAACCTTTTAATGAGAGGATTCTTTAATCAAACCCCGACTTAAAACGAAGCCATCAGCGGCACTGAGTTTCAGACTTCCTCCCCTGTGCAAGTCAACAGATGATGATCCCGCTGCTCTCCCACAAACTGAGAAAGTAATCACTCGCTAAAGCATGCTCAAACACTCACAAAATATACCATCCTCACTTGTCTCATTGCTTCAGATTAAACCTCCCATACTGTCGTTTAAGGAGCTTTGTATCAATGCCTTTTTTGCCTCTCTGGAGCAGTAATGGGGAATCGTATTGGGTAATTGTTTCCAATACCTCGCCAGTGATTTTCTTTGTTGACTTGTGTATTATATTCTCCAGGGGAAAGAGCTTGTTGTTGCTAGAGAGTGATGGGTTTGGCAGTTGGAAAGGCAGAATATCACAACTGAAGAAGAAAGAAAGAATGGTATAGATGTGGGGGAAGAAAGACCTTCAGGGAGTAACGGTTTGAGGGGCTTTAAGTGCGCTATAGGCAAGAATTCCGCTGTGTAGTGATGGTCCATCCAACAAGGGTTTGTCTCGGTGGTCTCTAGTGCACTCATTAGGAAGTAGGGACAGCCTCACAGAGCCACTCCCTTCCCAAGAGAAAGAAAGCAGCTAATTAGAGGTCTGTCCTCCTCCCTGACACATTCATGTCCCCAATGGAGCATCATGGCAAACCACTAGTCTATCTCAGTCATGTAACACAGGAGAGTTTATGCGTGGGTGGAATAAAAGTCAACTACAAATAATTCAAAAGCAAATACTGCATTTATTTAACACAGTTAATAGGTGAATAGTAATCTGACTACATTTTTGGTGTGTGGTTCATCAAATGGTGTACATTGACATCATTTGATGAAGTCTTTTCCAGCGCTTTTAACTTCATTATTTCCATTAAAAGTTTAGCGGTAGTCATAGTCTGAAGTTTTAAAGTAATTCAAAGCAACAATTTGAAGCTTCTCTTGGCACACGTAGGATGCAAACCTCCCCTTGCTTAATGAGCAAGAGAGGTGGAGCGTCAGTGGCTGAAGCAAAGAAAGTGAGACAAGCTACTACTAAAGTAGGAAATTAGAAAACTAGTCAAAACCTAATTCATCTGGAGTTTGAGTGGAATAATTTTGCTGGAAAAAGCATCAATATAAAAACCTGCAAGTCTATAAATTTATAAATCAGAAGTAAGCAGCCATACCTATCTTCTATATATCTACAAAAGCACACATATATAAACACAAATGTACAAATATGAATATGAGTCCATATACACATTGAAAGAAGCAGTTCAGCTGCTTTTTTTTTTTTACCAATAGCACAGTTCTCTCTTGGGTTTTGTGATTCTTCTTTATTTTTCACATCTCTTTTCCCTTCTGGTCGTCTCTTCATCTGAAACATCTCGTTTCTTTCAGGGCAATGAACTAACAAGAAGAGAGCATTGGTTAATTCTGCCTTGAAATTTTGGTCAATACACCAGTTGCATGTTAGGATATTTGATTAGATCTCAATACACTTTCCTCTCCATTGCCCCAAATGATTTTACCGAGGTCTGTGTTTGCGTGTTTGTGCTGGTCTTTGTGAAGAGTGCTGATGCTGCTCTCATTGATTGTGACACCAAACCACACGTTTACCATGGAACATCAACGCTTTCCTCTCCTCCTTCAGCGCCAATGAATCAAAGGCAGCAGTGGGAGGATAGCAGAGCTCGTTAGCGGCGCTTTCCAGGGAACTTCTTCCTCAAATATCCGACAGCCTTGCTCTGATCGATAGCTGTCTTTCTGTGCAATCTCTGCCTTTGCTCTAGCTTGTGACTAAGCTAAGCGTTGCAGTTCTTCAAAATAGATGTACTGAATTACTTTGGGCTCCACAGGGATGCTCAACTTTGAACAAATGCTGACTCCGACTGACGTGTTCATATATTCTATTTTTTTAAGGAGAATGAACTGTCAGCTTCCCTCAATATTTTATGTTATGAAAGACATGTAGTGGAGGAAATGCACAGTGTAATGGTGCTGTACTCGATTGCATTGTTGTTTGACAGGAAATAGCATGAAACTCCACTTGGATTGAAGTGTGGGACAAAATGACACTTTTGGAGTGATGGGCTCATAACAAGTGTCTGCCAAAACTGTTACCATTTTTCAAAGAGGATGTGAAGTCATACTACTCCCATTTAATGTCAGCACACCAAATTATGTCATCTAAGGGACAAGATAAAAAAAAAAGTTTTGATTGGGCTAAAGACCTTTTGTCTTTTTACAAACATTATTTTCAATGGAAGAACAATCCAAGATAAGTGGGTGGAAAATAAGACCAAAAACATTTTATTGTCAAAGTTTGAACGTGAAATGTAGATATAAAACAATCTTAATTTTATAACCATTTCCACAATTATTTGAAGAGTAAAAAAAATATTTAAATACTTTTCTATTTTAGATTTTATTTGTACATTTTTCAATGTTATTGGTCCTGGGATCACTCAGTTAAAACAGACGAACAACCTTAGAAAATACAAAAAAACTGTCAGAGAATTTTTTAACAAAGACTTCACTTTCACCACCAGTAAAGTATCCAGAGATTTCTGGGTACCTCTGAGTTTTTCAATAAATAGAAAGGCCTTGCTTTAAGGCACCTTTCAAAATTTGGCTAAAGGGCATCTGGTCTGATTTCATCACTGTTTTTTTTTTTTTAACTTTCACATAATACATCTCAATGGAATGGGTCCTCAGAGAGAAATGCAGCTGAAAGAATAGAATCTGAAAGACACTAGAGATGGAATTGAAGAATAGCTGTATTACTGTATATATATACTCAAATATTAGGAAAATACTGTTGTTTGGGGAGGAAAGAGAATTTGGAACCAATGGCACAGCTCTGGGATGTACCATATACTATACGGACATTTCTACACAAAGGTGGCATATCTTCTATTAAGTAACCACTCTGAAGTTCAGAGTCAGTCTTTCCAACTGTTGATGATCTGTAATAATGTTGTTAGTTATTTCAAAGTTTGTGTCCAAGATGGATATAGTTTTATTACTCATATGCTAATTTTTTTTAACATCTTGCTTCTTTTTAAGCCCCTCTGAAATAAGATACATTTCTGCTGGTAGTGGTGCACACTCAAAATAGTTTTAAATAATTTGCATTAGGTAGGATTTTGAAATCAGTCTTCCTTTAAAAAATAGCCATTTTTGTGACTTATCATTAGATCCCAAAGACTGATTCTGATCCTTTTTGTAACACCTTTACAAACATCACACACCGATGAGACCGTGGATCTTGAAGATTTTATGATACTCATTAGAGGGGTCATTTAAATGTTAATGAAAACTGATAAAGTTTCCAATGTCCATTTTATTAACGTGAGAATAAATTGTCGACTGGGATTAAAATGTGCATATGAGATTGGGGATTTATGACTGAGACTTGCATAGGATTGCATCTATAATCATATTTCATTAATTTAAAATATATTACCTGTTTGATTAGCTTAAAACTTTGCACCAAATCTTATTGCAATTTGTAAGTGTACAATACAAATATATTTATATATACTGTACATATAGATGGGATTATAGCTGTATATTAATGGTCGCATATTTGTGGTCTGATGGACCAACGTGTTGCTGGCATCCTTCTGTCTCCAGAGACAATGGAGTCTATACCTAGATAGTTATCTGTTTATGCAGCATCAACTGTGGCTAAATAAGCCAATGTGGGAGCTGCACCTCCTTCCACACTTCCTGCAAATGAGATAGGTACCATGAGTCATGGGGGGAGCAGTGGCAGTCTCTGTTCTCCTCGGCCTGCTTGATACCGAGGCCAACATAAGCAATAGGAAAAAAACAGAGCAAACATTTTTGTCTTTAAATATAAGCCAATAATACATTTTAAGTGTCGTTAGAGCTGTCAGATTGTTTATCAGGATTCACCCGTAAGCCTAAGTGATCATTCACGTGAAGCTGTGGGAAAACACAGGATTTATTAGTGTGTGTGTGTGTGTGTGTGTGAGAGAGAGAGAGAGAGAGAGAGAGAGAGAGAGAAAGAGTTAGTTAGGTCAGCAGGAGTTGCTGGTCAGACTTGATAAGAGACATTAAGTAATACTAGAAGGAAAGTTCCCACTGGGCAGTATTTCATGACTCATTGACTTGTTTACCAGTCATAGCAGGGGTGCAAGAGATAAAAAGTAGCTGTGCTCGACTTTAAAATTTCCTTTGACCAAATGTAAGAAGTATTTGTGGACACAGAACAATAAAAAGAAATTTTGTCTGAGATATAGGATGTCAAACAACCCTTTGACACAAAAGGACAAACACTTCTCTCCTTTGTGGTGCTTTCTTTGAGGGATGGGACAGTTAGGGAAGAAGTTCTCAGGGTGTCTCTCTTGCATGCGGCCTGCTGAGCTGGCCTATGTGAGTCTCACTGGACACTGGTCTAAATTAGCCACGGCTTGCTGTTAAGCCCTGCTTATTATGCTCCTGACAGAGACGGAGGGCATGAATGATGAAGGGGAACAACAGTGAAAGAACAGGAGAACAGACACTGAGGGAAGACAAGGAAATCAAGACTGTGTGGTAGATAAGGTGAAAAGAAAACTAAGAGGAATCAGTGGAGAATGGAGAAAATGAAGTGTAAATTCAAGAGAGAAAGACAAAAACTAATTCCATGGCTAGACAAAGAAGGACATTGAAGCTGGGTTAGCAAACATGAGAAGAAGAGAGAGACAATCAAACAGGAAGAATAAGAATGAACTTCAAGGTCTGTATTGAGTTGGAGGTGGCAGCACCAGAGGACCTGAGTAGAATAGCCTTGGCGTCGCCTCTTTGGCCAATTAATGTGAAGCTGTCTGGGTCCGGGGAAGCTATTAGAGTCGGGAAGAGAAAAACACATTAAAAAAGAACAGGAGGAAAGTTCACTACTGCTTCCCAACAGTGCGGCTTGTATGCAAAGCCGCTTGTTTTTCTTGACTGAATAATAGTCTTCATTCCTTCTCCCTTCCTCTGAAAGCCTGTGGATGTGGGCAGAACATCTCTGCTTTATTAACCATCTCACTAGAGACAGGACACCCTCGCCGACAAGCTACAGCCTTTATTAAAGATGCCGCAGAGCGAATAGGAGTAAGCATTGAGATTCAAATTGAGGAAGACAGGAAAACACTGTGTGGCCATAGCTTTAGTTAGTTAGATGAGAGGCAGAATTTGAATTGATGTTAATCAAACAAGCAACCGTTTCCTCTTGTTTAATAAGCAGTGGCTGTATTCAACATGCAAGGTGTGTTTGTTGAACGCATAGGATAAGTGAGTACACGTGTTTGCATGCTCGACAGGTATGAGCGGAGATGCACGTCATTCTCAGATAAATCATGGGTAAACATGCACGAGTGCACACAAATACCGTGTAAATACAGATTTGCATTGAATCTGGTGATCGAATGTTTTGCTGAAATGCACAATTTACAAAAGCAACAGAACCAACAGTTACACAGAAAATAAGTTGAAAAAAATTAGCTTTTGTAAATTGAGTTATTGCATAAAACGGTTGCAGTTATTAGTTTCTCTTAAGGAGATATTTTAATAGGTTTATTTTGTTCATAATGTTTATGCATAGATCAAAATCTATACACATTTCTATAGGAGTTTCTCTCTCCTCTGATCTGGCTGCTGTGGAGCAACACTATAGGTTTTGATCATTAATATCATGACAGGTAGGTTGTTTTAAGCTATGTGAGAGAACTGTGTTCTCTGAATCAAAGCAGATCAAAGGCTTAAAATGTGTGTTAGATGCATCTTTCATAGAAATGTGTGAGGCTTAACACTTGGCAAAAATCATACATGTTTGGGTTTAAAACGAATGCAGTGAAAAAATAAATACATATAGGATGTTCTCAGCTTATGTTGAAAACTTATATAAAACACAATAGCTCTATATCAAACTCTTATCTCAAAACCATCATTTGAGATTGACCACAACAAATTCTTTTTTAGAAACATATCGCCAAACATGCTCTGTTCATGGTCAAAATGCTCCAGTGAAAAGTTTTTGTCTCCAATTTCTTTTAAGTCAAGCAAGGGATCAACATATGTAAAAAAAAAAAAAAATGTTCAACTTTATTAATGCAATTTTAAGTAAAATAATAAACTGAATCACCGTTGAAAATTTTATTTGTGAAGTTGATGTACAAATTAGAAACAACAGCGTAAGGTAAAAAATAAGTAGAAACATAATGTTGGGATATTTTGCACCCCCACACAACTCTGACAATGCCAAAACATGTACACAATATTTTATAAAACTTCAAAACTGCACAGTGAGGAAATAACAAATTAATTTGAGACAATTGAGCGCAACCTAAAATATCTTGAAATCTGAACCTGTCATTATTTATGAGAATCAAATTTTGAACATGATGCATTCCTAATAATCTGCTTTTTCCATTCCGTTCCTTCGTCTTCCGCTTAGCTTAGAGAGCTGGAGATCACGGTCTGATCACGGAGATCAGATCATCATAAACTGCTTTTCTTTTTTTTTTTTAAGTTTATTTCTTTTTTTTTTTAAGTTTATTTTAAACTTTTTTCTGGCAACGTGTTCAGGGTCTACCCTGCATTCCCCGGGTTCAGATGAATGAACTTCTTAAATCATTTTCTGTTCCGTTCTGTCGTCTTCCGCTTATCCGGGGCTGGGTCATGGGGGCAACAGCCTCAGACGAGAAGCCCAGGCTTCTCTCACCCGAGCTGCATCCTCCAGCTCACCCGGAAAGATCCCAAGTCATTCCCCAGCCAGCTGTGAGACATTGTCTTGGTCTCCTCCCGGTGGAACGTGCCTCACCAGCGAGGCGCTCGGAGGCATCCTGACCAGATGTCCGAAACACCCCATCTGGCTCCTCTCAACCTGGAGGACGAGCGGCTCGACACTGAGTTTCTCCCAGATGGCAGAACTCCTCACCCAATGTCTAAGTGAGAGCCCAGCTACCCTGCGGAGGAAGCTCATTTCGGCCGCTAGTATCCGCAATCTGGTTCTTTCGGTCCCACCCACAGCTGGTGACCATAGCTGACGGTGGGAAAGTAGTTTGACCTGTAAATGGGGAGCTTTGCTTTTCGGCTTAGCTCTATCTTTATCACGACAGACCGATTCTTTAATTATACATAAAATAAACAGTCATGACTCAGTTGTGTTTGTTTTGGATTCAGTATTAAGAAATTCACCGTAATCCTGCTATTTTTCTGACCTGTGCATACTACAGCATCCTTTTCCTTCACTCTTGACACACACTGTGGAGAACGATGCACTTTTGATCTTTCCACTTTTTTTTTAGTATTTTGAAACCATCCAGCCCTCTGATGGCACGACATTGACACTGTTTGCCATCTGCTACCGTGACTCTTCTTTGCTACCATGGGTGATGCTCCTGCTGTTCTCACTAAAAAAAACTTTTAAAACCTGGTCTATAGAGGTCTTAACTTCACAACCTATTAAATTCTTTTTTATTGTCGCTATTTTCTACCACCTGAGTTATCATGGGGTTGCAATTAAAATAATCAGAGGCTTTAACATAGATTTTTAGCAACAAAAAGACAAAGACATGTTTTCAAATTAATTGCATTAATAGTTCATTATAATTGTTATTGTTTGTAAATTGCTTGCAATTTTTTCTGTAGGCAATTTTAAGTTGCATGGAATGGCGTTGTAAAAGGGTCCGTTGTTCTCCTTGTTTTTTTTTTTTCCCTTCCCATTGTGACATGCGTTACATTGCTTCACCACTAGCTTCATTATCTGATGTTGTGGGAGTCGGGATGGGACATCAAAGATGTTAGCAGAGCCAATCATAACGGTTAAAATAGTTTATAGGGCAAACCCAGGGTTGCTGTTGGAATATTATGCAGCACAGATGTTACAGCTGTTTATGTGACAGAAAATGTAAAGGAGAGCTCCGAACCCGCTGGATCCTTGTAAAGATCTGTCCCCACTGTCCTCACCCAATTTTACACCACACTGCCACAGCCTAGATGAGAAGAGAGATGAAAAATGAATGAATGCTATTACAATAATATCTAAGCCATTGATCCTCTACTTCTTAAATTCCCTTTTCCACAATGAACTGCTTTTTTTATTGGCTATTTTTTAGTCATTCAATTTTCCTATTTTCCTTCTGTGTTTATATCTTCTGCTTGGTAGTGCCACCTTCTGCTCTCTTTACAAAACTTTTTTTTAAAAGCATATTGTTCTTTGTCTCTGGTACAGAAAAGTGTATCCAGATTGATGCACTCTTACACACTTTGGCTCGACATCTGATTCTGAGCTTATCTGGTCAAATGTGTTTACCACTACAGCAGATCTTCAGCTTACGCTGCAAGTGCCCGATATTTTGCTGAGAGATTGTTTCTGGGATTTGAGCCTTTGGTATGGTTTTTCCCATTTGGACAACCCATTGGAGATAAGAGCAATCACTTAATCATCCTACTGACGAAAATCAATATGCCAGGGCTGATGTAAAAGTTCGGGGTGAAAAAAAAGAAAAGAAGAGCAGTTCCTTCGTATTGTTTTTCTGAGACTGATTCTTGAAGAAATTTGAAAATATGTAAGCAAATGCACAATTTAAACAATAAATTAAATATATTTGAAGGTTTATGTTCTCAAAGTGAAAATGTTTGCATAATTTATAAATGTTGGACTAAATGACATAATCATCCATGGCCTCCTGTCGTATAAATTGTTTCATGATGTTCTGTATTTTCCTAATAAGAGGACAAGGACATTTTAGAGAGGCTATTATGAGTCCAACATGCCAGACAGCTTGATGAGAAATGATTAGGGTCCTGCTTCACTATATTTTGATAGGCTCTGTCTTGCCGGACCTGCCAGCTGAGTTCATGTGATGACTCTACTGTGCTAAGGATCTGTCAAAACTAAAGAAGCAAAGCTATAATAAGATCTGTTACAGGCACACAAAACCAAAGACAGGCTCATTTCTGCTGAAGGGTTCAAGACAAAGAAAGTTTGCATGACAGCTTTAGATTTTAGACATATCTTCAAAACTCAAGATTCATTTTCTCTTTTATTTATTGGTAGAAAGAGTGTAGTTTTTTTTATAAGTTCTGAGTTCTAAAAATTAATTGTTTAAGTAAATTTTCTGTTTAAAAGAAACCAAAAAGTTAAATGTATCAAATATGTCAACTATGCAATGGATGTTTTTATATGCTGCATTTTGCATATTTTTTAAAATGATCTAAGCATGTTTGACTGATCAATCTTATTTATTAAAAAAATGCATTTGAACTATCTTAAAAATGCTAAGGTTGGTACAAAAATTAAAGTCTGATTGGATAAAATTTGCTTAATAGATAGGCAAAATTACAATTTGGGGAAATGGTCTCCACTTATACAACGCTTTTCTACCTGTGCTGGTACTCAAAGCGCTTTACAGTACAGCTCACATTCACCCATTCATACATGATCTGATCTGATACACATTCATACCAGATGGAGATGCTGCCATGCAAAGTGCAAACCACCATCAGGAGAAATTGGGGGTTCGGTGTCTTGCCCAAGGACACCTTGGCTACTACGTCATACTCACTGAGCCATCCATCCTTGTTCTTCTGCTTCAGATGGATTCTTTTTTTAGTTGGTAGTTGAGAAAACACAACTTTGAATGTTGGTACTATGACGGGTAAAGGTAGAGAGTTAGTTGACATGATGGAGAGAAGAAAAGTAGATATCCTGTGTGTCCAGGAGACTAGATGGAAAGGCAGCAAGGCTAGAAGTCTGGGAGCGGGGTTTAAGTTGTTCTATCACGGTGTAGATAGGAAGAGGAATGGTGTAGGAGTTATAGTGAAGGAAGAATTAGTTGGGAATGTTCTGGAGGTAAAAAGAAGGTCAGACAGGGTGATGAGCCTCAAGCTAGAAATTGAAGGGGTAATGTTCAACGTTGTTTGTGGGTATGCGCCACAGGTAGGATGTGAGGTCGAGGAGAAAGAGAAATTTTGGTCAGACCTTGATGAGGCAATCCAGAGCATCCCTAGAAGTGAGAGAGTTGTTATTGGAGCAGACTTCAATGGCCACGTTGGTGCAGGAAACAGAGATGATGAGGAGGTGATGGGCAGGTTTGGTATCCAGAACAGGAATGCAGAAGGTCAGATGGTGATCGACTTTGCGAAAAGAATGGAATTGGCTGTAGTGAATACTTATTTCAAGAAAAGGCTGGAACACAGGGTGACTTACAAGAGTGGAGGAAGGAGTACACAGGTAGATTACATGTTGTGTAGGCGGTGTAATCTGAAAGAGATCAGTGACTGCAAAGTTGTAGCAGGAGACAGTGTAGCCAAACAGCACAGGATGGTCGTGTGTAAGATGACCATAGCAGTGAGGAAGTCTAAGAAGATGAAGGGAGTGCAGAAGACTAAATGGTGGAAACTGAAAAAGGAAGAGTGCTGCTTGAACTTTATAACGGAGTTGAGACAGGCTCTTGGTGGGCAGGAGAAGCTTCCAGATGACTGGACAACTACAGCTAATGTGATCAGGGAGACAGGCAAGAGAGTACTTGGTGTGTCATCTGGAAGGAAGATAGATAAAGAGACTTGGTGGTGGAATGAGGAGGTGCAGGATTGTATCAAAAGAAAGAGGCTGGCTAAGAAGAAGTGGGACACTGAGAGGACTGAGGAGAGTAGGCAAGGGTACAGGGAGATACAGCATAAGGTTAAAGTAGAGGTGGCAAAGGCAAAACAAGCAGCCTTCGACGACTTGTATGCTAAGCTGAACAGCAAGGAGGGAGAGATGGACCTATACAGGTTGGCAAGACAGAGAGACAAAGATGGGAAGGATGTGCAGCAAGTTAGGGTGATTAAAGACAGGAATGGATGTCTCTTGACAGATGCCAGTAATGTGATGGGAAGATGGAAAGAGTACTTTGAAGAGTTGATGAATGAAGAGAATGAAAGAGAACAAAGAGTAGAAAACGTTACCAAAGTGGACCGGAAAGTGGCTAGGATCAGTAAGGTAGAAATAAAGAGGGCACTGAAGAGGATGAAGAGTGGAAAGGCTCTCGGCCCTGACGGAATCCCTATAGAAGTATGGAAGTGTTTAGGTGAGGTGGCAGTAGAGTTTCTGACTGGGCTGTTTAACAGAATATTAGAAAGTGAGAAGATGCCTGATGAATGGAGAAGAAGTGTGCTAGTTCCTGTTTTTAAGAACAAGGGAGATGTACAGAGTTGTGGTAACTACAGAGGAATTAAACTGATCAGCCATACGATGAAGTTATGGGAAAAAGTTGTCGAAGCTAGGCTAAGGTCTGAAGTAAGAATTTGTGAGCAGCAGTATGGTTTTATGCCTAAAAAGAGCACTACAGATGCAGTATTTGCCTTGAGGATGCTGATAGAGAAGTACAGGGAAGGTCAGAGGGAGCTGCACTGTGTCTTTGTAGATCTTGAGAAAGCGTATGACAGGGTACCTAGAGAAGAACTATGGTATTGTATGAGGAAGTCTGGTGTGACAGAGAAGTATGTTAGAGCGGTTCAGGACATGTATGAGGGCTGTAAGACAGTGGTGAGGTGTGCTGTAGGTGAGACAGAGGAGTTCAGTGTGGGGGTGGGACTGCACCAAGGATCTGCTCTGAGTCCTTTGCTGTTTGCTATGGTGATGGATAGGCTGACAGACGAGGTCAGACAGGAATCTCCATGGACAATGATGTTTGCAGATGACATTGTGATCTGTAGTGAGAGGAGGGAAGAGGTGGAGGAAAAGCTGGAGAGGTGGAGGTTTGCACTAGAAAGAAGAGGAATGAAGATTAGTCAGAGTAAGACAGAGTACATGTGTGTGAATGAGAGGGATCCAAATGGAAAAGTGAGGTTACAGGGAGAAGAGATAAACAAGGTGGAAGATTTTAAGTACTTGGGATCAACAGTCCAGAGCAACGGAGAGTGTGGAAAAGAGGTGAAGAAGCGTGTTCAAGCAGGCTGGAACGGGTGGAGAAAAGTATCAGGTGTGATGTGTGACAGAAGAGTTTCAGCTAAAATGAAAGGAAAAGTGTACAAAACCGTGGTGAGACCCGCCATGCTGTTTGGTCTAGAGACAGTGCCACTGAGGAAAAGACAGGAAGCAGAGATGGAGGTAGCAGAGATGAAGATGCTGAGGATCTCTCTGGGAGTGACCAGGATGGACAGGATCAGAAATGAGTATATCAGAGGAACAGCACATGTTAGAGGTTTTGGAGATAAAGTCCGGGAGGCCAGACTGAGATGGTTTGGACATGTACAGAGGAGAGAGACCGAGTACATCGGCAGAAGGATGCTGGATTTGGAACCACCAGGAAAGAGGGCTAGAGGAAGACCAAAGAGGAGGTTCATGGATACAGTGAAGGAAGACATGAAGATAGTTGGCGTGACCGAAGAGGATGCAGCAGATAGGGTTAGATGGAAGAAACTGACTTGCTGTGGCGACCCCTGAAGGGAAATGCCGAAAGGAGAAGAAGAAGAAGAAGTTGAGAAAACACAAAAATACCTCAACTGTCAGTTTGACTGTCTAAAATAAAATTTGTTAGTTTATTACAAAACTGGATCCTCCTTGATAACTAAATCACACAAAATAAAGAGTTAATTCTGTGGTTTGATAGAAAACTGATAGACTTGTATCTGGAGTAATTGTGTTTAAAAACTTAGGATTTGACAAGTTCTCATCATGCCCGGGCAAACTCTTGAGATCCATCAGGCACGCATCTGATTTTATTAAGAAAAATTACCCGAGACTGGGGGATAAAAGGAGGAAGAAGAGAGCTGAACACACATATTGATGCTGACACTTTAACTTCTTTTGGCACATTGCGTATTGATTTTCAGTCCGTCAAGTTGCTGATGGTGGAAAGAGGATTGTGCTCTTTGTCTTTCCTCAGCCTTATAATGATAATAATAAATTGTTCTACAAGAAGGGATAAAGTAACTTGGAGCAAAAATCTTTACAAAAGCAAAATATGGGTTCATTCAGGAGGGGTAGCTTTAAAAACAGCCGCGCCCTGCTGAATGAGATTTATGAAAAAAAAAGAAAAGCCTATAAATGTGAAGGTTGAACTTAAAACACTCCTGGCTTTGGGTTTATCCCTACATAATCTATAAAGCATGTCAATATATGATCTTATAACACTCTCATATTGTTAATGTCATCTGTAAAATCCATAAAAATCCTTGTTCAATAATTAGAAACGGCGTTGTCAGGTCATTTCTTGGCATGAATGAACAATATTAAGATACCAAGAGGTCACACGTGTTGCTTTGTTTCATCTTCTGAACAGCTTATTTCCTAATGGGTTCACGGGTGGTGCCGGAGCCTTATTTGAGGCCACACACACTCTGTACCATCCTCACACACTCATTTCTAGGGGCACTTATCAAAGTTCCCAATCAACCTAACATGCATGTTTTTGGATGGCGGGAGGAAACCTCAGTTCCTGGCAAAACCCCAAGCATACATGGGGGGAACATGCACACTTCACACAGAAAGGCCAGTGTTTCAAGCCTTGTCCTCAGTCCAAGACTTGAATCCTGATCATCATGCTGTGAGGCCGCTAACCACTGCGCCACCGTGCCTCCTATGTTGCTTTGTGGTAAATCTTTTTCCATTCTTCTCTTCTCTTTTTTTTTTTGTTTGTTTTTTGGAAGAAGTTTAAAGGACAAACAAGAAGGGATGCGGGAAGATGCTTCGAATCCAGTACATTTAGGGGTTTCCAGCTAGTTCAGATTACTCAGACCTTCCTATTGACATGGACTAACCTCGCTGTGTGACCTCTTTCTAACTTTAGCTTATGGGAATATACAGTAGGATCAAACTCTTTGTATAAAAATGTCCTCTATATTTTTGGTTCTAAAAAGCGAGGACTCTCCACTCTACCCAAAAGACTATTTTCCATTTATTTGTGCCATCCGTTTGAATGTCTGTTCAAGTTTTGGGAGGGGACAGATTAAAAAAAGAGAGCAATCTAACGAGAAATAACACTATATTTGCTTTCAATTGAGCTCCAACAGAGAGCTGCCCAGATGGCCCAATCAGAAAATAGCCTGGCAGTTGCATCTGGGGCCAGCAGGCCAGATGGAGAGGGGGGCAGATATAGGTTGAGTCATGAGAACAAGAAAAAACATGCATGAGTGAAGGACAGGCTTGACACCTTTTATCGTTTTGTCAATTGTTTTTTTTTTTTTCGTTTTGTCATATTGCTTGACGTTTGAACTGTTGCAAGAGACATTTCAACAACACATTCACAGTAAAAACATTCAAATCTGGTGCATCTATGAAAATAACGAGGAATTGTCCCAATGAGTGTGAATCAGTCACAATTTAAAGACAACCGGAAACAGTTAAATGATGGTGTATTGAAGTTTTATCAGGACTACCTACATCAGGGGTGTCCAAAGTCGGTCCTCGAGGGCCGGTGTCTTGAATGTTTTCCATGTGTTCCTGGTTCAATACAGCTGATGCACAGAAAGTGAAATCAACAACCAATAGAATTTGGCAGAATGACTCAATTAATTGGATCAGGCATGTAGATGCAAGAACATATGAAAAACCTTCAGGACACCGGTCCTCGAAGACCGGTTTTGAACACCCCTGACCTACACAAACACTGAAATTGAAATTGATGCAACCTGAAGTTTCCCAAAATTGTATGCTTGGTAATTTGCTTCAAAATAAGCATTTAAGCATTTACTTATACAAACAAACATAAATCAATTTTTTAACTACTTCTGACTTGAAGAATGAAGTCTGTTGTATCCCAAAAAGAAAATTGTGTTCTCTCAAGCAACTAATTGCATACTTGTAGAGCTTCAATGATTTTTTTTTTTTTTAAACTGGGGTGAAAATAAACTCTGTACTAAACTAACAAAAGGAAACTTCCCATGTTACCAATCATTTAGAATCAACTTCTATCAGGGTAAAATCAAATAAAACCTCATATGTGTGCTTGATAAATACCAAGAACCGTGAATATTTAATGTATAGCGAGTAAAACATTTTAATAACTTAGTTTGCTATTTTAATTGTGTAATTGTAGCAGGTGAACAATAAGTTAAGACAGATTTTCTGTAACAAGTTAAAAATAAGAAAAACAATTACATGCAAACACGTGGAACCTTGTAACATACAGAGATAATCTAGACCAAATGTCGAACTCCGACCTGTGACTGCAACAGGATTATGTTTGACCCGCAAATAATTATTGGAGCTGCTGGTTTTAAAACTAATTTTGTAACTCTAATACTACGAATTGATACAGTGCAAGGGTTGGTGATTTGACGGGTAAATCAACAGTTCACGTAAACACTCTTTCTCCTCCCTGTTGACCGGTGTCATGACAACATAGTGCTAGTACTGAGGGATATGTGTGTGATTGCATATTAATTTATAAACTGGACAGCATTCAGATTTCTTATATTTCAAAGAAAAACTCGGTACGTTCATTAATGAATTGGGTCATTGTTATATTTGAGAAAAAACATTTAGATAAAAACTTAATTGTTCACCCCTGACTTTGCTCCATAATTGAATTTGGGCCTCATTGCATAATCCAGTTATAGGCCTGCTGATCTAGAAAAAAAAGCCTGTTTAATGCCGATAAATTAAACGAACAATCCTCTTCATAGTGTTTGTGTTTTAAAAGTCTTCTTAACTAAGAGCTACCTTACCATCTAAACACCTGTGCAGCACTGTATACATTTAATCTCCACCCCCAGGTGGATCCAGCAGAGAAGAGATTGCCATCTATCCTTCCCCTTCACCGCAGGGATGCAACACAGCAAGACTGCAAGTTGCTAAGTGCAGAGAGAGAAGAGGTCACAAATCATCTACGCTGGCTCTTTAGCTGACTGTGACAACCAGTCGGGGCTGGCCCTACAATGGGAATAAATCCAAGAAAAATGTTTTACGTTTTGCAAGAAGAATCTGAAACAAAAAATTGAAGCTGAGCCGTGAGCTGTTGCAGCCAGAAACTAAATGTTTTGTATTCACAATGTATCAGAAATCTTTTTAAAAGTTTCTTTTGCACAAGATTTCTTGCTAAAAAACTTTTCTAATTAGTTGAAAAAAAAACCTACTAAAATTGCAGGGTAGTGCAATTTTAGTAGTCGTTTAGATGATAGAGATTGAAATATACTGTAATATATGAAGTGTCAGTTTTGGTCTGTAATTGTGAAAAAAAGAGGTAAGCCTAAAAGCAAAGCCCGGGATTTACCAGTCGATTAACGTTCCTGTGCTCACCTATGGTCACCAGCTGTGGGTGGTGACTGAAAGAACGAGATCATGAATGCAAGTGGCAAAAATCAGCTTCCTCCGCAGGGTGACTGAGCTTTCGCTCAAAGATAGGATGGGGAGCTCTGCCATCCGGGATGAGCTCGGAGTAGAGCCATTGCTCCTCTGGGCCGAGAGAAGCCAGATGGGGGGATTCGGGCATCTGGTTAGGATGCCTCCTGCGAGACTATGTCTCACAGCTGCTTGGGGAACGCCTCGGGATCCTCTTAAGTGAGGTGAAGGATAAAGCCGGAGAGAAGCTTGGGTTTCCCTTGCCAGGCTGTTGCCATCTAGTCCTCAATTAGTGGAAGACCATGGAACACTAATTTATTTTTCAGAGTATAAAATGATGATGATTACAGTCAAGCTGCACCCGTGGAGCGTCTGAAAAACAAACCCTCAGAAAACCTTGTTTTTTGCCTTACCAAAAATTACACACCCTAAATCACAACAGATCACGCGTGACTTATAATAAGTAAAAGTGAAAACAACAACAAAAAAATATTTAATAAATAAAACAACAATCCTAAAATGGAGAATGTTTGGTTCAGTTTATATGAACCAACAGCCATCTTTTTGTTAGATGGTGGATAAAACCCAAAAAAAGAACACTGGTATGAAATGCTAATTAAATGTAGGGTAATCTGTAAGAGAGATGATGTCAAACAAAAATTTTGAAAAGAGCACCTTGTTTAAACTCATTTAGTTACAAAAGGTCACTACAAATTTAGCATAAGGAGGGAAAAATAATTTGACACTTCTTGAAATGACACATTTCTATTGCAAGTGGTATTTGAAATACTGTATAACCTGAACGAATAACAATGTGCTTTCACACATAACTAGCCAGGTTAGTTATGGAAAAAGTGTAAAACGGAAAAGTGAGGTTACAGGGAGAAGAAATAAAGAGGGTGGAAAATTTTCAGTACTTAGGATCAACAGTCCAGAGCAATGGAGAGTGTGGAAAAGAGGTGAAGAAGCGTGTGTAGGCAGGATGGTTTGGGTGAAGAAAAGGCATGATGTGTGACCGAAGAGTTTCAGCTAGAATGAAAGAGAAAGTGTACAAAACCGTGGTGAGAGCAGCCATGCTGTTTGGTCTAGAAACAGTAACACTGAGAAAAAGACAGGAAACAGAGATGGAGGTAGCAGAGATGAAGATGCTGAGGATCTCTCTGGGAGTGACCAGGATGGACAGGATGAGAAATGAGTATATCAGAGGAACAGCACATGTTAGAGTTTTTAGAGATAAAGTCAGAGAGGCCAGACTGAGATGGTTTGGACATGTGCAGAGGAGAGAGTGCATTGAAAAAAGGATGCTAGATTTGGAACCACCAGGAAATAGGACTAGAGGAAGGCCAAAGAGGAGGTTCATGGATGCAGTGAAGGAAGACATGAAGATAGTTGGCTTGACTGAAGAGGATGCAGCAGATAGGGTTAGATGGAAGAAACTGACTTGCTGAGGCAACCCCTGAAGGGAAATGCCAAAAGAAGAAGAAGAACTAGTCAGGTTATGCTCTCCCTTTATAATCAGGTGTTGGAAGAAGTTTTCCAAGAATAAATGATTTTCTAAAAGCAAAAAAAAAAAAAATCTCTGGTGGAATGTTTTCCATGATTAAACATCACACTCCTAGACATGAGATCATCATATAGAATAATGATATGTAATAATTACTTAGCATACCACAGAGCCTGTGGACAAACTATTTAAAGGCAAAGTTATTAATAGAAATTACTCTCAGTGGGGACAAACAGCAGGCACACCACCTCAAGGGATCACTCTGTGATAACTACAGTTTTTTTCTTCTAACCTGAAAAGGTCAAGGCTACACTTGATGCGTTACACGCCCACAGTAATACCTCCTGGAGCTTGTTGCAATAGCAGCTAACCCACAAGCTAATTAATCCAACCTGTCTTACAACCACCCGTCGAGCACTTCATCAGCCCCGGTCAGTAGCTGCGGTAAAGGGTCAGTGGCTCCCAAACGGCCAGGGTGCTGAAGCGTGAACACACTACTGTGGAAGCAATTGTCAGCAAAGAAAGAGGTGTCTGCTGTGGGAAAGTTAACACACACAGAGGTGTAGATTATCAAAATTTGAGGTGAAGTCATGTTTAGGATGAAATAATTGGGAATGTACAGAAGATCTTCTGTTCTGTTAAATTATTTCGGCTCTTACAACCATTAATATCTTATATTTTTTACTCTCCCAGTTGTTTTAAATCTTTCATACCCAAAGTAGCTCAATGCTCTGCCATCTATTACAAGATTAGTGAAAACGGCCTTTGGTGATCAGCCGCAGGCCTCAAAATTTCCATCTCACATCACGTCTTCTCCCTTATGTGCTTTGCTTGAGGGGGTCAATTAAATACTTTGAAAAGATTGATTTGGTCCTAAATGTGTTGATAAGTCTCTGCTTAATTGAATATTAAAAGCTGCTTGATGTTTCTTTTATGGTAACTTTAGAAAATATCATTTGAACAAACTACACACACATAAACTAATAAATTACACAGAAATGTTTCCCACAGGTGTGTTTGGTTTGCGGGATCCCTCCATATAATGAGGACAGATTCAGCTAAACTAGCATAGGGTGGTAACTTTCTGTACTATACTTTTTCTTACCAGTCAGTGAGCGAGGAACTAACCCCTATGAGATTTGCATCAGCCATTTAACAAAGTGTTTAAATGAAAATGCACCTGTGTTTACTTAAAGGCTTCACAAAAGCCATAAAAGGATTTTCATTCATTAAAGTCTCTGATAAGTTTTGCCCAAAATTGTTTTAGAGTTTTGAAAGACACCAAAAGTCTACATCCTTTCAAATAGAATCATGAATTTTTTTTGTAAGAAGTAAATCCAATAATGACAAGATGCACACGCTGACAAGGCACTATCCAGCCTCCCATAGTTGAAGACGTACAAGCATTATGCAGGATTTCTGCCTCCTGCTGAATGCAGGTGGGATGGGGGACCTACTTATTACAGCCCAGATGTGCCTGTAATCCATCACTGTCTCCCCTGCCCCTATCATACTCTGGAGGATGTCTGGAGCATGGCCCTGGTTGTGTGTGTAGATGTGTGTGTGTCGGAATGTAAGCATGTTTTGGCATTCATGCTTATGGGTCTCTATTTAGTCTTTTGTCAAAGCCTAAAAAAGAAACCATCAATCCATTTATTTGATCTTTTCATCTGTGCACATTATCAGTGTGTGTGTGTGTGTGTGTGTCTGCAGTCACACTTTTTAATCTTGTCATGCAGACTATACAATATTAATTAAAGTCATTAAAGGTCTCCTAGAAGTTCTGTAAATATTAATGCTTCTCATATTGAGCATCTTCTCAGCACATTTATTAGGCAGAATTTCCAGAATGAGGTGAATTATGAATGCAGAAGTTGTAGTTTGTAACAAACCTCAGCCAGTTCTCGGATAGCTGGGGTCCAGATGGTGGGATGGCGTCGGCACTCTCATTATTTCTTCCAAAAAATTTTAAATCGGTTTCCCATTAAACACTCAGTTTTGAAAAACAAAAAGAACACACCATTACGCTATTTTTATGACAGCTATTTCAGCTAGAGTGTTGTTACATCACAACAAGTCATTAAAGCATTAACTTCTGACTTTTTCTGCATTTGGCATAGTTCCTCCACTAAAGGCCTTTGAAGAGAGGATAGCGAGTAGGGGGGCTCTGTTTTGCCACGACTAAAATATCCTCTCAATGTGACACTACAGGCGGATTCATTCTACCACTTAAAGCAATCTTCACTTTTAGGCGGTGACTAACTCACAAAGATAGGCAATTAAGGGATGAGACTGCTGTGGTGGAGCTGGAGGTGGCCTGATCTCTGTGAAAGCCACATGAATACTTATAAGCTTTGCAGACTCTTTGGGTCTTTGGAACCGAACAATGTTTTTTTGAACACAAAAGCAATTAAGAGCTTAAAAAATCCTTTTTCAACAGAGAGCTTTGCTTCTCTTAGTTGGTTTACGTCGTCTTTTACTTTCATCAAGAAGCCTATGCACACTTTAGTTCAAGTCAATACTTAGAATTTAGCAATTTATTGTTCGCCGCTGGTGGCTACACTAATGAACAACTAGATAAGAAGAAGAGGAGATCAATTTAATCATGTTCTTGGTAAACCTGCTGTGTTGTGGAAATAACAGTGTTACCCTGGTGAGGGTGTGTATTCTTCAAGTAATCAAAACTGCTTGTTAGTTCAAGGTGTATCTGCTCTATCAATACAGAACAATTTTCCCTCTGCCATAACACTACTTGCACACGCACTTCCTCTTTCGGCTCTTCTGACCCTGGCTGTCTCAAGTGTTGCAATAATTGCCCAATCAATACAGCACATGTCAATTACGTCATGCCAAGAAACCAGGAAGCAAAAACAAGAAACAGATGCAATCTGCCAACGCTGCTCCCCCCGGGGCTAATCTGTCACTAAATCAATACAAACGATGACACTAGATGACAGCAAAAAGGGTGATACAATCTTTCATCCAAAGCCACCAAAGGAGCCTTGTTGTATGATATGTGGCTCCTTTAGTGAAGTACAGCTACAGATTGAGCCTGTATCAATATGGCCAACTAATAGAGGAAGAAAAAGATTGTTTTCCGAGTCAGCTAAAACTGCCACGAGAGACAAATTAGGTATTCACTGCGATGGCTTGAGCAGATTTCCAAATGTATCAGAAAGTTTTCAGAGTTTTTCAAACTTGCAAAAGAGAATTAATTTAACCAAGCCTCTACACCGTGTTTATAATAGTAGCACAGAGTGAAAAAAAATAAAAAACTACCACGCATTTAGTGACGGGGCGGCACGAAAGGGCAGTGGGTAGTACAGTGCCAAATTGCCCCTAGGGATGTGTGTGTGCGTGCATGGTTGTATGTGTGTGGCTCCGTGAAAGACTGCCAACATGTTCGGGGTGTATCCGGCCCCTTGAATCAGCCGGGATGGGCTCCGGCACCACCCGCAACTTCATAAGAAATAGCCGGTTAAGAACGTGATTGACATTCAGTGACACCTTTGTAAATGTACCACAAAGCACACACCTAAATGTTGAGGTCCATCAGCACCATCCTATTACGCCAAACTGTACCATCATACATACCCAAACTCAAAAAGATACACTTAACCAGAAAATAAAACATAAAATCACAGGTTTTTAAAAGTTTTGTGAGATCACAATATCGTGTGGTTTTAAATTCTTTGTTAGGAAGACCCGGCTAGAGGTCATTCCGAAAATCTGTTCAAGTAGAACAGCATTCATATATCAACTTCGCTATGGTGTCGAGGAAAAATTAGGTGAACTCTATTTTTAGGGTGAGAAAGACCTGTTTTTGTTACACTTTTACAGAACAGAATAAAAACCCCAGCTCAATCAGGGCATTCTGTTGCTTTATGGCACAGCATCTGGGACTTAAGTTTTGTCCTGTTTAGTCTGTGGGTCATCGTTCATTAAAAACACTCTGGTTCATTGGATAAGCACTTAAATTTCAAATCAATGCAGCAAGCATTTACACATTATTTTACATAATCAAAAACACAACTTGTTGTGTCAACCTTAACTTTATAGACCACAGGTGTCAAGGTCCTCGAGGGCCTGTGTCCTGAGGGTTTTACACGTGTTTCTGGTTCAACACAGCTGATGCCCTTAAAGTGAAATCAACAGTCAATAAAATTTGGCACATTGATTCAATAACCGGACCCCAGACCCGCTGAGTTAGGATCTTTCCGGGTGAGTGGAGAAATCAGCCAGGGAGAGAGAAGCCTGGGCTTCCCGTCTGAGACTGTTGCCCCTCCGAACTGGCCCCGGATGAGCGGAATATGACGGAACGGAACGGATTCAATAACCTGGATCAGGTGTGTAAACCTTCAGTACACCGGCCCTCGAGGACCGGAGATTGACACCCCTGTACAGACATATGTAGTAGTTGGATATTTGTCGACTTTTAACTTTTATGTTTTCAAATCATAAATTTTTAAAAATATGTTATTAAAACAGTTTCAAAAGGATCTTCTGTATACTTTTTGAAGACATTTGTGCTGGCCAAGGCATTTCTACAATTCTGTATCTGTTTTATGGTGCTTTAAGTCTTCTTCTTTTCTTGATTTTCTCATTTTGAACTCTTTAGGTCCAGCAACCCTCACCTGGGAGTCTCCACGGTGCGGTCGATCTGGAACTATGTTGCCCTGCTAATTCAGCAATCTGTCAGTGGTCTTATCTTTAAAGGAGCTTTTCTTCTGGATCTGGGATTGAGTCAGCAGTCGACTCTAATAAAGATGTTAAAAAACAACTGCCTTTTCTGAAATGCGGATGTATGCCTGAGAAAAAAAACACTATCACCTGGAGATGTCTTTGAGTTGAGGGAACAACACTCTATTCAGCGTGAAGAGAAACTTGTACGTTACTAGTTTGTCTTTATACGGACCACACGTCTTTGCATTCTATATTATATTTATTTGAACTACATGCTTTATTGTTGCTTTTATGACATTATTGGATTGTGTTCTTAAATTGTATTGCATGCTCCTTAAAAATGGTTTTATTTACCTTGTGTAAAAGTCAGTGCGCAAATGATTACGTTTTTGGTTGCTCGTCAGAAGCAGAGAAAAAAACCTCTTGAAGAATTTAAACAGGACTTTTTAATAAATAAATAACTGAAAAATGTATGAATCGTCTTTAATTGGGAGTGAAACATTCACTTTTATTGATCAAAGGCTCCCTTTTCATGGTGATTGATCTAAAATATTCTCATTTTTAACACATAAAGGAGTCAGATGATCTTTAACTCAACGGTTGCACTGAAAATATTTGACTTTTAAGAAGGTTTTTCTTAATCTTGATGCTTTGATTAATTCCAAAAGCTGAAAGAAATATTCTTCTTTCAACTTTATTTAGTAAATAAATTAATGTCTGAGACATGTCAAAAATGATATGTTTGGAAAAGTAAAGCTAGCAAACATTTCAACAGAAGATGTCTAAAAACATATCAAAGCTACATAAAATATACATGATGGTTAGATTTAATCAAATAAGAATGTGTCAGGGTGTTTTTTCAATACTGATCTCAACTTTTCTCATTCAGGAAATTCTCCAGTCATGTATATAAATATAGATATAAGTTTGTAATTATATTTTCAAGTGGGTTAAATAATTTATGTTTAGGTGCTGGGGAATCATCTCACATCCTTCAGATATGTGATGTCATGAGACACAGTTGCTCACTTATTACGAATTTATGTGCCTGCTTCTTTGAAGTTGTGTAAAAAAGACACAACAAGCTAACAATTGAAAGTATTTTGGGGTTTTTGCAGTTGTCATATTGTACGCTAATGCTTTCTATTCCCATTAACATATCAGCAGTTTAATTCATGCAACTCAAGAGTGATCCCAACAATTCCTTTGGAGAAGCAAATGCCAAACACGGGATACACAGAAGCCCTCATGCAGTCAGTTGGTGTTATTCTTCGGAATCAACGCTAAATCCCAGTTGCTTGTTAGCTGACATGCTTTTGACTGTCTGGATTTCGCTGCAGGCAAAACAATTTGATTGTTTACCTACAGTTTGGATCAAGCTTGTATTTTATATACGTGTGTGTAGATATACAAATGTGACAGTTTTTTTGTTTTGTTTCTGGGAATGCTCAAAGAAACAGAAGTGCATGAGACACATTTCCAGTAGTTGATGTAATCAAGTATTGGTGCAAGCGAATGTAAGCTTTCCTCCCAATTTCCTAGACTGGCAACCTGTTCGGGGTGTACCCCGTCTCTTGCCTTCAATCTGCCTGGATAGAGTCTGGCACCCCCTGCAACCCTGTTAGGGATGGACTGTTCAGAAGACTTTGTGAAGCTCATTAAAACAATTGTGTTTTGATATAGGGGTATACAACTAACATGGAATTGAATTGACATTGTTGGTAGAGTGTCATAAAAAGTGTTCAAACAAAATGTAAAAATAACAATGTCTGTCTGAGAAAAACCTATAAAGTGCATAGTAAGTTAGAGCTTTTACAGCCATAAAACATTTATAATATTGGTCAAAATAAATAAGGTGACTACTTGTGGACATCACCACATACAATAAACAATATGTTATGTGTTGGTATCATGTCATTGTTTGACAGTGAAAAACCACCATGACACTGAAGCCTGATACAGATCAGAGAATTCCGATGATGTGGAAGAGGATTTTCAAATTGAACAGTGCATTGCTGCAGTGACTAATAACCAGCCAACAATTGGTGTGGAAATGTTTGGAAAGACAGTAAAACAACTAAAGCAAGAGCGGACCATGGCCAGATCTACTTTCACCAAACAAGCAAACTTCCAAAGCAGAGGAGCTCACAACATGGCGGAGATTGAATTGCACGAGGAGTTTAAAAAGCTCATCTCTGATGCTAATTATGTCAGTGACACAAATGGGGGTTATAAAGCTGGACTCTGAGTAGATGTGGAATCCATTGTTGGTGAGCATGATGAAGTAGATCTGGACAAAACCATCAATAACTGTGCATCAAAATTGGAGGAAGTCAAACAAAGAGTGTAAAGAGTGTAATCTAACCTTTGGTCAAAATATGTTATATTTCATCAAAATTTTAAAGCAATAAAACTTAAATAAAATGATCTATCTGAAGATAGATGTTACACTATTGATTTTAACACCAAAGAATAGGTTCCTTTATTCCAGTCTTTCAAAACCCATCATCATTGCACCTTTTTTATAGATGACACCTTTTAAAGTTTGGCCTTGTCTTACTGTGCTGTCTAAGCAGGAATGAGAGAGGTTTGAGGGATGCATTTACTTTGGGTAGCAATTCGTCAGTGGAATATGAAAAAAGTGAGAAAGTGTCCACCCACCATTTTCACTACAAGAAGGAAACCACATGAAGGAAACTCACACATGACAGGAAACTCTACTTTCACTGACCAAACTATTTGGATTTTAAAAACTGTGTGTGGTTTTTTTTTTTTTCACTTTTTAAATTTGTTTGTGTTTCAAAAGCGGTGCCAGATAATTTTATTCTGCTGTATATACTATCTTGGGTTGAGATCAACAAAATAAACTGAATGAGTCTTTTTCAGCACACATCCTGCATAATCCAATGCATCATTTTGAAAATAGAAAGTAGAAATGATTATGCAATGACTTTTTAGTTCAGTTTAAGCAACAGAAAAAAAAGCACAACATTAATTTCCTATGAAAGACTTAAGATTCAGCTGCACAATGGCCCAGTGATTAGCACGGTGGTCTCACAGCAAACTGGCCGGTATTCAGGTCCTGGAGTGGCAGCAAGGCCTGAAACACTTTTCTTTCTGTGGGGAATTTGCATGTTCTCCTTGTGCATGCATAGGTTTTCTCCGGTTTCCTCTCAATCTCCAAAGACATGCATGTTAGGTTAATTGGCTGTTACAAAATTGCCCCCTGAAATGAGTGTGTATGTGTGTATGGTTGTCTGCGAGTGAATGGCCCTACAAAAGACTGGCGACTTTTTTGGGGTGTACCCTGCCTCTCACCTGAAATCAGGCGGGATAGGCGCCGGCACTCTTCTCGACCCTGTTAGGGTTAAGCGGTTCAAGAGACAAAACAAAGACTCAAGATTAATGAAGCACGGAATATAAAATATTGTGGGTCGCATTAATGTGTGCAAGAAAACAGTTAACATTGGGCACTTTTTTGTGATTCAGGGGAGACGTACAAGACTTATTAACAATACAGATTACACCAAAAAAAAACACATAATTGCCTACAGTTGTTGAACAAGTACATTTTTCTCTCCAGTCCTGCAGGCACAAAAGAAGTTGCTATTATTTCCTAATTTCCCCACTGGGTTCAATAAGCTAAATAAAGGCTAACCCATCTTTGTATTAAGGGAACACTTTGTACAGTGTCACTTTGTGTATTACTATCTAACAAGCCAATGCCATGCTATCTGTAGCAGCAGACGCTGTGTAATGTATTCTCACAATCTCACATTATTCTTTTCAAAACAAACATTAACCTCAATTTAAACACTTTGTTTTATTTATTACCCAGCTTTTGTCTGAGGTGCTCCCCCGACTAATAATTCAAGGCACAACCCAGCTTTTCAGCACACTACACAAGAGACTCTTTTACCCACAATAAAGCTTTGTTTTGCACAGTCAGCGCATGTAAGAGATGAGAAGAATCAGGGTCATCACAGAAAGGGTGGAACAACACATTCAATAAAGGAGGAGAGAAAGGCTTTTGCTTTCATCGTTCTCAAATTGCTTTCTCATGAACCGATGCCTCATTTAGCTAAAATGCTACTTGTGTGCACAAACTGCGACCCGAGCCGCTCGCAAATTGCTAAGTTGCATGGATGACGAACAAAATCACATCAGTGACTGTGCTTTGAGTTCATCTCAGTCTTAAAGAGGAAAAGAGGAGAGGGTAGAGTTTGGCTTGATTGTATTCCTGAATGAGACGAAGGGATAATGGGCAGAGAGAAACATTAAATTTGTCATACGCTTTTTGCTTGACTGACTGGCTGGCTGATGGAATGATTGACTATCTAAGTAGTTGGCTGGCTCAGGACTTTGCTTTTAGCATTTCAATGAGCCCTTGAGTAAACCTCCAAGTACCATAGCAAGCACAGCATCAAATCTCCTATTTCAATAAAAAAAAAAGGCCAAGAACTAGATGACAGATTGATTGCCTTAAATTTTTAGTCCAAATTTCTTATTTAAATGGATTAACTAAAACCTGCCAGGCTTCATCACACGATCCTAAGAAGGTCCTGCAAGTCTTTAATAGAATAGGTGAAGCCTATTTTAATAATGATGAATACTTTATTGATCCCTCACAGAGGAAATTTGTGTGCTGCATTACACCACAGCAAGCTGCTACAACAGCATCAATGATGGGAGAAACAGGGATTTAGGTGTCTTCTCCAAGGACACTGGATGTGAACTCAGTGGGAATCGAAGCCACGAACTTCTGGTTAACGGCCCGTCCGAGAGGGTGAACGTTCTACCACTGGTCCACCGCCTCCTCCTATTTTAACCCCAAAACTAAAAAATATAATCAAACAACGAACATGTATAGTAGACAAAGTAGAGTTAAATTATTTGAAAATTTCAATCTGAATGATTATATTCTGGACTGAAAATACTAATTTAAATGGAATTTAAAGCAAAATATAGAAACCTCTTACTTTCCTGTAACTAGCTGTTCTTTTTTTGCCAAGAATTATAAAAACAGGTTCTAACCAGGCTGCTATGTCAAAGAAAACTGGTCCAAGTTTGTTTATGAATCCCATCCAGACAAAGATGCTGCTCTCAGGTGTTTTAAGTCAGGAGGAAAATCCCTGGAGTATCTGTGCTCGTTGTTCATAGACTCTGCCCCTTGACTTTACTTTTATACCGTCTACCTTTTTTATTCCAACCCACCATTCCACATAAAGAAAAAGAAATCAATCAATAATTTAAAACAAAACTGCTGAAATAGAAAAATAATAAAATATTTGCACTCAGTTTTACAGATCTTGGTGGAGTTGTTTTGGTTTTAATTGCACCATACAAAAAAATATCATTTCTAAAGTCGACCACACAAGAGAGAAACAAAAACCCGTTTTCTTGACTTTTTTTTTTTCAAATTGCTTGTCAATTTCAGGTTATGAAAACAGTATTGCAAGTCTTCTAAATACAAAAAGCTGAGTCAGCCAACCTCTCTCCAAATTCCCAAGTGTTGGTTTTATCATCATTTATTCTGAAAAGTTTTCACCAGTAAGTCCAGGCGTCTAGTGATCAGGCTCTGTTGGTTGTCTAGATAACTCAGTTACAAACTAAAAGTGACAGAAAATTTGTAATTTCTGCTTCTAACCCTCTGCAATACCATTCCTCTGAGCCTGCGGTCTGTGGATTCAGAAATTGCTTTTTAAAATGAAGCAACTAACATAGAGCATTTCCAAAAAACTTACTTTTGAATGGTTTTTATGTTGTATAAATCTTTATATATGGATGTAATGCAGACAAGGAAAGTAAACAAATTTAGTGTTCGTGAGGAGAGAGAGAGTAAATCAGCAGAAGGATGCTGGGTTTGGAATCACCAGGCAAGAGGCCTAGAGGGAGACCAAAGAGGAGGTTCATGGATCCAGTGAAGGAAGACATGAACATAGTTGGCGTGACCGAAGAAGATGCAGCAGATAGGGTTAGATGGAAGAAACTGACTTGCTGTGGCGACCCCTGAAGGGAAATGCCGAAAGAAGAAGAAGTTGTTGCAACTTAATATCAGGAGTATTTTTAAGCAACAAAAATATGATGTTTGGTGCATGCACAAATATGTTGTTGTTGTTAACTCATTTAAATCTAATCATCTTACTGCAGGTTCCAGTGGATTAATGACACTGTTAGAAATAAAGCGAGCGCTGACATTGTTTAGAACAAAATAATATAAACACACACATACCTGTAAACCAAAAATGACATAATGTCGCTGTTGCATTTTTTAAAAAATGTTGCATAAACCTGTAAAGGAATAAAAATAATAGGAAACATATTTGTTGTCTTTTTTACTAACTGCCTTCATCTCCATATATCCTCACCGATAAGAAAAAAACCTCATTTTCTTAAGTAGAACTTCCCCACCATGATCATTCCCTCTCATTTTATTGCTTCTCTTGCAGAAAACACATTTTAAAGCCAGATTAGTTTTTCTTTCAACTTACTGACATCGAGAAAGACTGATTGCACTTAGCATTCCACATTTAAATACAAATGTTTGTAAAAAGCTTTCAATCTTCTGCTGAGCCTTCAGGGAAGACTTTTTTTCAGGGTTGGGCTGTGACTTCACAGGTTATATGCACATGCATACATTTCAATGGATGGCAATGCTCTTAAAATACATTTACTGCCAAAAAGCATTAATCTTCTACGTGTATGTGTATCTGATACACTCAAAGAAAGTTAAAAGATTAAAAATTCCTTCAACAACCAGAAAGTGTGGCAAAGAAAGTGATTGTTTTTATCATGACAGACAAATACGTACGTATATATGTTGCTGTTTACAGTGCTGGGAAAAAAAATCCGAGCACTTGTCTAATATTGAAACAAATTCATCCTCCACTTATCTTTTGATAAAGATTTTGATAGTTATTTAACCGTGCATTTAAGCCTTCAATATTGGATGTCCAGAAACAAACAAGTGAAAGTGAACAAATGCAACTGTCATTACGAACACTTAATGTTAGAGGAGAGAGAATTAATCTTCACCCCAAATCTGTGGTGACAGATCTGCTGAGAACAAACAAGAGACTGTTTTATTTGTCACAAGCGTAGCATTCTTTCACGACCAGAATTGTCTACCAAGAAATGCATCTCTGCTTTATTCTTACAATAAAAAAAAACAAACAAAAAACAAGAGTTCTGTTCTTACAGAGTAGTGGAGGAAAAGGAAAGTTCCAGACCCCCACTTACAGATAAATAGAAAAGTGAGGATGCTCAGCAAACAGCATCAACACATTTCTTAGTTAATATGACAGCTGGTTAGGAACTGCCTGCAGCTGGGGATCACATTTACTAAAGACACTTTCAAAATAAAAGAAGTAATAAAAGAAGTATTAACAAAAGAAGAATTTACATTTTCTACAAAACCCTTTCTTTAGACTTAATTGTCTTTTCACTGCTGTCAAATAGATTTTCTAAAACAGGCCATACTTGTAAAACATTAAAAGCTTGTGATGTGGACAAAAGTAGTACCAAAGATTGTGTTGAGCTTCAACAATCTATCGATACGTTTAGTTTGAGTCATTTTCTGTGGCAAAACTTTATTATAAAGATGCGGCTGGGAAAAACACCTGGTGAAAAAACAATTACCTATTGGAGAAAAACTAAAGTCTGGTATTACATAAAATGTTCTAAATCATACTGTCATTGAACTCAAATGATATTCCTTTTATTTACACAAGTATTCAAATCTAAGTAGTGGCTTTTGGTTTAAAATGTGTTTGTAAAAAGTTTGAGTAGTAAAATTTTGTTTCATTTCCTCTACTGAAACGCTTATCTCTAATGGGGCTGCAAGGATGCCGGGGACTATCCCGTCTGATTTCAGGGGAGAGGCTGGGTACACCTCAAACAGGTTGCCAGGCTGTTGTGAGGCCACACATACAGACAACCATTCACACACACACTCATTCATGGACTTGTTCAAGAAACCCACCTGCCTTGGATAACCCGCCTGCCTCGGACAACCCGTCTGCCTCGGACAACTTGCCTGCTTTGAAGAATCTGTTTTTACCTAATTAGAAATACATTTTTATGTTTTTCCTTTTCATCCTGTGTTCTGTACTTGGATTCTACCACACATCATCATAACATTAATTTGCTCGCCTTTAAAAATGATGTCTCAGAGTAAAAAAAAACTGTGAGACGAGTGACATCAGGCTAATGTTAACGCCCTTACAACATTTTTTTTAAAGAGATTCATTCTATCAAAGAAATGTGCACTGTAGATTGTAACATAATGGTTGTTGATGTATTTACGTGTATACAGCGTTATGGATTTGTGTGACAGAGATAGAGTGAGAGGAAAGAAAAGAGAGTCTGATGTTACTTTTCGGTTTAAAGTAGCAATGCTACTGATCTCACCCACTTCATTGATTCTGTGGGGTGGGTAAGACACCTGATACATTGCTGATACACACACAGAGCCAGCTTCACTTTTTTTCAGGGCATATCACTCTGACTCAGCTCATTTTCAGGTAACATATAGAAAGCAGGGTAAACTAAGCTCCATGTGGCCTCACTGTCATCTAAAACTAAGGTTTCATACAAAACCAGCAAGAAACCCTCAAGGCAAAAAAAAAATCACATCTTCATTTCAACAATTTAATAAATTCCTTTTTATTATATTAGACTAATTACATTTTCAGCTTTGTTCCCTTCAAAGTTTGAGTAGCTATTGTCCAGTGTAATTCAGATGAGACTTATCCAATCCCAATTTTTTCCTTTTTTATCGGTCAAAGATTAGAAAACAATCTTTACTGCCCTGGAATTGCAGACTGGCTTTATTCTATGCCCGTCTTCACAGATGAACATTTTGCATACTTTTAATTGCACTTGAAATAACAAGTGACATTACTTTCCCTTGTTTCAGGCAATGCAGCTCAGCACACAATTTGACTAAATGTAAAACACACACATAAGGGAAGCAAAAGACTGAGGGTAAGAAGAAGCACAAATGAAGCAAATGTACACAATGCTTTGAGCTGGTCTGCTGGGAATATAGATTTCTTAATTTTTTCAGAATAAATTTATCCCATCAGTGAACGTAACTTGGGTAATTTAAGCGGTAGAGATAAAAAGAACAATAATACTCAATTACCCCTGGTATTATGTGACATACAAAGATTGTAGAAATAACTGGTCCTGGCTTCAAACATTTTTTAACAAAATCAAGTATCCAATAATTTCCGTCACATTCTGCATAGTGACACAAAAGTGAATTTTTTTTTCTTTTAGAGTAGAATTGCCAAAGACTTTCATTCAGATTTTCAAGTTTAATCGTTGGTTTGTCTCGAGTTGTCCTTTACGTTGCTTGTCTTTGTTTTTCTCTACATAGAAAGACCAAAGTATCTTTGCAAAACAGTTTTAACATCAGTGTGGGCTCTTTTTTAATTCAAAGCTCCACAGATTTATGTTGAGCTCTTCTCCTTTCAACCAAGTCAATTTTGATTTGCTTCATTTGACCAATATATACCCTCCATCTGCATTGTTTGCATAGCTGTAAATTAAACTTGATCAGATCAACTTCTGTTAGGTAGGAGTTCTGCCTTTGAACCTTCCCGCCACCCCCAGAACACTGAGAAAAACATAAGCCAACATTTTTTTCCACACAATGGGGATTAACTCCCATTTTGCTTGTTTACTGAAATCCTCAACCAAACATACCCAATCCCCAATTTTTAATAGCAACACAGCGGTGACTTTAAAGTGGACTCATTACCGATCACTGTCAGGTATTTTGTCTGGAACTAAATAAATTTCTAAGGCATTACCATGCAGCTCATTATTAATAATTAAGGTCAACCAGTTTTTTTTGCTCGGAGGCTAATCCACAGTTTTTTGCTGATGCAGGCCCAGATTCAATGTAACGATGGTAAAGCTCAGAAACAGAATGTTGCAGGCCAATTACAGGCCCATCCCATGTGCAAAATTAGACCCAAAGGGCTAAAACTCTAAAGGATAATCTGTGTTTTAACAAGCAAAACTTTAAACTTGCTAAGTACGGTGTTTTAGTCATAATTGAGCAGAGGTTTGCTGAAGTTCTTGCCTATTTGGTTTGACAGCATGTCTAAATGTGGTTTATGTTCATATAAAAAATTCTACCTAATTTGGCTGGATTGCCTCGTATGCATGATTGTGACAAAAAAAGTGAAAAGGAACAAGGCAAACAGGCAAAAGAAACATGGCTTTCTTCAGCCATTCTGCCTTGCAATATCTGCCCACATTACAAACCACTGCTGCATCCAGTCATTGCACCTTCCGTCTTCCTCCTGCCATAGGAACAGAGGGATGAAAAAATCCCTGGGATTTGTACCATTTTATTAACAACTCAGTAGTAATAAATCTTGATAAGCATCTTCTCATTTTGCGTTTATACTCAGCGACTTTCGGACAGTTCCTTTGAGGATACAGATAAAGTCATAAAGAGACATTTATTTGCAAGAAAAGCTGATAATATGACACCCGAGGTGCCAAAAAGAAGTGAAGATATTGACTAAATCTTGCACAGGGAGGGGTACACATATACATGAAGCGAGCTAAAGAATCTTAGAGGAGATTTAAAGAAAATGAGAGAGAAGAGGCATTGGAGGACGGCAGCAGTAAAAGAATAAAGGCCACCTATGTATTCCACTATTATGAGGTACAAATGGATCTGCCTTTCTTGGCAGTGCACATACCATCCATAAAACCTTGTCAAACCAGAGAGGGCTGCTCATTTATGCTGCAAACATCCAGATCCAGACACACACACAGGTGGCAAGCTCATTTATGCTGCTGTTTATTACCATTATCATCAGACGAGAGGCAGCCAGGAAAAGCCGAGCTGCATTTCGCTCCTTGACGCCCATCATCATCACCTGAGTCTCAGGTGTTTATCGGGCTGTCACGTTGGAGGAGGCCCAGCAGGCATCCAACACTCCTTTCTTTATCATCTTTTTTGGCCCATTCTATTGGTCTCACACAATTTTTTTTTACACTTTTTGTGTATGTTGATCACAGTTTTTTGGTCTTTTTCCCCTTTAATAACACTATCAGGTTTTTACGTCTCTCAGGTATTTTCCCTCTGGATTTTTCTGCAAATTTTTATATCCTTGGATGTTGTTTTAAGTTATGCAATACATGCATTAAACAACAGTAATTGCAATAATTAGACTCTGATCATTTCAGATTTTTTTTTATAATTTAGATGGGTCTGATTCAGGCTTATAGCTGGAGGACCATTTCATGGCTATTATATAAAAAGGTAATTACTGTCTGTGATAATTAGATAAATGGACAAATTTGGGAAACTAAAATTATTATGGCATGATTGGGAATAACTGCTGTTCCCACAAAGGCAGCTATTATTGAAAAATGACACCACAACTACACATTAACTGAGACGTTAAAGGTATATTAAGTGTTTAAAATGTTAATACAAAAAAGTTTGTCTTTGTAGGAATCTTCTGTTCCAAGACAAATATAGTGGAGAAAAACAGACTACAAATAAGCGTCTAAGAATAACTTACAGGCTTTGCAAAAGGTCACTCCAGTCATTAGCACAACAAAGGTCCAGCAATTATTGCTATAAGTGTGAGTCTGAGTATTTTTCCAACTAGTATGGGTTCAATGTAGAATAGAATTCCTCTCCAGGCCTCAATAAACACAATTAGATCAAATTAGGCAAACTGTTTTTCAAAAGTTCTGCATCCTTTTCATTTATAAAAACTCAAACTTATAGCAAATGGTTAATATTTACTATTTATTTTCACATAGCGATGATGAATTACCACTTTTCACCAATAAAAGATTATGCAAATTAACACAGCCTCAGACCTTCCTAATCCACAACATGAAGGTGACAAAAATGACACTGATTATTTTCATAACTCTTCAATATAAGCTTTCAAAATTTTGAGAGGAAATTTGTCCAAATCTAGCTTGTTTTTAAAGATCTATCACAGCATATTTTCAGATGAGTAACAGTTAAAAAGCTTCATCAGAAAACAGTTTTGGGTAAAATGACACGGAATAAAAAGTGAACGATTCACTGTTTTGACAGCTCTGCCAGTGAAATATCAAATACTGAATTTTAATTACAGATCAAAGTGTGTTCAGGATGGAAATCAGTGTATATAGCACTGCACCCGATCCACAGATCACATACCATCAATCAATAGTAAGATGTAACTGGAGGACCGCCAATATTTGGATTTTTTTTTATTTTTTAAAAAAGAAGAGGAATACACCTTCCATTTTAAAAGTATTAAAAATATTAATGTTTTATCTGTTTATTTAATGTTTTATTTTCCCTTTCAAAAAGTGTTTATAAAATTTATTTTATGCAAACTGAAACAAAGTTAATGTTTTATTCCTCAATTCTTTCCATCTAAAATTGATTTAAATGTAATCCTAGTTATTCGTGCATTTTTTTCTCCTTTTTATGAATACTTGTGATTTTGCTTCAATAAATTTAAACTACAATCAGTGAAATAGAATTCAGGTCAAGTTTTGTTGTCTTCTGCATTCCGGGTCAAGAGAAGCCAGATGAGGTTGTTAGGGCATCTGGTCAGGATACCCGCCAGATGCTTTGCTGGTGAGGTGTTCCAGGTAGAAGGAATTAGTTCTTATAGACTTAATGGTTTTGGTTTTTGCAATTAAGGAACTAATTCTAATTCACAGTTTAAGCATTCGTCGTGTTAAATTGATATTTCACCTTCCGGTGAGCACAATGACTTGAATAATGTGTTCTGATTATTTTTGTGGTCACTTCAGACTGTTTACAATTTGATGTACAGTATATGTAAAAAAAAAAGTCACTTCCATTAGCTCAATGAATTCCAGTGTGAAACTATGAAAGCATGCAATTCATCCAACAAATCCAGTGATTAATTTTTTTGCTCCTAAACATTCCACAGCCATCCGTCAGTTGTGTTTTAAAATGTAAAAGTATTTGGGAATGATAGATTGGAGTCAGTAAAGTTAGTTTATTCTTATTGTAAATTAACATCAGTCAGTGAGGAGATTACATTTGGCCTTCTCTCTTTTAAACATCAAAGTTTCTGAAGCAGTTGGTCCCTCCCTTTTTTGTTCATCCATCCCAAAACTCATTTACACCCTATTCTCATTTCTTTTCCTGTGTTCCTCTCCATGGGTGTCAAACAGCCTGGGAGCAGAGAGAAAGCTTTTACAGAGAGATTTTGTCCAAACTTATATCTCAACTCTTTCTTTTAATTTCTCCCAAAATCCCAGGGGTTCAAAATTCTCATCTTCCTTTTCTTCATCTCAATCTGCAACTATCTTTCATTCAACTCCCATTTCTCTCTGTTGCCATGTTCCCATGGGCGCAGGTGTTAGAGGATGACGTTTTGCTTTGATTGCTACATGGCTACAGGCGTTCCCAGGGCAGAGAAGCTACGAAGCGACAGTCTGCTGGATGTAGTAGTAAATAATCCCAATTGTGGAGAGAGGAACAGAGACACACTGCAAGAGGAAAGGATGGAAGGGAAAGAAAATGTACATGTGTGCGTATGAGTGGGAATTGTATTCATGTGTAAATGGGGTCTTTACCTTAAGAAATTAGTTTTTTTTTCCAAATCGTTTCGTTTTAGATGAGTCATTTTATGGTTAGTTTTAAACAGGTATTACATAAAATTTGTCACTGAAGTAAACTTTCATTTAAATGTACTTTGTTTTATCATTCATTGGGCTTTTATGTGATGACATTAAATTATTTTTAAAAAACACACATTATTTTACTCATAATTTGTAGCCTGAAAGCACAGCAATATTAAAATTAACTTCAAAATGTGACATTGTAATACTAATTATTTTTCACATCAGCACTGCTTAGAACGAACAAACAAATGTTTTATTCATAACTGACATGCAAACAAAACTGTCCCAACTTTAATCAAATAGCTGCAAGAGAGAATAACTTAACAGAAACAAACTTTTTGGATAAAATTACACCTAATGGGCAGTTAATCTAACTTTTTTTTCTCTGAATCCTGCCTTTTCATATAGGGCTTCAGCCTAGACCAAAAAAAAAAAAAAGTCCAAACCAACAAGTTAGTCAAGGTTATATTTTTTAGTTTTGTTATGGTTGTATACGTTCCGTTCTGTCGTCTTCCACTTATCCGGGGCTGGCTCGGGTGGGCAACAGCCCAAGCTTCTCTCACCCCAACTGCATCCTCCAGCTCACCCGGAAGGATCCCGAGTCGTTCCTCAGCCAGCTGTGAGACATAATCTCTCCAGCAGGTCCGGGGTCAGCCTCATGGTTTACTCCCAGTGGGACGTCCCCGAAACACCTCACCAACAAGGCGCTCAGGGGGCATCTCAACCACCCCATCTGGCTCCTCTTGACCTGGAGGAGAAGCGGCTTGACACCGAGCTCCTCCCGGATGGCAGAACGCCTCCTGGTTGAATACTTCCCTACAAAATTTTTCAGTTTGGTTTTGGTTACATATCAAGATATTTTAAATCAATAATCTTACTGACAAGAAGTTATAAGTTTCTATTTCAGCTGTTTCCTTTTTAATACGCAAACAATAATTACTATCGGTAATTTTCAAACTTGGATTGGCTTTCTTTTTGTGCAATTGATATTTTTTGTTGTAAAAATAGTTTTCACTTTTCAACAGTCTTAATACTGAAACAGTTATGTTTTGGTACTTTCGTATTGGGTTCCATGATGATAAATTTTACTTGCAGAAAAAGTTTTCTGTTTTGAAACCTCATGGAATTCGAGTAGTTTTCTCCTATGATATCAAATAGCTCTATTTAAAATCCAGTGGTAAATTTGATGCATTCAAGCCTGAAAATAAAATTAACCTTTTTTTATTCTATCTGCAGGAAATAGGATTGGACTTTTTAGTTCATTTAATATTTCCAAACTCAAAATAGAAACAACATTTACTCAAATCCAACTTGCCCAAATAAGATCCTTATATGATCCTTGTATACTTCAGATTATGTTATTGACAATGCAAAATAAAACCTCCTGAAATTGATTTTTAACTTTAATTATAATAATACAATTTACCGCTCAATTTACCAGTCGATCTATGTTCCTATTCTCACCTATGGGCCCCGACTGTGGGTGGTGACACAATTGGGGAGAATGAGATCGCGGATACAAGCAGCTAAACTAAGCTTCCTAAACAGGGTCGCTGGGCTCTGACTCAGGAGCTCTGCCACCTGGGAGGAGCTTGGAGTAGAGCCGTTGCTCCTCTGGGTTAAGAGAAGTCAGATGGGGTGGTCAGGGCATCTGGTTAGGATGCCTCCCGAACGCCATGCTGGTGAGGTGTTCTGGGCACATACCACCGTGACTAGACCCAGAAGCAGACCCTGAACCCACTGGAAAGACTATGTCTCACAGCTGAGTAGGGAACACCATAGGATCCCACTGGGTGAGCGGGAGGTTGCAGCCAGGGTGAGAGAAGCCTGGGTATCCTTTCTGAGGCTGTTACCCCTGCAACCCAGCCCCAGATAAGTGGAAGAAAAAGGAATAGAATAATAATACATGTATATTATAAATAATATATTATTATTATTTTTATAACTTTTGAAACCTACCAATAGGAGAGGACAGGCTGGTGTTTTGGATTTATTATTTTACTCATTATTTTACTCATTTGATTGGATGGTCAAAAGGTCATCTGGTCACCTTGACAAAGTTCGTTTACTGAGACCAGAAGTGGGTGCACACCACTATTCACCAAGTGAGCTCACTAAATTTGTTGTTGGAATTTTTCTGTGAGATTTTTTTTTTCTATAACTCTGTTTGCTTCAAGAAGTATTTTTTTCCACCTCAACTTTCAGTCATCGGGAAACCACCTCTGCTTACAATGTATTGCTTTCAATGTTTCACATTAGTAGATTAAATTTTCTAATTGCTTGAATTAAAATAGTCACACAGTTATTTTGAATACCAATGAATAAGTAATTTACTCAGGGCACATACAGATTCTTTTTACTCTGTCTGCTGTAGAAATAAGTGTGTAGTATTATGTATGCTGCAGACACACCCACCCCAAACAGGATTTCAGCTGCCGTGTTCAGTACTCTATATTCTCCACCACCACTGCTGCCACAGGTTGTTTTCTTTTCAGAAAATATTAATGTGTGAATGTTATTTTCTTGGCTCCTGCTTAGCTCATCCACTCCCACCTGTCACCTGATGATCAAGGAATCAGCAAACAATAATTTTACATGAAGCTGAAACACACATTTACAATGACCACGTTATTGCTGGTCTTAGATAAATCTCACTGGTATGATGTCATTTATGTCATTTAAAGTGAAACAAAATTTGTATTTTCATTAGTACAAAACAAGAGCTCATTCTCACAAATTACAATAAATCTTATAGTAGAAATTATTCAATCCTTTTTTTTTTCACCAAGGTATTTCATTATGGCCCTGAATTTGCCCTCAAGTTGTATGATGTGCTTGTGTTTTTTTTCCTTTTTTCTAGTAGATAAACAAACAAACAACAAAAGCACCTTTTTTCTTGTTATAACAAAAGACAAACGTCATTCAGCAGGAGAAGCAGCTGTTTCCTAATCAGATGTTGGTTGTTAGATTCCAGGTTTTCCTTGTCTACATGCCAAACTGTCCTTCAGGAAGACGTGTAACTCAATGTCGATTCTCAATGTGTGAATGCAGCCATGATTTCGATAGCGTACATGGTTCTAAAATATGGTTCAAATACTTCTTCTTGTGAATTTTACTGTTAGTTAACAGGCGCTTAAGGATTGCAAAGACTTATAGAATGAATTAACCCATCACCACATCTTCTTTATTCCCACTGGGATAAAACTCAGTTATGTTGAACAAATTTAAGCACATTTTTTATTGAATGATGAAAAAAACATTTAAAAAAATCAACAGATGCATGCTGAGCAGAGCAGGCAGATATCCACTGATAATTCACATCCAAAAGAGAGCACTCAATGTTTTAATCATCTTAAATCCATTCACTAAGTCACCCTCTGTTTCAAAGCCTTCTAAACCCAAGAGATGAACACGTAAAAAAGTCTCCTATCTGTCTGCCTGTTTGTGTGTCTGTCCATCAACCTGCCCTCCTGCCTGCCTCCCAATACATAAAATATATAAGGAAGGATTGAGGATCTACGTATATACAGTATATATATATATATATATAGTATGGTGTGTATGTCTTATTGTTTTAACAAGAAAATCTTGCATGAACCAGTTCTGCTCTGCAGTTTTCAGTGACACATATCAAGATAATAAATACACAAGAGAAGTTTGGAGAGCATATGTTGGCTGCCTACTATATAAATCAATACACCACAACCTGAGGGAATGTGAATGACCAGGAATCACACAAACTTGCACGTACACACCGAAACATGTCCAATAGAACAATTTAATATCCTGGATCAAAAGAAAGGTGCGCGTGTGTGCGTATGTGTGTGTGTGTGTGTCTACCTCATCTTACCCTGATCTTTGTCCACTTTTTGATTAGAGCAGAAAGTTGTTAAGACATCCAAATACATTTGGTTCATTGCTATTTGTTGCATCATCATTTTTAATGGTTTGAAGAGTTGAAAACTTTTCAAAAGTTACACTTTAAAGAAAAGTGCATCTCATCAGTTTATTAGATTCGTTCTGTATATTAAATTCGGCCATGCTGTTAGGTCTAGAAACAGTGGCACTGAGGAAAAGACAGGACGCAGAGATGGAGGTTGCGGAGATGAAGATGCTGAGGATCTCTCTGTGAGTGACCAGGATGGACAGGATCAGAGGAACGGCACATGTTAGAGGTTTTGGAGATAAAGTCAGAGAGGCCAGACTGAGATGGTTTGGACATGTGCAGAGGAGAGAGAGTACATTGGCAGGTGGGTTTGGAAGGTCATGAAAGAGGCCCAGAGGAAGACCAAGAGAAGGTTCATTGATACAGTGAAGGAAGACATGAAGATAGTTGGCGTGACCGAAGAAGAAGCAGCAGAACGGGTTAGATGGAAGAAACTGACTTGCTATGGTGACCCCTGAAGGGAAATGCTGAAAGAAGAAGAATTAGTATATTAAATTCAAACACCATATTGACCACCAATTGTTTTTAATGTTCGACTGTGCAGCCGAGCAATAAAGACATTTCCTATAAAAATAGTAAGGCATTACATGCACTGATTGTGCTTCCTTCTTTCTAAATTCTCAGCATGTGCTCCAGCTCTGTCTATTATCTATTAAATCTATTATCTATTAAATATTTTTCGATGGTAAAAAAAAAACTAAACCATAAATAATCTTTTTTTTCCTACAGTAAAGGGTACTTTTGTTTTTCTGTAAGAAAGTGTAATAAACTGTCCATGAAATATCTATTCAGCTAACTATTCTAATTTGCTACATTGTGGTTCTAACAAAGAGCCTGACACTGTTTGATCTATTCAGACTATGTGGATTATACTGAAAATCCCATTAAAGAGAAGTTTTCTTCTGTCTTTTTTTTAAGTGTCCTTTCAGGCTTTTAAAAAAATGTCCTTGTTTTATTACAAGCTGTACTAGATGAGCGTTATTAGAGCAAAACGCAGTGCTCTCAACTTCCATGGGAGGTCTCGAGTTTCCAGCATGTCTGATGTAACCAAACCACATTCACTAAGGCCTTTATCAAAAGCTCAATTAAAGAGACACAAAACAAAATCCTCCTTACAATAAACCTGGGATTAAAAGCGTTAGGGTTGTTATGTTGAATTAAAACGGTGTTTTTACTGGTGCAACATTAGAACCCCAACATAACACAGTGGATTTGAACTCAAACAGTTGAATTAATTTTTGTTCCACAGCACAAATCTAGAAAACTAAAATTGACAATGTTCATTTTTTACTTTCTTTTACAACCAGCTTAACAGCAGTCCTGGTTCCACAGAACTTACACCCTTGAGCAAAATTCCATAAAAATTCTACTACCCCAGGTAGTTTAAATTCAAAGTGGATTTTTTATTGAGTAATGCAGCTTTACTGTCATGAATGGGCATTAATACCTATTGCTGGCCATTTTTTAAATCGGCATAGCATCAGACTTGGGCTTGTGTGACGGAGAAAGGAGTTCTTTCAATGCAAACATTGTACTGATTAAACACAGCAGCTGTTAATTTGATATAAACTTTTTCTGACCTCTTTAAAAAAATTAAAACATTATCGGTATTCATTGAGCAAATTTTGATACTGGAATAATAATGGAACCACATCACCAATCAATTGTTGCCCAATTAGCATTTTATGAACAGTGTATTAGAACTGTAAAACTTTTATAAAGGATATAGAGATCTTTATATCTAAAACAAAACAAAATGACAAGATACACTTTTCAGTTACATCTTTATAGAAGGAGCAGACTTGTCGCATCGGACTATAACAGAGATAGAAGGGTTTTATGAGGCAACAGCAGGCTGTAGAGGCTTTTTATATGCTGGCATCTGTGTTTTGTGAGCAGCTGTGCTGCCATGTTTTTAGTGCCATTGCTCTTTTCCTGCTGCTGCTTACAAAATACAAACTCAAATCCCACAACAGAGACAATTGCTGCTCTCTTTTGTATGTCCATTACAACACACATGCTGTGTCCAGCTTCACTTTTCTTGAAGGGGACCACATCATAGAGCTGACTGGCCAGGAAGAATCTCGGGGTGTCCTGGTGCCAGCTGTGAGTCATTGACCCTCTAGTGGCTCTGGAATGTGCCTCTAGTCCTCCTAAAATAAGACACCTGACCCACGAGGTGTCTGGGAGGCATCCTAATCTGAGGCCCGAACCAGCCCACCTGGCTTCTATTTGAGCTCCTCTATCTCCAACAAAGAGCCTTGCCACCTTGTGAAGAGAACTCCTTTTAGCTGTTTGCATCCACTATCTCAATCTTTCAGTCACCACTAACAGCCCTGGGTGATGAAATCTTCTTCTCCACCGTGAGTGGTTAATGCAGCATCCTAATCACTGTAGATGCTGCACCGTTCCTTTTGTCAACCCCTCACTGCTGTCTTCTTTTGATTCCAAATGTCGTTGAGGATTTGCTGCTTGATCGTTTTGGGATTTGTTGTATAACTTATCAATGCACATGCTGTCTTTGCAGCACAGTCATGTCTGTGATTGGACCATTTATACTAACTCTGGATGACACAAAACAGTCAATTTGTTCACCCATACTAGCAGTGGAGACGCAGACCAGGACATATTCTTTCTTACCATGTCGTAAATCCTACAAGAGCTTTTTATTAACTAAGTTCAATCACTGTGATGAGAAAATTATTACTGCAGTTTAGGAATGTGATTTTGGTTTTTAGTATCTACATATGTAAAAGCTGGGATTTTATGTGTGGGAGAACTTGTAGATTAACCAGTTGCTTGATTATTTATTTCTCTTTCGCCACGGCATTAGCATGACAGACAGATGGAGTGTGCATTGTTTTTGATACCAATTTGGTCGATAATTTCCTTCTTCAATCTCTCTTCAATCAGTACCAAGCCCATGAGATACTTGAATTCGTGTGCTTCGGGTAAGATCGAATTTTATTCCTCGAGAGGATCCCCCCTCTAGTTGAGGACTATTGGCTCAGATTTGATGGTCACACTCTTAATTCCAACTACTTTACACTTGGTTTTGAATGTCTCCAGTGACAGTGTGAAATCACAGCCCCAATTACGCCAACAGAACCACATCTGTGAAACTTCAGAAATTGGCAGCTTCTAAAAGCATGCATCTGTTTTTATTAGAAAGAATTAAACGAGTAACTGAATGCGTCATCTTTAATTTAGCGTTTTACGAGATGCAACTGTCAAATATTTTCTAAAAAAGCAAGTTTTTGCAAGTTATTTTCCCCTCACTTTCTGTTCATTTCAAATTAAATGTAGCAGGATGATCAAAAAACCTTGTAGTTTAGTTGAGGTCAGATGATGTTAATTCATATGGATTGTGTAATAAAGCTGCCATAAACAAGCTTCTTTTACAGCGAATGGAAATTTTGCATTCAAATAATACATCTGATTAATGAGAAGTGTTCATAAAATTGTTATTTAGGCCTGTCAACTTAATTTGGAAATCACTATAAAAAAGATATTTACACGAGTCGAGCCACATACTATAAATTATATCGGAGCAGTAAGGACAGTCATCGACCTATTAGTTTATTGCCTGAAGTCATTTTAGCAATTGCTGCAAATGTGACATTGACACGTTCAGAAAATGTTGACTTGTCAACTCAAAGGTGTTTCTTCATGTTCTTGTTTGTTCTGGTGTGCACACCAAGTTCTAATTCCCCAGTTTTGTTAAAGTGAATTTAAAAAACAAAACATCAATCCCGGGCGGCACGGTGGCGCAGTAGGTAGCACAGTAGCCTCACAGCAAGAAGGTTGTGGGTTTGAGTCCCGGGTGGCGACGAGGCTTGGAACGCTGGCCTTTCTGTGTGGAGTTTGCATGTTCTCTCCGTGTCTGCGTCGGTCACACCAACTATAGGTACTCCGGTTTCCTCCCACCCTCCAAAAACATGCAAGTTAGTTTGATTGGCCGGTACCAAAAATTGCCCCTTGTAATGAGTGCGTGTGTGTTTGGTGTTACGTGTGTGGCCGCACGACAGACTGGTGACCTGTTTGGAGTGTACCCTGCCACTCGCCTTGAATCAGCCAGGATGGGCTCCAGCACCCCCCGCAATCCCAAAAGGGATAGATGGTTAAGAAGGTTACTGACTGAAACACCAATCTCTCCACTCTCATGTATTTCTTTAAATTTTCTAGAGAAATGCTGAAGGCAAGTGATGACTTGTCATTTTAAATCCCAAACATACGGAACCCAAATGAACAACTGTAAATTACACTAAAATATATAATATTTTAGCTAAGATTATTAAAAAAAAAAAGATTCACTTTTTGAAATTTGCCCTCATTGTTTCCAGCTAAAAAGCAAAAAAAATCTCAGCAACATAAATGTTAATGCAGAACAACTATGATTTGTTCTTTCTTATATGGGAATTTATCTGTCCACAATTAGATAAAAATGTCTTGCAGTGTATTAATATGTAAATTTGGGTTGGCCGAAATGGAAGCAAAAAACCCGCAGTGATTTACAAACCTGATGTACATTTTTATTCTAAAGAGAAGAGAGCGTACACTAGAAAAACATAATAAATAAATTATAAACAGGATGAAACCATGATTATTTCATGCTTTTTAGAATTCTATAACGTAAGCCCAGTCCAAGAGAATGGACTGTGGGTAAGTCGATTTCACATTGTGTGAAGATGAGCCACACTTTGCTTTTCTAACCGTCACAATTTATTAATCATTTCATCATATTAACATCTTTGCACCAATGTTAGCATGTTCTCAAAATGCTGGATTGGATTTACAAAACTGATATCTTGTGTCACTGCTTCACGTCCGCTGTTTGTAAACCCTGTAGGGATCTGTTAACTAAATGGACTCTATAGGCCGTCCCTAGAGGGACAGTTTGCTAAGTAGTAAACCTGTGTTCTGTCAGGTGTCATTAAAGCCCACAGAGTGTCTGAGGGGACCTGGCTTGACTTGGAGTAATGGATGTCTTCTTCACTGATTGCTAGCAGAGATGGAGTCTGCACAAACAGCAAATTAGAAGTGACATCTTGATAGAGAGAAAGCAGGACGCACAGCTGGGCATAGAAAATCAACCGAAGGAAGGATTTGGCTAACAAAAGAGAGAATAAAAGGTAAAAGTAAAAATTGTGATGATATAAAAATAAACTACTTCAAATGAGTCCTGTGTGCCTATTTATGGTGTTATGAGGGCACAGTTTTAAATATTTCACGGAAATGACAACTTCAACATCGATGCCCGAGGCCAGTGCACAACTTATCAACCCTCCTGATATAGTTGATCAATTATTTCCTCCGAGGTTTACGTTTTATTCTTGTATTATTCTTGCTTGTGTTTTCATGTGATAAAAAAATGTAATAAAACTGCAATGGATTCCAAACCATATTTCAAATGACGTGGCTAAAAATTTCTCCAGGGAAAGAACCTATGAACATTAAAAAATATCTAGATTCCATTTGGTTCATTACCCAGGATCATTTGTACAGGAAGGCTGAGGCCATGCCGCAGTGAGCACGACATCACTGTACAGTTTGCAACAACCAAGCAAGCAACAGTTATAACCCATCCTCCATCACTTCAGGCTAATAACACAGAGAAAACAACATCAAGGGAATCTCTCAGTGTCACTCAACAGCCTCGGGGCGAGATGAGCACCAGAGCCGACATTATGAAATGGATTAGATTTGAGACCAATTAAAAATGAATTGCTTGAAATGAGCGCTGACCCTCACCGAATTGGATGCCAGTGATCTCATTAGGCTGGTTTCTCACTCGATGTAAGCCAGCAGCTGGAGAACAGGCCCACCTGACATGCTGTCAGAGGGAGAAAACCCAAAGGGCTCCTGCCTATGAAGAGCCTAACATCCGTAAGATATGTGGCATTGCAGACTGTATTTACACGTTTTCATCTGTTTGCGTAGACAAACACCCTCCAAATGTGTCTAAATGTGTGCACAAAAATACTTGGATCAACTTTGAATGACGATATGTACGATTCTTAAGAAAATTAATTGCAATAGTCAATGCACTGAATGACTGAGTGTTCCGTAATCTTCTTCTCCTTTCGGCATTTCCCTTCAGGGGTTGCCACAGCAAGTCAGTTTCTTCCATCTAACCCTATCTGCTGTATCCTCTTCGGTCATGCCAACTATCTTCATGTCTTCCTTCACTGTATCCATGAACCTCCTCTTTGGTCTTCCTCTAGCGCTCTTTCCTGGTGGTTCCAAACCCAGCATCCTTCTGCCGATGTACTCGGTCTCTCTTCTCTGTACATGTCCAAACCATCTCAGTCTGGCCTCTCGGACTTTATCTCCAAAACCTCTAACATGTGCTGTTCCTCTGATATACTCATTTCTGATCCTGTCCATCCTGGTCACTCCCAGAGAGATCCTCAGTATCTTTATCTCTGCTAACTCCATCTCTGCTTCCTGTCTTTTCCTCAGTGGCACTGTCTCCAGACCAAACAGCATGGTGGGTCGCACCACGGTTTTGTACACTTTTCCTTTCATTTTAGCTGAAACTCTTCTGTCACACATCACACCTGATACTTTTTTCCACCCGTTCCAGCCTGCTTGAACACGCTTCTTCACCTCTTTTCCACACTCTCCATTGCTCTGGACTGTTGATCCTAAGTACTTAAAATCTTCCACCTTCTTTATTTCTTCTCCCTGTAACCTCACTTTTCCATTTGGATCCCTCTCATTCACACACATGTACTCTGTCTTACTCTGACTAATCTTCATTCCTCTTCTTTCTAGTGCAAAACTCCACCTCTCCAGCTTTTCCTCCTCTCACTACAGATCACAATGTCATCTGCAAACATCATTGTCCATGGAGATTCCTGTCTAACTTCGTCTGTCAGCCTGTCCATCACCATAGCAAACAGCAAAGGACTCGTAGCAGATCCCTGGTGCAGTCCCACCCCCACACTGAACTCCTCTGTCACACCTACAGCACACCTCACCACTGTCTTACAGTCCTCATACATGTCCTGCACTGCTCTAACATACTTCTCCGTCACACCAGATTTCCTCATACAATACCATAGTTCTTCTCTAGGTACCCTGTCATACACTTTCTCTAGATCTACAAAGACACAGTGCAGCTCCCTCCGACCTTCCCTGTACTTCTCTATCAGCATCCTCAGGGCAAATACTGCATCTGTAGTGCTCTTTTTAGGCATAAAACCATACTGCTGCTCACAAATTCTTACTTCAGACCTTAGCCTAGCTTCGACAACTTTTTCCCATAACTACATCGTATGACTGATCAGCTTGATTCCTCTGGAGTTACCACAACTCTGCACATCTCCCTTGTTCTTAAAAACAGGAACCAGCACACTTCTTTTCCATTCATCAGACATCTTCTCACTTTCTAATATCCTGTTAAACGGCCCAGTCAGAAACTCTACTGCCACCTCACCTAAACACTTCCATACTTCTATAGGGATATCGTCGGGTATAGTGTAATAAGTTTAAAATATTATTCCTCTTTCTCTTCGTATTAAATTAGACAATTTACTGATGAAATTGCTATTTTGTGAATTAACGCCAAAGCAGTAATTTGTAGCCTGTAAAGTTGAGATTTCACTTTATTCTTCTCCTCATTTTTGCATAACCAACTTTTCCTTTTCTAATCCCACAAAAGTACATTCACAAAAGTAAATGTACCTCTGCCTCTGTAAACTTGTCAGCCACTGTTTCCTGCCCCATCCTTTCATCTTACGTCCCCTCCGTTCCAACCTCTTATCTCTTGCCGGTCCCCTTGTTCTTTGAATTAGCATAGAAAGCCGGAGGTGTATGTATTCTTATGTATTGATCTATCCATTTTTAATGCTCTAGCACTTCCCGGAGCAGGAACCATTTAATGCGGGTTCCGTTGGACCAGCGATGCTGTCAAGGCTTGTTGCCACTCAGTGTTTCTTAGACGGAGAGCAGACGACCTTGGAAGTGCATTAAGACTTTTCCCAGGAGACAAAAGCTTGTCCATCAGGTCTGGTCCTACATCACAATGAGAGTCATAAAAAAATCAAAACAAAAAAAGTAAACAAGAAAGTACATATACTAGGTGAGACAAAATGAACAATTTTTTTGTTAACAAAAAATATGATAAAATGGTTTTTTCTTTTTACTTTTCAAATAAAATATGGTGCTTTTTATGATCGGTTGTGAGAAAAAAATCAGACGGTTCACTCTGGTGTCTCAAACCAGACGAAAGAGGTTAAAAACGTGCATTTAAATTTTTATTACCTCATGAATATTCCTCAGACTTTTCATGAATGTCTTGCCCTGTACTTTGTATTAATAGTCAGTAAAAGATCAATTAACATATCAATCAGGAGCTCTGCTGAGAATTTTGACCAGCAGCTCTGAACATCTCACTCTGTCCCATCTCTTAGTAATAGTCTTGTCTCACAACTTTTGATAAAACTCGATCCTGAGTTCTTCCTGACTTTTTGAATCACTGGTCAGACATACATATGACACAAGAACAAGAATCAGCTTCTGTAGTATCAAATTTAAGCACTTTTTAGAAACATTCATAAACATATTTGGAGCAGTGATTTATTACATACTTCTAATAAGAAATTCAAATAGGTGTCGTTTGAAGAAAGAAAAAAGACTTGTTTACATGCTAACAAAATAGAACTTTACTCAATCTCTATTTACAAAACTAACATAAAGTAAAGAAACCCTTCTTCTAATTCAGATTTTCACAGAGACATCGTTATACATTATGTTATTACTAAGCCATAATAATGGTCCATTCACTGGAAAAGTCAATGATATAGTGGGAGATGAATTGTTTTAATTGAATTGGCCTGGTTACAGGCTCCATGAGACATTTCTAAAGACTCGAATGATGACACAGGGAAAAAAAGCAAAAACTGTAACTTTTTCCAAGCAAAGGGTCTTTTTGAAGATGAGTTTTGCACCCGTATATGGAGCTTTTCCCACTTGATTTCCTTCCAATTCACAGAAAGCAAGTGGGACTTTAATTAAGAGCAAGTTGCAGGTTTCAGCCAATGCTGCAGTAAATCTGCTGAAATGATTTGATTAAAGACATTTTATAGTTATTTAAGTTAGCGGAAGGTTTCATCAGATATCGAGCAAACCAGTAGATTTTGCATTAGACTTTGTGTAAAAGTGAGGAGTTTAATTTCATTAAAAAGTAAAGAACTGCTGCCGTAGGTTGTTTTATACAATGTGTCAGGCTACGTAGAAAACTTGTCTTTTAAAGCAAAAATGTTTTTCTTCAGAATGTAAATCATAAAGTTGTAAATTTTTAAAAGTTCCAACTAACACCGAATTCTCACTATTTGGATGTCTTAATTGGAATGCTGTTTAAAATGGAAGTCAAATTGAATTTCTCCTCATGACTTTTCAACTGTGTGCCTTGTATTGGTTTGTTTTTCAACTCCTGTTTAAAAAATGACAATACATATTTTGTTTCTTGGATTTCTTTAGGTAAAATATCAAATTAGCACAGGCCAGTCAGTAAAAAATGGCCTTTAGCTTTTATAATGAAATAAAAACATTTGTTTCTTCTTCTAAACCGCATAAGCAGGGTTGCCAGAGGTGGCTGGGCTTAATAGGGCTGATTTCAGGCAAGAGGCAGGATACACACTGAACAGGTCGCCAGTCTGTTGCAGGGCCGCACACATACAACCATTGTCCCTCACTCATTCCTAGGGGCAATGCAACCTAGCATGCATGTTTTCGGAAAGTGGGAGGAAACCTGAGAACACCCACACATACACGAGAAGAACATGCAAACACCCTACAGAAGGACCAGTGAGTCAAACCTCGCCCCTATTCCAGCACTCACACTGGACCCTTTAGCTGTGAGGCTTCCGTGCTGACCACTGTGCCACTTTCTGCTATTAATTAAAATTCCAACTTTAGTCAGAATTTTTAGAACATATTACATTTTATTTGCAAACTTATCAGGTTCAACTTTAAAGCAATCTAAAGTTTCACGGAAATGAGCTTTGACTCAACTTTTTTGCAACATCAAACATCACTTTCAGGGTCAAGTGTTCCTCTTCGAGTAAACCTTTCGGTTTAAACTTGACTAACTTCACACATTTTTACTGAGAAATGTTGCCATTTGCGGTTAGTCTTTTAATAAATTAAATATCTTCGCATGATTTTGAAGTCAGGTCGTCTTCAAACCAGAGGGTAAACCAGCATTTTAAAATATCTTTCTCACCTTTTTAATTTTTGATCACTGTTTATGTGAACATTTTAGATGTACCTGTATATAAATTAAGGCAGAGAATTAAAACACTGTGATATCATAAAGCTGATGTTTTGTACATCTTCTTGCATAAGCTTAGAAAATGATGCTAATGAAAATGCTTGTGCCTCTGAGGCAACATCCTTAGTAGAGACCTCCTCCCCTGTCTAAAAAGACGGAACACAATGGTAATGACGTGATGCACAATTTTTTAACAGCACAGTATCAAAGCCCTCTTTATGTTGTGATTGACGTCCTTGTGGGAGTGTCAATGCACACACTGTTGATGATGCAAGCCTATTGCAAGAAATGTTGCCAATCATATATTATAATTTGAGCCTCATAAACAAAATGAGTCTCTCTTAGGTCTACCATTTTACTCTGAATCCTATCGGGCAGCTATTTAAAACGCAATCCCAAAGCATTTTTGCTGGGCATCCAAACGTATTTAAGTTCTGCAGACATTTTTTTTTTTTATAATTTAAAGAATGAATCTTTCTTTCAATGTTTCAAATGCTAAACCACCAAAAGCCATTTTGGTGCCCTTGGCAAAAATACTAGCAGACTTTGGTGTGTTTTTGTGGTTTGGTAGGAATGTTTGGTGAAGTTTCCTGTCACATGGAGCAAAGCATGGGATAGGAAATTCTACTCACCTCTGCTAGAACATCAGCAGACTAACATCAGCAGACTAACGAGTACAAATCCTTGGAGGTTGTTGTGGTGAAAACTTTGGGAGAAATATGAAGGGGCCACAGAGAACAACTTTGAAGAAGTTCTCACTCACTTTTCAGCAAGCTGGCAAGCCATGCAACATCTCTTTGCAAAGAAGCGAACACAACTGGCTCTATAAGTCAGAAGAAAGACTACCTTGTGGTATCCCAGCCTCTTGACAGACAAGGTTGCTAGTTCCTGTCTTTGTGAAAGTGGACATGATAATGTCCTCAAACTACAAATCTATTTAAACTCCTGAACTCAAATAAAAACAGTATCGTTTTCACTCTGATTGTCAAAAGTTGACTATTTACATTCATACATGGACACGTGGAAGTATGGTGGAAGGGTGACCATCCTGTAACCGGTTGGATCTCTGCCCGGAGTTCATGCTGGTGTGGCAATAGGACATTATTGCTTGGGAGCAGCTGGCCAATCCACGGGTAGTAGGATACTATTTAAGGGCGGACTTACGGCACACCCTTAGAGGCACGACTTCCGGGAAGGAAGGTAGATCTGTCGTGGCATGGTTTCTGTAAAAGGGTGGCCGGTAAGTAAACAAAACATCTTAGTTTGGTGGTGGATTGGACGGCTGCTAATAATGTCCTCCCATAGTAAAGTGCGACCGACCCACTGACAAAGTTGAGACGTCCAAGCTGCCTTTCAGATGTTCTTACAGGTCAGTATTTAGAATTAAAAATATATATCAATATTTTTAATCCTTTTCTATATTGCTTTTAGGACTGAATTAAGGACTGAATTAAGGGGCTCGGCGCTGCAGGACGCAGGTGGACGTGCTGCTGCTCTGCTTTACAGCTGCTCTTTTAAGAGTAGCGATAGAAATGTTTTTTTATTCATCTTAAACTGTTTTAACCTGTTTTAACAAGTTTTCTTTCTTTTTGTGTATTTTAACCGTTTTAACCTGTTTGACTTTTAGTTGAAAACGTTCCAGTGGGGTTGTGGTTTTACTGGGTGGATCCCCCTTGTGTTCTTTGCATGTTGCATGTATTCAATTCACGTGTGTTTTTTTGCTGTGCTGTGTTTTCTCCACGTGTGCCGGGGATCCCCCCCCTCGAAATAATCCCCACTGGTAAGCGTTAATTTATTTATCTGTTTTTAGGTTTCCAGATTATGTGGAGTTGCGCATTCCCTTGTTTTTAAATAAATTTGATTTTGTGGAAACCTTGTCTCAGACTCCAGTGAATGTTTGAACCTGTGCAATTTTGGGAGTCCTTGGGTGCGGGTCCCAAGGTGGCGTTGTGATTTTCGTGGCGGGGGCATTCCCTAGCCCTCTTGCCACAAACTGGCGTTGTCGGAAGGATTCACTGTTTTTTTTAAGTAGTCTGAGACAAGTGTTCATTTTTTTTTTTTTTTATCTTTTTAAAGAAAAAGGTATATCCATTTTTTTTGTTGCTTTCTTAAACTGTGATTTTAGCTGCATGTAAACGGTTTTTAGAGAAAGATTGTGTAAAAGCAAAGCAGTAGCACGATTTTTGGTGATTAATTATTTTTTTTCTTTTCTCCCGCCCTTTCTCGGGTTGTAATAATGGAAGAGGAGTTGAGGACCCTGCGGGAATTAGTTGCGCAGCTAAAGAATGATAATGCTCTGCTCCGCCAAGAGCAGTTGGCAGGCCAAGAACAGGCAGCTGGTGGGTCGGCTTCAGGTACGTCACAAACTGCTCCTCCTACTAGTGCCCCAGTTGAACCTAGACTTATTTTTGTGCCTAGGGAAAAGAAGTGCCCCATGTTTAGGGGAAGTCGGGGCTTGGATTTAAATGAGTGGCTTGAGGAGGCCCAAGCATGTATGAGGGCACAAAGATTATCAGCTACCGACCAAGCATTTTATCTTTTTGATCACCTCGAGGGGGAAGCCCGAGAAGAAATTAAATACCGGACTAAAGCAGAGAGAGAGGACCCAGATAAGATAATTGCAGTGTTGCAAGAAATATATGGCTGTTCAGACTCCTATGTAACCTTGCAAGAAGCCTTTTTCTCTCGAAAACAACAGGAGGGAGAAACATTGCTTGAGTTTTCTTTGGCTTTGCTGGGTCTAATGGAGAAAGTAAAATCCCGTTCACCACGTCAGACCATGAACACTGAGCTTCTGCTGAGAGATCAGTTTGTAGAGCAAGTGTCTGACTGTGCACTCCGCAGAGAATTAAAGCGATGGGTTCGTACATACCCGGCAGCCACCTTGTTGGATGTCAGAGGAGAAGCCATAAGATGGGAGCAAGAAGGCTTTCCCAGAGGCCATAATAGGTCAGTCGTACCAACCATAGGCACCCAGTATGGCGTGCAGGGCAACTTACAGCGGGCCGATATTGCTCAAGTGTCTGAAATGGGGGAATTGAGGGAGATGCTCAAATGCCAGCAAGAACAACTTAACCAGCTTACTCAGAGCATTACTCGGTTACGGGGCGTAAATGTACGTAGCCGTTCTCCTCGGGGTCAAATGGTGGTCTGTAGGCGCTGTGAGAAACCTGGTCATTATGCTAAAGACTGTGATGGGGTCCGGGTGCCACATTCTCGGCCCACCCCTCATACTACCAGCAAATCATTTCCAGTCGGAAAACTAGTGCCCACCAAATTACAGAGCCATAGTTTGGGTGGGGCGTCTACCGGCTCACTAGAGACAGTGTACAATTCCAATGTCACTGAGAAACTGATTTCTTCTTGCCCGCACATGGAGGTAGAAATAGGTGGAGTACAGGTGCCCTGTTTAGTGGATACTGGGTCTATGGTGTCGACCATCACAGAAAGTTTTTTTCAGAAACACTTTCAGTCGTTGGGTCAAGACAGACTCCAAACTTGTAATTGGCTTCAGTTAAAAGCAGCTAATGGCTTGTCTATTCCATATGTGGGCTATCTGGAGTTAAGTGTACAGCTGTGTGGAAAATTGATGCCCCACTGCGGTATCCTTGTGGTTCGAGATCATACGGAAGCTAAGCTACCTCAGGTGCCTGGTGTTCTAGGTATGAATATCATTCGGAAGTGCTACAGGGAGTTATTTGGCCAGCATGGGGAGGGACTTTTTGACTCTACTATGGTGTCTGGGGCTCCAGCTTCTGTGTTACAGGGGCTGCAGAAATGTCATCAGGCAGAAGTGCTACCCCCATCAGAGGCTGCAGGAGTAGCAAGAGTAAGGGGTAAGAGACCCTGCCGTGTTCCTGGTGGCACTGTGAAGATTGTGATAGCCACATGCTCAGAGCATTTTGGAGGAAACACTGTATTGTTTGAACCCTTAGACTCTGGCCTCCCAGCTGGGCTGCTGGCTTCACCGTCTTTGGTTAGAGTCACCAGAGGCACGGCATATATCCCTGTCATTAACGTTGGCTCCACAGATGTGCTGCTATATCCCCGCACTTCTGTTGGGACCCTGAACCTGGTGCATATCATCAACTTGCCAGCAGGTGTCACTGCAGTCCCAACTCAAACCGCCAGTGTGGGTTCACAGACTGCTGGTCCTGCAGTGCAGGACCAGATTGACGCAATGGGCCTGTCTGAACTATCTGAGGATAAGCGAGATCAGGTGCGGTCCTTCCTGAAAAGTTACACCTCCGTGTTTTCAGCTCATGATGGGGATTTGGGTTGTACCAACCTCATCACCCATGACATCCCTCTTGTGGATGATGTCCCTGTTAAGCAGCGCTATAGACGCATTCCACCCTCAGAGTATGAATTGGTGAAGGACCACATTAACCAGTTGCTTCAAGGGAAAGTGATCCGGGAGAGCAGTAGTCCCTACGCCTCACCCATTGTACTAGTGAAAAAGAAGGACGGCAGTTTGAGAATGTGTGTCGATTATCGGCCACTTAACAGTAAGACCCGTAAGGATGCCTTCCCGCTGCCACGCATTGAGGAGTCTTTGGATGCATTGACAGGTGCTAGGTGGTTTTCCACCATCGATCTAGCAAGTGGCTATAACCAGGTTCCTGTCACTGAAGCAGACAAACCAAAGACTGCCTTCTGCACCCCCTTTGGGTTATTTGAGTGGAACCGGATGCCCTTTGGGCTCTGTAATGCCCCCAGTACCTTCCAAAGGTTGATGCAGCGTATCTTTGGGGACCAGCAGTGTCAGTCATTATTGCTGTACCTTGATGATATTGTTGTTTTCTCTTCCACCCTTCAGCAGCACCTGGAGAGGTTGGATATGGTGCTGGGGCGACTTCAAAAGGAGGGGCTGAAGGTGAAGCTAAGTAAATGCTGTTTTTTCCAACCAAAGGTGCGATACCTGGGGCATGTTATCTCCGATCAGGGAGTATCTACAGACCCAGACAAAGTGGAAGCAGTGGCGGCATGGAAACCTCCAAAAACTGTTTCTGAGCTACGCTCATTTTTGGGGTTTGCTAGTTATTACTGCCGGTTCGTGGAAGGGTTTGCTAAGTTGGCTGCACCGCTGCATCGGCTGGTAGCAGAGTGTGGGGCTACGAAGTCTCGCAGAAAGGGAGAGATGTCAGTTACAGACAGGTGGACGGCGGAGTGTGAGGAATCTTTTAAGGCATTAAAAACACGCCTTGTTTCTTCACCAGTCTTGGCCTATGCTGACTTCTCTCTGCCTTTTATTTTAGAGGTGGATGCAAGCTATGGTGGTCTTGGGGCAGTCTTGTCTCAAGAACAAGAGGGCAAGGTCCGGCCAATAGCTTATGCTAGTCGTGGGCTGAAGCCCACCGAGCGAAACATGTCAAATTATAGTTCAATGAAGTTGGAATTTGTGGCACTCAAGTGGGCCATGACTGAGAAGTTCAGGGAATACCTGTTGGGTCATAAGTGTGTAGTCTACACAGACAATAACCCTCTAAGTCATTTGTACACTGCAAAGTTGGGTGCCACAGAACAGCGCTGGGCAGCTCAACTTGCTTCATTTGATTTTGAAATCAAATATAGGTCTGGGAAGAGTAATAAAAATGCTGATGCACTTTCTCGCCAGCACTTACCAGGCAGACCAGACGTTGAGATATTGGTGCCTGGTGTTGCCCTTCCCAAACAGCTGCAGCAGGTTTTACATCCGAAAACGGACAGTGTCACTCAGGGTTCGGTGACTGCATTGTCATGGCGTACACCGACTGAGTTGTCAGTCCTTCAGCAGGCTGACCCTGTAATGAGTGAGGTGCTGCCATTTCGGAAGCAAGGGCAGCGGCCAACCTCTGAGCAGCGGAGAAGGTTGTCTCCCCCGGCCTTAGCATTACTGCAACAATGGCACCGCCTAATTGAGGAGGATGGGTTATGGTACCGTAGAACATACCGTCCTGATGGTGCAGAGCTAGTGTTGCAGTTGTTGTTGCCGAGTGTTTTGAAAAAGGAAGTTCTCACCCAGATGCATCAGGAACATGGTCACCAGGGGATAGAAAGGACATTAGCACTGCTTCGGACACGTTGCTACTGGCCAGGTATGTCTGCAGAGGTGGCTCTCTGGTGTCAGGCGTGCGAAAGGTGCCAAACTGCCAAAGACACCGGAGTAGCAGGCCGTAGCCCTATGGGTCATCTAACAGCAGCACGGCCGAATGAGATTCTGGCCATGGATTTTACTGTCCTTGAACCAGCGCGCAATGGTCTGGAGAATGTGCTAGTGCTGACCGACGTTTTTAGCAAGTACACCTTGGCCATTCCCACTCGTGACCAAAGGGCCACTACAGTGGCACACGTGCTGGTTCAGGAGTGGTTTTCCAAATTTGGCGTTCCAGCTCGTATCCATTCGGACCAGGGCCGCAGTTTTGAGGGTTCTCTCATCCAACAGCTATGCAGCTTGTATGGAATTGAGAAATCGCGTACCACACCATACCACCCTGCTGGCAATGGTCAGGCAGAGCGATTTAATAGGACCCTCCATAACTTGCTGCGGACCCTACCTACATCACATAAGAGAGACTGGAGTGCCTGTTTACCACAGGTGTTGTATTGTTATAATACCACCCCCCATCAAACCACTGGTGAGTCTCCTTTCTTCCTCATGTTTGGCCAAGAGCCCCGATTACCCATTGATTTTTTGTTGGGGAGGGTTCGGGACCCCGTTAGAGGCAGCGTCAGTGAGTGGATCGTGGAACATCAGACTCGCCTAGAATTAGCATTTGAAGGGGCTAAGGAACGTTTGCGACTAGCTGCGGACCGTCAAAAACGTAATCATGACCAGCATGTACGGGGTGCCCCTTTGAATGAAGGTCAGTTAGTGTTGGTGCGGGACCTGGGAATTAGAGGGCGACATGAGATCCACGACCTGTGGAGCCCAGTGGTGCATCAAATTGTGAAACCACCAAGAGAAGGTGGGTCAGTGTATACTGTTGCACCCTTAACTGATAAGGAGAAAGTCCGACATGTGCATCGTTCCCTTTTAAAGGCCTGGGTCAGAGAAAGTTTGCCAACTGAAACTCTGGTAGTTAATCCACCCCCGTCGGAGCAGCCTATAGCAGATGAAGACGATGGGGAATATGATTTATTTGCCCTAAGACCAACTTCTGAGGCCACTGCAGGTGTAACCATGATCCAGCCTACTTTGCTTAGGGTGCCCTCTGGGTCCCAAGTCAGACTTCCCGAGAGTCCAGCTGTAAGTTGTCTGTCTCACCCGGCTGAGGTGAGTGAGATAGAGCTTAGAAGATCTTCTAGATCAACAGCTGGCCACCACTCGAATGTGCATCATTTGCCCAGGTCAGTGAAGGGACAGGTAGACAACAGGGCTGTTAGTTCCAGTACTTTTGCTGGAACATCAATCTTTAGGCCTTGGAAATAAGAAGTTGTCTCTCATCGTCGGGGCGACGATTTCAAAGGAGGGGTAGATTGTGGCAATAGGACATTATTGCTTGGGAGCAGCTGGCCAATCCACGGGTAGTAGGATACTATTTAAGGGCGGACTTCCGGCACACCCTTAGAGGCACGACTTCCGGGAAGGAAGGTAGATCTGTCGTGGCATGGTTTCTGTAAAAGGGTGGCCGGTAAGTAAACAAAACATCTTAGTTTGGTGGTGGATTGGACGGCTGCTAATAATGTCCTCCCATAGTAAAGTGCGACCGACCCACTGACAAAGTTGAGACGTCCAAGCTGCCTTTCAGATGTTCTTACAGGTCAGTATTTAGAATTAAAAATATATATCAATATTTTTAATCCTTTTCTATATTGCTTTTAGGACTGAATTAAGGACTGAATTAAGGGGCTCGGCGCTGCAGGACGCAGGTGGACGTGCTGCTGCTTTGCTTTACAGCTGCTCTTTTAAGAGTAGCGATAGAAATGTTTTTTTTATTAATCTTAAACTGTTTTAACCTATTTTAACAAGTTTTCTTTCTTTTTGTGTATTTTAACCGTTTTAACCTGTTTGACTTTTAGTTGAAAACGTTCCAGTGGGGTTGTGGTTTTACTGGGTGGATCCCCCCTTGTGTTCTTTGCATGTTGCATGTATTCAATTCACGTGTGTTTTTTTGCTGTGCTGTGTTTTCTCCACGTGTGCCGGGGATCCCCCCCCCTCGAAATAATCCCCACTGGTAAGCGTTAATTTATTTATCTGTTTTTAGGTTTCCAGATTATGTGGAGTTGCGCATTCCCTTGTTTTTAAATAAATTTGATTTTGTGGAAACCTTGTCTCAGACTCCAGTGAATGTTTGAACCTGTGCAATTTTGGGAGTCCTTGGGTGCGGGTCCCAAGGTGGCGTTGTGATTTTCGTGGCGGGGGCATTCCCTAGCCCTCTTGCCACACTGGTGTCCCTAAGCATTATACCGATTGTGGTTTGCTATTTGCATGGCAGAATCCACCACCAACTATGAACGTGTGTGAATGGGTGAATGTGAGCTACAATGTAAAGCACTCTGAGTGCCAATGCAGGTAGAAAAGTGCTGTATAAGTAGAGTTTATTTACTATTTACTTACATTATTTGGGGCCTTGAAGGGCATAAGCAGTCACCTGATCAGTTTATGTGTGTTCATTGAACTTGAAGAACATGTTTGACCATGTCTGAAACTTCTTTTCAGCTGAGGGGACTGCCTAAGTGTTTTGTATACAGACCATCGAGTTTCTGCAGGACCTAAGCCAGAGCTTGGTCAGCTGTCTGTTAGGATTATTTCCAGTGAGTTTTGGACTTCACTTTGGTTCCCCTTTGTTGCCAATCTTGTTTCTATATTTCTATTTGCAACCAAAGTGTCAAAAGGATTTGGTTCGGTGCCCCTAAGAATGGTCCACCTAACTGGAAAAAAAAACAGATGATGTGGTTCTTTTAGCTTCATTTGATGTAAAACTCCAAATCTTGTGTTCAGGCATTTGCGTTACTTAAATGTATCAAAAGTTTAAGCCAATGCGGTTTAGTCACAAATCTCTATTTGTGTGTGCTTACAGAACTGACTGAGTCATTGCTACCTGATTTGATTGGGTAAGTGACATAGTGTAATTGTCCTCTGTCCTTTTAGGCGGTTTCTTCCCGTTTCTAAATCAACAACAACAGTGAATTACAATCTTAATTCAATGTTGCCTAATTTTATGCTACAAACATACCCAATTTTTCAAAATCCAGACTTTTCTGGGAGCCCCCTATTGGAAGTTAGAACTGTCCAACGCTAGCTCCTCAAACAAATACACACGGGCAGACCTTATGATAAAAATATATGTCCATAATATCATGGAAGTACCACACCTTTTGTGGTGGAAATGACATTTTTAGTTATCTGCCCAAAGCAATCCCATAAAATAATAAAACAAGATGTAACAGTCAGCAAGTACATTAACGTTTTAAAATATGTCCTGTTTACTGGCTTGTACAAAATGCCTGGGGGCAGTGCTTGTAGCAAAACCTTAAATGATTCAGTGGCCAAGAACTCAGCAGAGACATCAGGGCTTTCTTGTGGCATTGTTCAATGTTTGTTTGTCTCTTAAATCAGGCAAATGTTCTTTTAAGCTGATTCAAATCATGTAATTCTGCTTTCACAGCCGCGGTTTATTGATTTATTTTTTGCTTTTGAAGGCAAAAGGGATTTATCTAGTGCTTTAATTCACTCATCTTAATTAAACCACAAACTTTTCATTTTCCAAGACAACTAAATAAACAAACCACCTTTTCAGAAATTACCATGGAGCAACAACTTCAGTTTATAACCACAAAGAAACCACACACCACAAATAAAGATTACCGCTCACATATTTACCCACTGCCGATACAATGTCTGTCCATGTCTGAACTTTGAAATCTGGCAAGCAAACATAATTTGACATAGGTCAATTTCGTTATAACAACTTTTACTGTTAAAGTTGACGTGAGTGTGTGAGTGCCTTATAAGATTGGAAAAAAGAAACATATTTGCAAAGGCAGATGATAACGTGAGCTAAAAGTGTTGGGTGCTGATGACAGTCTTCTTAGTACTTAGCACTACATGGACTATTAACAATAATTTGTCTAATTTGTACCACAGCTAAAATATTTATATCCATTTCGGAATAAAACATTAAGACAAACACAATGGAGGGACTATGTCTCAGATTTGATCATAAGATTTTTTTTCAATGGAAACAAGGCTTTAGTGGACCCTTTATCATCCATCACAATTTTTGACCAACTAGCCAGATCTTTTGAGTGCCAAAGTATTTTTTGAAGAAGTTGATTAACACCACAGGAAAAGAAGAAAAACATACTCGTCAGAATAGAAAGAAAACCCATAAATTTTCTGTGAATTTCTACCGACCTCTCATCTAGAACTAGCCGGGATAATCTCTGTTAACCCCTTGATCACAAGTTAAACAAAGCGTTATTGAAGACGAATGACTGCATGAATGTAAAGTCTATGAGAAAGTGGGCTGACAATGAATACAATCTGGTCATTGTGGCACCTATTGTATATAAAACTTATTCAAAATGACAAAATTTAAATAGGAACATAAAGAGGGATGCTCCTACCAATTTTTTCAGCTTTGAAGCTCAATCTAAAAACTATTTAGAAATAAGAGAAAAGATGAGAAAAACAAAAATATAGATAGATACTTATTAATTCTGAGAAAAATTATTTTTGCCGTCTGTTCCTCCCATTCACGCATCACATTGCACTGTTAAGAAACAGTTCATAAAGATAACGGGTAAAAAATGTAAAACAGAAAAGTAAATTGCTATTAATTGGATGCAATGTCCAACAAATCAAATCAGTAAAATCAATAAAAACACATCAGCTTTCTACTGCTCCTGCCCAATCCAGCTGCACTATACAGTCTGATGGCACAAAGCACGAAAAGTTCTTAAGTCTGTCCGTAGAGCATCTCAGTGAGTGAAGATCCTGTGTCTGGAGAAGACTGTGCAGTGGCTGACTCTTATTGGACAGGACATATCCTCTCTTTGCCAATGTCCTCTGCTCAACCCCCTTCTCCACTAGATCAAGTCCAACCACAGAGCCAGCTCTCCAAATGATACCATTTAGCTTTAGCGTGTCCCTTTCCCTAGCACTGTACCCCCAAGACAGAACACATACAATATGACACATACTAAAAAGCAATAAAGAAAATAGAAAATTAGTATGACTGAAAAATTGATGGATTGAGAGAACCAAAGAGAGGTGGATGATGGGCTAACAAATGAATGAAAGCCATTGGTTGATCAAAAAAATACTGCAAATAGGAAGCAAAGATGAGGAATAAAACTTCACTTTTACACAAAACCGTACGACATTAAAATAGTTTAGTTTAGCTGCTTAGTTTGCTTGAGAAGGAAAACATCATTTGTGGACAGGAGATGTGGATTGTATCAGCTTCAAAATGACAGAAATGGAATTTAAATAAATTATTCAAATGTAAATTCTTCAAACTTTACTGACATTTTTTTTTACACAGGGGCTTTTGTTGAGCCTTATTTTTTTTCTAAAAATTTGCACACAGTGTGCACCTATTATACATGACGTGCTCCCAGATATGCTTATGTTTTTTCCCCATATCACTATTTCTGAATTTAAATTGTATATTCAGAAACCGAGTAGAAAGTTCTTTTAGCAACCACAGAAAAGAACTCTGCGTGAGTCTGTGAACGCAGACAGGGCAAACACAAACCCTACTGTAAGATTGTCAAAGGTGCTGAAGGAAACAAACGATCACCTGCAACATTCGGAAAAATTATTTTGCTTGGATTAAAAAAAATAAATAAATCACAGTCTCAACAAGATCTAGCCATGTTGGCACGTTATCGAAAAACACACGTAACCTTCCACTGGTTACCGAAGAGGCGTGACCTCTTTGGTCACGCCAACTATCTTCATGTCTTCCTTCACTGTATCCATGAACCCCCTCTTTGGTCTTCCTCTAGCCCTCTTTCCTGGTGGTTCCAAACCCAGCATCCTTCTGCCGATGTACTCGGTCTCTCTTCTCTGTACATGTCCAAACCATCTCAGCCTGGCCTCTCGAACTCTATCCCCAAAACCTCTAACCAGAGGTGTCAAGTAGCGAAGTAAGATTACTTCGTTACCTTACTCAAGTAGAAAATCTCGGTATCTTTACTTTAACGAAGTAATTATTTTTTTGTCTACTTTTTACTTTTACTCACTACTTTTTTATGCAATTATCTGTACTTTTACTTCGTTCATTTTTTAAAAAGTAGTCGCTACTTTCTCCATTTTGTCACCGTTAAAAAGCCGCGACTGTTTGTCGGAGTTTTTTTTTTTTTTTATGAACCCTGAATGCATCAAACAAAGGAACAGATGAATGATTGGCTGACAGCTCCAGTCAATCATTACTTTGGGCCAAGTAGCCCCGCCCACAAACTTTTAAAGAGCAGGAACGTTAGTTTGCGTGTTTAAGACTTGTTGCGGGCTCGGAAATCAAAGTGTTTCTGATGCTGCAACACTGAACTTTGATTGAATTATCAGTTTTTTTTAAAAAACAACAGCAAAGAAATGTTTTATTATTATTATTTTCAATCTGCAGTTATTGTAAACGTCTTTGCTGAAAATGTTGTAGATGGTATTTTTATAAAAATAATTTTGATCTGTGACGCACTATTTTATTTTTAGAAACAAAGCTAATTGAACTGATTAATCCATAAATAGTAGTAGATGAAGTATTTGTGCTCAAAAGCATCCAAAATGTTATTGATTTGTTTATAAAGACTGACTGATGAGATTAAAACTACACATCGCTTAGATTTTGTATAATGTAGATGTTTGGGTTTACATTAAAAAAAAAAAACAAAACCTTATATGTACACATATAAGGTGTACATATACGTACATATCTACATATGTACAGTATATGTAGATATGTATGTATATAAATTTATATATACCGTCTCCTAAGTCCCGCCCCTACTGGTTTCTTTCTGGGTTTCTTAAAATCTCATTTCCCTGGTTATTTTTTCATTTTTACAGTTCTTAACATTTTAGAAAAAGAATCCAAGGATTTTTCCTCCTGTGTGTTTCCTTCACTCCCACTGCCTTACGAGTGCATGTAAAGGGTGTTATTTTGTCAATGGGCGTGGTTTTACTGGGTGTACAATATTTTTTGTAAAATACAATAATTTTACGTCATTAGTACGATAATCCAGCACCTCCCACCTGGCAACGCTGCCCAGGCTGTATGTGGCACTCCCATACTTACCAACTTGTTAAAGACTATTCATTATTGCCTCAAAGAACTTTGAAAACTAGCTGCCTTCAAGGCTTGAAAAAGCCTTTTGGTCATTTTTATTTATTTATTTATTTTTTTTTACATTGAGTGTGTTTGTGTCTGCTGAAGTTGGTTAAATTAGGTGATGCAGAGTGAAGCTTGGTAGCTAAAGGGACGTTACATAATGCCCTGCTTATGTTAATACATTTGATTGTGTTCATTAATCGATTTCCAATAAAGATTATTAAGAAATAAATGTTTCTGATTCATAAAGTTTAACACCAAAACACTTTAATTTATTATCATATTTTCTGCTCCTTAAAGCATGTGATAATAGTTAAAAAATATGTTCATACGCTTTTGTTAACAATATTCCTTTTTTTCTGAAAATTACTTTTACTTTTCTACTTTAAGTAGTTTTAAAATAGGTTACTTTTTACTTTTACTTAAGTAGAAAACTTGAGTTGATACTTCTACTTTTACTAAAGTAGTTTTTTAACTCGGTATTTATACTTCTACTTGAGTAGGAAATGTTGGTACTTTTGACACCTCTGCCTCTAACATGTGCTATACTCATTTCTGATCCTGTCCATCCTGGCCACTCCCAAACAGTTCCTCAGCATGTTCATCTCTGCTACCTCCATCTCTGCTTCCTGTCGTTTCTTTAGTGCTACTGTTTCTAGACCAAACAGCATGACCAGTTTGACCATGGTTTTGTACATTTTTCCTTTCATTTTAGTTGAAACTCTTCTGTCACACATTCCACCTGATACTTTTCACCCCCATTCCAGCCTGCTTGAACACTCTTCTTCACCTCTTTTCTACACTCTCCATTGCTCTTGACTGTTAATCCTAGTACTTAAAATCTTCCACCTTTTTCATCTCTTCTCCCTGTAACCTCACTTTTCCATTTGGATCCCTCTCATTCACACACGTACTCTGTTTTACTCTGACTAATCTTCATTCCTCTTTTTTGTAGTTGTCACACGGTAATAAACGTTTAAATACTTTTCAGGCAATTCAAATAGTTTGACAATTAAAAAAGAATGCTCACATTTATACTCACCCTACCAAAAATTTAATACAACTGTTTTTTGAAAAACAGTCATTTCAACAAGCATCATGGGGGTTCAAAATAGAAGCCAGAATTTTTATATCATGAGATGAGATAACAAATTTTGGAGTGAATGACAAATCCAGTGAAGCTAAGTGTATGCAAACTGTGTTTTTCCAAATGCTTGGGTTAGCCCAAAAAAACCCAGCCAAAGCAATGGAAGAAAAGGTTTTTATGACTTGAATAATGCTGCTCTAAAACATTGTGTGCGATAAAAGTTTGAAATTGGCAGGTATTGATCTGTATTACTCCCTCCTATTCTTCTCTTCCCAGTTACCAGCATTCATGTCAGGTTCATCTTCTTCCCAAAAATTCTTAAATTATGATCTCTAAAACATTTATTCACAGAACTAATAAGGTGCTGTAGTAATTCATTTTTTTGCTTGGCAGTCAGACTTAATCAGAGAAAAAAGTATTTTTATTAACTCCTGTAGAACAGTTCTGCTCACTTCCTTTTTACAAATATCTCTGTTAGTGGCAACTGCTTGTTTAACTTGGTTCATTTGTGTTTTCTGCACATGTACTGGAACATTCTCTGTGTAGCCTTTCAAACTCTTTATGAAATCCTGCATAAACCATTTTAGTTCTCATAGCTAACATAAAAAAGAACAACATGCGACTCACATACTTGAAAGTAGATAGTAGATACAACAAGGTAATATTGTCCCATCTCATGGTGAGTTTTCATATAGAAAAACTGAATATCCTTGAGTTGCACATTATTCAGTTAAAATCTTATCATGGAGCTTATAGTGCCGACATTAACTGCAATTTTAGTGCAGTTATATATGGTTGTTAGGGAATTATTCAATATTGTATGTACCGGTATGTATTATTCATATTATTTGTCTTCATATTTAATTGTATGAACCAGAGTTTTGAGCATCATTGCTACTTTTTATGTGGAGTGTAAATTTACTACAAAGTCCTGGAATATGTCTTACTTTATTTTGCAATGCTCTGTTCCATTCCGCTCATCCGGGCCGGGATGAGAGGGCTACAACCTCAGATGAGAAACCCACGCTTTTCTCACTGCATCCTCCAGCTCACAAGGAAGGAGCCCGAGGTGTCCCATGGCTTGCTGTGAAACATGGTCTCTACAGTGAGTCCGGGTCCTGCCCCTGGGTCTCTTTCCGGTGGGACTTACTCAAAACACCTCACCAGCAAGCCGTTTGGGAGACATCCCAACCAGATGCCCAAACCACCCCATCTGGCTTCTCTCGATCCGGAGGAGCAATGTCTCTACTGCAAGCTCCTCTTGGATGGCAGAGCTCCTCACTCTATTTCTGAAGGACAGCCATTTTGCAATGTGTCTTACTTTCTTTTTAAAAGATGCTTCAAGAATGTCCTGTTATTTTTGTCAAGAAAAAAGGAGTATCATTAGTTAGCTGGCCAATGAGGATCAGGTGCAGCTGATCCTCTGTTGCCAGCCACATGCATTATGTTTGAATCAATCATTATTGAAATGCTAAGTTACAACAATATATACAGTTATACGCAAATTGTAAACGGACACTTCTTTGCATAGGATGTGTTAAAGTGACAGGATGAGGGTTTACATGGGAATTTACAACATTTCAGAGTTTTTTTCTGAGCTGTTTGGGATTTTTACACTACTGACTATTGCATGATTTGAAATATCTTCATCATGCAGATTTGTTCTTGGAAGGTTTGAATCCCTGTCAGCAATCGTGATAAGCCCGTAATTTTTCTAAGCATCTGAAGATACAAATAACTCAAAGTTGTTCAGCTCAGTCTTTGCATCATAAAACAAAACTGCCTAAATGTGTTTTCTCTCTCTCTCTCTCTCTCTGTCTCTTTCTCTCTTTCAGGTGAATAAAAAGTAAAAAAAAAGGTTAAAGGTTGAGAAAAGCTTATTTTAGGCAATTAAATAAACTAGAGAAGGAGTATTGAGATGGGGCGCTCTTTGATAAAACATAACTGAGACAAGTTTCAAAAACAGATTTAGTGTGCGTTATTTTGAGAATTTTTCTACCGATTGATTTAGAAGAAACATTCAAATAAATCTGCAGTTATTAACCATAAACAGCCAAGTAATCCATACAAAATTTGCACAGCACAGTCAATTTCTGACATTTTTACCAAACCAAAGCTTCATAGACGAGTCACCTGTCTTCTTCACGGGGTGTATGGCTCCCACTTACAAACATTTTACTAATCTTTCAGTGACATAGCCTGAGTCATAAAAAACTCTGTTCTGATGGACCCTAATCCTGTTAACAGAACGAGTGTAGGAACTATGGCAGCTGTTGTTCCAGGTGGTATAAAGGTTTGGGAACTGAACCAGAGTTTGGATTTTAGGATTAAGCATGGCTTCCAGAGAGCGGACACATTCTTTATAGTAATTCATGTAAGACACAAAGGGGATGATTAACTCAAAAATGATATTTTTGCAGGTTTTCAAGATGATTAAGGATAACAGTAATCACAAACAACGTCAAACTATTACTGCGAAACCTTCTTTTAGTCACTAGGAAAATTCTGTTAGGCCAAGTGGTTACGTTTTTATATACTGTACATTTCTATGCCAAGATTAAAGACATCTTCCTTCCTCATTTTCTAGTTCATGTACTTTTTACATGTAAAAGATTACAAATTCAGATAAAAAAAATCTGGGTTCATGGAGGTTGTTTCCTAATGGAAATTCATTTTAGCTGCTGCCACAATGGATTCTCCATGTTGCTTTTTCATTGAAACATGCGCAGCTTTTTGACAATAGGGATACGGCTTTTACAAGCTTTTATTCCAGTCTTCTCATTGGTTAGGAGGACACATTCAACCTTTATCCAAAAATACAGGCATATTATTTCTCTTTTATTCCAATTCATCCCAGTCCTTTACACTTGTAAAAATGGATATGAGGAAGGGACTATGTGATCTTTCATTTCTTTTGTGTTGCCAAATGAAAGACTTTCCGAGACAGACTGCTATGACTGAAAAACAGTTTTTCCCTTCCTGATGAGTCTCCGTACTTATGTAACAAATGTAATACTTTCTTTATCATGTGTTTGATGTAAAGTAATCTGCTTCTATGCTTGAAAAAAAAAATAAGAAAAGAAAACAAGAAGCTCATGTAATTTCACAACTATTTAGGTAAGATTTTTAAAATAGATCTTTTTTTTTCTGGGCTCCACGGTGGCGCAATGGTTAGCCTCCTAGCAAGAAGGTCTGGTTTTGAGTCCCGAGTGGGATGAGGCTTGAAACACTGGCCTTTCTGTGTGACGTTTGCATGCTCTCCTTGTTTGTGTGGGTTTTTCCCCGGGTACGCTGATACGTAACATGTACGTAAAATGTGCATGTTACGTTGATTGGACACTATGAAATCGCCCCGAGGAATGATTGTGTGTCTGAATGATTGTGTGTATGGCCCTGCAGCAGACTGGCAACCTGGCCTCCTGCCCTAAAACAGTTGCTCAAGCACACTTGCACCCCATCAGGGGTAATCGGTTCAGATGATGACATTTTTTTTCTTCAGTTACTATTTTGCAGAAAGAAAAGAAATGAATTTTAATCAGAATTTTTTCAAACAATAATCTAATAGTTAATTGAGCTCTGATTATTTTGTTAATAGCCTTCAATCTAACTAAGCTAGTAATGTTAAATACAAATACAAAATCTAGAAGAAAAAAAACAAATTTATTAAGAAAAACCCCCAGAATGTGTGGTTGGGTTTCAGTAATTAGAGACGTTTGATAGCCTGTGATTACCCCCAGGCTCTACCATTGACTGACAAAGGATGAAGGCCTACCAATTAGCCTTTGGCCTGTAGAAAGTATTGCTCTGACGGGTTTTGTTGTGTTGTACTTATCTGTGATAGCTAGCAGCGAAACTCACTGTTAAGGTGTCAAGAGGCTGTGCAGCTCTTTTATACAGTCTGACACAGCTGTTGAGCAAAGACTATTGAGGAATTACAGATACCAATATGGAGCAAGAACTGTGGTAATATGCTTTGCAAATCAGTTAGACCACTTGCCAGTCAGATTTATGCTGCACAGCATGCAGATATAAGTCATGCTTTGAAATTTTTCTTGTAAGGAATAAAACGATAATTTGTTGTCATTTGTTGAAACCACTCTATTGAAGGGCCCCGATATATACTTTGTAAAAAAAAAACAACTGTTAGAATAATGAAAGTAAAACATGGTGAAATGAATGAAAAGGAAATTCAGTTAGAGAACACACACGCAAAAAAAAAGAAAAGCAGCTTACATCAAAGGTAATTGTTTGTAATATTTGTGATTTTTCTTTCTTCACAGTAATCCCAAATCAAAAACCGTGGCATGCCATGTGTTCACTTATTGACGGGCTCAGCTCGAAATGAAAAAGTGTCACCTGTTCCATAATCCCTGACAGGCGAGTGTATTAAATGTTAATCCCTCACCATTAGAAATGGTGACAATAAGGGAACAGTGGTTTGAAGGAGGTGAGAAGTAAAAGGCAAGGGTGAGAAAAACGAAATGAAGCATTTCATCAAATAAAAGCTGAATTATGAGGTAAGAAAGACCTCAAGTAATTAAGGTATTCAGTTGTTTTCTTTTTTAATTTCCCCAATTTCACCTACACACTCAAGTCTCACGTTATTAGCCTCCTCTTTTGACTCTTTGTCCACTGAGAATGTCTCAGATTAGTCTTGGATCAGGGCTCAATGAAGCTCCCTTCTGTGGTCAATTTGTATTCACTCGGCAGCAGTCCTACAAGTAACAGCACAGAAGAAACAATTAGAGCCATAAAAGCTGATAGCTCGGGGCTCTGCAGACCAACTCTGCCATTACAGAGTTATTAGCCATCCAGAGAAGGGAGGGCGTCTTTAAATGAAGGCATGGGTTGAGTGGATGAAGATGCAGATTCAGAAACATAGCAAGGACAAAGCTCAGCAAATTTTGAGGGTAAAAAAAAGCTGAAAAGAGAGGAAAGGTAAAACGGTGTGGGGAAAAGAAGAAGAAAAAGAAGCATGAGTGAAGTAGGGCATGTCAAGCAATGGGATTCAGTGGTCAGAAACTCAGCTGGGATGCAGATAACAGAAATGAACAAGGATGAGCAGAGTGAAATTACAGACAAAGAGGAACAGCTGTTGAACAACTTCTTTCAGTAGTAAAACTCTACAGCAAAGTCAAAGAGAGAAAATGTTCCCCTCGACTCGTTAAAAGTTTAACTTATTATTTATTTAGTCATTTTAAAATGCATTTTGGTAAATTAAGTCAAATCTGAGACCATGGTCCTCACCCGGAAAAGGGTGAAATGCCCCCTGCGGGTCAGGAACTGGGTTCCACCCCATACGGGGAAATTTAAGTATCTCGGGGTCTTGTTCACGAGTGGGGGAAGGATGAAGAGGGAGATCAACAGACAGATTGGTTAGGCGTCCACAAAAATCAGGTCTTTCGTGGTAAAGAAAGAGCTAAGCCGAAAAGCAAAGCTCTCAATTTACGAGTCGATTTACGTTCCCAACTCCACCCGCAAGTTGTGGGTGGTGACTTAACAAACAAGATCAAGTGTTCTTTGCACATCAACCATTCTTTGCATATCAGCTTCTGCAAGTTTTAGTGACTGAAAATGATAACTCTGTCCTGTCTTAGAACGGAACGGAACAGGGAAGCATACAGGAAACAACTTAGATGCTCTTAAACACATACCAAAAGAACTCCTGCGGCATAGCTTATATATTTTTCTCTCGTAACGGTTACAGTAAATGCTGTGACTCATCTCTACTTTTCTATTTTTGTCATCTTCAAATGTTAAATAGCTTCTATTATCGCACATCTCAACTCCATTGGCATGTGTCTTCATGTGGTCCCAAAGTGTCCGTGCAGTGCTGCAACTGCCACAGTTTAATATCAGTGCAACACATCCTTTTTCACAAGAATGAAAACAGCAGAAGTCACATCCTGAAGTTGCAGTGAGACTGCAGAAATGGCAATCATATCTCAACCCAAATTCTCTACATGCTTATTTTCTTCTGCTAAATGTCCTGTTATCTGGTCTGAAAAAGGTAAACACAAGCCAAGTGTCTGAATTGTCAAACACAAAAAGTTTTATGTAAATCAGCTGTAGCAGAAAAACCGAACTTGTGTCTCAGGACATTGCAAAATAAACCTGCTGTGAAATTGCTTTTTTTTTTTTTAACTAAAAAGGAAGACTTTTCAAAAATGTAATTTATACATATACGTCTCACACTGAATGTGAATGATTACATAAACACAGTATTGAATGACAACATCATTCACCTAATTTGTAATCAGGTGGGGTATATGTCTAAATTTGGGGATATCATTGAATCTAAAATGCTGCACTGCCCACCATCATTCTAAACTGAATTAAGTAGAGATGGAAAATAGATGGATTGTGTAAACTTTTTTGCCACATTTCAATAGCAGTGTTTCCCAGATCCCAAGCCTGAAGCCTTACTAAGCTGCTATTGAGGTTCATACGTGCCTATGTGCTGAATTACCACTCTAGAAAGTTCACTGTCACCTTGCAGTTTTCAAATGTCTCATGTGTCTTGATTATTTTTTTTTTAAGTTTCTCCATATCATAATATATCAGATATTTTCTCATAGTTTTAGAAGTATGGAAATATATTCCATTACAAATAACTGACTAAATTGACTTTGACAATCTGTTGTATTTAGACTCTTTTAGCTTAGCTCTTTTTTTGTCTTCTAAAAAAATCCTGACTTTCTTTTCAAGAAACATTTTAATCGACTTTACATCTGAGCTGTGTTCCATTTCTTTGTTAGTCTTTTCAGATTATGAACAGCTAATTCACTACCCAATGTTTTTGCAATCATCAAATTAATTTCTCATTTCCTGAGGTTCTTTTTTTTTCAACTTCTGGTAAAAGATTTGAATACATTTATGATCTTGGTCCCCTAATCTGCCCCTTGTGAATATTTATTTAATCCAATAAACCAAGTTCACCTCTCTCTGGATACCTTTATGGTGTGCATTTAGCTCTGACAAACTCAGAAACCGTCTCCCGTTTGCAGCTATTAGAGTGCGATCAAAGCAAACAATCCAATAATTTAGAGTGGCGAAATTGATTTTGTTGAGCAGCGACTTGAAGTATTTACAAGAATGCTTGTTGCAGAAGAGGCTAATGACAGGGTGGAAAAGGAATTGTGTTGTCTGTTTCAAACTGCACCAGTTGTACTGGATGGGCTTATTAAAATATAAAAGCTGTTTTACAAGTTGACAAATTACAGTAAATAGTCAACTTAACACAAAAGGAAGAAGTAGAGTTATTCACTGTGTTTTTGTTTTTACAAAAATGGCCTATGCATTAATGTAAGCTTTTCAACCACTGAAGTCGAGTCAAGCATCTTTTCAAACTTAAGTTCCTAGGGACGCTTGACTCTGTACTTTTCATTTGGTAAGGGTGTCCCTAACTTTATTTAATGAACAAGTTCAGGTCGAGATGACCTGTGCTATTTCTTGCTCTGGACATGCTATAAAAATAAATACATCAATGCTTATGTATTGATAAGCATATCAATACATAAGTAACTAAATTAGACTTCAACACCCTTAATGACTTATCATAGGGCTCAAGAAATATTAAATCATTAACAAATTAGTCAAATCAGCAAAGAACATTAACCTCACTGATTTAGCATATGACAAACTTGTAAATGTTCACATTTAAAACAAAAAAGAAAACACAGACTTCAAGAATATTTAATTACACAATTAAATTTAAAAGAATTGGATGCCACATTCTTCTGTTGTTTATGTCCTGGTCTTTCTTTTAACTTTTAGCTTTGTGATGTTTATCCCAAAGCAATGCTGACTGAAGAATGAACGAGGAAATCTAAGATTTACTTGTCGGACAAAGGTAGCACTCTCCTCAGACCCAGAATGTCTACAAAGAATGTGCATCCCTGGTTGCTATATTTTTTACAGAGTACTGGGGGGTAAAGAAAGGTAAAACAAAAAGAAACGTTTTACATAGCGGTGGGGGTAAAGAAAGCTAAAACAAAGATTTATGTTTTACAAAGTAGTGGGGCTAAAGGGAGGTAAAACCAGATGGTATGTTTTTCATAGTAGTGGGGTAAAGAAATGTAAAACAAAAAGGTATGTGTAACATAGTAGTGGGGGTAAAGGAAGGTAAAGCAATAACATGTTTTACATAGTAGAGGGGGTAAAGAATGGTTAAAACAAAAAGGCATGTTTTACAAAGTAATGGGAGCAAAGAAAGATAAAACAAAAGCTACATAGTAGTGAGGGTAAAGAAAGGTGAAACTAAAGGGTATGTTTTACATAGGAGTGGGGGTTAAGAGAGGAAAAACAAAAAGGTAAGTTTTACACAGTAGTGGGGTAAAGAAAGATTCCTGACTCTTACTTACAGAGTAGTGGAGACAAAGAAAGGCGTGCGTGTTCAGCGAACAGTATCAGTACATTCCTCAGTTAACAGATAACACTATGCCGCACAGCCGCGGGTCACGAACGGGAACAGGGAATAACCTTAAACTAAAACACACATTTGAATAGTAAAAAAAAAGTACACAAAAATTTACATTTTCTACCTAAAGATTTACATTTTATTCCTAACAAGCTTTATGTACTTTAAATTTCAATGTTTATTATGTACTGCTTGTATTTAAATAAAATCTATGAACATTTTGCCATAAATATGTAGATACCCCACTTAAGGGAACATTGTGATTACAAGAGTATGGACTGAACTCACCAAATGAACTAGATACCCTTTAGTATGAGACACGTGGATATATGCACTCTAACACCAGCTGCTGCTTTCTTGTAATAGAAACTTTATAAATGCTTTTTTTTTGTTTAGCTTTGGATGTCAAGTTTTATGAAGAACTATGAGAATATCTTTGAAAAAAGAAGTTATAATATTTTACGGCTTGCCTGTTTTGAGTCTTTATGAATAATTCATTCTTCGACAAAAAGAATGAATCATTTCACTGTAGAAGAAACAAATAAGAAAAACAAAAAGTAAAAATATAAAGCTAAGAAAGAAAACATTGGAAACTTGTCTTTATTCAAAAAAGCTCAACAAATGCTGTCAAATGTTTGTTAGAAAATTACTTTGAACCGATGCAGTAAGTAACCTAAAGCTTGGCTGACATGTACTTATATTCAAAACATGTAAACCAACATGTAAAAAATATTCATTCACTCATCTTCTGAACAACTTAGCCCTGACAGGGTCACAGGGGGTGCCAGAGCCTATCTTGGCCGGTTATAGTCAAGAGGCAGTGTACACTCTGAACAGGTCGCTAGTCTGTTACGGGGCATACAATATTTTGGATGGAGAGTTGTGTTAGGTGACTGAGGATTTCTATAATAAAACAGTAAACATGGTTTATTTGCTCCTGTATTTCGCTCTCTCTATCTTTTTTTTAACCCTGTCCAGATATGTCCAATAACAAATCAACTAAAAGTCTGTGTCTTCCTGGGAATAAAAATGTCTTGCAACAGAGGATTTGGTCAAATCTAAATGTGCTAATGGAAGCGGTATCTAAAGTCAGCTTAAAATAAAGCTGACTGAAATGAGTTTGTTACTTTGTTTATTGCACTTGTGGGCTCATATATTTATCAAAGCCTTGAGCTGCAGTGTGTTTAGGACCTTAGTTCTGACCATCATTTATAATATCTAATACGCTGTCTCCCCCGGTCTTCTGTTCTCACTCCCTCAGTTCAAATGGGTCTGGCCACATCTGCCTTTTAATTGCCTGTGTTTCAATCCCTGCAGAGAAATCCAACACCTCATTAAAGCCTTAGGCAAAAACCTGAATGATTCAGAGAAGATCAGGCAATTAAAAGGATGTTGGCATGGTGTTCCTTTTGGCTGATTTATTGATTGGTTGACTGTGATTGGTTCTGTCTCATGTCCAGCCTCTTTGTTTGCATGATGTTTCACCAGAATGCCATCTTTAGAGATTAATTCTACATTGGTCAGTGCTTGTACAGTTGCAAAACCCTTATTGTATTTGAATGTGCTTGTAAATTCATTTAAAACTTTAAGGGTTTAAAACCTCTCCTTGGAGATTATATTCTCTGACTTAAAGTTGAATAAATTTCCAGCCAAGGTGTACAGGGCCGAGTAAATGATGGATTTCCTCTATTATGCTGATCAATATTAGAATTAGAAAGTGGAGTATCCTACATCTAAAGTTTACCACAAACTGGTTAAAGAATGGCCAGACCACACCATTTCCCACCCCACATATCCTGCTTATGATTTTTATTTCCAAAGGAAACAAATTACCAGTCAGCAAGTTTTGGAATTTTTATTACAAAGTTTGAACATTAACTGCATGTTTCAGGATGGCTAAAAGACATTGTGTAGAAAGCAGTATTTTCTGAGATTGTGAGCTCTAGGCCGGGTCTTTAATTTGAGCCGCACACTGGCAAAGATGATTAATGGATTTCCTATTCACTCAAATCAGTTCTCAAAGGTGATTTAAAGGTATAATAATCTTTACGATATTGCACTGTGGTTTCCAGGCCATTAAAATAACAGCAAATGTGTCAGAGGAACACAAACAGTTCATTTAAAACAGATTGCTGGCCTAGCACGGGACAGCACCTGAGACACAAGGGAGCGATTGCAAAAGAGCCACTTCCCAAGATGTTAGCACAGACGGAAAGTAGAGAGCATCAAACACAGCTCATATTCCAACCTTCTCCCCCATTTAATTTTTTTAGTAATACAAAGGTAAAGCAACCTCTACGACACACTGCTCCAGATCTATTACATGCTTTAAATGTCTGCATAATTACCTGTTAGAGCTAAATGTACCTGTAATTAAACCAAGCTGTGAACTTTTCTTTAAACTCATTTCTCACTGTAAATGTTGAGATTTTCCATGGATGTAAGTATGTATTGTATTATTTAAATGGAAAATCATGTGGTGTTAATCTGTTAAGAGTGAACTACAATTTACCAGTGAGTGGTAATTAGATTAACACAATCAAAACTGAGGGTATATAAAAGGTAATGGTATAGATAGTAAAATTGTTAATGGATGCCTTTATATTTACTAAAATGAATGAAACAATTGATAATCCTATCTTACTCAAAATGCTATATAAATATATTTTCAAGGTTAAAAAAATGCCAATGAGGTAAATTAGTTTTAAACACAAACCTCTCATGTGTTTGTTTTATTGCATGTTAAACCCTTTAATGTGTGTGTGTTTTAAATTAATATATTAATTTATTATTAATAATGATAATTATATTCTTTAGATTTAGGGTAGAAGTGGATCAAAAGCTGGAGAGGTGGAGGTTTGTGCTAGAAAGAAGAGGAATGAAGATTAGTCAGAGTAAGACAGAGTACATGTGTGTGAATGAGAGGGATCTAAATAGAAAAGTGAGGTTACAGGGAGAAGAGATTAAGAAGGTGGATGATTTTAAGTACTTAGAATCAACAGTCCAGAGCAATGGAGAGTGTGGAAAAGAGGTGAAAAAGTGTGTGCAGGCAGGGTGGAACAGGTGGAGATAGGTATCAGGTGTGATGTGTGACAGAAGAGTTTCAGCTAAAATGAAAGGGAAAGTGTACAAAACCGTGGTGAGACCGGCCATGCTGTTTGGTCTAGAGACAGGGGCGCTGAGAAAAAATAAAACAAAACATCATCAAAAATGTTCATGTGTGGGTATATTTGCCTTTGTAAGGTGTAAATTTAGCTACTTAATACTACACACACTTACAGTGTGTCACTCCATATTTTATTTTAAAGATTTGATTATTAATAAATGATTACATGAATCTACTTTAATTTTTTAGTATGACATTCATAATTAAAAAGCATAGCAACGAGGCACTGTTTACCTTAGCCTGACCTTTATCGTACTACAGAGTAGTAAGCAAAGTTTAAAATTCATTTAGAAAACATCCAAGTAGCTGGGAGAAGCTAATGGATGTTTTTGGTGTTAGAAAATACTCAAGACAGCATGAAGATACAAAGAGTCCCAACCAAGACAGACACGTGAATCCAATTCAAACTGGAAATCTTTCATATTCCCTCAAACTTGGAAATGCTTACACACACTTAAAAAATTTTCTCATAAAGTGCTGTCTTTTTCTACACAATTGCATATTTACAGACCAATTTTTGCTCTATCTTCTTTGTAAATTGACTTTTTGATGAGTTGCTGATCCGCTGAATCAACCCCATGACCCAATAGTAGATTAGAACATGTGATCAAACTATTGCTTCTTAGTTTTAGTTTTCCTTACGTTGGAACATGTTCGGACTTCAAGAAAGACAAAACAAAGAGGTATCACCTGTGTTACAGTGAGTCTTCCTGGGCATCTTCAGGTGTGATTTTTTTCAATTTAAAACCCAATTCCAAAACTTGCAGTGCAAGCAAGCATGTCTAAACAGAGCAGAATATCAATAACCCTCCTCTTAAAGAAGTAATGGCCACCTTTGCTCACTCTGAAGGTGACTTTGTTGTAGTAATGGCTGTCACAAAGACCTATGTTGAGTCTTGAATTGATTTGCAGTTATATTTTCTCCCTCTTGCTCTTAAAATCCTATGCATCAGTTATTGCTGTGCATGCTGATGCCAAGGTCATTTTGAATGTAAGAATGATAGAGTCTGACATTAGCCCCATTGCCTCTGAATGGGCAGATGCTTTGCTTCTGAAAGTAGGTTGCCAAGTGTCTGCTTTGATAACCCACTGGGGCCTATAGTGGAGGACTGGCAGGCTAGTTCAGGAAAATCCCCGTGTGTTTTCTCAGTGTCCACAGACTCTACTGTGTTACTATTTAGAGAACAATGAAAACTCCAAATTGGCCAGGAAGACACATAGAAGGTCCCAAAAAAAAAGCATACTGCACTGTAGTTTTCACATGTTAATGTGAACTACTTTGTATTTAAGACTTTACTATTTGAAGTTATTTTCCATCATCATTAAGACTTCATTTAATAATTTACTTTCATAAGTCCCAACTTTTTCTGTTTAAAAATAAACTTCCTAACATAAGCGTGTTTGAATCTGGTGTAAAATTTTGACATATTGACAGAAGCAAAAATATCCCTGAGATTATTACCATTGTGACTTTTATTATCTTTTGTTCATTACAGCTCTTTTGGTAATCCACAGTCGTTTCATTCCATCTGTCACTTCCAATAAAAGTAGAAAATGGTTATTGCTTCTTTCTCGCTTTCTCAAAATTCTCAATATATCTTTTTATATGCGTCTTTGGAGTTTTACAATCAGGAATAATGGACACTCATTTCCTGAGTCACTTGGCTAATTTGAACTTTTAAAAAAAACTGGAAAAGTTCTGGTAAAAGTTTTGAACTTTTTTTTTATCGTGAGTGCCCGTTATTTTTTTGTACCACATTTATTTTTTTAATCTAAAGATGCATGTATATCATAACATTCATTGACAGATTGAATCATGCGCCATTTATGTTTATAACTCAAGCATTTTTTAAAAATATAAATCAGAACTTTCAGTGTGTCTTTTTATTAGTTTGTACTTTTTATGTTCCCCTCAACGTTTCACGGTGAAGCTTTCTTTTTCTACTGGTTATGACAAATTTTTCACTCATGCTTTCCTCAAATCTCAAATTTCCTTCTGACTTTTATCTGATGTGAACTCTTGATTTTTGAAGACTTGCTCTGTGGCTGATGCCTTTATAGTTATTATTTACCTAATAGACTCAGTTGCACATGGATTCAAAAACTATTTCTCAGGTACTTCAGGAAATGCAGTTATTTCTAAGTTTACTTTGTTAGTCATAGTTTTGCAGTGGAAAAGTGGTGAAGTAGTGTCTTTGGCTTTTTCAGATAGTTTCACCAAGGTCTGACTTCCCTGTGTTAAAAAATTGTTAGTCACCTTCTTAACTGTCTATCGCATTCAGGGTTATGTGGGTGCTGGAGGCCATCCTGGCTGACTCGAGACGAGGGGCAGGGTACACCACGAACAGGTCGCCAGTCTGTTGCCAGGCCACACACATACAACCATACACACACACACTAATTACCAGGGGAAATTATGTACTGGCCAATCAACCTAACATGCGTGTTTTTGGCGGGTGGGAGGAAACCGTAGTACCCAGAGGAAACCAACACATACACGGGAAAACATGCAAACTCCACACAGAAAAGTCAGTGTTCCAAGCCTCGTCCCCACCAGAGACTCGAACCCTTGGCCTTCTTGCTTTGAGGCCACTGTGCTAACCACAATTTACTGCTGTTTTTAATCCTTCGTTTTTTGTGTAAAATTAGCCCTAAAGTTTGAACGTTTAGATTTAGAACTTTTTTTCAAATACATCACACAAAAATGATATTGAATGTAATACTTGCTGCATTATTCAGTTGGATAATACTCACCCCGGCAACAGGAAGTGGTTGTCTGATTCGCTGCGGCATGTCTATCACCTGCAAGTAGTATTGCAACCATCCTCTGAAGCTTCTGCCCAGCAGGATGATGTTATCCATGAAAAGCCCCACAGATACCATCATCCCGCTGAGCAGAGCCTCCACAGTATAGTTGCACAAAGATAACTAACGGGAAATTTTCTGCTTTTTCACAACCATTTTGAATAAAACCAACACTGGATGTAAAAATGTTTTGTGCTGGTCTTGAAAAGAAAAATGTGAAATAGGTTTTGAACGGTTCAAATCCTCAGATTTTAACAAAATCACACACAAAATGTATGTAAAGGATTTAAACTTGTCACTATTTAATGGGGAAAAAAGTATTCTGTCCTTTCTTTGAAGATTCATTTAATTTTTTATGTAAATTAGTTCTTTTTTTTTTTTTTTTTAGTATCATCCACATTTACATGTGATTCCATTTTTAGACCCTCTGTCAAACTGACTGTGATGCCATTGGATTATTTTGATAATGACTCTTGAGGTTAAAATTTAAAGAGAAGCCAGAAAGCAGGTGAATTTCATTTCTATGAAAGGTTGTCTGCAAAATGCCATGCCACTTAATAAGAAAATGAGTTTGGTCAGGACATTATTGTTATTTAAATTTGGGATGATCTTTTCATATTTCTCTCTGCTCTGTTCTCTGATGAAAAGCCAAGGAGAAATCCAAAGAGCAGGTCGATCACTGCTGAACCGTGTGTTGTAATTTTGCAAAAAGCCAAGTTTATTTTTATTTATCCAGCATGTGAGATTTAATTTGCGACTTGTCATGACAAAATTCTCATACAATACTTTGGCAGCTCAGGAGATCTTGTGTGTAACGTTGAAATATTTTAGAGGGTTAAACGGATGTTATTTTCTGCACTTGACATTGCTTTTATTACTACAGAGTTTTCAAACATATTCATAAAAACTGCTTCCATCTTCAAGAGATTTGCAAAGTCTGAAAGTGAAACTCCAACTCAACTTTGAAACGGACTGTCAAGCCCCATCAATATCCCGTTAATCATCCGCGTGGCTCATTTTGTGCTGACCCTCAAGTGGCTGTCTGGAACTGCACAATAATAATGAAAGCTATAGCAGAGGGCACTGAAAACAGCAGAACGGATAAGGTGGAGGTTGTCTTTTATTTGCTGCAAAGACCTGAATGCTCTCAATAAGGTTCACGTAAGACCACCGTTATTAGAAAAAAATCAAAGATGGACGCAGGCCAGTGTCACTTGGATTTACAGGGGGCAAAGCCAATCATAACCAATTTCTCCTTTCTAGGGTGTGAACTCGCGTGGGTACCTTGTGTGGGAGTGAGTCGGGTTGGTGTGATTCTTCCTTCACTCAATCTTACTTGTGGACACGTATTTCCTTCTTCACAATTAATCAACCTCGCTGACCAACATTTAATGCTTGTTTTGACTCATTAAATTGTCTAATATCGTCTAATGTTTATAGTGGCGGGAGGAAACCAAAGTGGTCCCCCTTGTGAATCCCCTTTTCACACAGTGTGGAAGTTACTTACTCCATGTTTTCTTTCTCAGTCCTTTTTACAATTTTTAGTGTGGCCCTTCACTTAAATATTTGACTTTATCCTGTTTGTATCAGACTCCCTTCTGCTTTTGCCCTCTTTTCTGTTATCATATTTTTCTGCTGTTCCTGTTTTCTTTTTGACTCCCACACTGCCCACGCCCTCATGTTACACCGGGTACCTGGCAAACTCGCCTGGCATGGAAGCCATAACGTCTTATCCAGCAGAATGTGTTAGATGTCTGCACTTCAGGGAAGCTGTTTCACAGAGAGACACCAATCTAATCATATTGGAGAGACTGATGCAGATTCTTGACAAAGTGGTGACTGATGTTCTTCAAAGCGTTATTTTTATGTACCAGAAGAGCAGCAGTAGGAGATGATGTCTGTCCTTGTGCCTGATAAGAAGTAACTTTTGGTGAGATCTTGCATGCTGACCAGTGATGATAGAGAAAAATGGAACGGAATCAAGTCACACAAACACAGAAAAATATACATACAGTATATGAGACCATATCTATCTGATCTTTGAAAAAGTACCATCCACTCCTGCAGATCAGATAGTGAACACATATCACAGTGAGCTGCTGTTAAAATGCATAAAAATAAAAGATGTCTTTAGTGGTTTAAACAAGACCAAAACAAAAAGTGATTTTTTTTTCTCAAGAAAAAAGTTATTTATATTGCTTATGCTCTAATCCTGGTGTGTAACTTTTTATTGCGTGCAGATATTAATTAGATATAATTTAACATGTCAATAATACCTTGTCTTATGAACATCACATTTGGAGTACAAAACAGAAAATAAAGTTTTTAATTTAGGCTTCCATGTCTTCAGATTTGAGCATCAAAACTAGCCGAGAGAAATCTCATCTAATTGAAGAAAAAGAAGAAGTTTATTAGTCCCACAATGGAGAAATTACTGTGCCTGCATTGCACTGCAGCAGGTAGTCATGTTGGCACCTCTGGTGGTAACAACTAGAGTGTAAGGTGTCCGGTCCAGGGACGCCTATGGGGCTCAGTGGAATTCAAACCTGCTTCTTTCAGTCCAAGGACAAACACTCTGCCACTGCACCAACGGCTCCTCAATGTCTTCTGCCACTTTTCCAACAAAGTAGCCATGATTTTTATCACATAAGTTTCAGGATGAAGGTTTTCAATATGAAACTACAGATTTTGATTTTCATTCCTACAGCATAGTGCAAATCAATGAGGCCGATTACTGTTTTTAATACTGAAACTGATTCATCAGATCAGAAGTTACTTCTTCATATTTATTGATTAGTTTTGTTAACAGAAACAGGCTAATTAAATTAATATTTTAGAGATAGTAACAGTATATAGATAGACAGATGGATAAGCAAAGAGATAGATGCATATTTTTCTAGTTTCCCTTGGAGAACATTTTACCTTCCACAATTCTTTTGAAACCCTAAATCCTCCTGAATTGCTGCTAAGCCGACGTTGAGTGCTGAGTGACAGTGTTCAGTTATGAATCAGCTTAAGCGTTGGGATGTAGGCTTTATTTTCTTTACTTTGGTGAAAAGGGCAGAGTGGCTTTATCTGAGTCCACACATCTGCAGTATGATGGGATGCAGGGTACCTGGGATGGGACTGTGCACTTACTTTCCATGGCTGATACATCACCAGCCAAAGATTAACATCATGCCAAACAGTTTTCTTGAAGATAACTCATATAAAAATCAAATGAAATTTTTCACAGCCAATAACTCTCTTCATTTGATTTTTAAAGAGAAGAAACAGGAAGGAATAAAACATATTGAAATGTTTTGCACTTATTTAAAAAATAAAATTATATATATGTTACATGTTCCACATTATTAGGCAGATCCAAATTGTTGTTAACCAGTTTTCTTGTATTAGTATGTACATTTCTTCTTATTTGTCCTTATTTTTCCCTTTTTGCAATTAATAAATGAAGCTCATTGAGACTAATATTTTGTGATATTGGGCTATTTAAATAAAATTGAATTGAATCTCCAGCAATCTGGGAAAGAAAATTGATCTCTTCTGCTGAAAATTAGAAAATAGGTGGATGGAAACAGTCCTTATTTCGAAGTGCTTAAACAAATTTGCGAGTGATTCAGAGCCTGATTCAAAGGCCACACTTGCCGTGCAGTTAAAGCATGATTGGGAAAGATTCTGCCAGACAAATAAGCCAGATAAAGAGAGCAGTTGCAAAAATGATATTCCAATGATGCAAATAGTAACTGCGGCCAACACTAAAAATGTGGGATTCACCAGAGGCTTGCAGTTCTGCATAACCCTCTGCAGGAAAAGCTAGTCTGTACAATAATTTGGAAATCAGTGTGCAGGATGTGTTTCAGGACAAAGAGAAAAATAAACATGTATATATGAAATGTACGTAAAGTATTGATTTAATTTCACAAATTACGTAAGTTTACTTAATCATGTCGCTTTTTGTTTCTTTCTTTCTGTCTTTCTTTCTTTCTTTGTTTCTTTCTTTCTTCCAAAACACTTACTTAGATCTTACTTTGCCATCTGCGACTATTATCTCTTTCCAGCTCATTCAAAAACCCTCTCTCCTTTCTTTTCTTCCTTACACACTCGCTCATGTCCACCTTCTCTCTTTGTAGTTGCCAATCAGTAAAAAGAACGGGCCAGAAACACAGTCACCCTCAGAGGGTCATACAACGAGGTCACCGCCAGCAGGGCCTGTTGACAGCTTGATGCTCGTTATCCAGAGTTGATACGGGGGACAAATTAAATCCCTGCAGTGGGGGAAGCTGGTCAAGTTGCCCAGGTAAAGATGGATAGATTGTTAAGGTGGTTGGGAAATCTACATCTCTTTTATTTCTCTGAAAATATGTGTTTTTAAAAAAACAAACCAAAAAGAAAAAAAAAAACCCAGACTCTCCAGTTTTCATTTTAAATGTGTGAAAAATGTTTTTCTCATTGTCTCTGCCACTGCTTTAGTGACACAAAATGTATACTGTATTATTTAAATGTATCCCATATAGCATTTCTTCAGCCATTTGGCTTTGGGGTTACATGTGAAACAACAATCCGAACAGGTAATCCTAATTAGCAAAACTTCGTACTTCAGAGCGTTATTGACAAAAGCTTACCAAAATTTGCCCTATACTTATTCTTTCGGCATTCCCCTTCAGGGGTTGCCACAGCAAGTCAGTGTCTTCCATCTAACCCTATCTGCTGCATACTCTTCGGTCACGCAAACTATCTTGTCATGTCTTCCTTCACTGTATCCGTGAACCTCCTTTTTGGCCTTCCTCTAGTCCTCTTTCCTGGTGGTTCCAAACCCAGCATCCTCCTGCCGATGTACTCTCTCTCTCTCCTCCGCACATGTCCAAACCATCTCAGCTTGGCCTCTCTGACTTTATCCTCAACACCTCTAACATGTGCTGTTCCTCTGATATACTCATTTCTAATCCTGTCTATCCTGATTTCTCGCAGAGACATCCTCAGCATCTTCAACTCTGCTACCTCCATCTCTGTTTCCTGTCTTTTTCTCAGTGCCACTGTCTCTAGACCAAACAGTATGGCTGGTCTTATCCCGGTTTTGCACACTTTTCCTTTCATTTTAGCGGAAACTCTTCCGTCACACATTGCGCCTGATACTTTTCTCCACCCATTCCAGCCTGCCTTCACAAGCTTCTTCACCTCTTTTTCACACCCTCCATTGCTCCTTTGAACCTAGATACTTAAAATCTTCCACCTTCTTTATCTTTTATCCCTGAAACCTCACTTTTCCAAAATTTGCCCTATACTACCTTGTTTTATCATTCCAGCAATCTATTTTACTTACAGCTGTGCATCACAATCTTTGTGGGGGTCTTGCACTATGAAAAGAACATGAGCCAACATCCGAATCATACTAACCCTAAATGTCTGGGTCACATGTGTGACTAAAAAATGCCGCAAATTTGCTCATTTAACTTGTTGAAATGATCTTTTCTTTAAGAATGATCAATTCCGCAATAATAACAGCATTCAGTTCAGCTAAAAAACATTTTCATTCATAACATTTATGAAGAGCCAGTGATGAGCTTACAACAAATAAAGCAAATGCAATTTGAGCAAAATCATTTGATTGAGCTGTTTTTCATCAATACAGTAACCTGAATGCTTTTTCCCTCTTTCCTTCTTATTATTTTTATTTATCTTGTTTTGACAGCACCCTGCACCCTCTCAGCTGCCACAAAGAATTTGAACAAAACATTTTTCTTCTCAGAGGAAGGACATAGTCTATCTAACAAGGATTGTTGCACCAAGAAAGGAGAAAACAGGATAGAGAGCAATGGGTGCCCTATTAAGAAATGGCCTCTAAACTACATGTGACAATAGCCAAGATTGCATTTGAACCCAATTCATCTAGGTAAAGTGGCCATTTGAGGAAGTTTGGTGGGGCACTGCTGTTCCTGGAATGAGGTAGGAGAATACAAAGTGTGTGAGTTGTTTGCTATGTCTATGCAGCACGCTGGTTTACTGCTGCACTTTGAATTCAAGTCTTTAGGTGGGAAACAGTAGCACCGGAGCAGAGGTATGTATATAGCCCTAAATGTTCCTGTAGGAAATTTAAAAAGAAAGAAAAGGAGAGGTTGTAAGTCTTGTATTTCCATCCTACAGCAGCTGACATGTGCCACAAAAGTGCTAGTGAACAAATTCATAATTCAGTTGCGTTTTTTTGTTGTGCGTAATTAATGATCATTGACTAAATCTGATGTCTATATTTTTCTCTACATTATGTTGTATAGGTTTGGTCAAGCGAAATTAAAGTCTTGTTTCAAACACTGTTTGTCCTTGTAAAGCTTGCATGTTTTCCCCGTGGGCTGAGTGGTTCTTTTTTTTAAAATGGCCTGCAGATACAGGATGATTGTTTGTTTCTTTGTGTGGAGTGCCAACTTTTACAAGGTGTAATCACCTTTTCATCTGATTACGAGTCACTATTGATTAAAGTGTAGTGTAAAAAGTACATTAGATGAAAGATAAGTGCATAAAAAAGCTTCTTTATAAAACAAAAATTTCTTTATTTATATGGGTCCCATTGCCTAAAGTGCGATCCGAGTTTTCTTGTGTCCAATGTAATTTAAAATAACATTTAAAATGTATTTTCTTAAAAAAAAAAAATGCAAAAATTTGATTATACTTTAATTAAACTCGTAATAATAAATCTTGTGAAAAATTTGCAAATGAGTTTTTCCCCCAACTTATCAAAACCTAGATTTTAAAACCAGCAATAACACGTTCTGTTGTGCATAACCATATAAACTTTCAATCTTGAAACTGTCAAAGTCTAAAATGCATACTGTAAGGGTTCATTAAAAGCAGTCAATAACAAGCTTAATTTTTCCTGGAATATTTTTGGTACTTGTTACTGTTGAGTGCATCTGCTTTGCAATACTTGAGGCTAAAAGCTCTTGAGAAATGAAAATCCGACATATCCCTTGAGCAAGTGTCGTCATATCCTCATCATATAAGTCAATGTGATTACATGGTTTATGGTAAAGTCATGTTTAAGTGGTTTAGCTAACTGTGAGCATCTCTGTAGGTAACAAACAGACGTCTGATTTTAAGGGCGTCTGCTCATGCAAGCAATTACCAAACACATTTCTGCCATGGCATAAAACGTCACTACATTTTTTTTGCACTTGTGCACATTCCCTTTCATTTCACAAGCTTTGAGGCATAGCAAAGACCACTGGAGCCAGTATATAGGCAATCACACAATACTGCCTCCACCTCAATATTTAATGAGCCTAGCAAATTAGCCATACAAAGCAATCTAGTGAGCCGTTCCTTCTCACTTTGCTAATACACAGGCACAGAAAAGCAGCTCAGAAACTTATTACAGCTCAGCTAACACTTTGTACACAATGTTAGAGTGAAAAATATACTGTATACACAAACGTTTAGTTTCACCAGTTCACCGACATTTGCACAAATCGACCAACTTATCTGAACCATCTGCTTCTATCTGCCTTTATTAACAAAGCACCACAGGAATGCAAAATACTGAGCTCGTACTGACTGAAATATTCAATTTTGTGTGAGCGAAATGGAGACGTTCGAAGGAATAAATATGACAAGTCATCAAATAAATGAAGTCGCAGCCGTCCTGATCGGTGATCCATGGGAGATGATGGAGCTACGGTGCGTCTATCCTGACTGTTAATTAAAATTTGGCTGGAATCTTAACAACTTTCTGACTCACACTGTCACTTAATTGGCTTGTTAAAAACGTAGTTAGAGAAACATTTAACGATGCTTCACATGATGACATGAAATGGGTTTGTGTAATGTCAAATTAATAATTCAGTTTGAAGGACTTAAATGGATGGAATGGTAATTATAAAACGTCTGTAGGACATGTTGATCAGAATGTGTTGATTTAAAAGAATACTGATCTATTTTAGTAAATAGTAAAGTAAATATATACTGTAGTAACTTTATAGTAAATTATATTGTAGAGTATAATTTAAATTTATAGTAAATTTAAATCTATCCAGTTTGTAATATGCTTACAGTATCTATCATACAAATTCAAACTGGATTAATTTACTTGAAATGCTTATGTAACTAGGACGCTGCATCGGTACGTCCTGGTAAAGAGAGAGCTGAGCCGAAAAGCAAAGCTCTCGATTTACAAGTTGATATACGTTCCTACCCTCACCTGTGGTCACCAGCTGTGGGTGGTGACCGAAAGAATGAGATCGCGGATACAAGTGGCCGAAATGAACTTCTCCGCAAGGTGGCTGGGCTCTCACTCACAGATCAGGTGAAGAGCTCTGCCATCTGGGAGGAGCTCGGTGTCAAGCCGCTCCTCCTCTAGGTCGAGAGGAGCCAGATGGGGTGGTTTGGGCATCTGGTCAAGATGCCCCCCGAGCGCCTCGCTGGTGAGTTGTTTTGGGCACGTCCCACTGGGAGGAGACCAAGAGGCAGACCCCCGACTCGCTGGAGAGACTATGTCTCACAGCTGGCCGCGGAACGACTCGGGATCCTCTCGGGTGAGCTGGAGGATGCGGCAGGGGTGAGAGAAGCCTGGGCTTCCCGTCTGAGGCTGTTACCCCCGCGACCCGGCCCCAGATGAGCAAAAGACGACGGAACGGAAATGCTTATGGCAAATTGAAATACAGTAAATGGTGTTCAAAACTTTTATTTAATTTTATTCAGCCAATATACTTTGTACTTTGATGGCCAAATCCAGGAGGTACATAAACAACATACCCGGCTTAGCTGTGTAACTGGATACTTTATTATAACCTAATATGCATAATGAAGAAGGCTTTAAGTAATTTATAGCCACATGCAAATAGCTTTGCTTTGTTTTAGTAACGCAGTTTTTATTTTATTTTGGGGTATAAGTGCGTTGCTTCCCTGCTACACTAAAAAAAAACAGGGAGTGTAACAGAGAAATCCTTCTGTTTAAATACTATATCCCTGTCTAAACAACCACTCCATTTCAGCCTGCAGCATAATCCCCTGAACTCGCTCAGCTGAAGCTAATTCACAATACTCACAGGAGGCTCCACTTACAATCCACCAAGTTTCTTATTCTTGCTTTTATTCAACAAAATTGTCTCCTGTTAGAACAAGTTGTTTAGTTCATCTTTAAAAATCATACTTTTTGTTATCTTGTTGGGGTTTTTTGTCTGTAAAAATTCTTTCCCAAAAGAATTTTGTATTTCTATGATTTGGGCCGATCGTAAAATATTCCAATGTGTTTAGAAAAAAGCCAAATGATCAGCAGAATGTGCTTTTGCAGTGTACACGCAAAACCAAATGATGTGTTGAGGCTCATGCAAAGTTCTATGGAATTATTTTCACTTTGAAAAATATGGGAGTAAACTTTGTTGTTGTATTTTGAATTACGAAAAAAATAGGATTAAAAAACGAGAGAAAAAATGTTCATTTTTATATTTATTTGTTGTTGGATTTGTGAAAAGGTGTATTTGTATTGGTGGTGACGCAGTTTTTTGGTAGATTGTATTTATTTACTAAATTTTGACCCTGTTTGTTTTGTCTTCTAAAACACTTCTTCCCTTATGGAGCAGTGGGGGATGCCGGAGCTTATCTCGGCTGAGAGGTAGGGTACACCCTGAACAGGTCACCAGTCTGTTACGAGTCCGCACACACACTCCTTTCCTGGGGCAATTTTGTAGTGGCTAATCAACCTGACATGCATGTTTTTGGAGGGTGGGATGTAACCAGAGTACCCAAGGAAAACTTACACATATAGGGGGAGACCATAAAGACCAGAGTTCCAAGGCTCGTCCAACCCGGGACTCGAACCCCGACATCTTTGTTGTGAAGCCACTGTGCTAACCTCTGTGGAAGCTAATTGTAGAGGTAACGTTCTGAGTGCATGTGACTGTCCAATCACCTTGGAAGGTGTGACACAAGAGCCAATGGTTTTCCTTGCAGGGCATCACCTGGTTGGGTGAGCGACTGAACAGAAAAAAAAGGACTATTTTTTGGAAGCTTTCAAATTGAATTTTAATCTATTATTCTTTAAATTTTCAATAGATTTGTTTGCCATCGCAATGTTTGGTATCCTGTTCTCTTGACAGTTCTCCCTTTGCTCTGGCAGTTTGAAGATTCACTTGATATCTACCACATCCGTTTTCCTCAATTACAACACATTTCATCCTTCTGACACCTTTTTACTTTGGGTAGCACAATTTACTCCATTACAGCTCCCTGGGACTAGTTCATGAGCTACAGAAGCCGTTCACATTTGAACAGAAGGCATCCTTGTGATCTGGAGTTTTAGTATCAGTCTCTAATTCAGCAAATTATATTTTAATTGTTCCACCCATTGTCCCTTGCATAGTACTACTAATCCAAAAAGTGGATTTTTTTTTTAGATAGCATATACTTGTTCAATAAAAAACTGGAAAACTTTGCATTTTTGTTAGCGTTTTTTAAAGTAGTGAAGTGTCATTTTAGGTTTTACATGGATTCTCATTTGGAAATGGTCCCTCTACACAAGGTTCTCCTTTAAAATGCACAAATAGAAAAACATTAATAATGAAGAGGTAGCTTCTCAAAAAATGTTTAAGCACCTGGATGCAGACAAAAAACTCCAGACAAAAAAGAAACTTTGTGTGTTTCTTTTAAAATGCTCTTAGTGCTGTAAAAATGGAAATACTTGTACTCCAGAGAGAAGCAGACAGATTATTCTCCCTTTTTGGACCCATGTATAGACAGGAGACCAAATGCCGCACACCCTGTCCTTGGCATGAAGCCAAAGCCACTTTTATGATGTAAAAGTCAAATGAAAAGTGACATGACCGCTCAGACCGAGCTCGCTTTGAAAGTGACAAGATCCATATCACACCTGCAAGCACATGAGAAACTGCCTTTGGTCTTGAAATGTCAGATTTGCATGACCGCAACCGGCATTAGTATCCTGGTATTAATTTATATATATATATATAAATAGTTATATATATATGCTGTATGCATGTACAGGATCTATTGATCTAATGCTGATTTTATGTGTTAGTGTTTGTGTTTGTGAAATAGCTCTAAACTTGTAAATTTGATGTAGAAATTAGGTATAAATGCATTCTCTACCTGGTGAATTTAGTTTTGCTGCTTTCAATTGACTACATTACAGAGAGCAAGAGAAAGAAGAATTTAATGAGATCCATGGTGAACGCTCCGCTCGGCCTGCTTGTGGCTTAATCAGGCTAGATTCACCTTTTCAAACAAGCTGACTCAGTTTTATGGACAAGAAACAAATGCTTGTACTTTTTTTTTTATAGGAGTTAGTTGTGAAAACTAATCAAAGGTTTTGTCTAACAGTAGAAACTAGAATTCATTAAAAAGCTGTATAAGCTGATAACACATTCAACTATGAGTCCGGCCAAAACGACAGACTGCAGAGTGAGACCCCTAGGGTAGGAGGGCAGCTTGTGACAACGGGAAGACTCTCTGACTTGATTTCTTTATCAGCAGGTGCCAAGGTCCCCTGACACATGGACACATGCAGGCAGTTTGCACACATAATGACACACACAGTATGCGTAAAAGAGAAACATAAACACACACACATTTGACCCTCCAAGTTAAGGTCTGGGACCTCATGTTTAAACCACCTGCTGTGGCAACCCCTGAACCATCCATATGATAACTTGTATGCTCACTTTATCTCAACAAGCGTACGTGAATGAATCTATTTTCTGGTTTACTAAAGAAATAAAACAATACAAAGAATATGATGAACAAGAAGGATTCTGATTGGAAGCTTTTTTGCCAAGTGATTGCAAGGTTTTGGCTTTTTAATATTTTACTTTGGTAGTCCAAATACAGTAAGCTCCAGAATCTAATTTCTATTTCCTTTTCTATTTTGGGCATGCACTGAAAGTTTAATCAAAATCTACACAATATCTTTTTGTATATTGCTGTGAACCAGCAAACTGAGCCAAAAATATCGACTCTTTTTTTTAATTTGATAGTCAAAATCATTCGCAAAAATGATTTATATCTGCTAATGTGTTAATGCATAAAATTTGATCCCTTTCTTCCACTTTTTTATTATAATATGTTTACTTGACAAAGCAGATTTTTTTTAATGAATAATTCAAATTTGTTCCCATATTTATCTTGTCAGGAAGGAGACTTGTTTACATGATTCAAGGATAAAATTTATTTAATTTGTTTTTAATAAAATGCTTAAATACAGTTTGGGTACAAGGTTACTTATTAACCTTTTAAACCTGTGTAAGCATCAGCAATGTAATCATGTCAGGACCATCGGGTAAGTAATCATTTGCTGATCAGAATTAAAATTAATCAAATATTCACATATATTCAAATATCCAGATACTTGTCATGAGTGTGTCAAAAAAAAGGGGAAGATGAATTGTTAACAACATTACGTAACTTCCCACTCATCTTCTTCTTCTTACAGCCTTTCCCTTCAGGGGTCGCCACAGCTAGTCAGTTTCTTCCATCTAACCCTATCTGCTGTATCCTCTTTGGTCACACCAACTATCTTCATGTCTTCCTTCACTGTATCCATGAACCTCCTCTTTGGTCTTCCTCTAGACCTCTTTCCTGGTGGCTCCAAATCCAGCATCCTTCTTCCAATGCAATCTCTCTCTCTCCTCTCCACATGTCCAAACCATCTCAGTCTGGCCTCTCTGACTTTATCATAAAACCTCTAACATGTGCTGTTCCTCTGATATATTCATTTCTAATCCTGTCCATCCTGGTCACTCGCAGAGAGATCCTCAGCATCTTCATCTCTGTTACCTCCATCTCTGTTTTCTGTCTTTTCCTCAGTGCCACTGTTTCTGGACCAAACAGCATGGTCGGTCTGACCACGGTTTCGTACACTTTCCCTTTCATTTTAGCTGAAACTCTTCTATCACAAATCACACCTGATACTTTTCTCCACCCTTTCACTCATACTAACCAAAATATATGTATAAATGAACTTGTAAATGAATTGTTAAATTAATTACTGAACAAATTACATTATGTGTTCTCTTTTACTGCTTCTTTCAGAGAGCTGCGCAAATAACTATGTATTCACTCCCTGTCTGAACTGACAACCACCTTTGATATTTTTGTCATTCCCAGCATCAGAGTCGAGGGAATCCCTCAAGTAGGGCATGAAGATCATGTACTATGTATCATCACGTAAGCAAACGGAACCTAATGACCTTTTAGAACAGTGGTCAATCTAGTAGATAGAAAACTCCAACAGCAAAATGTATTTCTTTCCATCTTTTCTGGTGAATTAATTCCACACAAGGAGGGCCTGGCAATACAAATGTACAATTTAACTCAGGTGGAGGAATGAAGCTAACTATAATGGGCTGGTTTAGATAAAAAGCTGCTTGATGCCTTGCTGCTGCCTACTCATACTGAAATCCAAGGGGATAAAAAAAAATAAAAAAAATTGACTACAAACCCCATCATACCTAGCGCCTACCGCACATGCACAGAGCGGAGCTCTTGTCTGTAGAACAGACAAGAGATAATGAAAAACAGAAAAACAATGCTTGACGCCTTCCAATGCATCTAGTAATTGGGAAAGAATCTTAGAGTGATCAGAGGAACATTAAATCATAAGATGCCATTTTTGTGAACAAGATAATGACATATGTTTCATATGGTTCTTTATATGTGTACTCACATTGTTTAATGAATGTGGACTACAATAAATAGAATGTGGTAGACTGGAAAAAAAATTGATGTTAATTTTCAGTTTAGATCAGTTAAAAACTAATGATACTGACTGGGGTTGCTTGAAATCAAATACCTGAGGGAATTACGGTAATTCATAAATATAACTTAATAAGGTTGGTTTATTTATGTCAGGGCCAAGACGGACAAATCTGTCCACCGCTCATTGAGAGTTTACTTTTTGATTTTAAAACACAAAGTCAAAAAAAATCATACTTGAAATCCTGTAAAGATAATCAGAGCCACAAAAATTGAATATTAATATTGACTTTTTTTTTTGTTAAACGTTTATATCGATGTATGTTTTTCACATGTTCCACAGTATATTTTCTCTCATGAGCTGGTAAAACAAAACTCATCACCTAGCTCCCCCTACACCCCTTTGAGTTACATTTCACAAATTAACCATGTGGCCTATCTTGTATAAAGTACATATTTGCATTGTGACAAACAGAATGGTGATCTGTATGTCATGTACTGCTGGACAGATTTGTTCTTGCAGGGTCAACACTGTGTGTCGACCGTGGCAAGAGATATTTTATTCATTTATTTTTGATACGTTATGTTATGTCGAATAGAAATCATTGTTCTCATAGATAAGGCCGGAGTAATGTTAAAAAAATCTACTTTCAAGGGTGATCTAAATCCTTCTCAGAAAATTTGGAATGTAAAATCTTTGAACTTCACTTTTTATTTTTATTTTTGCATGGTGTTCAGTAGAAATTGTTCCAATGGTAGTTGTTTGAACATCAGACAAATAGGCATATTTCACTCACGTCATGATCCCCTCTCCTGCTGCCGGAGGGAGCCCTTGATGTTCCTCATCACCCTGATTGGGACACCTGAGATTGATTCCTGATGCCACACATCTGTGGACCCTGCCATCTATTTAAGGGCAATCATCCCGGACTTCCATGTAGGCTCATATCATCCCTTCCAGCCTGGTCTCTGTGGTTGCCTGACCAAGAGCACATTCTGACAATAACCTTTTGTGATGCCACTGAAACTTTGTTTTTTCTTTTCTCAGTATTAATGGACTGCCAAATTCAAATAAACCATGTTTTCTGTCTGCAATTGGGTTCTCCTCTTTCCACCTGTACACCGCTTCTAGGCAACTCAGAGGTGCAGTTATGTCCTCATGATCACTTAGACATGAAACAACAATCTAATGCTTGAGAAGTCATTCAAATAAAATTGGAAATATTTAAAGTAATGTTTTGGGAATATATCACGTCCACTGTAAGAAAAAGGTGCAGCAAAACATTTGTGGCTTTTAAAGTAAAGATATTGTTTGCCAACCCAGTTCGGAGACACGTTTTTCAGTTAAGTACAGAACAATAGAGCCCAGAGAAGAACTACTATAAAAAGAACTGTTTGTAAAAAACTAAAAAGGAAGACAGATATTTATCATTGTCAGCTATAAGAACACCTCTTTCTTTCAACACTCTTTGTATTTTTTATGATAGAAATAAAATTTTTGATCTCTTTGAGAAGCATCAGTAAACACCTTTCTGGGGATTTTAAATGATGCACGCGAAATGGTACGCTTTGTGTCCGTAGTTCTAAAATCAGAGCTTACGTATGATCACAAAGAAGCAACGGATGAACAAAATAGTTTGAAAACAAGTACACCAGCTTCCAGAGTTCTTTTTTAATATTTATCGATGCTCTTTCTACAAAAACTTTTGTCCAGAAGACTCAACTAGAAGGTTACGGATTCTTTATTCTCACAATGTTATCAAAGTAAAATTTTGACAGACTCACGCCTGTAAGTCTATATATATATATATATATATATACAGTATATATATATGTATATATATATATATATAACAGTATATATATACAGTATATATGTATATATATATATAATGAATCAGGCATCAGACGCTGTACAGTGAGGCTACATGAGAGGTGTTAGATCATTATTTACAGAATAATTTACAGTGAAGTTATTATAATTGTATAACACTGACAAAATCATGCAAAAAAGTTTTAATAAAATCCCCATGGTTACCTATTATCACTTGTTGATAAGTCATAATATTACATTGGTTGACCAATCATTGATGTAGTAGTATGTTAGAGATTATTTGACATGTATTTTACATCCTGTCTCTTCTCTGAGACAAAAGTGAAACCCATTGCGCCAACTTGATGAAGTCAATGGGATTATTCTTTTATATCAACCAATCAAGACACACAGAACAAATAAAAATGACATCAACATGGGTAAAATCTTAAATAAAACATGTGCAAGTCAGTTATTGCTGTAATTATTATGTAGTCGATACTAAATATAAAATGTGTTTTGTTTTGTTTGTATTTTTTTAAAAAGAGATGATTGACATTGCAGAATGCAAGTTTGACATACTTACCAAACTCAAGAGCTCTGCTTACATAGAGTTTTATCTTATTTGATCTTATTTCTAAGCCTGCTTGTACTCATCTTTTTTTAAAGTAAAATTTTTTTGCAAAGATTTACTGAGTACTTGTGTGTGTTCGTTCTAGTGAGGGTGCATTGCAGGCCTGTACTTAATATGCTATATTTTCATTCATTCATCTTCTAAAGTGCTTATCCCTGACAGGGTCACGGCTGTACAGGAGTCTATCCCTGCTGATTCAAACGAGAGGCAGGGTACACCCCAAACAGCTTGCCAGTCTGCCGCAGAGCCACACACACGCACGCATTCATTCCTAGGAGAAATCAACCTAACGTGTATGTTTTTGGAGAGTGGGAAGAAAACCTGAGTACTCGGAGGAACATGCAAACTCCACACAGATAGGCCAGTGTTCCAAGCCTCGTCCCCACCCGGAATTTGAACCCTGATCATCTTGCTGTGAAGCCATTGTTATATCCACTGCCTCATTATGCAGCCATGGTAAATTATCTTAGAAAAAACCCCAAAATCATTAGAACTCAGAAAACGTTTACCTGTAACATGATAACAGCACATCAACAACAAAAGGATGTAGTCTGACTTTTCCATCTGGTATTTTTAAAAATGAGTATGTGGTATGCCATTTGATAATAACATTGAAGTTTCTAGTTGTACAAATTTATTAAAATGGAAAGTTACTTTTCCTTTCAAAAGAGACGGGAATCTGACAGCGAACCTGACATCACTTCTGTCTTCTTCCTTCAGCTTTTCTTTAGATGCCAGAATGACCTTTATGAATAATGAGGTGCTCTAAAGGTAACCGTGACAACGGTCTACTTTGGAGGTGGCAAACAGGCTCTGAGATAAAGTAATTCAACACCTGACAAGGAAGTACAGTGTGTTTGCTTCACCCTCTGAACAGAGGATGAAAGTCCCCTGATTAACGTTGACAATCTGAGGAGTACGTTGGGCACATTAATAATAGACTCCTAAAAAGCCTGAGCATGCTTTTACAGCCATGAAGAAAAGGTAAGCATAGGAATAAACGATGAGCAAGGGATGACAGCAAGGTTAAAAGATAACTTGGCTTGGTTTCACATCCTTCATTTGCACCATTTGTCCTATTTAAAGGCCTGAAGGAGAAAATTTTTAAATTTCAGGGTTACTAATTAGCTTGTTTCTTTTTTTTTTTCCTCAGAATATTTTAGTATGTACAAAGTGCATAATTAATAACTCAAGAAACTTACTGGCTTCTAGGGTGTTCTGTATTAATTGCCTCTGCAAATTAACATATCCGCCCCATCATTTGTTTTTTACCATGACTTAAATATTTTAGATAATAAAGCAGAACAGCAAAGGCTTCCTCGACGTCAGAGGTCATAGAAGCTGAACGTTTTATACTCTTGATTATGTTTGGTATGTAAATTACAGTGTTTTACTTAAGTCTCTGCCTGTTTTATGAGCATATTATGCTTGTGTACAAGTATGCTGAGTTGCATGTTTGGATTAAAAATTGATACCTCAAGCACAAAAAACAACTGCGTCATTTAAATATAAATCACCACATAAATACGAATGAGAAAAGATTTTGCCAGTTTTAGAGCTATTGGTAGCTCACAATCTGGAAAGGTCTCTTTCAATATGATGTTGGAGATATATCAATATCTAAGTATGATATTCCTTAAGTTATTCCAATTATAAAAGTAATTTAAAGTATGTTGCTTATTAGAAATCAAACACCATTTTGAATGGTCAAAATGTAAGGCGACATAAAAGCTGCTTAGGGCCGGGGTTTCTCCTTGGCCATTACAAATTTTTTCTGATATCGAGGTACCCTGCACACAGTGATTTGTGCCTATTGTGCCAAGCCAATGTGCTCGCTCAGTGGGAGCAGCTCCCCTAGTGTCAGATGACCAGGTTGTGAATCATTGATCTGAGCAAATCAATAGTCAGCACGTCCATCTCCCGTCCATTCTCAGTGGGTCACCATCTGTGTGTCTGTCCATATCCTGTCCGAAGCCATCGTAGGAGCCCACGAGCACACACCAGGTGGCTGCCATCTGGGTTCCACCGCTTAACACACAGCATGCTCCTCTGAGTAGGAGAGTGTTGGATGTATGCATGTGTTTGTGAGATAGAGAGTGACTAGTAAATGTCACATTAGTGGGTGTGTGTCCACGGTTACAGTTCTGAAATTTGCAAGGTTTTGTAAGGTAAATAATTCTTTATGTCCTTGTATGTAAAGATACAAAGAAACCACTGGAGCTGAGTGATAATCAAGAACTAAATGGTCTTGTTTTGGTTTGTTGTCATCATGATGACTGACTAAAATATTTAAGGACGCAGTTTGTTTTGTACACAATCTTTGTCAGATAACTTGGAACTGTTGGTGCGTTGGTGTGTGTTTCTGACACTTCTTGAGTAGCTTTTCTTTAGTCTCCTTGTCATCACAAACTCCTTGTGTTTGGCATTTTACCCACGGTATTCTTAACTTACAGTCTTCTTCTTTCGACATATTCCTTAAGGGGTCACCACAGCAAGTCAGTTTCTACCATCTAACCCTATCTGCTGCATCTTCTTCAGTCACGCCAACTATCTTCATGTCTTCCTTCACTGTATCCATGAATCTCCTCTTTGGTCTTCCAATAGGTCTCTTATTTGGTGGTTCCAAACCCAGCATCTTTCTTCCGATATAATATTTACTGTTTAATCTAAAAGTCTTTCTAGACACTCAACCTGAAATAAAAACGAAATAGTCTCTTTGTGGGGAAAACGTTCAACTCAAATTGCTCTTTGGTTCAATTCAATTCTATTGTTTAAATATTAGCTTATTCTACTAATATTAAGGAGGGCATATTGTGCTTATTGCACCTTTTTAGCTCTTTGATACTTTTTACTGAGTCAATGGGGTCTGTACTTACCATCTTGCAATGGTTGCCCTACTTGCAGACAAAACAAACTTGTGGTAGTAGATATGGTGCCTGAGCACTGTATTGGGTTTTCTTGTTCTAATTGGTGGACTAATTAAATCAGAGCCCGAGGATTACTTTTTGCAAGTAGAACTAGATATTTTTATTTGTACAATTTTATTATACTGCATTTTTGTCCACTGGATAAATCATAGCCAGCTAATGTTAGTTGAACGTTTTCACGAGGTTATGAAGGCTAACTGAATTTTTATAAATGTAATACAACTGTCACGAGAATTGGCACAATTATTAATAGAACTTCTGATGAGAGCATTGTTAAAGTTGTAAAGTCTAGTGTGTTTATGTCTATGGTCGCGCACAATTTTAATTACAGGAAAGAAGAAGAGGTGTGAAGGATTTCAATTGCACTTAATTAGAATGGCACAAACAAGCCACAGTTTTTTTAGTATTTGGCTCAAATGTTACATACAAATCATACAAATGTGAGAAATTAGAAGCAAAGGACAGGTTGTTATGATATTTTTTTAAGAAATGTTTGCCTTTTGAATTTAATGTCAGCTAATATTTTACAACACTTTTATTGCCTTTTGGTTGGAAAAACACACCATCTTTTAATATTTATTACTTTTATTGTGTTTGAAACTGTTTTTAATGTTGAGCTACTTTTTATTTCACTAAATTTTAGTCCAATTTGTTTTTCTGTCATTTTAACCAAATCAACACTGCAAATGACATAACTTTTACTTTGCTGAGTTAATCATAATAACTCACACACATCAAGGTGTAACCTTTTTTTTGTTAAGATTTTTTTAGTGACTTACATTTATTATAGAGTTTTGGATATTTTTCAGACTTACCCATACTTATGTTTAGGGTTTATTCATGAGTTAGATTCCAAAATATGATTTTGATGCATCTAAGGAACATTATAAATATTTACAATCTTGTGTCATAGTCGTAAAAGAAACTCTGAGGAAATGTTCTATTTTAGAGGCACTTGAAGCTAGTAATATAAATTTTTATGTATAATGATTATCAAAACCTAGCAGTCTGTGAGGGTGCACGTATTTGTACATCTCAATATTTGCCAAAAGCTAGGATGTTAATAAAAACCAAGCTAACACATGCAGCACTTACAGAGAAACATTGAATCTCCTACTGTGATCAAACACACAGGATGGAGTCAGATATCACTCTGAGGAATAAATCACCTTCTTTGATTAAAAACACCCCCATAAAAAGGAAAAGACTAAGGTGTAAAGTTCTGTAAAACATGAGATGATTTCCTGAGGTTGCTTACTGCATCCTTATGCTAAAGTCATAACTGCACATATTCCTGTGTTTAGAGATGAAGCCCTGAAGTTTTAAACTACAAGATTTATACAAGTTTTGTCATTAATACAGTATGTCTACAACAACTCATGTTAAATATGCAAAATTATTTGTTGATCTTGTTCTTTCAGTAACTACCCATGTGACCAATTTATATCAGAATGTATCCAAAACAAATCAAATTCTCTTGGTATGCAAAGTTTTCTATTTTTGTGGCCGTGTTTCTCCCATCCATTTTCATCAACATGAAGCCCATCTACTGATTTCTCCAGATTTATACCAATAAAGTAGAATCGTATAAACAGTCTTAGATACGTACATTGCCAGTTCTGCCTATGTATCCCTTCTTCATGTGAATCTCCAAGAGGTTTCTTCTTTTTCTCACACTTCTATTTTTTTCGGTGGTGAGAAGTGTTGCTCACAGAGAAGGTGGGTCTAAGGGCAGGAATGAACTGAAATTGTTTCCTTAGTTTTTGTGTATATACATTTTTTATTCATCTTTTTTTTTTTGTATTTTTTCCTCTATCTACTTTGTTTTGTGATATTGGGCTATACAAATAAAATTGAATTGAATGGCTTCAAGGACAATGAACCTTGAAAAGTGGAAACTACGTTATCACTCTTCATTGAATATGATTTCATTGTATAGTTACATTTGTGTAGTATGTGATTAATGGTTTTGTGAAGTGAATGTATGTAGCATAAACAATAGCACAGACCCTGTTTTTAAATCATGGTAGTCACTTGTCATGTGAATGTAGGCCATGCAAGACCTACTGTGTAAACTCATTCTGTGGGATTTTGTGCTCCATTATATCTATCACTGCCATAGCCATGAAGCATGTTGCACCATGCACACTCTGGTGTATTATTTAGTGTGTTTGGTTCAATACATATGTGCAAACTTGTTTTCTTGTGGTCTGTATTCAATTACATGCACATCCATTTACTGCACCCTTCTTGTACCAGGGTTTTGTCCTAAATCCCTAAACAATGCTATTTGCTCCCAGAGCAGTTAGAGGCTGCACGGTGGAGCAGAAAAGTAAACACAGTATGAATTGCTCGCGGTCCCTTGCTTAAAGTAACAGCAGCTATTCATCACAAGAAACAGGCCTGGAAAAAAAAAGAAAAAAATGATTTAATGTGCAGGGGTTGCACAGCATTAGTACTTTGTACAATAAACCCGGATTAAATAAAACTCCAGACTGGACCGTTGTTACATACATGTGAAATAAAAAGATATCAATTAGTGCATTCATCAGTATAAGATTGGTTGGTTAACAGTTTGAATTAGCTGGATCAAAATATTTTAGGATCGTTAAAAAAATTCTTGTTTGAATTTTGAAAATTAATGTTTCCCAGATTTGGAGAAACATATCTACTCTGACCATTTCTTGTTTAATCAGCAAAATTCAAATAGACCTGGACTCACAAAATCAATGCCTCAAATGTGCTTTTTTTCCCTTTCACATTGGGCCTTCACAAACAGTTGTAATAAAATGTATTTCAAACTTTATCTGAAAGACTTTCTGTTTCACAATCCCTCGACTATCTCTCAACTAGCATCCCCCTCCATCAAAATGAAATCCATCTACTCATCCCTGTCCTGGGGATCATCGGGCTGAGGAGTCACCCATGTTTCCATCTGGATGAAGAATATCTATTGACTTCTTTAGATATATATATAGCTGTAGAGTAGAATAAGCTAATACTTAAACAATCTTAGACACATTGGATGCTGGTCCCGGGGGAGGGATCTCTCTTTCGTGTGAATCCCCTTGAGGTTTCTTATTTTTTCCCCACTGGTTGTTTTTTTTTCAAGTTTTTCCCCACTGATTGGTTTTTTACGAGTTTTTCCTCACCGTGAAGGAGAGTCTAAGGGCAGGAATGTCTAATATTGTTTAGTAAGCATTTGTTGGTTAGTTTTTTTGCTCTGTATTTGTGATTATACATTCCTTTTTTTTCTTGTTTTTTCCTTCTGAATCTGCAATGTGAAGCCCATTAGGACAGAAATTCTGTGATTTTGGGCAATACAAATAAAATTGAATTGAACGTACAGATTGAAATCCAGGTTAAATTCCATCCAATCAACTTCTGTTCAGATTACGTTTGATAATGTTAAAACTGAAATATATTGTAATTTGAAGTTGTCTGCAATGTGACGCCTGCTGCAATTCACCTGCTGAGGAGTTTGATTCTTGACCTGAAGAATGAGCCGCTCATTGGATTTTTATTCGCAAAGAATTTTTTTTCACATTGTTTATTCAAATGAAGCTCAATTGAAGAATTATATATGTTTTAAATGGGTCAATTATTCGCAACTATTAGTACAACTGATTTCCAAAGAAGCAACTTAAAAGAAAACACAGTTTTACTTCCATTTTTATTTGTTTCAAATTGTGAAATAGACACGGTCTTGATTAAAACTCATTGCCACATTTAATGCGTATTTATAGATTTTTGATATTTCTGCCTTATGCTCCAACTTAACAAAAACAAGACAAACATGTTTGTGCAATAATTTGTTCAGTTGAAATGTGGCAAGAGCAAAATGTCGCGTAGGAACCCAGCTTCGTGTATTTATAGCAAACTAAATAAAAATCTGCAAAAGTTTGTTTTTTTCAAATTAATTGAATACAGCACCTTATTCAATTATTCTTCTTATTACTTATTCAAGTTTTTACTGCTTCATTTTATGTTTTTTTTTTCCTTCCTTTTTGTGTTACGGTTTTTGACATACCAATGACATGTACAGGTTTTACCCTGCTTCTTCTTTGATGCTTACTAAGAAAGACTCTGGTATTTTACCCATTTTTAATAATATAATATATATACTTTATTCATCCCTCAACGGGGAAATTTGTATGCTGCATTACACTGCAGCAGGCTATCTTGACGGCACCAATGGTGGGAGAGACAGAGGGTTAGGTGTCCAATCCAAGGATACCTAGACACTCCCACTGAGCTTATGTCTAGGTGTCCTTAGAGTAAACACCTAGACATAAGTTCAGTGGAAGTCAATCCAGCAAACGTCCAGTCCAAGGGCGAACGTTTTATCCCTGAGCTCTCGCCTCCCATTTTAACATGATTAAAACCTAGTCATGTTAAATTTTGAATTATTCCTTTTGAAAAGCTCTGTGCGAAATAATTGTTGTGGGCTTATTGTGTACATTTTGGTTTGCATTCACTGGTTCACAGCAAATTGATCAAAAGTTATTTTCAGACTTTTCAAAGTTCCTTTAAAACATTTTCCTTTTAAAAATGTAAGTAACTAAAATTTGTAATAATATTAGATGAAAAGGTGGGATGTCTGTATTTATGTGTGTTTTGCATACTTTCCCTCATTTCTTCTAGTTTTATAAATGCTTCTGTACTGTGAAGCTGAGATGACAGGGTCGTATGTCATCTCCCCTCTTCCTTCTTAAGGTGTCAAACTTGGACAGGAAACCAGAAGATTTAAACCCGCTGCCTCCTGCTTTGGTATGACTGCCTTATCATTTTTACACAGCTGTTTCTACTGAAAAATGTCATCATCCTCTTGTTGCCAGGATTGTTTAAATACATTTTATCCATTCTGATGTACGTTTACAACAAAAACAGGAGATTTCCGGAAAAAAGATCCTAGATAAGTTTATAACTGTAATGATATAAATATACTGAAAAAGACTGTTTGGAAAAAATGTGATTCTTCTTGCTGCGCAGCCACCATGCTAACCACTGCCTGCTAATTTGGTTTCTTTAAAAAAAAATTCAAACAACTTTTACAACACAACAAACTTATTACAAAATTGTGCTTTGTATCTGATATCTGGAGAGATTGATGGAAAAATTTCTGTGCTGCATTGCACCGCAAAGACACCTAGACATGAGCTCTGTATGATTTGACCCAGCGAACTTTTAGATGATATAGATGATAGTTGATCAACCAAATTGGAAATTTTGAATACGCTTTATTATGTGATATTAAGATTGCATTTCTGTGTTGTTCAAAACTATAGGATATTTTCAGCGATTGCTGATACAAAAATATACTTTTTTTTTTTTTTAACTCTCTACTGATCGACTTTAACTGTTCGGTTGCTTTTTTATATTTTGAGAATGCATTTGATGCATTCAGACACTGAGATTTGTCTTGTGTCTGTATGAATTGTGCATTGCTGTATTTCTTAGATCACAATGAGTCATGTAAATTTCAAATTTCATTTTTTCCCCCCAGTGTAACAGCCTTCTTTCAGTCCACCTGCTTATATATAAAATTCAATTTTGACTCTTGTGGATGTGCGCAATTCTGAACAAAAATTTCAGTTTTTCCATGCCAGTTGAGAGAAATTCACACTGGCAGTGTTTGGTCAAATTTAAACCAAAAACCGACCTGGTGTTGTAGGAAACAGAGTGCTTTGTAGGGGTTTCAGTGTGCATTAACACCAGTAAAAGCTGGGATTTTTGTTCCCTAGTAAGTGAATCCTGCTGGAGTTTTCTGCCAAATGAAACCCATCAGTGAACCAAAGAGAGAAAATGATCAAGGATGCCTCATAGTGCTACATGTCAGATGGTTCACTGACTCCCCTGCTGCTCATAACGCTTTTTATTAAAATTACATTGAGTTTGAACATTAAAGTCAAATGAGAATCTCCATGTCTATCCACATTTATTTTTTCCATTATTTTTGTATGCAGTAAATAAACCAATTTTGTACAGACATGTACAGAGAAGAGAGACCGAGTACATCGGCAGAAGGATGCTGGGTTTGGAACCACCAGGAAAGAGGGCTAGAGGAAGACCAAAGAGGAGGTTTATGGATACAGTGAAGGAAGACATTAAGATAGTTGGCGTGACCAAAGAGGATACAGCCGATAGGGTTAGATGGAAGAAACTGACTTGCTGTGGCGACCCCTGAAGGGAAATGCCAAAAGGAGAAGAAGAAGTAAATAAACCAATTTTTGTACCAGCCAATCAGAAATCAGATCTTTGAAAAAACTACAACTCTGGATGGTGTCTCTCAACTTTTATTTTGTTTGCTGTCTGTTCCATTCCGTTGTTTTCCACTTATCTAGAGCCGGGTCGCAGGGGCAACAGCTTCAGAAGGGAAACCCAGGCTTCCCTCACCTTGGCATCCTCCAGCTCACCTGGATGGATCCAGAGGCATTCCCTTGCCAGCTGTAAGACATAGTCTCTCCAGCAAGTCCAGGGTCTACATCTAGGTCTCCTCCCAGTGGGACGTGCCCAAAACACCTCACCAAAGATGCATTCAGGAGGCATCCTAACCAGATGCCCGAACCACCCCATCTGGCTTCTCTCAACCCGGATGAGCAACGGCTCTCTTCTGAGCTCCTCCCAGATGGCAGAGCACCTCAATCTATCTCTGAGGGAGAGCCCGGCCACCATACGAAGGAAGTTCATTTCAGCCGCTTGTATCCGCTGTCTCGTTCTTTTGGTCACCGCCCACAGCTGGTGACCATAGGTCACCTTGCTGTCTGTTTTAATAATAAATTACTTTACATAAGCCGAAAACTCAGTTTCCAAACCAAATAAGTCTCTGTTAAAAACTTTTTTCTTGAATACATAGAAGGCAATACATAAAGTTTTCCACATAGAAGATAACGTTTCTTATTCTTGTAACAACTTACAAATAAAAACAAATCATGTGTTGAACGTTTACTTTTAGCAAAAGAATTGATGGAACAAATATGGCACACTGAACAGGGGATTGTGCTCCTTAAGTTTACACATTTCCTCAAATCGAATGATTAGAATAGCCTTATAACACTGAGACCAAAAAAGATTATTCAGGTCATGCTTTAAAAACGACATAATGTAGTTAAAATGTCTCTTTTTCATCTACCTGCAGCTCAGATCAAATAGTTTTCTTTGGTCCTGCCAACAGTCCTCATGCGGCACCGCAAGGGGTTTTTGCTTTAACTAAAAGTGATATCAGGAAAAGTATCTTCATCACAGGAAACCCATTTAAAACCAGCATGAGGTTAATTAATTAATCAAGTTAAATGGAAGACCTTGAAATCTCCCATGAAGAATTATGTGTTTTGGAAAGGCTGTAATGAATGTGACTTTACCGTTTGCCAGCAGTTTATTGATTGAAAAAAAACCCTTATCTTTTCCAACTTATTCAAGTTTGTTAAAGCATAAGAAAAGCACATGCAACTACAGACATTGAGTCGCATGTAAGTAATAAATCAATATTCAATCAATATCTAAATATTAAAGAGTGAAGTTACAATAGAGATATGGAAGTTGGAGTCCAGAAAAGAGGTGAAGAAGTGTGTGCCGGCAAGCTGGAATGGTTGGAGAAAATTTTGGTGGGATGAAAGAGTTTTAAGCTAAAATGAAAGAAAAACATACGGTATATTTAGTAGCTTTTCTTTGTTAACCATATGTGGACAGGGAGCAAAAGTGAAATGTAAAATAGTCACTGTAATATGGAATTTTAATTAGTTTCCCATGAAACATTGGTTAATGTTTCGTTGTCTTCCGCTTATCTGGGCTGGGTCGTGGGGCAACAGCCTCAGACGGGAAGTCAAGACTTCTCTCATCCCGGCTGCATCCTCCAGCTCACCTGGGAAGCACCCAAGGTGTGAGACATTCAGCCAACTGTGAGACAGTCTCTCCAGTGGGTTCAGTGTCATCACCTTCGCCTCCCCCTGGTGGGACGTGCCCGAAACACCTCACCAACGAGGCGTTCGGGAAGCATCTTAACCAGATGCCCGCACCACCCCATCTGGCTTTTCTCAAACTGGAGGAGCAACGACTGTACTCTGAGCTCCTCCCGGATGGCAGATCTCCTCACCCTTTCTCTGAGTGAGAGTCCAGTCAACTTGCGGAGGAAGCTTAAGATTAGTGGGATTGATGTTTAATAACAATAAAACACAGCAAAAAAAAAAAAAAACACGAGATAGCGAGACTGGATTTGTTACCCTATATCTGCTATGAAACTACTTTTTCAGCTCTGGAACCAAAAGTAAAGCTTCATGTGATGTATATTTGTCAGATGTTTACTCCATAATTGTTCAGTGACATAATTTCTAACTTTAAACTTCAAAACTGTGGCATGTTTTTATGCAATCTGTTGCTTGGACAAAGACAAAGCTGGAGATTGAAAAAGAGACAATAAAAGTCACTTCTTAAAAAGAAGTTACAGTTTTAAATTGATTTTTAATTGTTTGTTTATAATAATAAACTAATTATCAGTTATTTTGATTAAATAAAATATTAATAAAAGATATTTTAGAGTAATGATAAGATTAATATTTGTTGTTTATTTGAGCTTGATCAAGTATCATACTTGAGCGCACTTTTCCAAAACATGCAGATTACTGTGTGACTAATAATTTGACTGTGGAACGCTTAGTGTTCCTCACATCTTTTGCAAAGGCATCATTAGTTCAGAGGTATTCTGCAGATTTTGTAAATAGCTAATTAGGCTCTGATGGTGAGGAGACACTTATCATCCCTGTTTAATGCACTGGCAGATGCACTCGCTTGCTTCATGAACACAAGAGAGCATCCCACCGTGAAATGAAAAGGTGCCTGTACTGGTAAATGTTTAGTTTATTTCCCATTCCAGCGTGTGAATTATAATTCAAATTTGAAGCAAGCTACTATATCGATCCGTGGATAAGGAGTCATCTTTACATAAATATATTTGACTTGTATATATAGATGTAAAAGGATATATGTAATAACCCCTTTAAGGTGACCCGATCACAAAGATAATTAGGCAAGTGTTGAACGGCATAAATCATATTTTTAATGAGCAAAATATAGAAGAAGAGCAAGAAAACACTGGAGCACTGAAAAACCCAATTCGTAACGTCATTTTTTTAATCTTATCGGATAGCATATTGGTGCCTATTTCTAAAATATTGCATTTAAATCCATGGAGTTTGTTAGTGTGTCTTTAAACATTGTGTGTTATTTAGCTTAACAGAATGTCATAATTAATATAAGTGCCAATTTACTATTACTTTCTCCCTCAAAAACACAGTGCACTGTTGATTGCATTTTCTTATAACCTTCAGTGGTTAAATAATCACCCTTCCTCCGCAGGGTGGCTGGGCTTTCACTCAAGGATAAGGTGAGGTGCTTTGCCATCTGAGAGGGGAACGAGTAGAGCCGTTCCTCCTCTGGGTCGAGAGAAGCAAGATGGAGTGGTTTGGGCATCTGGTTAGGATGCCTCCTGAACGTCTCGCTGGTGAGGTGTTTCAGGCAGGTCCTACCGGCAGGAGACGCAAGGGCAGACCCTGGACCCACTTCTCACAGCTGGCTGGGGAACCAGCAAACAGAGAACCCCCAGGGTACATTAGCCTGGAGTTCTCTAAAGGTTTGTTTTTACCTAACCATAAACTAACATGCCCTAAATGTTAGTAGTGGTTACGTTAGAACCTAACCTTCCCAGAACATTGAGAGAACCAAATTCCAAACCTTATGGTTAAAATTAAGGTTAGAGGAACGTTTTGAGAACCGAAAAATAACGTTATGATCTTCAGAGAGACAAAAATTGGGCTTCCCAATGGAGGTTGTTGCCCCCACAGCCCCGATAAGCGTATGACAACAGAACAAACAGAAATCCCTCTCCATGTTTTTTTTTTGTTTTCATTCTAATCACTGTAATACAACTTTTAAAGTTTTTAAAATAAAAGATTGTGTTAATGATGGAATTGCAAAATGCCATGAATAATTGGATGTGTCATTCTCATCATTACAGCCTCTTGTGGCTAAATTGTATCATTGTTAAGGCGTTTGTAAAAGTTTTTTTAACCTTCTGTCATCTCCCAGCAAAAATTCTCATTTGTTAAATCTCGATTTACTTTTCTTTCACGTATTCTTCTCTTCTCATTTAATGGTTTTCTTTTCTGATTAAACATGAGTCTATTTTTATGAAATGCCTCGTTGGTTTACATTTAAAAAGTTGTCTGATGGCAATAGATTAAAGTGGTTTCACTTCCACTGTAATGTCTTGTGTTTTGCACTTCCTGTTTTATTTTGAAAACGAACTTTCCTCTTGTTTCATGTTTGTTACTTCCTGCCCTAGTGTTTTTCCCACAGCTGTGTATGTCTAATTGTCCCTCATTGTTTCCACCTGAGATCCCCTTCCTTCTGTGTTAAATAGTCCTTGTCTCCCCTTGTCCTGTGTCAGAGTGTTTTGGATTATGTTCAAGATCTTCCTGTTGGATTAAACCTTTGTAAAGATCTCTGCATCTGAGTCCTACTTATTGTTGGTTCCTGATATTACACTCTGACCACCATGGACTCAGCAGAGAACAAGCAACTGGCTGCTGTTTTGCAAAACCTGGAAGCCCGCCTTGCGCAGCAGGAGGATTACCAGAAGAACCTGGCATCCCATATGGTCCAGATTTTCTCTCACATCCAGAATCTTCCTTCAGGTCAGCTATGGAATCCCATTCCACCGGGTTTCTCCTCAGCAGCACCAGCTCATCCTCTCACCATGTCTACCAGGAATGTTGAGGATAAGATCGCTCCTCCTGTGAGCTACTCTGGAGAGCCGGGATCTTGCCAGGAGTTCTTAACAGCTTGTTCAATACATTTTAAACACTCTCCTCACGGCCTGGGATCTGACAGAGCCAAGATTGCCTTCATGATCTCCTACCTATCAGGAAGAGCTCGTTCTTGGGCAATGACGGAGTGGGCTCGCGATTCTCCTCTCTGCTCATCACTTGCTGCTTTCAAAACCGCCCTGCAGAACACCTTTGATCCGGTGTCCACCAGCCGGGAGAAGGGTCGAGAAATCACCGGGATAAGACAAGGCAAGGAAACGGTTTGTGATTACGCCATTCGTTTCCGCACGTTGGCGGCGGAGAGCGGGTGGGGTCCCACTGCCTTGTATGATACCTTCCTGAAGGGACTGGCTCGGCACATTCAGGAGCTGTTGGTGCCGCTGGATTTACCACCAGACCTGGATTCTCTCATCACACTCGCGATACGTACAGATAACCGGGGACGCCAGCTGTCTCGCCAACAGCATTATAGATCTACTGGAGTGGGGTTGTCTCACACCTCAGCTGAACAAGGAGTCCACCATTCTCAAGTCAACCCACATCGCCGTTCACCCAGGGAGGATGAAACTGAACCCATGCAGGTGGGTCGGGCGCGACTGTCCACTGAGGAACGGAGATTGCGCCGGCGGGAAGGTCGGTGTTACTACTGTGGGGAGCGGAATCACCTTGTTTCCTCCTGTCCGATGAAGAAATCTACAACGGTGAGTCAGTTTTCCACTACTCCACACGGAGCTTCACGTCTGTAGAGATAACTCACCACGACAACACCATAGAACTACCAGCACTCATAGATTCTGGCGCTGATGAGAGTTTGATGTCTTGGGAGTTAGCTAACAGTTTGGGACTGTGTACTAAACTGCTAAGAAAACCCATCCAGGCCAGAGCTCTCGATGGCAAAGGACTGTTTAACATAACTCACGTCTCTGAACCTCTTCTGGTTTCCATTGAGAAACACAAAGAATTGATGAACTTTTACTTGTTCAGATGTCCGTCTAAGACGCTGATTCTGGGATACCCGTGGTTGTGCAAGCATAATCCCCAGATAGACTGGAATACAGGAATGGTTTTGAGATGGGGGCCAGATTGTGAGAAACAGCATAATTGCCTCACTAACCTGAAACAATGCATTACTGTTAGTAATCCAGTCTCTGCTCATCCCGCTTCAGGTCCAAGAACCGCAGACCTGAGTACGGTGCCAGTCTGCTACCACCATCTGGGAGAAGTTTTTAGTAAGTCCAAAGCTCTAAGTCTTCCACCTCATCGCCCATATGACTGTTCTATAGATCTGGTTCCAGGTTCCACCATTCCAAAGGGGCGTCTTTTCTCAATCTCCGCTCCTGAACGAGATGCACTGAACGATTACATCGACACATCTCTCGCAGCGGGTCTTATACGTCCGTCCTCCTCTGCAGCAGCAGCGGGATTTTTCTTCGTGGGGAAAAAGGATGGATCTCTCAGACCCTGCGTTGATTACAGTGCTCTCAATAAAATTACAATAAAGAATCGATATCCCCTTCCTCTCATGTCATCTGTCTTTGACCAGCTCCAGCAGGCCAAGGTGTTTACCAAGCTTGACCTACGCAATGCATACCACCTGGTCAGGATTAGGGAAGGGGATGAGTGGAAAACCGGATTTAATACCCCTAGGGGTCACTATGAATATCTGGTCATGCCTTTTGGCCTCACAAACGCTCCTGCAGTTTTTCAAGCGATGATCAACGATGTCCTAAGAGACTTCTTGGATCACTTTGTTTATGTTTACCTGGATGACATTCTCATTTATTCCCCTGACTTGGAGTCTCACAAAATCCATGTCACTAAGGTCCTTCAGCGTCTCTTGGAAAACGACCTCTACGTCAAGGCTGAGAAAAGCGAGTTTCATGCCACGACAATCTCCTTCCTCGGCTTTATAGTGTCAGCCGGTAAGGTAGAGATGGATCCTGCCAAAGTAAGTGCTGTGATGGATTGGCCAACGCCTGTGAGCCGCAAGAAACTACAACAGTTTTTAGGCTTTGCTAACTTATACAGACGGTTTATCAGAGGTTTCAGCACCGTGGCCGCTCCGCTCCATGCTCTCACGTCTCGTCAAGCGTTGTTCAGATGGACACCTGATGCTGAGACAGCATTTCAGACTCTTAAGCAACGCTTCTCTTCGGCTCCAGTGCTCACACTTCCAGATCCTCGCCGCCAATTCGTGGTTGAAGTGGATGCCTCTAACGAGGGGATTGGTGCGATCCTTTCCCAGCGTTCAGAAATCGACAGCAAAATCCACCCCTGTGCTTTCCTGTCTCGGCGACTGTCTAAGGCTGAACGTAACTATGATGTTGGCAACCGGGAGTTGCTGGCAGTTAAGGTGGCTCTGGAGGAGTGGCGGCATTGGCTGGAGGGAGCGGCCCATCCCTTCATTGTCTGGACGGACCATAAGAACCTTGAGTATATCCGCAATGCAAAGAGACTTAATTCTCGCCAGGCCAGGTGGATGTTATTTTTTAACCGCTTTTCTTTCTCTTTATCTTACAGGCCGGGGTCCAAGAACATCAAGCCTGATGCCCTGTCTCGTCTATACGACCCCGAGCCTGTTGCCAAGGAACCAGAGCCTATCCTTCCACGAACCTGTGTGGTTGGAGCGGTGACTTGGCAGATAGAGAATGAGGTCAAGCAGGCCAACAGTGGGACGCCTTTGCCTACTGGATGTCCGGACAATCGTCTATTTGTTCCTCCGGCGTTACGCTCAAGGGTGATTCATTGGGCCCACGCCTCACTACTTTCTTGTCATCCAGGCGTCCGGCGGACGATGTACAGCATCTCGAGGAGATTCTGGTGGCCGTGCATGGAGAAGGAGGTCCGGGAGTACGTGGCAGCATGTTCAGTCTGTGCCAGAAACAAAACCTCATCCAGGGCCCGCATGGGACTGCTTCAACCATTTCCCATTCCCTCTCGCCCATGGGCTGAGATATCCATGGACTTTGTCACAGGGCTTCCGGTTTCTCAAGGTAACAACACTGTACTAACTGTTGTTGACAGGTTTTCAAAGATGGTCAGGTTTATTCCCCTGTCCAGACTGCCTTCGGCCAAAAAGACGGCTGAGATAATGATGAACCACGTCTTCCGATATCATGGTTTCCCTAAGGACATTGTTTCTGACCGGGGGCCTCAGTTTGTGTCCCGGTTCTGGAGGGAGTTTTGCCGACTCATCGACGCCAGGGTCAGCTTGACCTCTGGTTATCATCCGGAATCCAACGGCCAGACTGAACGCCTCAACCAACAGCTGGAAACTGGTCTCCGATGTTTGGTCTCCCAGAACCCCTCAACATGGAGCAAGAACCTGGTCTGGGTGGAGTATGCCCACAATTCCTTGATTACCACAGCCACGGGTATGTCTCCATTCAAGTGTGTTTTTGGTTATGACCCTCCCCTTTTTGCAGACCTGGAGCCGGAGGTCTCTGTTCCATCGGCCCACGCCCTAGTTCGGCGCTGTCGCAGCATTTGGGCTGCCGCCCACCAAGTTCTGCTTCGCCAACGAGATCGTGTTAAGAAGGCTGCCGATCGCAGGCGTTGTCCTGCCCCAATCTATCGACCCGGACAGCGGGTGTGGCTCTCCACCAAGGATCTCAACCTACAAGTGCCCTGTAGAAAGCTGGCTCCACGGTTTGTGGGTCCATTTCCCGTTACCAAGGTTGTTGGTCCGGCCGCTGTTCGCCTTCGTCTGCCTCGGTCCCTTCGTGTTCATCCTACCTTCCACGTTAGCAAGGTGAAGCCAGTGGTGGATAGTCCACTTGTCCCTCCAACTGTGCCCCCACCGCCGCCCAGAATGATCGGGGGTGGCCCAGTGTACACTGTGCGGGAGATTCTGGATGTCCGTCGCAGGGGTCGGGGGCGTCAGTTCTGGTGGGCTGGGAGGGGTATGGTCCTGAGGAGCGGGAGTGGATTCCAGAGCGGTACATTTTGGACAAATCTCTCATAAAGGACTTCTACAAGTCTCGTGGTCCTGGACCGTCCAGTGCCGGTCTTTGAGGGGGGGTACTGTAATGTCTTGTGTTTTGCACTTCCTGTTTTATTTTGAAAACGAACTTTCCTCTTGTTTCATGTTTGTTACTTCCTGCCCTAGTGTTTTTCCCACAGCTGTGTATGTCTAATTGTCCCTCATTGTTTCCACCTGAGATCCCCTTCCTTCTGTGTTAAATAGTCCTTGTCTCCCCTTGTCCTGTGTCAGAGTGTTTTGGATTATGTTCAAGATCTTCCTGTTGGATTAAACCTTTGTAAAGATCTCTGCATCTGAGTCCTACTTATTGTTGGTTCCTGACATCCACTGAATCAAGTTCTGACTCATTCGAATATAGTGCAACATGATGAAGTGTTTTACAGTAAACACACACACAACACAAGCTGTTGGACCATTGAAGATGGGACACTACTAAAATGCTTAAGTGATGTATTTACTGTATTGTTAAACAAAACAAATGAATAATGCTAATCTTTGTTTGTCATTCATTGCATCTGAAAAGGGCAGAAAGGTCTTTTCACAAATATACGGTAAACACACGCAGTCGCGTAGACAAACATACATAAACATGAGCAGATATAAGCACATGCGAGAGCAGTCGCCTGGAAAATTGTTTGTTGCTGATGTTCCATGAATGGAAAGAGACAAACTGGCTGATAGACAGTGAGGAAGAGTGAAAGAAATCCTAGCATTGGTGTTCAAATTTGGACAAATCCCTGACACTCAAACCATTTATCTTCCACACACATGCTGCCCCACTGTTTAAACACACACACTGATGTGTGTGTGCACAAAGTGTCTTTCATGATCAGTTAGTAGACTATTTTTTTTAGATCATGGTGTTTGCTTGGTTGAGTTTTTAGGCTTTATAAAACAGCAATTTAAAGTCTGAGTCTCAATATAAATTGTATTGTTCATAAAATATTTAATTTGTTGACATTCTCCATTAATTATATGTGTATAATACAGATTGTACATGCGTATTGTGACAATAAAGGCATTCTATTCTGTAATAATACGTTTCGTCTTTTTTTAATCACCAGTGTTACGTTGACTTTTACAGCTCTAAAAGTATATATAGTCAATATGGCTGAAAAGGATTCAAGATAGGCAATACAATCAAGAAAAAACTGATTGCAAGGTAGAAATTGTAAATCTTTGTTACTTCTTTTGTTACTTTTTTTATTTTTATCATCCAAAAGGTCAAGTGATTTTAATATGAAGTTATAGCCTTTCGTTAATGTGATCCCCCTGCTGCAGGCAGTTCCTAACCAGCTGTAAGACACAGTGTTATGTTAACTAAAAGATGTGCTGATACCGTTTGCAGAGCAACCCCACTTTTAGTCTGTCTTCACTTATCTGTAGGTGGGGATCTGGAACTTTCTATTCCCCTAAAACCCCATAAGAACCCACATCTTTTGTTTTCAACCACTGTCTAAATAAAGCAGACAGGAATGCAGTTTTACGTAGACAATTGTTGTCTGGGGAGAATGTGTTACCCTTGTAAAATTGAGAGTTCTTTTGTTTGTTTTCCAGTCAGCACAGCTTGGGATAAAATAATAAGTTTTCCCTCTAACACTGGTCAGGGCTGGTGAACTCTCAGAATAACTTTTCCAACCAGAATATGAGATGAGAAGAAATAACGAAGCTTTTAGTACCCCTTAAAATAATTCTACCCATCACTGACTAAATAAGTCAGCTCACTTTTTTGTCAGAACAATACTGAAGCAATGCCATGTTTTTCTGCAGCAGTATCCATGTTTATTCTTTGCTGTTTAAATTAAACAAGAACAGAAGAGTAACAGAGGCAGCAAGTTATCTGATGGACTTTGTAGCCCCAAAACGTGAACGTGTATGGTGGCTTCCAAAATCATTTCTGTTTGCATGGTGCTAAAATATATGCTAACTTTTTGCAAGAGTTCTATAGAGCAATCGCGATCACACACAAAGAGGTATGTATCAACTCATCTGATTTGCGTGAAACAGATTTTGGTAAATGGTGGATTGTTATTTAGTCAAGAATATTATGTTGGTCTTGTAACTTATTCATTGGGTTGAAACAGGCAATTCTGTGTATGTTGTTGCGTGTCTCTCTTTGGAGAAGAGCCAATGTGACTTTATTGTGTTTTGACTGACTGAAAATGTCAACCAATGGATGGAAACATTCCACTAACCCATTTGATGGTAAAAACATAACATGGTTTTAAATTAGTCATATAATGTGAAGTTTGTTACGTCACACGTTATTTGTCAGCCTTCCTGACAGTCATAGATGACTCATCATTGAGCCACAAGCCCGTATGAGAATATAGCATAAATTACACTGTCAGAACAGTCCTTTGATAACATTGTTTCCTCTGCTGGAGTTTGAGTTTCTGAAGGCATGAAGCAGAATGGTGATTTTGTGATTTTTAATTACAGCCGTTGGTGATATCTTTGGCTAGATTATATAACAGTGTGGCACAGCTCTGTTTGGAGTAAAAGAAAGAGGCAGCTCCCTCACATTGCTTCTCATTAGAGACACTCCCGGGGCCTCATCAAAGATTTCTCTCCTTTCTGCCACTTCCCTTCCTCACTTCTTCCATAATGCACTGTTTTCCCAGAACACTGTTCCCTACAGCTCCAGGACATGCTCAACAAACACCAGCAAAACACTCCTGATACTAACTTTTCATCGTTTTGCTTCAATAAAGAAAAACATACTACAAAGTTTTTTGCTGCATGTATGCTAACACAAAGGGGTTTAACCGCAGCGTCAAAAAACGTGCATGTGCATTTCAGATATTTATCACAAATAAAAAGTATGACAGGTAATATATTTAGCGTGAACTGGAAGGATGTGTTTAGTTGGTTCTGGTAAATCTCACCTGATTGGTGTCATTGGAGTTTTTTGGAGAACTCATTAGATTGGAATTTGAAATTTACAAATTGGACATTTTGTTGCCCTCTTCTATAAAATCAGTCATGTTTTGCAACCATTTTTCTAAAGTATTAAAAAGACAAAAAAATAAGGCTTTATTTTTGTGCCCAGCCTTTTCTCGATGCCTACAGGCGGATGTCGATCTGAGGGATCTTCATTTCTTTGTACTTTTGACTGATGTCCCGACAGTTTTACTTCAGCAAACCTCCAAAACTAATGAAGGTGTGAACATTTCTACCTGCACACCTACATTGGGGATTTCAAAGACACATCTTACTTGTTGTAGCATTTTGCAGCCACTCGGGAGCAGTCTCTAAAATACGCGGCAAAATCCCTGTGTTTGGACCTCTACAGTTAATCCTTCAGTTGCTGAAGAGACACAGAATGTGAAAGATCTGTTGTCCGGTCGGGTAAACATAAAAGATGGCCAGAGAAAATCCTCACATTTCTTTTTCTTTTTTCATTATTATTTTTTTAATAATAATCATCAATGTGTTAGCATTCATGTTTAAAAAAAAAATCAATTGAAAGCAATCATACCAACCATCAACTACTGTTCTTCTCAATCATTTCAATTATACTACAAACCATTAAAGATATTTGCCATTTGTCTATTTGTGTAATTTTTGTCAAAGTCTTGGTTTGTAACCAATAACCAATAATCACCATTGCCCTTGCTACAACCTTATACTGTATTTAGTGTCCACAATTGCATTTTCAGGTGTGAAGATAAGAAAGATGTATTTCTAGAATTATTCATAACTGAAATCAACAACTTCGTTTCGCCTTCTGAACTGCCAATCCTTAACAGAGTCTCGGAGGTTGCCGGAGCCCATCCCAGCTGATTTTTAAGGCAAGAAGAAAGGTACACTCCAACCAGGTCACCAGTATGTCGTGGAGCCACACAAACACAAGCTTAGTGGCAATTTTCAATCGGCCAATCTGACATGCATGTGTTTGGAGTATGGGAGGAAGCTGGACTACCCAGAGAAAACCAACGCATACATGGGGAGATGAGGACAACATGGCGACAATATGCAAAGTCCACACAGAAAGGCCAGTGATCCAAGCCTCTTTGCACCTGGGACTCAAACCCCAAATTGTAGCTGTGAAGCCACTGTGCTAACCACTGCGTCACCCAACAACTTGTCATATATTAGAATAGATTAAAACCCTTTAATCATAATTCATAGTGATTTTTATTTTGTCACAAGTAAGCTACGATGCATTAAAAGGAGATTTTTTTTTCAAAAAAATTTTATCAGTCATGGTCACTCGTTGCTATTATTAAGACACCATCATAATTGGAATTTAAAAATTGGAGTTTCTCTTGTTAAAAAATATGTGTATGACGCTATTTAAAAAAAACAGATGAGAAATGGCCATGAACTCTACCAGACCTACACCAACATAGCCTGGAGTAACGTGAGAGTTCAAATGATTTTTTTTTCAGTGAATGCAGCTGACAAAATACTTCCGTTTTTTTTTCTTTTCTTCTTCTTCACGTACACACCAACAACCACAGCACATTGTCATGTTGTGTCAGGCCAGCTCAAGAACTTACATTTTATTATTCATGACTTCAGAAAGGAACATTATTTTAAGTGAATCATTGCTCAGGATGGAACACCAAAGAGTTTCATTCTTCATTTTGAAGAAGAAAATTCTTTCTTTCTTTTGACTTGTAGCACAGAAAATCCAAATCAGGATGAAATTTCTCAGACTTCCAAGTGTAGTGTTACACAGAGTCTGCTCTGCCCGAGGCTACAGCCACAAACATATTTCTTTGCACTGACACAACTCATCATTCACATTTGATGAGACCGTCTATGTTTAGATAGTAATAATCTAGGAAATATCCAAAGATGCATTATCTTTAAGAATAAAACAAAAATATCTGGATCTTTTTCTACGTTTAATTTTTACATGAATCATCCTGAAGCATAGTTGTAAAGAAGACAACTTAAGAGCTTCAAAAGATGATAAACACAAGATACAAATCAAATTATATTTACCATCAGATCAATAATTTTAGGAAGAGACAGCCAATCATGACATCACAGTTTGAGTCATGTAAGAACTTCTGTGTAAACTGTTATTCTTGCAAAAAGCTAACATGTGAGATATTGTAATAAATGTCAAATGGATTCCATCATGGACAACCATGACAATCCTCTTTACCCACTCCTGGACAAACAGTGGAGCTGCTTCGCCAAGATGCTCAGACAGCTCTGCTCGAGAACATCTCGGTACCAGAGGTCTTTCCTCCCCTAGGTGGTTGGCTCTACAACGACTCACTCAGCAGATAGAAAGTTGTTGCTGTGACACACAAATTTTCCATGTGTGGGATCATTAAAGTAGATTCTGATCATCCATGATCAGCCATTTAAACTCTCAATTATTCACATCTTGGCTTCATACAGGAATCAAATAAGAGGTCAAGATTAGTTGAACTGGTTGCGTGAAATCTTATGTGGTCATTAAACTATTATAATAATTGCTAGAATAATCCCTAGAAAATATTAGAATGGAGAAATGGATGTATTTAATCTTAGATGGTTTAGAGTGGTTCTTCCACAGCGACAGAAATGTATCTATTTGTTAGTTGATGTGATAAAGAAGTAAACTAAATCCGTCATCATTCAGACTCTGCTTTACTTTTTCCATCAATTTACAACAAAGCAGTAAAACTTCTGAGGCTGCTTTTACAAAAGTATTCACCTGGGAAGCGTCCAGGGGGACGATCTTTACCTTCTGCGCTTCAAACTCTTAAGCGTGATGCATCAGCTCAGCCAATTAAGCCTTTTGTTTCTGTGAAGTCCTGCCTTCTTTTGCTAACACAAGCCGTCAGAGATAAAAATAAGGTAGATGTTTCTCTCTGGTGACAGAGAAGGAATAGTCTCTTCAGTTTTCCTCCATTTGAACATGGCAAGCTGTGGATGTGCAGGTAATCGAGGTTTTAAAGAATAAAAATAACACCACTCAACTGGTTTTAATGTTGATAAATGCTTTACCGTCTGGGTTTGTCACCACAACGTCAAATGTGGGCAGTTTAATTATGTCCCAGACCTTGTGTAAAGATGGAAGCGGGATATATAGGAGCTAAAACTTTTCCATAGAGGAACGTTTAATGGTAAAATTACGAGTGAGAGCGGATTGATGAAAATTTACCAACTGGGCTTCAGAGTTTTATTACTCTCCTTTGAGAAGAAACGAGAATATCAGAAGTCCAAAGTAAAAATCAATATTTCAAGTTGCTATGAACACAATTCTTAAACAACTTTTTAGAGCTAAAAACTACGTAGTTGTGTGTACCCAATTAGATCAAAATTTAGCATGAAAGACTAACTTTCTTGGATAATATTTTCTTTTTATTATTTTAAAGTACTAAATTCATCCCTCAATGGGGAAACTTGTGTGCTGCATTACACCGCAGCAGGCAGCCACGATAGCACCTGTGGTGGGAGAATCGGGGGTTAGATGTTTTCCCCAAGAACACCTAGACATAAGCTCAGTGGGATTGGAACTGGGTTCTCCCCGTCCAAGGGCAAACATTCTACCACTGAGCTATCCATCCTCAGTGGTATATACATCTACGTATATAATATATAGATATAGATGTGGAAACAAATTTGCTACACAATTTATGTGGTAGCATCAGTTTTTGTTCTCTCTACAAAAAATAAAAGGAATAAAATGTGTTTTACATACAATGGTCTTTTTTTCTAAAGAACTCTGGAATATTCAAACGAGAGCTTTGAAGGCTGAAGTGGAGAAGGGTTCCATGTGAACAGCAGTAGAACATAGGTCAGTCGGTTCTAAGTTTGTTTGCCACGCGGGTAATGAGTGGTAAATAACATTTGTGAGTTTAAATTTAAATCGTCCAAGTACCAGAGTGGTAAAAAACACTTTGCATACGTACTTCTTCTCAGATGAACCGTAACAAAACCAAAACAATATTTTTAAAAAATGTCTTATTCTATAAAACTCAATATTTGTTTTTTAATTTCATCATAAAAGACTCAAAGGTCATTCAAGATAATTTATTGAAACGTGTACTGTGATGAACATCTTTAGTGTTCTATCCAAGAAAAAAAAAAAAGATGTATAGTGCTCCATGGATCATTTTATGTGTCAAGAACATGGCATAAGAGGAAGCGACCGTAGAACACAATTTAAATAGGCTGAAATAATCATAACAAAAACAGCTTAGATGTGTTCAAATGTGGACCACTTCAACATTAAGTGACTTTTACTGTCAATACTAAAATTACAATTGCTGCAATAAAGAGTGGTCATGGTGCATAATAGCAATGGTTTTATCGACTTCCTTCTTTTGTTGTTGTCAACATAACAGCAATCACTTGGACTCAGTAGTTTTGCTCCTTTGGGATTAATAGAGCAGGGTTTTTTTCTGTAATTATGCTCCATTATATTTTATTACTACTTTGTAAAAGCAAAATTATATATTTGACAAACGTTCCGGTAAATTGCCTCCAATTTTAAGAGTCATGCAGAAAGAAAATACTCAGCTGTCCTCTACATTCAATACCCATTCATTCGCTCCTTTCACCTCCTCCAATTGAGGCAATGTTCATTTGCACCCTGTAATTAACTCAGCGTATCTCTGTCATGATGTGGAAATAAACCACAATTTAGCTCACAGGGCAATTAAAGTCTGCATGTGGATGTGGACTGGTAATGGTAAAACAAACGATATCAAAAGGTTAATAAGAGGGGAATTAAAAGTGAGATTAGACACCGATTGGCTTGTATGTGACTGTTAAAACCAGATGAGGAGATACAGAGAGAAGAAAAGACTGTGAGATGAAGCTTAGAAGGAAAAAAAAACTAACAGAGGAAAATACACTGTCGACACTGAAAATTGAGAAAATAAAACAAGTTTATGCAATTTAAAAAAAAAAAAAAAATTTAACCAAGGGGTATCGGTCTGTCGTGGTAAATAAAAAGCTGAGCTGAAAATTAAGCTTTCGATTTACAAGTCGATCTACGTTCCTATTCTCATCTATTGTCACCAGCTGTGGGTGGTGACCAAAAGAACGAGACACAAGCAGCCAAATTGTGCTTCCTTCATAGGGTGACTGGGCTCTCACAAAAAGATAGAGAGAGAAGCTCTGCCATCTGGGAGGAGCTCCGAGTCTACTTACGTAACGCTTTTCCGCCTGTGTCGGCACTCAAAGCGATTTACAGTGTAGCTCTCATACCCCCATTCACACACACGTTCATACCTGATGGGGTTACTGGGCCATTCAAGGTGCAAACCACCATCAGGAGCAATTTGGGGTTCATGTCTTGCTCAAGGATACCTCGGCATGAACTCTGGGCGCAGGGATCGAACTGGCAATCCTCCAGTTACAGTGCAATCACCCTACCCACTGATCCATCCTTCCCCTTAGTAGAGCGGGTCGAGAGAAGCCAGATGAGGGGGTTCAGACATCTGGATAGCATGCCTCCCAAACAACTTGCTGGTGAGGGGTTTTGTACACATCCCATTGGGAGGAGACCCAGGGGCAGGTCATGGACCTGCTACAAAGACTACTGTATGTCTCACAGTTGGCTGGGGAATGCCTCTGGATCCTCCCCAGTGAGTTGGAGGATAGAACTGGGGTGAGGGAAGCCTGGGCATAACGTCTGAGGTTGTTATCCCCACGACCTGGCCCCGGATAAGCGGAAGACTTATAGACTTAAGGAATGAATGCTCCACATTATGTATCTATGATGCAGAGATGAAGTGGCCTCCTAATAATTGAATAACTTTGATTTTCTCTGAAGTAGAAACTATAGAAGCTTTTTCTATAAAAAATAAAATCCATCCACCATCCTAATTGTCATAAGATCTGGTAGATTAGGAAAGGTCGTCTGTTTGTCATGTAATTAATGCAGGAACAAGGAAGGATGCCAAGAGAAGGTAATGAACTGTGAATCTGGCATTCATGATTTGATCTGACACCCATGACGGAAAATTATTGCTGAGCTTTTAACTAGAGCTTCATGCTTTAACCGACTGTTGACGTTGACTGTTGGATTGTGAAATCTTACATGTATAGTCTGATGCTTTGAAAGCTGTATTTTTAAATGTGTTTTAAAAATCCAGTACAAGTTCTGTTGCAAAGTTGTGTGAAACACTCTGAGATTTTGGAGCGCTAGTGTAAAAACGTAAAGACAATCTCAACATTTTATTCTGCTTATTGTTCCCTCAGGGATGACACCAAACTAAATAATTCACTTTCAGATGTATCCGTAAGTACACACACACTGCACACACATCCAGAAATCCGCCTTTATTTGCTTGCCTGCACTCAACGTGCCTCTTCTTTTCTCTATCACTGTACTCCTTCACCTCTGAGTGTGCTTAGTTCAAGAGCATGTCTGAGTCTCAGTTCTCTTCATTTTCTGACTCAATCTAATAGAGGCCACTTTCTCTTGCTCATGTCCACTAGTGAGATGTAGAGTAGGATCAAATAACTCCCACCATGCACAGGTCCCTCTCAGCCTCTCCCTGGTTGGCTTTGGTTGAGGTTTATCAGTGTGAGCTCAGCTCAACTCTTTATTAGCTGCTTTGCACCTTAGCCTGTTGTTAAGTGGTTGGAAGTGACTGACTAGATGAAGAAAGTAAAAAGAAAAATCTTATGTTCACTGTTTTCAAAAAGAATGACCAAGAATGTAGATGATTTGTTATCTTTGCTTATTAATTAGCTTTGACAAGCGAGTGGGTGCAGTCAAGTGCAACCTATTTCCATCAAGAGCTAAATTTAATTTTATGCTTTAATAAATATGGTTTGTTGAAAACCAAGGAACTTCTTTTTTTCAGAAAAGATCTTTGTCAAGTTATGTCCCTAAAGCTTTGCGAAACTGGACAGGTTTGACCTTTTGTGGTCATAAAGAGCCATGTTCTCATTTTGAAAGTGGTTTTTGTTCAGAAAGAAGAATTTTGTAAAGTTTTTACCATTGATATAACAAATTACTCAGTAAATGACATGACATGAATGCCTCAAAATAAATCATTTTTGTGTATTTAAAATGTTGCCCTTACAGTTCTGTTCCGTTCCGTGTCTTCCGCTTATCCGGGGTCGGGTTGCGGAGGCAACAGCCTCAGGCGGGAAGTCCAGGTTTCTTTCATCCTAGCTGCATCCTCCAGCTCATCTGGAAGGATCCCAAGTCGTTCCCCGCCAGCTGTGAGATGTAGTCTCTCCAGCAGGTCTGGGGTCTACCTCTTGGTCTCCTCCTTGTGGGACATGCCCGAAACACCTCACCAGCGAGGCACTCCTGGGGTGCGCCTCCTGGGGTGGTGGGTGGTTTGGCTTCTCTCAACCTGGAGTAGGAGCGCCTCGACACCAAGCTCCTCCCGGACGGCAGAGCTCCTCACCCGATCTCTGGATGAGAGCCCAGCCACCCTGCGGAGGAAGCTCATCTCGGCTGCTTGTATCCGCAATCTCATTCTTTCGGTCTTTTACCTATGGGGCTCGGCCGGGCACAGCCCGAACAGAGGACAAAGGGTGCCCTTCCAGTGGACTCACCACCTGCAGGAAGCGGCCATAAGGGTCGAGTGAAGGAGGAGATGGGTGGCAGCCAACGACGGCGACCCTGGCGGTCAGAGCCTCAGCTGCATAAGCCAGCCTTTAGAGTTACTGTATTCATTTTTTTTTCTTTTTCAAACGTTCATTTGTTCCCTTAAAAAAGTTTACAATGAGTTGAAGAATTACAAATAAGTCTACACAACAAACTCTACACATTGTCAGACTTCAGTATAAAAAAAGAAGCTTGAGGGGTTTGCAAAGTTTTAAAAAGAATGCAGCGAATATTATTTTACGTATGTGATTCCCTGAGATTCGCTGCATCAACACGTCTTAATGTATTTGTTGCTTTGTTCGTGTTCACTATGTTCAGGATGCTTCAGTGTGCCTGAATTTTATGAGCAAGAAAGGACTGAAGCTTTTCTAACAGTCGGCATCTCTGAAAAAATCACCTGATGCTTAAAAGGGCTTGATCCACTTTCAAGTTGAATGACGGGTTTCAAGAGTTTCTATACTTTTTAAAATAAATAAATAAGTAAAACATGTTTCAAGGGTTGTTGGAGGTGTTTTCATAAATATATGTACATCCATCAAACTTCTTGTAGAAAAAGGGAAAGAAAAATAACAGCAACATTTTTATGGACTGTACACTGACAAGGTTAATGATTATGGTTAACATAAATAGACTGGATATCTGTCATGATCCCCTCCCCTGCCACCTTAGAGAGTCATGGACCGTCCCTCATCACCCTGACCAGGGACACCTGAGGGTGATTAGTCTGATGACACACACCCGTGTTAGGTGTTGCAATCATCTTTCTGGGTGAGCTGGAGGTTGCCCCCGCGACCTGGCCCAGGATAAGCGGAAGACGACGGAACGGAACACTTTGAACGGAACATTTTGAACGGAACACTTTGAACATCTTTGCCGGGTCATCGTCATCACCATCCCTTCCATCCACCCATACAGGACTTCTTTGTCTCACCGGACAGCAGGACAACATCATTAATTTGACAACATCATTAATTCAAATGAATCATTAATTCATTTGTCTGGCACCCTCCGCAACAGGGTTGCGGAGGGAGCCCCGTGTATGGCTGATTCAAGCCATACACAGGGACGACATGCAAACTCTACACATAAAGACCAGTGTTCAGTGTTCCACACCTGGGACTCAAACTCCCAACCTTCTTTCTGTGAGGCCACTGTGGTAACCACTGCACCACCATGCAGCTGACTTTTTAAAAATCATAGTACAGAAAATAATAATTATAATCTGTTTCAGAGTAATTCAAAAAGATGGTTTGTGTTTCACAAGAGAGTACAGTTAAATATTTTCTAATTTGTTATCTAACTACATTTTTGTGAGGTAGACACATCTTTGTTTCTATCCAGCTACAGCTCTGGTTTAAGTAAAAGAAAATATTTAATTTATTGTCTTTATGATAGCAAAGGATTCACAGGTGGGGGACGAGCTTTAAAACGCTGGCCTTACTGTGAGGCCAGAGTTTTGTTGCGTTTGCATGTTCTCCCCGTGTTTGCTGGGTTTTCTCCTGGTGCTCCGGTTTCCTCCCATTCTCCAAAAACATGCATGTTAGGTTGATTGGCCGCTGTAAAATTACGCCTAGAAATGAGTGTGTGGATGGTTTTGTGTGGCCCTGCGACAGACTGGCAACCTGTTCGGGGTTTACCCTGCCTCTCGCCTTGGATTAGCTCGGATAGGTTCCGGTACCTCCAAGAACCTCGCTAGGGAATAAGCAGTTAAGAAATGAAACAATAGCACAGACCAAATAGACTTGTTTCCAGTTTTTCCACTCACTATGTTTCTATGAACAGTGTAATTTAGCTTGCTGGTTAATATTCATAGAGGTGGAAGAAAATCACTCAACTCACGTCTACAACATGTCACCTATTAAAATTGAGAAAGCGGGATGACATGAAGCAGAAAGCCTGGCAGTAAAAAAAACTCACAATGGACAATAAACTAATGTTGCAAGAAGTTTGAGAAAAAAAATCTGTGTCCTGCACTCGACTTTCTGGTTCTACAGAGCCACCAAACTTTTACTGGAACTTTTCCATAATGGAGCTGACAGATAAGCTGGCCACATCGTGATTGTATTAACTGTTATCTTGCTGTTAACACCATCAGAGGGCAAACATACTTAGTGCAAAGTTTTCTATCTGGTGTGTGCTGATGCACACCACACAGTTTGTACCAATTTTTTCTGTGTTGGTGAGAGAGACGGCAGGTTTATACAAAGCATGTGCAAACATGGGAAAAGATAAGCAACCGTTTCAGAGGATGGAAATGAGACTAATTGGCCAGTAATAAAACCACTGGCTTAATTACTCACAGATATTTAACTTGTCTGGAACAGAAATCACAGCCCTGGAAAAAATCCTCACAAGGTCAGTGATATAATGCTTTACTTTGTTGGTTCACAGTTTATTCTCATAGAGATTATCTCTTACCATCTATTTAGGAATAAGATTAAAAATGGTGTTTACCTTTTGTGTTTATTAAAACTATTAAATTTTGTTGTCCTGGTGTTGATTTTGGTTGTTTTATCACTACATGTGACCTCGGGCTTTCAACTATTAAAAATGACAAACGGCGCTTTGGAGCAAAGCGACTGTGACGAGTAGTAATTGGTTCATTAGAATAAGCAGCAAAACACTTTCACACAGGTCTTGATGAGCACAACATTTCTCTGCATTTCATGCCGTCACATTTTCCTTGTCTAACGAGACACTTTAACGTTAAAATATTTAACCAAGCAACCTATTACGAGATAGTTTCACAAAACATCAGAAGTACTTTCATGATTGTATAACAGATTGGTAAAAATGGCGGACTTTTTCTGATTGTCCATCCACAGTAAACAAATAATACATTTTTTCCACATGTCCAAATGTCTCTTGCTACCGTTGCTCTTGCTTTTTTTTATAGATTAACTTTATTTAAGGAGCGATACATTTATTAAAATTAAGCAAAGGTGAACAACTTGACAGAAAATATAACGTCAAATGGTTTGCAAATATCTTTTTTATTCCATAGAACCTAGAATCTAAAACGACCAGAATTTTATTTATTATTTATTTTTTTCAAAAAGGATAACAGTTCCCTTGTATTTCTTGGGTTTTTCTTTGGGGAAACCCTCCATCTCTCTGAAATTACAGAACATTTAATTCCAACTCAGAAGATTTATGACCAAATGTAGCATGTGACAAATGAATCTTAAAAGGAATAAAAATGACAATCATCAGAGTGAAATACAGCAACTTGTATTAGCTTGATCATTGGCTACCTGATGCATTATTAATAGAGGGATTAATTTAATTAAAAACAAAAGTAAATGAACAATTTATTCTACTTTTATTTCAGTTATAGTTTTGGTTTCGATGCAGACAAAGACTAGAAGAGGGAATCATTTCAAAAACGATGCCCATGTTGAATTGTGATTATTACAATAATATTGCTGTAATGAGTGCTTTAAGCTATCAACAGAACCAAATGAGTCTACGCAAAGTTCTTCCATCCTGACTTGACAATTAGTTTCATATATTGTCAAGCTACTGCTACTGGACATATTTACATAAATTGTTTGTTGACTTCAACTGTAGCCACTTTGATGTTTATTAGGAAAATAATTCAGTAACCCATTAGCTTTGTTCGTGTCTTGTCTTTTTTTCTGCTTTTTTAAATGTAAGTCTGAGAAAGTTAATCGCTTGAATGGGGATGAAATTCTTTACACAGATTTGAAGGTTCCTCCATGAGGACAAGTGGGGAGATAATCAGATTATCTGGATTTGGTCAAGATGTTTGCAGAGTGGACTATGATCCTACTGTTCCAATCAAATGAGTCAGTATAACTCAGAGTATCTCAAGCTTTAAACAAGCTGTTTCAAAAATTAGTTTAAACCTATACTGTTTACGTACGCACACAAATGTACACCGTTTGACATGTCAAAAGTTTCTATTTCTAATGTTAACAGAATCATTTATGGTCTTATCATCAAGTCTGACGTCATTGGTGGAAAATATGCCTTCGAGCAATTATTAAATTATTAACAGGTGGTGACCGAAAGAACAAGACTGAGTATACAACCATCCGAAATGAGCTACAGGATGGCTGGGCTCTCACTCAAAGATAAAGTGAGGAGCTCTGCCATCCAGGAGGAGCTCGGAACAGAGTCATTACTCCCCCAGGTTGAGAGAAGCCATATAGGGTGGTCTGAGCATCTGGCTAAGATGCCCCCATGCGCGTCGGTGGTGAGGTGTTTTGGGCAATCCAACCTGGGGGAAACTCAGAGGCAGACCCTGGACCTACTGGAAAGGCCGGTAGTGCCTCGAGTGCATCTTGGGTAAGCTGGAGGATGCAGCCGGGGTGAGAAAAGCCTGGGTTTTTCGTTTGAGGCTGACGCCCTCATGACCCGGCCCTGGATAAGCGGAAGACAACAGAATTGAACAGAAATAATTAAAAGTAAGAGGAACGCTTTCTGTAGTAATGTCATCATCCAGATCCATCTTCCTCTTACTGGTCCTTAAAAAAAAGTTAACTGAAAAGTATTACTTGTAGACTAATTTAAAATTTTGTTCTAAGTTTATCTATTATCATGTTATAAGTTTTAGCCTTTACAAACACTCACACCGATTCATTTGCTAGAATTAGAGATTGGATGTACATAGAAAAGAAAAGGATTTAGTATATTTGACAGTAGTGTTTTGTATGATGTAGACATTTTTTTTATTTATTTCAAAAATCAAATGAAAACAGTAATTCTGTGAAAATCCAAAATAAATAAATAAATACACAGGAGACAAAATTTGAGTTTACAGAAACCAGCACGGAAAGAGCAAACTAATGTTTTAAGGTGACAATATTAATAATAATAATAATTAAAAAGAAACAGCCCATACTGATTTACATTTTCTATTTTCCATTAAAAAATACACCTGGAAATAACTTCTGAACAGTTTTATTCCTTTATTTCAAACCATCAACTCCCTGTAAAGAAAAGAGCAAAATGAAGGTTGATTACATCTTTTTCACATTGCTTTACGAAGGTCCATTTGAATCAATATCAGACAACAGAGACTGCACCAAGAGGCAGATCAAAAAGGAAAATTAACAGTCAGACCAGTTATTTTTCTACACATTGTCAGAATTGCTCTGATGAACTAGTGGAGGCGATGTGTGACCTGATGTGTATGTATGTTTATGTGTGTGTGTGTGTGTGTGTGTGTTTCTATTAACAGCTGCTGCTTTGAAACTGTGATAATAGAGAATGAATGATAATGTTAACAAACGGCGAGACAGAACATTTACTGGAATGAGCACAGAGAAGATCCTTGAATTCTTCTCAGAATTTTAAAAGTGCTGCCTGAATGTTGGTGTTCATTATTTCAGCTTTCTTTAACCAGCGGATCAAAATGTTCTTATAGATGCTATCTCTTAATTTGATGGGGAGGAGTTTGTTTTTTTTTCCTTTGGAGTTTTAGACAATCCGCCACATGATTCGATTGGTGGAACCATTGTAATGTGTCAAGATGTCAACCTTGGAAAATTGTAAATGACTATTACATATTTGTCAAATTCCATCCCCAGTGCCATCAATAAAAATCCCACGTTTCACCTTTTGTGGACAGTGTTTTTCTGTCTTGAGCTGTGCATCATGTTTGCACAAAGTGAATTACTCCTGTCAAAGTTGATGTCGACACATATTGTTGTGTGAAATAAAAATAGTGGAAAAAATATATTAGTCCAAGGAAACAAGTTTTTGTTTTTCTGACAAATCCTGCATGTCTGTGAGTATTAAGGGCATGCTGACATGTCGTATCAGAGACAGATCATTTAGCATGTGGCCAGGAAAGTATCAGATAATTCTGTAGCTTTTCTAGTTTTTGCTTCACCATTTTTGTGGCAAATAAAGAAAACATAAAGGCAATTTCAGGGTGTTTATAGAAGTAAATTTTTGCATTAACTTCTGCTCAGTTATAGGTTTAGCTTAAACAGAAACCAGATAAAAGGCAAAACAAATTTGTGAACATATTTTGTCAAAAATTAAACTACATAAAATACCTCTACTTATTCAAATATCACTGGGGAAAAAAATCAAACAAACATGAAAAAAAACCACAAACAAAAACGGAATTGTGCTAAAACTTGGTGTCAAACGCAGTTCCTGTAGGGCTGGTGTTACGGCAGGTTTTCAATGTATTCTTGCATCTACACACCTGACCAGTTTATTGAGTCAATTTGCTAAACTTTATTGGCTGTTGATTTCACTTTATGTGCATCAGCTGTATTGAACCAGGAACACGTGGAAACCTTCAGGACACCGGCCCTCAAGGACTGGATTTTGTAACATTAGCTTGATGCTCACTCTTGAAAGAAGCACTATGAACGCCTGCCTCCATGATCTCCTGACTGTTGAGTTGTACTGTACCAAAACTGTAATTCCCATGCTTCTTTGTGGTCTACCGATAACAAACCCTGACCTTTTTTTTTAATCAAACCTGATTCTGATTTTCTCCATAAATAAAAACTACAAAAACTAAATTTCCACATAAATTCTGCAACTGGTGAAGCAAAGTCCAGAAAACTACTGAGATGATTAAAAGCACTTAACTTCAGATGTGTTTGTTGTGAGCGAGAAACATAAAAACTATTCTTTATGCAACTTGTCTTACATGAGATGTGCTGTAAGTGTTAAGACTTTGGCCCTCATTTATTAAAGTTGCAAACACCAAAATATGGGTGTAATTGTGGTGTACGACCAATACGACCAATACGGTCGTCATTTGAGTTTATCAAAACTATGTGGGCATGCTGTAACAGACAGAGACATTGGCGCTCACGTTGTTTCGTAATCCCAGCTAATTTCAGGCGAGAGGCAGGGTACATCCTGAACAGGTCACCAGTCTGTTGTGTGGCCACTTATTCCTACGGGCAATTTTGTAGCGGCCAATCAACCTACCACACATGTTTTTGAAGGGTGAGAGAAAACCAAAAAACCCAGAGAAAATCTACACATATACGGAGAGAACATGCAAACTCCACACAGAAAGGTCAGTGCTTCAAGTCTCACCCCAACACCAGGACTCGAATCCCAGCCTTCTTGCTGTGAGGCCACTGTGCTAATCACTGGGCCACCATGCAGCCTCGTCAATATAACATTATTCAGAAAATTCTTATTTGCCGATTTCTGTCCCTTTTTGTTCTAAAATAAGGGTTTGGATGAATGTAAGCATGTTCAATAAAGGAATTTCTTATTTTCAGCCGTCATTATAGATCAAGATCACAGTTTTTGTACGCCTAAACAAGACAACTACACCATCCCTATATAAATTCCACACAGACTATGATTTATATTTTCGAAAGACCTGAAATTCACACTATTTTGTGCACAACTTTATCAAATGAGGGCCATTGTAAGGATCTACCACTAAACTACCAACCATTACTAAAATGTTTCTTATTAAAGCTACATTAAGATGTGTAAATTTCTGTAGGTTGATCGCATCTGGCTGTTTTGAGAGTACAAATAATATATGACATCCCTTACGTTCTTTTTATCTCATCACACAAGTGAGCAGAGTGTAACTTTAGCTAGTACATTTTCACAATAAGAAAATGATGACAAGAAAAATATTGATAAAATGGTATATAATTTTACCATTATGAATGAGATATTTTTTGCAGCTACTACTGCAGCAGTCCTACTCCAGTTTAAGCTATCATTGAAACAATATGAGGTATGACAATAGTTAACGTAAGGAAACGTCATGCAAAGTTTGGAACTTTTCCTAAGATGTGCTTGCTATGATATTTTAAGTATTGACCTTTAAAATGCAAGAAATACTCTTAATATGATGAATAATGCTTATAATGCTGTACAACTGAAGCTGATAGTTAATGTGGATGTACTTTGGGATGGGATGAAGTCCGCCATCTAGGAGGACACAAGAAACAGTGACCCTAGGGTGCACCGAAAAGATTTCGTTCATTTCCTTTGCACCATCCTTTGAGTTGGTTCATCAGATCAAAGTAAACACATGATGAAAGAAAAGAGCTTGTATACAGGTAACATCGTCTAATACTGATGAATATAAAAGAACTTTGATGTTAATACGATTTACTACTAGTGGTAAAGATTCTCAGATTTTTTTTTCTACATGATTAACACAACTCCGCGTTGTAGTTGTAGGACAATATTTGACACAAATCCTTCGCAAGCATGGCCACTCCCAATCACATGAGAATAATAAATCAAACAGGCACACTGAGTGTATGGTTTTTGGATCACAAAATCTGTAACACATGTTGTACGGAACACAGCAATGACAATAAACAAGCTTTTTAAAAGAAAAACTGAATACAATGGATCACACACTGACATGATACGAAAAAGGTTGTTAGAAAAAAACTGACATGTGACACACATCATGATAAAGATGATAAATGTTGACACAATAGACAGTCAACAACATTCTAAATTCAAATTAAATGACAAACTGAACATTTGGTATGATGCTAAATGCGTTATGAATTATAAACTAAAAGGGACCACATGTAAAACGAGACTTGTCAATTATGGTGTTGGACGGAAATGGTTTTGTTAAAAAAACAAAAATTGGTTATAAATAAACATCTATAGGATTTAAATATGAGCATATTGCTTAATTCAAACAATCATATCTAGGATTTTGTAAAAAAATTGTTTGATTACAGACATTTAGCTTTAATTGAGTAATGGTTTTAAAAAAACTGATAAATTCCGCACAGCAAACAGTTCCGACATCAACATAGAGCTAAGTTTATGAGATAACGAACATTGCTGTCCAAACAATGGTGGAAAAACCTGGTGTTCAAATCAGATTCAAGTTTCCTTACCTTACACATTTACATATTTACTCATGTTCTTTTGATTGAACCACACCACACTCGTTTTTATGAAAAATAAATGTGAATGTTTGAAAATTCAATCAACTATCCATGTTTTTTCTTCAAAGGTGTCAATGCGAAGGGTTGGCTATGAGGTCGAGAGCGATGCCATCGCAGTGTGTGTTTGACTGTGTGTTCTGTGTGCTCGCAAGTGTGACTTCTGTTCTGTATGTGCAAAAAAAGTTGAGGTTTCTTGCCAGATGGCTTGGGTCATCTGTGTATTCCCACCAGGTGCACATATCAGGTCCTGAATCATAAATCATCTTCTGCTCCTCGCACATATACGAATATATCACTTTATTACTCTTCGTCCTTGACCTTTAGGGTGCCATAACAAAATGCACATATAAAAAATAAATAAATAAAAAGATAGAACCAAATTGGGTGGATCGCCCACCTCGTTCAAAAAGCAAAACCGAAAGAGACATTTAAAAATGAAACAAAAAGAACAAAACTCCAACATTATACATTTAGAAGAAAAGGAACAGCAGTGGTTGTATAAATGTTGTGCTTCTTTAATGTCATTTAGTAAAGTCCTCTGCTGTCTTATCTGTGGTTTTAGTTAAACTCTGTTATATTTCATATACATATATATCCATCAATCCATATAGATCAATAGACCTATCTATCCATCTATGTACGTACACAGGTTCCATGTACATAGATAGATAGATACATATAAAGAGAAAGAAATAAATGTACACGTATACTCCGCACTGAGGTCCGTCTCATGTAGCAAACAGCCTACCATGAGGTACCCAGATTCCACACACTTATTCAGTTCTGTCCTTTCCCCAACCATTCATTTGTTTGTTCATTCAAACACCAGTTTCTGCATCGCTTTGTCCTTCTGGAGCCCTCAGAGTCCCAAAGGATGGAACAGAAAGGTGGCAGTTTTTTTTTCTTTTCCTGGACAAAGTTTTTTTTTTCCTCTTTCACTCTTGCTTTTCACTTTCTTCCTGAAATCCCACTTCCCTCATTTTATTCCCTCAGGTCCTATGTCATCTTTGGTAGAGTGTCTGACACTTTGGTGTGTCTGGGGAATAGGATGGAGGTGCTGTCAGGAATCCTGCTTAAAGAATGTGGAGGTACATGAGAGGTGTAGATATAGATGAAAAAGGTTGATGGATTAGAGGTCAAGGCGACAAACCGACACCGGCATGAATGATCCGAACAGCGTGACTAAAGAGATCATTTCCAGCCTCACTGTACGTTACATACAGTATGCTAGCTTAGATACAATATGAGCGTCACATGGTTATACAGTGTATTAAAATACTGAAACAAAGCATAGGGAAAGATACTAGACCGAGGCTTTGTGTTTGCCCAAGCAAGAAGAATGAAATTGAAATGAGACAATTGGACTTAAGTGTAGAAGATAGACATCAGAGGAAAGAGGTTTGCAGAGGAAGGAATGGGATGGAGGGAGAGAAAGAAGTAAAAGAGTGCGAATCAGGGCAGCTTCTGTCAACTCGGACAGACGGAGTGCGCTGGGAAGTGCTCATCATCTGTAGAGGAGTGGAAAGAGGAAGGAGAGGCCAAAGGTCAGCCAGCTGGCCAGTGGGCGTGAGCAAGATCCTTCAGTCAGAACTACAGAAAAGAGAAAGAAAAGCACCAGATAAGTTTGAAAAGTAAAGTAATACACCTACAAGTGAATGTGCTTTTGAAGGTTTCTAAGTATTTCTTATTCAGTTTCACTTCCATTTTTGCCATTGTCTATCCCCTTTTCCTCTCACTCCCTAATTGGTGTTTCGCCTCACCCCTCCTAATGCATGCATGACACAAAGTAAATCTTGTTTGTGGTCAAAAATACTGTTTCTAGTGTATCAAGTTAGCAAAACCAGCGCATATTCCTATTTTGGTGCCTTTATATAAAAATGTGTAGGGAGGGAAAGCGGTACTTGAGGGGAGGAACTCAGCACGAGCAAAGCATGTTTAGTGCTGCTGCAAAACACTTCCTGCTTACGTAAAAACATGGGTGTGCCACAGAAAAAAAATCCATGGTAAAGAACAACCTTGCATTCAAATATCAGAATACAGTACGGGGAGTTTGCAAATGGAAAACCAATTCAAATGTGTTTTTGGTGTGGGAATAACCTTCAAACATTGTGCAAACATCCGAAAATCAATTTTGCATAATGATCCATCTTTAATTAAATCTTTTCAGGGAAATATTTAAGTTATAGTATCTTAAATAACTTTCTGAGGTAGCCCAAATACACTGAAGACCAAGCATGCAGGTTTGTCACGGTGGTTGAAAAGGAGGTAATTTGCTCTTATACTATTAAAACAATTCAACCAATATAGCTTTTATTGTATCCTATGATAAGTCCTGGTGTGTCTGAAAAATTCCTGTTTACACGTGAAGGCCCTTTAAAAAGACAAAGTAGCTCAGAACAATCGATTAACTGGGTCTGTCTGTGTCTCTACCATGGAGATATAATTGGTTTCCAGTTAAGCCTGATAAATCCTCGCACATGTTCTGTGATGTGTAGTTGGAGGATTTTTAGAAGATTGCTCCACATTCGTAGTTTGTTTGGGTTTCTTGTATATTGTTTTGGGGGGGGGGTTTTTGCATTGGATGGTTTTTAGGTTAAAAAAAGAGATGTGGATCTTATCCAAGCAAAGGGATTAATAAAGAGATTGGGTTGAGCATTAACAGAAGAAATACCTGCAGTAAAACAACTCAAAAGTTCTTTACTGACACTAAATTGGAAAAGTAAATCTTCAACAAAATATTTTAGTATTTCCACGTTATTTTACTTGTACTGCTTCAGCACGAAGCTGAGTTTATAGGTCACATAACAGAAAATAAAAGACATTCAATAGCTCACATGCACACTTTAAACTATTTTATATCAGACAATTACACCAAGGTTACACATGGTTAACGAAAGAGTAAAAGATGTCGGTGGAGGGAAGTTTTTTTTTTTTTTCACCTGAAGAAAAATAATTGATATGAGGTTGCACTGTGACCGAAATAAATAAATAAATAAAAAAAAAAAATTGGATTTGCAAGAGTTGTTTGAATAAAGAAAATGATATATGAAAACATTTGTAAAGCTATGAATGGTGGGATACATCATTATTGATGTGAGTGATAAGTGGTTTCATTCCTTCAATTGGTTGTGCCTTTTTTACAATTGAATTAAAAATATTCTATTAATCCCTGAGGGGAAATTTGTGTGCAAACAGAAGAACCAAAAGGAGAACATGGAAACCTATTGTGAATATATACAGTGGTAGTTACAGTTTGAAGGATGAAAGGTTAAAGAGTTTGATGGAGGACTGGTTTTCTGTACCGTTCCTTTGAGCAATGGGGTTGCAGTAGGTTTGCAGCTCAAAGATTCATATGTAAAATGTCTTTGCTTGGTTTAATAATTTGGTTTAATTATTTGGTCAGAATCTGCTTGTAAATTATTAGAGTTCGCTTCAGATTTTTGAGATCAGTCCTCTAATACAGCCACCGTCTGAGCTCTAACTCAGTGGTTAGAGCATTCGCCTGCGGAACAGAAGTTAACTGGAAGTTCGTGGGTTCGTATCCCACTGAGTTCACATCTAGGGTCCTTGGAAAAGACACCTAACTCCCTATTTCTCCCACCATCTGTGCTGTCATAGGTGGCAGCCTGCTGCGGTGTAGTGCAGCACACAAATTTCCCGATCAGGGATTAATAAAGTTTAAAAAAAAACAAAATCTCTAGTTTAATATGAACACACAATTCTCCACACTACATTATACACAATGTGCATTTTGTTTCTCTTATCTTCTTTTACACACAAAGTACCATTCTTCATCAGTCTCTCAAATAAAATAATGGATATTGAAATAGAAAAGTAAATTAATATGATTTGCTTCATTCACCACGCAAATCAATTTCTAAGATAATTCTCACATCTTGTTGAAGAAAAAAAGCAGAAATCAGACACATTCAGTCCTGTTAGACAGTATGTGGTCAACAAAATGAAGTAGGACACAGTGTCCTAGATATCTCCATCGCTCTTTTTTTCTGACCTTTTGACTATTATACAAGATCACACCAACAATAATCCCAGAAATGATTTACTCTCCTTTGACAGTCATATCATTCACTCATTTTCTTTCTCATGAATAGATTTTAAATATAGTAACTAATAACTTTGTTAATGGTGAAGCTGTAAATGGAAATCCATATCTTCTCATGAAGAAGATTGTTTCCAGGCTGCTGTTTGGTGAAGATAAGATGATGGCCTTCTTCATATGATACACAGCATCACAAAGACGCCTTTTTTTTTCTCTCTTTTAAATGAAGCTTAAATAATTCAAGAAGCATGATAACGATGAACTAGACATTTTAGCCACACCTGTTTATTTACCCAGAGCTATAAAATTAGAAATAATTATTTTCTCAATGTGTTGTTTAAAATGTTGGGAAATGCAGATGTGCAGACCACTGACAGAAAACAACATCAATGGTTTGTGTTCAAACAGACAGAAAAACTGAATCGATAAATTTATTCAGTTTATCGCACCCCTTCTCTTTAGAAAAGGCTTGTTTCCCTCATACTAATAGGTCCAGAAAAAGAACTTTTGAAGATTTTCTCCTTCGTTATCTTTTTTTTTCTCCATCACATTATTCCAGCTTCAGGCAGATTTTTGTTTTAAGCCTTCATTTGATAAGATTGGTAATAAAAAAAAAATCAAAACAAGAAATTATAGAGGAAAATAAACTGTAAAAGAAACATAAAAAGTGTGTGCTTGCGAGTATCAAGAAAATAGGCTCATCTACCTTCAACATCTTTTTTTTTCTACAAACCTCCACATCTGAAGAAGGTGAAGCTTCGTGATGTGTGCAGGTGGGGTTGTACTAAATAAGTCAGAGGCAATCATCCTTCATTTAGCATTATAGTCCCCAGTGGGGCCACATAGTTAACCTGATGTTGATGTCTGCATATGGAGATGTGAGAACATTCAGTCCCAAAATGAAGCTATGCTTAGACTTTGTGATCAATCAGTAAAATGTACAGATTGATCACAAGCAATCACCATCAATAGGGAGGTGGGAAAAACACTTTTTAAGAGTAATGAAAACAGTAAATTGACATAAATATACGTTCAAGTCAATGGAATGGGTTTTCAAAAGTGCAATTTTCATTGGTCATGTATTTCAGATTCAATTTGATATGCATAAGTTATTCATGTTTTTTAAAAAAGAAGCTGCAAAACATGATATAGATTTACATGTTTTTCTTTTTTTTTTTTTGCTTAGTGGACATAAACACTGCTTTTATATAAAGACCCACAAATGGCTGAACCATAGAGTTAAGTAACCACATGCACATAAGTAGTTTTGCCACTTTGCCGTGCCTGTTTCACTGTGATAGTCTACTAATCCCACCCAATGATGTGTGAACATTAGTTTTAAGAGAAAAATTACATGGTATTGTTTTACAAGAAGTAATGTTACCCAAACAAACTTGAGCCTTATTTGGATTATAAAGAGATAAATTACACTTGTAGTTGTATGCAAGTAAATTAAAAATTTTATGTTTGAGTTTCTGGCATGGTGAGATTGCATTCCTGAGAAAACTAAACCAGCTCACTTTTTTTCCCTGCTTTTTAATGTTCAGGGTGCAGCAATTACCAAAAGGGTCTTTTGTTTCTTTGCACACAATCAATAAAATTGAGCCATTGTAGATACAATCTGAAAGTAAGCCGTTAGATCTGCTTAATCTTATTGATTACAAAGAATATTGTAAATAATTCCAAAACATGCTCATTTTAAACATAGGTTAGGCTTAAGAGTCGAACCAAATCCTTTTTAAAGAATCTAATGTATTGTCACTGTTACAGTTGCAAAGACATGTCTGCTTGATAATTACCCATCTACCATTGCTGTGTGCCTGCCTGCATGAAAGCCGGAGGATACACATGCATACAGTAAGAGAGCTCATATGCTTTCTTCTTCCTGTTTACACCTTCATCTATTATTTACTTCATCCGCTAGCGTTGTGACATGCACATATATGTTAGATTGCATCAAACACAAACTCAATAGGAGACTTGTACACAGGCATCTCACACACACACAGTTTCAGAAGGTAAAAGAGTTTGTTAATATTTTATAGGAGAGTGTGTTTTTTACTCTTTTTCACGGCTCTAAAATTTTCTTTGTAGTGTGTCTTTGGAAAAGTTAAAAACCTGTTTGGAGTTTTAAGATGTGTTCTTGTATAAAATTTGGCTTGATGGACTATTGCTGAGGTTACGCATATCGAGGGAATGTCGGACGAACACATGACCAAAGCAAACACAAGGAAAAGATTTTTACAATTGTTTTCATTACAAATAGAATTGTGGGAACTTCTCATTTTAGGTCATAGAAAGGACTTTAAATTTGACTTCCGGGCAGAGTATTTGATGGTCAAGATGTTTCGACTTCCATCCAGAGATCATTTTCAATCAGATTGAAAAGGATTCCATCTGTGGTCATTTTCTGATTTCTGAATGGAAGTCAAAACGTATCAATTTTTTTTTTTTATTTATTTATTTATTTCGGTCACAGTGCAACCTCATATCAATGAAATAAAGAAAACAACCATATTCCAGCAAAGGACCGAAAAGGTAACGGCTGAAGCAAACGCTTATTACGCCGACCCTTTTTTTTTTTTTTTTTTTTATGTCATAATAAAAGCAAAAAGACATAAGTAAATACTAAGTCATCATAATTGTTATAACACATAACATAATAATATCATAATACATCATAACATAATCATAACACATCATAACATATAACATAATCATAACACATATTCGTAACACATAATCATAATCATAACACATCATAATTGTTTACTTTTTATAGAAGCTTGAATTTAACCATCAAGACTTGCATATTTTTTAAGTATTAATAACTTAAATTTCTTTTTTAAACATAAAAGATTTAAACACAATTTAAGTTCATCATTACAATTATTCCAAAGATCCACACCTTTAATAGAAATACAGAATTTTTTAACATTTGTTCTAAATTTATTTTTAATGAACACATCATTTCCTCTTAGTTCGTATGGACTTTTCCTAATAATAAACATATTTTGTAGAGAGTTTGACATCATGTTTTTTTTTATCTTAAACATAAATTTTAAAGTGTGTAATTCCACTAAATCATAGAACTTTAATGTTTTTAAATTTATAAATAGATTATTGGTAGGTTGATTATAAGATGAGAATGTTATTGCTCGTATTGCTTTTTTTTGTAAAATATAAATTGGTTTTGTGTTAGTTTTGTACGTATTTCCCCAAATCTCGATACAATAAGTTATATATGGAAGTACTAATGTATTATATAACATAAACAAACTTTTTTTATTTAGGACAAATCTGAATTTATAAATGATTGCTATTACTTTAGACAGTTTATTTTTTGTATAATTTATGTGTGATTTCCAGCTTAATTTGTGATCTATAATCATTCCAAGGAACTTACTGTCGTAAGCTCGTTCCAATGGGGTGTTATTAAGCATAATTTGAATTTGTTTAGGTACTTTTAATTTTGTAAATACTATAAATTTCGTTTTTTCAATATTTAATGATAATTTATTTATGTCAAACCATATTTTTATTTTACTCAATTCTCTTTCAACTGATTGTATCATTTGGTTCAGGTCTTTTCCTGAAAAGTAAAGAGTAGTGTCGTCTGCAAACAGTACATAATTTATTAGTTTGGATGTGTAACACAAATCATTGATGTACAGGATAAAGAGTTTAGGCCCCAGCGTTGAGCCTTGTGGAATTCCACATATGACTTTTAATAAATCAGATTTTTCCTCCTTTATTTGTACATATTGATATCTATTTTCTAAGTAGCTCTGAAGCCATGTATATGCAGCTCCTCGAAAACCAAATCTGTCTAGTTTGCTCAGTAATATATTATGATCTATGGTGTCGAAAGCTTTCTTAAGGTCTATGAAAATACCGATGCCATAATTATTTGAGTCTATTGATGTAGTAATATTTTCTATTAGTTCTGTAACAGCCATATTAGTGGATCGGTTTTGTCTAAACCCATATTGTTTGTCACTAAGGAGCTGGTGTTTCTCTATAAATTTATCTAATCTTATTACAAATACTTTTTCTATTATTTTTGAAAACTGTGGAAGTATGGATATAGGCCGATAATTTGAAAATAATTGTTTATTGCCATTTTTATAGACTGGAATAACTCTAGTTATTTTCATTTTTTCAGGAAATTTACCAATTTGAAAAGACTTATTGCAAATATATGTTAGAGGCTGTGCAATATGTTCTATTGTACTCTTTATTAAATTCATATCAATGTTAAGTGTATCTTTAGATGTTTTTGATTTAAATTGCTTTACTATTTTAATTATTTCATTTTCATTTGTTGGGTTTAAATAAAATGTAAAAGGATTTCTGTTTACAGCATCACTTGGACTTATGTTATGCTTCTCAATACTTTCAGCCAAGGTATTTCCTACATTAACAAAATAATGATTAAATCCTTCTATAATTTCTTTTATATTTTCCAGCTTTGAGCTTTTGTTCATGAATTGTTTTGGTATTTTATATTTTTTATCTTTTATTTTAATTATTTTATTAATGACATTCCATGTTCCCTTAATATTTTCTTTTTGTTCTTCAAATAATTTATGAAAGTATTCTTTTTTGGTTTTCCGCAAAATACTAGTCAATTTGTTTTTATAATTTTTATATTTTATTTCAGATTCCTTGGTTTTGTGTTGAATAAACTTTTTATATAACATATTTTTCTTCTTACATGCATTTTGTAATCCACTTGTTATCCATGGCTTTATTTTAGAATTTTCTTTAAGTCTTACCTTTTTTAATGGGCAGTTTTTATTGTAGATTTCTAAAAACATGGATATAAAAATTTCATACGCTTCACTTGGGTCAGTTTGGTTGTAGACCTCGTCCCATTTCTGTTTTAATAAGTCTTCTTTAAGTTTATTTAGAGTTTGGTCTGTCACTCGCCTAATATATCTGAATGTTTCAGAGTTTTCTTTGTCATCAGTTATAATTTTGTTTTGAAATATAGCAAAAACTGGTAGGTGGTCACTTATATCACTGACAAGAAGGCCACCAACAATTTTAGCTTCAATATTGTTTATAAAAATATTATCTATTAGAGTGGAGGAATCAATCGTTATCCTGCTGGGTTTATCAATAATTGGTAGTAACATATTTGAATGCATCATATTTATGAAATCAGTTGTTTTCCCATGGGAAGTTGCTTTAAGCAAATTTATATTTAAATCTCCACATATTATTAATTCCTTTGTGGAATATCCATTTATATTTATAATTTCATTCATTTTTTCATTAAATGTATCAATCGGTGAACCAGGTGTTCGGTATACACAAGTAACATGTACATTTTTTGTTTTTTTAAATTCAATTTCGACAGTGATTAATTCCATTATATTGTGAACAATCAATAAATACACTGGCCAGAAGATAAATTTGAAGCCTTTTCTACGATGGATGACTCCTGGACAAATGAGGGATTAAACTTATTTTAACGTAGCGCTACGTTCAGGACCATATTTGTATTTATGACCATCTTCTGCTTGAAATATTTAGGAATTATAGACATCAGACATTATAATTTAAAGATATTCACAACTCTTGATATTTTTTTTGTTTTTTTTTAAATGTGTGTTTGCAGAAACAAGGAAGGAACAAACTTGTCGTTGGTAAGCTTAGATAGAAGATAAATACAAGCGTATACAGTATCTTTGCTTTTCAACCACTTTGAAAAACCGCATATGCAATGTGGAAAAAGTGGGTTTGAGTGCAACTTGAGTTCTTTTTTTCTATTTGATGCACCTATTTTTCTTAGGTTTCAATTGGTGGGAATAACAACAGGGGAGCTTTTAAAGGGGAACAGACAAATGCACATCAAAGGAAAAGAAACTGAGGAGAATAAACAAGATATAACGAACATAAATGTTCAAGAGGCATGTACAGTGCAGGGTAGAGTTGTAAGAAGAAATTACATAAGAGAAATAAAGAGTTAATGAACAATAGACGCTGAGGATAGACCGCAAATAAAGATTTTTTTTTTTTTTCACATCGATGTTGGCCCACAGTGCTTGTCCACTCGTCGACTTTCTTCCACTTAAACATCATTCTGTCCCCCTGTCAGCCAGTAAAAAAAATGTTTTTGGTATATTTCAACTAATTTCTTTGGAAAAAATAGTTCCTGGCTTTGCTGCTCAACTTATTTTGGCCTAATAGAATTCTGGTCAATTTACATCCTCCTTATTATTGCTTTTTGGCTACAAAAAGCTCATCATTCTGCTAAAATGCCTCTTTCTTTCAGGCACAAGTTGAAAGTACCCTTCTTTTTGTTTTTAACACTTCTTTTCCTTAAATACAATCTTACCTGTCTTACCTGCATTGGCTACGGTTTCGTCGTCTTTACACTTCCCTATGGTGATGGATACGTCGTCAATGGCGATGTCTCCTTCAAAATTCTGGCCACGGATCCCTTCAAAGACAATCTGTTTGGCATAAATAAGGGACACAGAGAAACAGATGTCATGTGAGTATTGCCAAATGAAAGTTCAGCAGAGTTCTAGTTGACCAAAAAGTTCATTTTTCCTTTTCATGTTTTATTTTTTTTATTTTAGGAGTTTCTCTTCACTGCGAACGTAGGTCTAGGGTCAGAGGTATCTCTGCATCTCTTAAATGTTAGTTAAAATTGAGACATTGTTTTTCTTGAGACTGATTTTTAGTGGATTTTTTGTTTATGTATTGTCTGAAACCTGTTGAGACAAGTTTGTGATAAGCTTTAAATGTCAAATTTATTTACATTTTTCTGTTTAAAGTGTAAGCTTCCCAGGATCTGGACTGGATTATTTTTATTCATTTTACCATTTTGTTTTAGTTCATAACTTTAATAAAACAGTGGAATAATATAAGATGTGGCTGCACAGTGATGCAGTCGTTAGGACAGTGGCCTCAAAGCAAAAAGGCTGGGGTCGAGTCCCATGTGGGACGAGACATGCAAGACAAGTCTTTCTGTGTGGAGTTTGCATGTATATTTGGGTTTTCTCCAGGTACTACGGTTTCCTCCCACCCTCCAAAAAAATGCATTTTAGGTTGATTGGCCACTGTGAAATTACCCCTTGGTATGAGTGTGTGTGGCTCTGCGACAGATTGGCAACCTGTTCGGGGGGAGCCTTACTTCTCGACCTAAATCAGCAGAGATAGCAACCGGCTAACGGGATTGCAGAGAATGCCCGCAATCCTTAAAATAGGTGCGATTCCATAAATCAGATTATTTTGTAATCACAAGTCTTTGTCTATGTTTCTTACATTTGGTTCATATGCTGAAGATGTCGACCAGAAGTAACAATAAACCTCACAAAAACTAAAACAAACAAAAAAAGTCATGTAGTATGTTACACACAAAAAAAATTATATTTGCTGTACTATTTATGTAACTTGTTAAATATTCTGTCAAAAGAAACAACATATGATTACTCCACCGCCGTGCTTAGAAATTAAGTTTGCTACAAATATTTCCTCTTTTTTTCCATGAAATAAAATCCATTTGTTGGTACATTTGCATGGTCTATGTCTCATCATTTGAAGGTGACAAGAGGATCACCAGTTTTAAGATAACGCTGGAATATTTTAAAGGCTGAACTTTGCACCGGGTGGCCAGTGAGATATTTTAAAAAAATAATAAAAATTTTTAAACACATGTTACCTCCTATGCTTTCCAAAAAGTTGCTGAAATATTTACAAAGAAATGTCCTTTCTTCTTTAAGTAAAATCTAACTGTAATTTATTAACATAGAAAATTTGTATGTGCAAACAATGTTCATCCAAAAGTAACACCGGAATAAAAACCCTGCCCTTTAATTACTTTTAGACCCATAAAATTGAAACTATAGGAGAGTTTCATCTGAAGACTTCCCTATTTTAGCCACCAGCCATCTGGTTGTGACTGACAGCCTAATTACTGCAGCGTTCCAAGGCACCAAAAGCCCACCGCACCCAGCTAATCAAAAAACAAGCATATTCTGCCTCACATTAGAGGAAAGAGAAAGTTATAAACACAAGAACTTTTTTAAGCTCCAAAGTTTCAACAAAAGCAAATCTCCCCTAACTATACTGTATAAAATAATGACTCACTGTACATAACATAGGAAGTATGGAGCATGCAAGATTTTTTAGGTTTTTCTTCACAAAATATGGTCGATGTACAAATGTAGTCATCCCTATGCTCCACTAACAGAGGGAAAAGTAAGAATATTTGTGTGAAAACAAATCGTGTTGAAGAGAAACCCATTCACACCTTTCTTGAATACCAGGTCTGTGTACAGTTCAGATTTTCAAGAGAGTGAGCAGGTGCAAGCGTGAAGGGGTGACAAATATGCATGACTGACTTCACTTTGCAAAGCCCATCTGTTAAAGCCAACATGCTGCGGTTCAAAGGGCAGACCTGCCATCCATTTATGTGTAAATATATCAGTTCGGAGCATGCCCTGGTCCAATTAACCTGTTTCTGACCCAGCATGGTAAAAAGCCAGCCTAACCCTGTATCAGCACTAAGTAAATGGAAGGTGGGAAATGGCTGAGCAAAACAGCATGGTGACCATATTTCAGCTGTGTTTTAATGTGTCACTGTTGTAGGGTTTGTGCATAACAGCAATGTCAAGTTGAAGTATCAAACAGAAATTCATTGGGCAGATACCAATAACCCGATCATTGCCGAATACAAACAACAGCATGAGTGTTAGCTTGTAAAATAATCTCGTTCACCTCTGAAAGCTGCAATTCAAACTCTTGAAAGGTCCTTTTGGCCTCAATTTACTTTCAAACCACTTGTGTTTGTGTGTCTAAGGTATATATAAAAAAATATTTGTACATGAAAAAAAAAGAAAGCCTTTCAAATTCTTTTCAGTGTGCTTTGTAATTTAAAATTAAAGTAGAAAATTCGAACGAGCAAATAAAATAATTGGAAACCTCAAATCTGATTGGATGATATCGAGGGGATAATTAATTCAGCAGCATAGAGTGGGATTAATTGGTCGGCTAATTTTTTGTAATTGAGTTTAATTCTATGACTAAATATTGGTTGTGAGTAATATATAAGGAGATAGAAAAGGCTAGTTGGCCAAGAGGATACAATAGTCGCATAATGCCGGACAGTTTGCACACTGGAATGCAGCAGTAAAAAAAAAAAAAAAAAATGTTTATTTATGTGCAATCCTTCTGAAGTTTGTTTATCTGTGCATATTTGCATCAGACCGATGGAGTTTCCACATATTCACGCATACATATTTCTAATGATGCTTTGCGTGTGTACTTCCACACACCTACTACGGCAGTTGTTTTAAGCAAGACACCAGATTGTAGTATAATTAGATGAAATGAGAAAAAAAATTGAGGTGGGAAAAAAAATCTAATTAAGGCTTTAACATAAGAAGGTGCAGATTTTTACTCCTTTAACCCATATGAAAATTCAATTCTGCCATATGATTTCTTCAAATACATCAAAAAGACTTTTAGAGGGTAAAGCAACACAAAGCAGCTTCGCTTACAAAAAATATTATTTTGTGGGTTTATTTTATTCTCTTGTACATGCCTGTGCCCTTTAACTGCATGTTCACTCCTAAAAAAAGCTGCTGACGTTTGGTTCCCCGGTCTTTGGTCGCAGCGAGCAAATTCTGGACACAACATGTCTGGGCTTTTCCACATTTTAAGCAGCAAGGTCAGGAAACAATGAGTTCCACTTCAAATTTTTAATTACATTTTCTTGCATTAAGATTGGATAATTAATATGTGTGTAAACCTAAATAATAAATATGCATGGACATTTTTTTTCCAGATTTATTGAGTTTTACAGTAAGATCAAGTAACAAAAAGTATGTTATTTTTACTGTAAAAAAATCAAGTTGTATCAATTGAACTTAATATATAAAGTTGATGTTTTGGGTTTAAAAGATTTATAGAACAGAAAACTTAAGTAGGATAGGCAACTATTAAATGTGTCTGTTTGTGTGTGTGCGACTCTGTCACAGAGTGACGAAGAAGAAAGAGAGAGAGAAAGAAATTGAGACACCAGGATCAAAGGGTGTGCAGTAAAGTGTCAGGTTGGAGTTGTGAGAGTGTCGTTTTGTCAAGCCTTGTAACCTTTAATGTTCCCATTGATCTGCTATCCACACACCAGAAGGGACACGGTCTTGAGAGAAAGACGATGTTAAAATGGAAGCATGTGCATGTGTCAGATAGAGAGAGGACGATATACAGGCTGAGCTTTGAAATTCCAGTGCAGAGCAAAGTCAGAGCGGTGTGAGGCACAAATGGGTTGGCCTGGTTTCCACGAGGCACCCCCCAGGTATCGAGGATTGTGAGGAGCACAGATGGTCTCTGGGTAATCCAACGAGGGGTCAACAGGGACAGGAATAATCTTCTACAATATGTTATCAATTTTATTCATAAAAGTTGTACATTTGTGCTTTTCTTAAGGCATTTTAACACTTAGTTATGAGACTTTGAATTTATAGAGAGTGATCCAACTGAATCAGATCGTGATATATTTATTTATATGTAATATTACCAAAACCACAAACATATTTTTGCAACAATCAACTCACATGTAAGAATAAAAGCAGCTAAAATTGTGCCTGAACTTCCATAAGACCTCAGAAATAATTTTTATTCGACCAATAACTGAAGGCAAAACAAAAGTAATGTTTTAAAGTTTTCAATCAGTTGGCTCTCTGGCTGTTTACAATAAAGTCCTTGTTCTACTGCTAGCCGGTGGCTGGACTAACGCTCTTGTTTCGAGGAGGTAAGAGGGAAAACAGCTTCGAAAGACCTCATTACTTTTGTTGGATGGAGCACAAAGAGAGGAAATGCAGAGACGAGTGGCAGCACCTCAAAGGCCTTTGGTGTAAACAGTCAGTGAGCTGTGCACAGGACTAGAAAGTTTCTGTGCTCTCCGTGGACGCGCTCTCAACACGAGGCAGAAATGAAACAAGCATCAGTGCGCCGTCACTTCTGCACTTTGTGAGCCAAATAATATTTACTCACATCCTGCAGAAAAGGATTCAAGTGAAAAATAAGAGGCATAGTTCCAAAAACTAAGAACAAATGTATATGAAAATATATATATTTTTTATATTTTAATCCAAGTATGGAAGAAGAAGTCATTACAGTTCTGTTTTGTTTATTACTTGGTGATGAAGCTGTAAGGCACCTTTGACAAATGCACACTCCTTGAATTAAAATTTTAAATGGTCATAGTTTTACAGATTCTTTGGTTCAATTGAACACAGCAAAAATTATTTGGGTTTATAAAATGATAAAAAACATTTTAGTCTAACTCGTGGTGAAACAGTACCAAAAATATTACATTCTTATTTTAACAGTTTTTATTTACATATAATGCAACAGGACAAACTCAACATTTGAGCAATTCAAGTTTTTAAGACTGACACTATTGGAACATATTGAGGGGTTAGCACAGTGGCCTCACAGGAAGAAAGCTGGAGTTCGAGTTCTGGGTGGGACGAGGCTTGAAACACTGGTCTTTATGTGGAGTTCGCATGTTCTCCCTGTGTATGCATGGGTTTTCTCCGTGTACTCCAGTTTTCTCCCACCCTCCAAAAACATGCATGTTAGGTTAATTGGCTGCAATGGAGTTGACCCTAGGTGTGGACGGTTGTGTATGTGAGGCCCCCCAACAGACTGGCAATCTGTACAAGGTGTATCTTGCCTCTCGCCTTACACTAGCCGATTTAGGCTCGAGCATAAAGGCCATCCTACGACCCTGTTAGGAATAAATTGTTCAGAAGATAAAATAAAATGAAACTATTGGACCATTGCAATTCATCTATTTAAAATCCATTTATTTTATAAATGTACTGGGGAATGACGTTTTTTTATTAAGAAAGTTTTATGTGTTTCTCTCAAAACAAGTGAGGGGTGCAATAATAGTGGTCACATCAAAATTTGGTGATGTGAAATGAAGATCTCCAGGAAAGAGGCAGCCTTTCCAAAGACACACTTGGGTGGAGGATGTATCTGTCAAGTTGCTAGAAAAAAAGCTCTAACATAACTTTTACTGAGAAGAAAAGGACAAGAATGTGTCTGTGTGTTTGTGTGTGTGGATTCCTTCTGTCCAGGTAGATTTTGACCAGAGTTGGTAGGATTTTTAGGTTTGTTCAGGAGCAGCAACAATGCCATGACCTTTAACAAGTGAGCAATATAAGAGTCCCAAAGCTTAAAATTATTAGTATTTAATGAAATAAAGGGATTTTCTAATAATCTGTAATCCCTATTGTGGTTGATCTGTTTGGATAATTATTCCCACCTTCATTGCAAACTTCTACACTGACACCTGGTTATCAATAATCCTTATGTAAGAAGAGGAAAATTGTTCTAATACTTAAAGCACCAGTTACCTTCCATATTCAACATTGACACCACTGCAGTTGCCTGTATGATGAAAAAAAGATCAAGCCAACTCCCAACTACACATCAAAATATGACACGTTGAAAGTCTGTGGGAGTTGTGATCAAAGCTGCTCGATACATGTTTTGACCACTTGTTTTCAGGGCCGATACTAAAGACAAAAGCTTTGTTCGTCTTTGAATGACAAACCTTGTCCAAAGCGAGCAATGTGTATGTATTATTAGACAATCAAATCAATGGAAAACAAAAAGAAATCAATTAAAATTTTTGACATTCAAACAACGCACCGTACTGATGCGACTGATAAACAAATAACCATATTAGAGTTTACATCACGTCCTGAACATGTACCTATAAACATCCACCTATTTTGGGAATTAGTCCATAACTCATGACTTATCTCAGTGAAATATAATAAATTCTGTCAAGTTGATCCATTTTAAGTGCTTAACAAGTAGCAGGAGGCGGGAAGGTGGCGTAGTTGTTTGCACAATGGCCTCACAGCAAAAAGGTCAGGGTTCAAGTCCTCTCTGTGTGGAGTTCGCATGTCCTCCTCATGTATGCGTGGGTTTGCTCCAGGTACTCCGGTTTCCTCCCACCCTCCAAAAACATGCATGTTGGGTTAATTGGCTGCTAAAAAAATTGCCCCTTAGGAATATGTGCGTGTGGCCCCATGACAGACTGGCAACCTATTTAGGGTGTATCCTGCCTCTCCCCTTAAATCAGCCGGGATAGGCTCCGGCACCCACAGCAACCCCGTCAGGGATGGACGGTTCAGAAGACGAAACAAAACAAGCAGCAGATTTTCAAAGTTCAAGCATTTAATCTATATCATAGTGTTTGAAAAGTATCTAACCAGACCCTCGCAGCTGAAACAGATTCACACATTCCTGTCAAGAGTTTAGTCTTTTATCGACAACCCTGCCGAAAAGTTTTAAAGCAGTAAGAGATACAACCAGCAGAGAAAATAGAGCTATTCTTTTCCATTTCTAAATTTAGCAAGGAAGCCAAACAGCATAGGATGACCGCAACAATTTTGTGGGATAGTTGCCATTGTCAACAGCAGACAGCTCAATCACTGCTATTGATTGTCGGGAAACAGGGAAAGAACCAAGAGTAAAGTAGGGATAAGGAGGCTGGAGAAGGACAGTAACATATAATCCCAACAGTCATGGCTGGATTAACTAGCCTGTGTTAGAGCTCCTGTTGGATCCAGCTGTACTTCGATATTCTAGATTCAAGCAAAACTTTACTTTGGCATTTGAATCAATACTTTGACAATAATTCAATCTCTTGATATAAATTTAATTTGTCATGATTATTTATCTAATTGTTTAGTAAATTGGACACACGTTGCATTCAGTCAAAGATTGTATTTTAGCTTTTACCATCAATCAAGTTATAATCTCTGTCCTAAAAACCTAAAAACGTTGTAAAAATGTTTGTAAATGCCCAGCATAATTCCATCGTCTGCCCATGTGAAGTTCAGACCTCTACCAGTTGCCCTTTAGAGCTGACATTACCATCCACAAGCAGCTGTCAAACAACTGAGCTGCACAAGGGTAAACTCTTGATGCATTTTTTTTAACGGTGTCACCGTAACCAGGTCACCTAGAAGTAAGCACACCATGCAAGACCTCTCAAAAGGTAAGCTAAAAGAACTAAAAAGAAAACAACATTGCTCATACTCTAAAGACCCAGTTTTAAAGTTACTATCTTTATATTAAAATATAAACAGACAAAGCCAAATAAACAATTTTAAAACTGAAACAAACATGTATTCAAAAGTATCTCTAAATTTGCTAAAAGTTGTGCCTTTATAAGAATTTAATTCTATATTCTAGAACACGGCCCTATCCATAGGTAGCCGGGCATCTGGTAAAACAAATACATTTAATTCGTTTTGGTCTGTCATCTACACAAACATGTAGGTTTTTTTTAGGCGTTCTGCGTTTTTAAACGTCACTACCTGCGACAATTAATGCATGAACGTTATCTGTGTGCGTCCTTGTTTTTAATATCAGACAGTGGGCAGCATGGACAAAAAACATTACTCTCTTACGCTCTTTTCTTGCTTTTTTTTTTTTTTTTTTTACACACTCAACTGCTCTTGCTTCTTGTTTGAGGAACAAAGGAAGAGAAATGCATTGCAGTCCATAACATCACATTCAGCCATCACATAATCCTTCCTAGCTCAAAGCTTACATTTAGATAAATACCGCCAACTACTGGTCTGGCATGCTTATAACCGCACTCAGAAGCGTATTTATGCGGGTTAGTGTGGATGCGGTTATATTGAAAACGATTACGTGTGTACACGAGAGTTTTTCTAAAACGGAGGACAGCAGATATACATTTTCAAAAATACCTGGCTATGTGTCAACACGGTCTACAACAAGTGTAATATTTTATCCCACGTGTCAGTAACATATCAGGAAAAAAAAATGCATTTAGTCCAGATCTGCAAATGTCAATTCTTTGATGTAAACATTCTGCTTGGTTTTGTACTTTTAAACATTGCAACTTGCTCCGGGATTAGTAAATGATCACAAAAATCTTAAATCCATTTTGCAATTGATGGGAAGCCGGAGTAAAAAGTCCTATAATGACCTCAGATCTGGTAATCCAAGGTGAAATTCACACTCAAAGCACTGGATGAGCTGCAGCTGTTTAATACCGTTTAGGGGAAGTCTATAAAAATTGTTCCAAAAATTCAGTCTTCTCTAGATTAAAATATCCATTAGTTTCTCCAGGTCTGTCAGTAGGACCCGGGTGCTTTGATTAAAGTTCTTTCACTTAAGTGTCTTTATCTATAAATGCTTTGTAACAAGAATATTAATGTTTTACGGCAAAAGAAATTTCAGGCACTCGTAAGTAAAACAAGATGAAGAGTACTATACGGAGCATCGGGCAGTCGCCAAAAAGACAACCACTTTGTTGTTATAAACTTGCTTTCTTCATTCATCCACATTAACCTGTGCTCGTTTCACGATTCGGATGCCAGTGTGAATATTTTGTCTTTGCTGAAAGCTGCATTGACAACATAAACATAAAAAGACGTCACTTCTCTCTGATTGTTCACACATTATAGTTTCCCTTTTACAAATATAATTACTTTCCCAAAAATACTTTTAGATATTTTTCTTTCAACCTTTTTATCGCAGACTTCCTACCAAGCAAGGTAACTGTGACCATTAATTGCTCCCAGTTTTAACTTTGTGGAAGAGAGAAAAAGAAAGTTTTCTCTGAAAATGATCTTTATTGGCACAATGTGTGCGCTGTTAATGAACTGGCTTTTTTGGACACGATTCAGAAAACTCCAGACACTCTACACCTCCAACAATATTTTCTCAGCCTGGACGGTCTTAAGACTACTCATCAAAATACATTTATATGGATAAAAATATCTCTGTATAAAAATATATATAGAGAGAATTGAAGTTCTGTTGTGCACCAAAAGGACTCAAACATTGCCCTTAAGATATTACATGAGCACAGACATGGCAGAAAAGAATATAAATTTATGATGGAAAGATACCGTTTTATAACAAGTAATGCAGTTAAAGTTTTGTATCGTCTTATGAACCTAAGCCTATACAGACTGCTTTCAGTCAAGAAGAAAGGTACACCCCAAACAGGTCACCAGTTGCAGGGCTACACACACACTCATTCCTAGGGGCAATTTTATAGAGGCCACTCAACCTCACATGCATGTTTTTGGATGGTGGGAGGAAATTAGGAGAAAACCCACACGTGTTTAGGGGGCACATGCAAACTCCACACAGAAAGGACAGTAATTAAAGCCTCACACCTACCCCAGGACGTGAACCCCAACATCACTGCTGTAAGGCCACTGTGGTAACCTGTCATGGATCCCTCGCCCACCACCAGAGGGAGCTTGGGACCTTCCCTCATCTGCCTGACTAGAGACACCTGATGGTGATTCCACAGCTGCCGTAAAGGCAGTAAAGGCAGTCTGCCGTTTTTATTCAGGTTTGGGTGATCATTCCAGCCAGGCCTTCCTGGCTGCCTGACCATGATGTACATGTGAAACAATAACCACTAATACTTGTGTTTTTGCTATACAGCTTAAACTGGACTGCCTTTACTCAACAAACCATGTTTATTGTCCTGCATTTGGGTCCTCCTTCTTCTTCTGGACCAATGTCGTGACATAACCAACCACTGGTCCACCATGCAGCCACATTTGAAAGTGGCATTAAAAAAAGCAAGTGTGAAAAAGACAGCAATTTCTTATGAATAATAGGCCATAAAAAATATGGCTTTCAAAGGACACAAAAAAGAAAAAAAAAACAATATCTCACATCTACATTTGTATAATAAGAAGATGAACTTTCATTTCAGATCAACTGAAATGTTTTTCTTCAGTCACCATTCCAGTAAACTGAAAATTTTCCATTTTTAGAACTCCAGTTTGTTAACAAAATCAACTGCAAACATGCAGCTTATTAGCCTTTGAAGGCATTTTGGTCACTGTTGGGACAGTTTTTACACAAGAATAGGGTTTACAAATTATATTAAAGGTGACTCTTGGAGTAACATTCTAGTTTGGAATTGAATTGAACTAAGACTACAGATTCTGGTTAAGTAAGTATTTATTTGAAATGGTAAATTACTGATACGGCGCACGAGATAACGACTGCTTTGTGATTAAACTATTTTACCCAAACAGAAGGATAAACACATTTATAGTGCACTGTGTAACTATCCACTACAATAATGAAGAGATTTTTCCTGAGAAAGTCACCAGTCACTGCTTCAGACTTAATTTGGTGGAAAACCTGGAGTTTCAAGACAGAGCAAATGCAGCCTTTAGTCAAAGCATTTAGCTCGCATTTATCACGAATTCAATTTCCCTCACGTACATGCACAGTATCTGGAATCATTACAACACAACTAGCTGGCATCCCCTGCTCATAAATAAACCTCTTAATTGACCTGTCATTCCTAATTGCTGTCGGGGATAGGAGACCAGAGTGTGTGTAGTCAAAGATACATAATCCATCTGTGTGTGCACATACTGAGTTCTTCATGCAAATAACATTTGGAACATTTATGAAATAAATGACAGATTATAAAATTGATGTTGGTTTATTAAATGCGGAGGTGTGTATTATTGGATGAAAACTTGAACTCCTAGTGATCTGAGTTTTACGACTAACAGTCATCATATATTTACAATGTTTTTCTTTTTTTTCCTCATTTTGGGTTCTTTATATAACTTAAAGAGGCATGAAGACACAGAAAACACACACACGCACACACATGCACTCACACTAAATAGGAGAGTGAGAAAGGTGGGAAAATGTGTGCGGGGCAAAACATCATGTCCAGTCAAAAAGGCAGACTGAGTCAACTGGTTTACTCTGCCACATGCCAACAGGGAGAAACTGCCTACAAGTACAGCTGCCAAAGAGCTAACGGGGCCTCAGTGGTATGTCAACAGACGGTCTACACTCACACACGTACACACAAAGCCAACGTGCACACACTCTGCTTGTCTAATAGATCATTTTCATCCACAATTGACTGACTTTGCAGAGTGAATGTGAGCTGTAGAAACCTGTTGGAGTAAAACAAAGTAGGAAGATTTTAGCAAGTTTATTTTTTGAGCAAACTTGGCAAAAACAAAGTAATTAATGCTGGACATTAAGAGTAATAATTCTTTTCTAATATCATGTATCGGTTTGCATGGTATGTTTTTTATACTGTATTTGCCAAAAAAAAAAGCTTATAAAGTCATTTATTCAAATTTATGTCTAACAGCACAGTTCATAGCAAGCGAAATACTAACCCAAAGGTACTTATTTTTAAAATTCCGTCTGGGTTTCAGGTCTTTGCTGTTAGTTTTGTCTCATTTTAGGGTTTATATCCTGTTTTGTTTTGTAATACTGACTTCCCTCTTGTTTCAGATGTCTCAGGTTCCCCTCCTTGTGTCTCCCTTTGTTCTGGTGATTGCCAGCTCTCTTCCTAATGTGTCACACATGTGTCTCAGTGTCTCACCCTTCCTTCTGTATATAATGTGTGTTTTGTCTTTGTTTCGTTGCCAGGTTGTCTTATGGCTTCTTTAGTCTTCAGATTGACTTTGTTGACGTTCTTGAGATTTGAGTTGTTCCTTGAAATAAATGTATTTTTTTGTTAAAACTGCATACTGTTCTGTGCGTGTGTCCGCAACCTTAAACTCAACCTGATAGATTCTCCTGTGAATTAAAATGTCAAAACTAATATACCGTAATTTCACGGCCATAAGGCGCACCTAAAAGTTTAAAATTTTCTTCAAAATGAGCGGTGCGCCCTTTCGTGCGGTGCGCCTTGTGTGTGACCTAAAAGAAAAAGCGGTGCCCGTGAGGCGAGGCGGACCTGAAAGAAAAGCATGAGAACGTTAAAGAGTGAAGTGTGGGCGTGGATTGTGTATAAAAAAGGTATGTGCTGTATGCACAACATTGCTGTTTTAACCCTGAAAATGGCAAAGAGACACGCTTATGACGCTCAGATTAAGCTGAAGGCAATCAGCTACGCGGAGGAACATGGGAATCGAGCCGCCGCGAGAAATTTCAGCATTAACGAGTCAATGGATTGTAGATGTTTGGACTAAGATAGTGCTTCTCAATTATTTCCTGTTGCGCCCCCCCTAGAAAGAAGAAAATATTTCGCCCCCCGCTCCCTCACTCTCCACCATGACCATAATTAGTATCATTTGTCTATGAAATTGTTATAAGCAGTGGTCCCCAACCACCAGTTGGACCACCCCTGGTGTGAGGGGCCTAACTAGTATTCTTATTCACTTTGTTTTTTGTGATGTCTTTATTTTGAAGGTATGTTTACCGTTACCATGGCAACCAGAGTGCGGAGAGAATTTTTCCACGTTATAAAGACGCTGATAATAAATTTTCTCGTGAAGACAACGTGGATTTAAATGTATTATTATTGATTTAAAAAAGCCAGTTTTTCAGGCTGGTCTTTTCACCTGTAGACCGGTCCGTGAAAATATTATCAGACACTAAACCGGTCCGTGGCGCAGAAAAGGTTGGGGACCCCTGGTTCTAAGTACACTTCTGCATAACATTGTATCCTCATTAACATTAAAGAAAAAAAAAAAGAAAAAAAAAACAGCTTTATTGACAGCTTTATTGTTTTTCAGTGTGTAACAGAAAATATTTAAAGTGCATCAATTAACTTGAATTTTAATAAAAATAATTCTTATTTAAACTATAAACTACAACTACTGTAGTGGATGTACAATTACACTTTATTCTAGTACGGCAAAAAAGAAAAACGTGTTCCACAGGATCACACGCGCCCCGCTATTTGAGAAGCACTGGACTTTTTTTTAATACGCACATTTGCATGCTTGCGTGTGTGTTGTTGTAAGGCGGTGTATGACTGAGGCTGCGCCTTTTCGTACGGTGCGCCTTATGTGTGTGTTAAATATAGCAACGGCGCACAAAACTGAGGCTGCGCATTTTCGTACGGTGCGCCTAATGGCCGTGAAATTACGGTATTTATTGTATTATAACAGAGACCACTCTGTAATTTTAAAAGCTTGCTGTTAATTTGCAGCAAGGATTTAGCAATTAATACCTTAATCACCAACACATTTAATACCATTTTTTACAATGTTAGAAATCGGAAATTATTGTGTCTATTTGGATGAAACATACTGGTATTTAAAATGCATTTATTCTGAGAGTGTCTTTGCTAGAAGTGGAAGGGTGGTGGGAGGAAAAGCACAAGTCAACAGGAGCGTAGGTCCTGTCTGTAGTTTTGCTACCAACCTGCTTTTAAAGCATTTATTGTGTTCCTAGGTTGTCAGTGGATATTTTACTTCTGGGTGGGAGTTTTTGTTTTTTTTTTCAGAATATTATAAATGCATATTTCCATTTTTCCAACAAGAGGTAATTCTGGGCTTAAGAGTTGGGTGGCAGAATTTAAATTATGCCATTTTTTTAAACTCTGAATCTGTCCATAAAATGAAAACAACCTAATAGATATAAAGTATCTATGAAAAAACTTTCTGTAAAACTTTCTGTTTTATTTCATGTGTTCCGAGAAAAGCACAGAAAAAATAAGTTTAAATCAGAATCAGAATCAGAACGCTTTTATTGCCATGTCAATGAGAATATCAGAGAGTAGGAACTTGCTTTGATACAGCTGTGCAATATTATAAGATGAAAATAATAAAAAATAAAATAAATAAAAATAATTTTAACAAAACAGAGTGCTCAGAAAGATTAAGAAAAGTAGTGCAATGTCATAGAAAATAATAAAAAATAATAAAGATAGTAAAGTGACAAGAGGGAGGTGACTAAGAGATGTGGGGTTCAGGTTATAAAGTATTAATTAGACTAACGGCAGAAGGAAAGAAGCTGTTTTTGTGGCGGGACGTTCTGGTCCGAATGGACCGGAGCCTCCTGCCCGAGGGGAGTCGCTCAAAAATAAGAAGGTTTTTGAGTAGAAATGACAAGTAAAAGGGTATGAATATTTTTTTTTCCTTTTTCCTGGTTTAAGCCAAAGTGTAACTGACAATAACACTGCTCTGCGTCAGATTTAAGGAGCAATTACTACAGGCTGAATTTGCTTTAGAGGTTGAATTCTTTAAAATGCATGTGAATATTGCAGAGAATAGCAAGTGTTAGGCTTTGCAGATGACTTTTTGTTCTGGGCCCTCATTTACTAAGAATTGTGTTAATTTTACACTGAACAAACTTTTTTTCTCAGCACTACAGCAGTGCCAAACTTGAAATTGATCAAAACTACTGTACCTCTCCTTACGCAACGAAAGCTTCATAAATCACATCTGCGACAACTGTCAGGCATAACCCAACTGAAAATTCATCCCGCCCCAGCCATGGATCTAGAATTCTGTGTATAGATCATGAACATGTCATGATGCATACGCAATGGTATTTACGTACATGAGTCGGTGGCACCTGAAAATACTTATGAACAATAGTGAGGTGTTGCTATTGCACAGTCGTAGTGATGTCTCTTACAAGTAATAGAAAGTGGAAGACAGTCACGACGACAATCTGAAGTGAATTAAAAAGGAAGCATTTTGAATCTACAGTGGTGATAAAGACAGAGTAGCTCTACACCATTGAAGAATGTCAAACATTTTCTTTTTATTCTTTTTACCTTTGTTTGACCCTTCGCATAATGTATACAAACCAAAATAATCCATCTCTAAAAGATTATAAATCATTTATTTGCCTTGTACGATGTTAAATTAAGTCCTGAAGCGAGGCCTGGAACACTGGCCTTTTTGTGTTGAGCTTGCATAGTCTTCCTGTCTAAGCATGGTTTACTCCAGGTACTCCGGTTTCCTCTCATCCTCCAAAAATATGCATGTTAGGTTGATTGCCCGGTACCAAATTACCCATGAGAGTGAATGTGTGGGTGTGGCCCTGTGACAGACTCCGTTAGAGAATAAGCGGTTCAGAAGACAAAACAATAATTTTTTTTGTAGCGCGGGCACAGAAACATCAAGATATGAATATCAATTTGTGAGCTAAAGAATGTGAGCAAAGTTTTTTTTTTTTTTTACCAGATTGTGATACAAAAAGTCTTGTTGTCTTTGTTATAAACAATTCTTTTTTCATGATAATCTTGAATCCCAAGCATAAAATAAATTTGTGAAACACCAAGAGGTCTGTTTTAAAGTGGAGGTGTTGCAGTGTTTATTTTATATAGATGGTTCCTAAACTTTTTTCTGCAGGGCCATTTATTTGCTTTAATGAAAAACGTCCTAATCATAGCACTGCAACCATCTATTAACCATCTATTAATGTTATTAATCAGAAAAATTATTAACGATATATACAATAAAACTCATGTTTAGCAAAATCAGTCCAATTTATTTAGATGTACATCAGTTATTCTACATTAGTCTATTCCTTCAATCAGTCAGTGACACTGTGTGTTCTTTTCAGCACCACCAGTTTTGACCAAATTTAATATGCTTGTTTAAAGCTTATTCCTTTTTCATTTAAACGTGTTGCAAAAACACTTCACCTGCCTCAGCTCTCCTGGATGATGGCCACTTTTGGTTTCTGAACTACTGTTTTCATTATTTCAGAAAAATAACCATCAAAGTTCTTACCTGAAAGGGCCCACTGGGACTGATGTCAAAGGATGCTTTATTCCAGTTTGGACCCTGGTGACCAGACTTTGTCCACATCAAAGTTTCCACAGGACCAATGCTTCGCACTCTCAGAAGAACATTTAGCGTCCCTATGGAGAATTGCACACATGTATTCAATTGGGCACGTACACCAATGGCAAGCACACAAAACACATACTGATAATTTGTAACTGTCAGTAGGGACATTGTAATTGGTCCAACAATAATAATATGAGTTCACATTATTACCAACAGAAATAACTGGCCTGTTGACAACATGCTACACCATACACACAGAACTGTTCTTGCTTATTTGCAGCCATGAGACAAAGGTAGGTGGTAATTGATTATAACCACCTTAACAGAGCAGGAAAGTGCATGCTGTGTTTTCACTGTTCAAAAGGTGTTTGAAATAAATGTACTTTTTGCATTAACAAATATATTGCTTCTACTTCAACTGTCAACACTGCAGAGTAGAATTTTAGCTTAACTGCAAAATAAAGCATAAAACACAAGTCTTTTATTTGTTATTTTACTTGCAAATTGTGGAAACGTCACATCATGCGGCATGTAATAAAATGAAGGTTTAAAAGGGTATGCACACAACACTTGGGTGAAAATGTGTTCAGTAAAACATTCAAAATGGATGTAAACCCTGTTAAATCCAGCGCAGCAGACAATTTAACTCAAAGTAAACCAACAGGGATTGGTTTCCTTTTTGCATTCACTGGAGAGTGACTATAAAAAAAAACTGATTTAAAATCTTATTAGAAAACTATTGTTTCTTAAAGTCCAAGTGTAATGCAAAATCTACTTTTTGGATGTTCCTACCATGTTTAAATATATATAATAGTTATTATTACACAATGAAATACAATGCATCCTTCTTTTATAAAGTGTAGAGTTCACATTACAAAGTTGCAGCAGATCGGAATTAAAGAAAGGCAGATTGTGACAGAGGGTTTAAATAAGCTTCCTTCCTTTAGTCTCTACAGCTCAGTCCTCTAAGTTGTGTGAATCATTTATCTTCTTAACGATCTCCAGCCAGGTCCTAATTGGAACATTAACCAACCACCAGTCTCTTAAACAAATACTCAAGCAGGGGGCTTATGTGCATGGTGTGCATGGTGATGTTTTAATAAGGTGTGAGAGCATGCAATATGCTAGTCTTTTCAACGAACCATTTCACAGCATGAAGATAGAACAATATGCAAACGTGGAGTAAGGTGCTAAACTTGTTATAGTCCCATTTTACGTAAAATAACTATTTTAAGAATTTACATAAATAACCCCAATTTGGGTTTTGGAACATTCATTACAGTCATAAAATTGTACTGATTTAAAGAGATATGTCACAAAGCAGGAAGTGTGAAAGCCTGACTGTTACTCATCCTCCCTTCAGTCCTAAGAAAGTACAAGCTCAGTAAAATAAGATGCTAAATCTTAATGCTAACTTAAGTGCTAAAATACTGATGCTAAATGAAGAAGCTAAGTGTCTAACATCTTAATTTGGATTTGAAACCATATTTGTACATCCATACAAATGTAAATCCATACAACAGACACTTTGAAGCCACTCCCATCCCCCATCCAATTAACAACAGAGGTCACTCCAGCTGACCAGCCCTCCCCCTCCACTGCTTTCTTGGTGACAAAACAGGATGTGCTCAAGCTCTTCCGGAAGCAAAACCCTCGGAAAGCTTCGGGCCCAGATGGTGTCTCCCCGGCCACCCTGAAACACTGTGCTGAGGAACTGTCTCCAGTTTTCACAGACATTTTCAACACCTCGCTGAAGACATGCCAGACATTCCAGCTTGCTTCAAGCTGTCGACCATCGTTCCTGTCCCCAAGAAGCCCCGTATCACTGGACTTAATGACTACAGGCCTGTGGCGCTTACGTCTGTAGTCATGAAGTCATTCGAACGCCTGGTCCTCCCTCATCTCAAGCACTTCACCTCTCCCTCTCTGGACCCTCTGCAGTTTGCCTACAGAGCCAACAGGTCTGTAGACGACGCCATCAACCTGGCCCTCCACTTCACCCTGCAGCACCTGGACTCCCCGGGAACCTATGCTAGGATCCTGTTTGTGGACTTCAGCTCTGCATTCAACACCATCCTCCCTACCCTGCTTCAGGACTAGCTCTCTCAGCTCAACGTGCCTGACTCCACTTGCAGGTGGATTACTGACTTCCTAACAGACCGGAGGCAGTGCGTGCGGCTGGGGAAGAATGTCTCCACCTCTCGGACTATCAACACAGGATCTCCACAGGGCTGTGTCCTCTCTCCCCTGCTCTTCTCCTTGTACACCAACTCCTGCACTTCCAGCCATGACTCTGTCAAACTGATCAAGTTTGCAGATGACACCACACTCATTGGGCTCATCTCTGATGGCGATGAGTCGGCCTACAGGATGGAGGTAGACCGGCTGGTGTCCTGCTGCAGCAACAACAGCCTGGAGCTCAACGCTCAGAAGACAGTGGAGATGATCGTGGACTTTAGGAAAGTCACAGCTCTCATTACCCCCCTTGCACTGACAGACTCCCCCATCACCACTGTAGACTCTTTCCGCTTCCTCGGCACTACCATCACACAGGACCTAAAGTGGGAGCCATCCATCATCCCCCTGATCAAAAAGGCCCAGCAGAGGATGTACTTTCTGCGGCAGTTGAAGAAAGCCATGCTGCCTGCCCAGATGTTGGTGCAGTTTTACACAGCCATCATCGAGTCTGTCCTCACCTCCTCCATCACCGTGTGGTACGCTGGAGCCACAGCCAGGGACAAACACAGACTGCAGCGCATTGTGCGCTCCGCAGAGAAGGTGATCGGCTGCAGCCTTCCATCTCTCGAAGACCTGTACGTCTCCAGGACTCGGGGACGTGCAGGTCGGATAGCAGCTGACCCTTCCCACCCTGGACATGGACTTTTTGAGCGACTCCCCTCGGGCAGGAGGCTCCGGTCCATTCGGACCAGAACGTCCCGCTACAAAAACAGCTTCTTCCCTTCTGCCGTTGGACTTATGAACTTTTTATAACCTGGATCCCCACATCTCTTAGTCACTTCCCTCTTGTCACTTTACCATCTTTATTATTTTCTATTATTTTCTATGACATTGCACTACTTTTCTTTTTCTTCTGAGCACTCTTAGTTTTGTTAAAATTATTATTATTATTTTTATTTATTTTATTTTTATCATTTTTATTTTATATGTTTGCACACCTGTATCAAAACAAGTTCCTAGTCTCTGATATTTTTCACTGACATGGCAATAAAAGCATTCTGATTCTGATTCTGATAAGGGCATGGTTACAAAAATTGCTGTTACTGAATGGAGCATGAACCACTAAATCCCTTTAAAAACCTTTTGGTAACAAATACAAGGCCCAAAACATGGAATTTTCCATCTGATGAGACATTTAGGGCAAACCAGATGATGAACAGTCAGGGTAGAGATGGTGTCGGGACATAAACTCAGACATTACCAAACAGGTTTTTTATATATCTCTTCATAATGTGAATGAAAAGGTGTTATCTTTAAGTTTGCAAAGTAACCTTTAAACACAATGTTTGATTAGCAGTGAAAAGGTCGATAGGAAGATGTTTTGGAAGTGATTACTTTACCTCAAAATAAAGATTGAGACACACTTGTCATCATTACACAACAAGCTGTTTCAGAGACACAATCAAGAAAGCACTTGACTCTTAAAAAATGATGGATTAACAAAAGATTCGGGAGATATACAACTCTTTAGCTTTATCTGTTAGAAAGCAGCCTACTAGAAAATCAATTTATATGCCAAATGATACCACATTCAGAGCATTTAGATGGCACTGTGACAAAATAGTTCTAAGTAAAACTCTTTTCCCAAAGTCCACTTCTACCAGCCCAGTTTTCCCTTTCAGTCTATCAGCACACATCTGAGCCTCTATGTTTCGTTGGCCTCACATCGGCCTATCTCTCTTTCTCCTCCTCTTACCATCACTCCTACACATATTCAGTCACACACACCCACACGCAGAGGGAAAAGGACAAAAAGTCGATTGATTGGACTGAAGTATGGCAGAGAGCTTTGGGAAGAGTGTCAGAAACAAAAGGAGAAGGCACATCTCTATCAGTGCTGTTAGTCTGTGCAAAAACAAGGGGAGAAGACAACCATGAAACATTGTCTCACCAACGCTCACGTAATTATTATTTAACAACTAAAAGTACCGTAATTTCACGGCCATAAGGCGCACCTAAAAGTCTAAAATTTTCTTCAAAATGAGAGGTGCGCCCTTTCGTAAGGTGCGCCTTGTGTGTGTGAGAAAAGGCGGACCTAAAAGAAAACGCGGTGCCCGTGAGGCGGACCTGAAAGAAAAGCATGAGAACGTTAAAGAGTGAAGTGTCTAACTAGTGTTTTTATTCACTTTGTTTTTGTGATGTGTTTTATTTTGAAGGTATGTTTACCGTTACCATGGCAACCAGAGTGCGTTCGAGCAAAGAGAATTTTTCTACGTTATAGAGACGCTGCTAATAAATTTTCTCGTGAAGACAACGTGGATTTAAATATATTATTATTGATTAAAAGCCAGTTTTTCCGGCTGTTCTTATCACCTGTAGACCAGTCCGTGAAAATATTATCAGACACTAAACCGGTCCGTGGCGCAGAAAAGGTTGGGGACCCCTGGTTCTAAGTACACTTCTGCAAAACATTGTATCCTCATTAAAGAAAAAAAAAAGAAAAAGGACAGCTTTATTGACAGCTTTATTGTTTATTAGTGTGTAACAGAAAATATTTAAAGTGCATCAATTAACTTGAATTTAAAAAAAATAAAAATTCTTATTTAAACTATAAACTACAACTACTGTAGTGGATGTACAATTACACTTTATTCTAGTACGGCAAAAAAGAAAAAAAAATGTTGTACAGGATCACACGCGCCCCACTATTGGAGAAGCACTGGACTATTTTTTAATACGCACATTTGCATGCTTGCGTGTGTGTTGTTGTAAGGCGGTGTGTGACTAAGACTGCGCCTTTTCGTACGGTGCGCCTTATGTGTGTGTTAAATACAGCAACGGCGCACAAAACTGAGGCTGCGCCTTTTCGTACGGTGCGCCTAATGGCCGTGAAATTACGGTAATCCATCAAGCTTTTTCATATCAGTGTTATGAATAAATATCAATTAAATTCTAAAAAAAAAAAAACATAGAGATAATCATAGGTGGGTATAGGTATTCAGAAGACTGACTGAAAATTGTAACTTCTGTCATTTCCAAAACTACACATTCTGAAAATCAATGGCAACATGGATTGATGTTGGAGAGTATTAGATTATTGCTCCAAACAATAGAAATAAAGCATTATTTAAAGACTCTTTACTCCACTTTGTCACTCGAAAATCAAATAATTCAGTGATTCCAAATAGGACTGTCAACAACACTGGGGGGAAAAAAAACATAGCTAATCTAAAATACTACCCAGCGGCAAGCAAAACTAATTAAATGCTGTTTATTCTTGCTGCCAGGGAGCCCAAACAGAAATGTTTTAAATTGAACAGCAAAACACATCACCTGGGGAGGGCTTTATTTGCAACACTGCCCTACTCCTCCAAAAAACTGTTTAGACAAAGGGGATAATGCTGTAGTTCCTCGTTCTCCTAAAACCTGAAACACTCCTTACACCATTTCAAACTAAAACAAATTTGCATTTATGGGACAGAAAGACATAATTTCTCATAAAGTCAACATAAATAACACTAAATTGCGGAGTTTGTTTTGGAAAACCCTTAAAAACACGCTCCTGTTTTCTACTCTATTAGTTGACTCTTGTCATTAACGAGGTTGTCTATTTTTTCTTCTTTCAAAACCTGGCAGACTCTCACTACTTTCGTTTCCCTGACCCCACTGTCTTATACTTATCTAATTTTTTTTTTTGTCGCTACATCACCTTGTGGCTCCTTGGCAGTAATGTTAGTTCAGTCGGGGCAGAACAGACCTGAAAGTCGGCAGTAAAAATTGTGGAAAAAAAAGCTCTTTCTTCTTCTTTATTCCCAAATAATTTTACTACTCCTTTCACATTATTTCTTTTTTCTAATTCATCGACAATGTGCCTCATTTTTCATTTTGATTGTAACCTTTTGCCTTTTTGTATTTTCTCCTTGCTTTGAACACATTTTTATATATTATTTTAAATAAGTTAGTCTTGATTTTTTCTTTCCATTTTTAGAACGCAGCACAAGACGAGCCATCCACGAACAAAATAGCTATTCTCCTTTTGGCATTTCTCTTCAGGGGTCGCCACAGCGAGTCAGTTTCTTCCATCTAACCCTATCTGCTGCATCCTCTTCGGTCACGCCAACTACCTTCATGTCTTCCTTCACTGCGTCCATAAACCTCCTCTTCGGTCCTACTGTACACCTTTTTCCTGGTGGTTCCAAACCCAGCATCTTTCTGCTGATATACCCTCTCTGTCTCTCCTCTGCATATGTCCAAACCATCTCAGTCTGACCTTTTTGACTTTACCCCCAAAACCTCTAACATGTGCTGATCCCCTGATATCCTCATTTCTAATCCTGTCCATCCTGGTCACTCCCAGAGAGATCCTCAGCATCTTCATCTCTGCTACCTCCATCTCTGTTTCCTGTCTTTTCCTTAGTGCCACTGTCTCTAGACCAAACAACATGGCCGGTCTCAACACGGTTTTGTACGTGCAAATCAAAAAGCTAAAAAAGTGGTACGACTTCAAAAGTCAATTAGGTTGTAATTGAAAGAAATTTAATAAATAAAAAGAAAGATTATTATTGATATGAGATTTTTTTATACAATAAGTTGATCTATCAGATTTGGCAATTTTATGAAAAGACAAAAGTAGTGCGGAAGTTTTGTAATGCGTGTGTAAAATATATAATTAGTTTAAAATAAGTTTCTAAGGAAGGTGTTTTTTTTCTCCACAAAAAACCCCAGTTTCTCTATAATTATTGTGAAAATACAAAAGAATTTCTCTTTCCTGCTGAGATGACAAATGCAGAAAAGGCTAATTAATTGCTGAAACTTCCCGACAAATTCAAAATAATTAGCTATCAGTTTAAACTTGGAAATTTATTACCTCTACCTACATTGTGAGTAAATTTACTCCATTCTACACTCGAAGTTATTCAGGAGAGCTCATGTAACAAAACAGCACAGGATATAAAAATCAGTCAAGGAAATTTACTAATTTTTCTGAAAGTACTTTTCTTTCCGTTCTGTTGTCTTGCGCTTATCCGGAGCCGGATCGTGAGAGCAACAGCCTAAGACGGGAAACCCAGGCTCCTATCACGCGGCTGCATCCTCCAGCTCACCTGGGAGGATCCCAAGGTGTTTGCTGTCCAACTGTGAGACATAGTCTCTTCAGCGGGTCCAGAGTGTGCCTATGGGTCTCCTCCCGGTGGGACATGCCCAAAACACCTCACCAGCGAGGCGCTTGGGAGGCATCCTAACCAAATGCCCAAACTCCACCATCACACTTCTGTGTTTTATTTTAACAATTATGAATCCACATGTGTGTATGTATAGATTTGAGTTTTATTTTTTGTGTGTGACAACATGTGCACGTGTGCTGTGCATCCTATCTTTGTGACACTGCATATTATGATGAACAGCTTTGCCAAATGACTGATTGTATCTTGCCACTGCCATAAATCAAACACCTTTTGCCCCCTACACCCCACAACCACCTACAACCACACAGAAATACAAACAAAAACACAGAAAAGAAAAATTCTTTCTAGCATTTTGATACACACCACACACCCTTCTTGCTTTTGCACGTACAACATGTTTTGATGTCTTTGAGAAACTCTACACATGAGGGTCAAGCATAGAGGTCGATTTAGTGACAGAAAACCCAGATAAAATTGAGTGTTTGCGCTTCCTGTACTTCAGTGTGGACATTTTTTTTATGTTTTATGGTGGAAGACAGAGTGTATGGGTGGGCATCAGCACTCACCAATGTGTTTGCCCTTCATGTGGTAGTAAAAAGACACACAGAACGGGACTCGGGCAGAACCCCTGGGGCCTTTCAGAGAAGACATATTGAAAAGGGGAGACAGTAGACGTGCTTTGTCCCCTGGAGCACGCGGTCGTGATGCTTCAATGTACATGTAGTATCCTGCAACCAACCAGGGAAACATCAAAGTAAAGCTTAGGTTCATTTCAAAACAGAATAAACAGAAATAAAGAGAGAAACATTTTCATATTGAAAATGACGCTTTATCGGATTGAAATGTGTAGAAAAAAAAAGATCTAAACACTGAGAAAAAGATCTAAAAACGAATCCAATTATGTGATATTCTTACATACTGTCTAAATATGAGATCAGTTAATATTGAGAATTACATTTGAGATGCACTGAGACGTAAAGCATTTTGTTAAGTTGTGTGAATTTAGACACATTTTCATTTTGAGTCTCATATTTTTGGTTAATTTGCACAGTAACATTATTTCTAAAGCAAATACAGTAATTAGTGTGTGATGATTATTCCCACTGCTAAGATGACATCTGTGTAGCACTGAGGATACAGAACCAAACTATTTTTATTCCTACTAGCTTTCCTTTAAACAAATGTTATTTGGATATCTCAACTTGATTTCTTTCTTTAAATAAAATAATAAAAATGAGTAAATCTGGGTTTTAAATTCAAACTCTACAGTCCTTTCTAAACTTTGTGTAGACAGAGATACATTTTCCTTCCTTATTGACATTTAAGAACTTGTTCTTAAAAACTTTTTCTTGGTTTCCTTACCCTCCTTTGTGCCACTGCGGTCAGTTTCTGGGCCGGTGTTGGCAGACCGCTTTGGATTTTGTGTCAAGTTATTCTGTCTCGTCCAGTCAAAGACATCACTTCGATCTTGTGAAAAACCACAAATCTGTCCATCTTCAAAGCCACACACTTGATCTGAAATGCATGTATATAAAAAAAAAAAACAAGAACATCATGAAGACATTTTTAAAAATCAAACAGGAGAATCCATATTTATTTTTTTCATTTGTTTTTATTTATTTTGGCATTTTCTGGAATAAATTTGAACTTTACACGTCTAAAATCATTTCTATTAACCGTCCTTTAAATCGGACAACCTACCAATTACCCACACAATGATAGACATAACAGAACGTTGAATAAACAGATCCGAGAATCTTTCTACCCATGTAGAGGAAAGTGGATTCCTAATTTTCTACACCTTTAATAGGTAACTCCTATGTAAGAAGTAATTCTGAATGTGTCTGTGACAGACAAGGTATCAATTCATCATTATGGTCCTCGCAATGGAACAGCCTGTCATAGGACCTCAGGGCCAACTCCCCTGACCTTAGCCCCATAGAAAATCTGTGGGGTATTGTGAAAAGGAAGATGCAGAATGCCAGACCCAAAAATGCAGAAGAGTTGAAGGCCACTATCAGAGCAACCTGGGCTCTCATAACACCTGAGCAGTGCCAGAAACTCACGACTCCATGCCACGCCGCATTAATGCAGTAATTGAGGCAAAAGGAGCTCCAACCAAGTATTGAGTATCGTACATGCTCATATTTTTCATTTTCATACTTTTCAGTTGGCCAACATTTCTAGAAATCCCTTTTTTGTATTAGCCTTAAGTAATATTCTAATTTTGTGACACAGAATTTTGGATTTTCATTTGTTGCCACTTCAAATCCTCACACTTAAATGAAATACACATTTGAATACATCAGTCTGTGTGCATTGAATACATATAATGTACAAGTTACACCTTTTGACTGATATTACTGAAATAAATCAAGTTTTTCAAAATATTCTAATTTACTGGCTTTTACCTGTAAGTTTAAAGGATGAGAAACCGATTGAAATTATGTCTTAACATGTGACATTAACATTATTTTATAAAATAAAACAACTTGATTGTACTTTTGATTTGCTGTGTCTTTCTGTAAAAGGTTTGATTGGTGCAAATGTGATTGTAACATGTTGTGGAAATCAGTGTTAGACTCCAGCGGCTTCTGAAAAAGACACATATTTTCAGCAGAAAAAAACTAAACCAACAAAATCATTAAACGACAGAAAAAGTTAAGACTATATTAAAAATAACTCTAATCTAGATTAACTATAACAATAGAATTTTTTTTTTTAAAGACAAAAGTGTAAATGAGTGACTCGGTGATGATACGCCTTTCCTTTCACACACTATTTTACGTCTGAGTGCAAGGGTTCACCAAACACTCATTGCACAATCTGACATGCCTCTAATTGAGCTCGCACAGCGTGACATAGATTGAGACCGGGATTTTTATTACCTCAGTCTTGCATCGTGACATGAGTATATCAGAGGAACAGCACATGTTAGAGGTTTTGGAGATAAAGTCCGGGAGGCCAGACTGAGATGGTTTGGACATGTACAGAGGAGAGAGACCGAGTACATCGGCAGAAGGATGCTGGATTTGGAACCACCAGGAAAGAGGGCTAGAGGAAGACCAAAGAGGAGGTTCATGGATACAGTGAAGGAAGACATGAAGATAGTTGGCGTGACCGAAGAGGATGCAGCAGATAGGGTTAGATGGAAGAAACTGACTTGCTGTGGCGACCCCTGAAGGGAAATGCCGAAAGGAGAAGAAGAAGAAGTCTTGCATCGTGACATGCAATAAACTTACACAATTGTTGTTGCCTGGCGTAGGGGAGCCTTTATTTGTCTTGGACAGAATTAACACAACCACTGAAGCTTATCCATGTAGTTTGAGAGCATGTCATAAAAACAAGCAAACGTCTAGTCTTTCCCTTTTGAATACTTCCATATGCAGGTTTCAATGTATGCTCTATGATCTCATAACAAGTATGGATACGTTTATGTATAATGAGATGTATCTTCACTGGGCATAAATTCCACTGGGATATCTCTGGTATCCTTCTTATGCCTCTCCATTCATTCAATTCCAACTCTGTGTACATCATTAAAGACAGAAAAAATTGTGTTTTGTCATTCTTAATGTTGATAGCGCTTGTTAAGCAAGATAAAGGGGTTTCTCTCCACAGTGTTGTCACTTTCATTAGCCCATCTGGAGGGCCCTGCCATTATCAGAGACTCACTAAACAAGAGAGTATAACAACAGCCATCTAAAACCATCCAGGCTGACAGCTTCTCGGAGAGTGTCCCGCACTCAAACACACACACATACAATCTGCTGAACTCCCTGTGCAGACGGTTTGTGTGTTCGTCTTTGTTTCGGGGAGCTAATCTATTACTATTCACACCCTTCTCCACTACATGCGCTCCTTTCAATTTACACTGTTGTTCTCGCAGTCTGTTCCAATCTGCTGTTGTTTTAATTGCCTCACCCTGGCAGAACTGACTGCCACTCCTGCCAGGAAAATGCAGCATGTCTCTTAATGAAGAAAATATAGAAGATGCAACTGACTGTGAAAAAGTGTGGAGTGGCAAGGAGAGGATGAAAGGCAGGAAGACAACAACCAGTACAAAAGAGCAACTGGAAGAAGTTCATTTCCATGGTGAAATGCAAACGATTATATGAACTTTTTTTCTTATTAAAGCCTGGAACTATTGATGTCAATAAAAAACAGTTTTTCTCATCATGGATACTTTTTCTTGAAAGTTAAAACTTGACAAGTCCCTTATGGCTGCTCTTTTTGATCAGACTGCCTACTTTTTCTCGATGAAACAGCCAATAGGAACTTAATTATCCATTAAAAAATATGAAACCACGTGTAACGCCTTCCTTACTTATGATCCAATTTTGCCATTTTCAAAACAATGATCGTCCATTACAATACTCTTTTGTCCATAATAATCACAAAAAAAGAAAAAAATTGTGCTCTCTCTAAAGTATTTCCAGTTTGAGAAACAATTCATTAAACAACCGTTTTTCTCTGATAAAAAACAATAAAAAGAAAATACTAATGGTTTTTCCAGTTTCCTCAAAAATTGAGTACACTTTCTATTTCTATTTTGCGTTTGCTTAATTTCTTCACATTAATGAACAAGATCAGTCGTGAGGTTTTTGATTTAGCAGTTTGTGCAGGAGAATCCTGCAAAGATACGAAGCACTCCAAGTCATGTCTTTGCATGGATGACCTCACTGTTTTGCTGGGCCATCCCTGAGATTCGCCTGCCCCCTCGATTGCACTGGTCGCCAGGTTGCAACCATCAGACACCATTCATAGGTGAGGGGAATTAGAGTTAGACACCCTCCAAAAACATGCGTGTTAGGCTGAGGACCCCCTTGAAAATGAGATGTCTCATCTCCGGGGGCTTATCCTCCTAATAAACTAAATAAATAAACAATCATAAGCAATAATTGGACATGCACTATTAAATTGCAAACGTTTGCAGTGGACAAAAATTTTTTAAATGTATTTTTTGGGGTCTTTGTGGTATTGACTCTAAAGCACTGATGGTTTTCATTTTCATTTTTCTAGAAATGAAAAGACCTTTGGTTCATTTTCATATAAAACACAAACAGGGGAATAGAACGTTCCCCTCTTAATAAGCAGTGGCATTTGGGTCCGTCATATTTTTGTGCACAGGCCTAAATTAGGTTGGTAAAAATAGGATATGTAATATAGTGGTCAATACCAAAGAAAGGTGATTCATTGCTAACTATCTGTTGATGTTACTTGAAGCAAAAAATACTTTTCCTCGAGAGTCAATGCTGCTTTCTAACTTCAGCACTGTGCTATCAATCAAACACAGAAGGCTGACGATTAGATGTAGAAGGAAAGAAGAATCAGAACGTATCTCACCTGAAGATCTTGGGTAGGTGTAAGCTGTAAGAAAAATACACAAACATTGATTATTTCTCTAATATGCAAATAAACCACTAAATTTACCAAAAGACCTGTGTGTAAGGATTTTAAATGTGAATATTGTGTCTTTTGTAAAGCTTATGTACACATTTAGCCAGATTTGCTTTTATTGTTGACACTGTGAATCTGCTTCCTCCTTTCATTCCCTGCTACGTCCCGCCCCCTGAGCAAGTGCACAACACAGCATATATCTTTTTCGAGGTTGCAAATACAGTGTGAAGCTAGTCAAGTCAGCACAGCTGGGCCATAATCTTTCATATTCTTATTTTTGTTCATTCAGATAAAAATGTGAAAGGAGGGAGAGCAGTATCTGGAGGAAGGGACCAAAAAAAGGACCGACTGTGTCCTTTTTTTGAAGAGTGTCCACAAAAATACTCTTCCGTGCATTAAAAAGATATTTTATTGATCCCATATGAAGCAATTTAAATAGTCAAAGTAATGAAAGAATGAGTGTGTGGCAGAGAACAAAATCCGGGCCCAAGGGCATACTGGCGTTCCAATAGTTTCTGAACATACAATTAGGTCTCGAAATGCTCAAATACAAATGAATGAACATAAAATCTACTTCAAGTATTTTTTTTTATGTTGGAATGACAGTCAATATGGTAGAACCCTTCAAAAAGTTGATTTTGCATGATACCCTCTCTTTAATGCACATATTTGCGTGTGAGGAATCGTGAAAGTGTAGAAAGGAAACTCACGTTCTGAGTATTGGATAATTCTGGTGACGTAGTCTCCTGTGCTGTAGGTGGTGATGGGAGCCAGCCGCACTTCATAGGACAGTGGGATTCTAAGGTCTGTTATTGTGTGGGACATCAGCACTCCTTTTTCTGGCTCTTTACCTCTCAGGTCTATCTGCTTTGACACCAAATTTTGCTTGTTCTGTAAACAAGTTTAAAACAGAGAGAATGCAGAATATTTTAAGACATGGATTCAGATTTAAGCACAAAATGAGAAAATAGTATATAACAGCATTATTATAAAAACAGAAAATGTAAAGACAAGCATTCGTCATATGTTTTTCTGCTTCCATTTTATTTTGTCTCGTTTTAATAAAAACAGACATGATGTGTGATTTAAAGATGATTGCAATAGTCAGTAAATCCGACACACTCATGGGATGGTGGCTCGGTGGTTAGAGCGTTTGCCCGCGGACAGGAAGTTAATCAGAAGTTCACAGGTTTGCATTCCACTGAGTTCACGCCTAGGGTCCTTTGAGAAGACACCTAACCCCCCGTTTCTCCCACCATTGGCCTGATGCGGTGTAGTGCAGCACACAAATTTCCCGACCAGGCATTCATAAGTATATTTAAAAAAAAATTAAATCCTATTTGGGGAAGATTAAAAATTATGTCTATTTTTTTAAAGGTATATTTACGTAAATGATATGCAAGAGTAAAATAATGATAAAATAATTTAAAAAAATGTCCTGGTGTTTGCATAGCCTCACTTGATATAATTGAATTGTTTTTTTTTTACCAATGGAAATAAACTATTAACTTACATGAACAATGTGTGACTCACTCGAACTTTCTACCGGTTTAAAAATGACAATTACATTTCAATTCTAAGCAATCATTTTTACTTAGAAAACATCATATTGACCAAAAGTTACAGGTAAATACTATGAAATTGGGCCACGCCTTTGCTTTTTTGGAAGGGTAAAAAAAAAAGTGCCCAAAACTTTCATCTCAATCACTAACTGAGTAAATAATGTGTATCTAATGGGTATCCAGAGAGGTTCAATTTAATTTTGACTGGGAAATAAGCGGGTAAACTAAACATGAGTGTTCATAGTATGGTAGATGTGCCACTCATCTAGAGGCTTTTCTTACAGTCCTAACTGTTTCTTCAGTTATGTCACTATTGCTCAGCTATTTTTATGTAAACAGGCCATTAAACCCACATGTTTCAATAACAGAAATTGACAAATCCTTCAAAGAATAGAGACTCATTATTGCATCTTTCTTTTTTAAGCTCAGTTTTGCAAAAAAGGTATCTGGGCATTTAGCCAGAGAACATACAGCACACCTTTCACAGGATTAGTCTTGGATTGCATTAAGTTTCTAGTCTCATTTTTTATCAAAAACAAAGCTGTCCTACTTTACACATTAAATGCTTAAATGTCCCAGAGACTCCCATTACTTTGGAGTTCTCCCTCATCAATTTCTGCTCTAAAAAATACATACTGGTCTAGTTTTGGTGCACTCAGCGAGTTTTATGATTTCCCACAGTGATGCCATGACAGACACTCAATAGTCATTACTTGAACAGCAGAAATTAACAACATATTTCTTAAATTACCCCTGTTTTGTTGCTTGCTTTCTGGAAGTCTTTACATAACGTCTCATATAAACAAGCTCAGATTAATGATGTTAGACTATCACCATAAGGATGAAATGTAAAATGATTATTGTGTTAAGCAAGTCCAAGTGGAATTGTCTGATTTATTTTGTTTTCTTTTTTTCAGTGAAAGTTTTTTTTTTTTGCTGTTAGCATCACATTTAATAGAGCTTTGTCTGTGTTATTCCACCCACAGAGAGAAGGATCCATTAGCTGTGTATCTGCCTCTGATCCCAGCCACTTAAAGACCTGACAGTGAACTCAATCTAATGCATTAGGTCAGCCACTTCACCATAACAACTTAGTACACCCACAGCATGCCATTATCAGGTAACTCATAAAGCAGAGGTGTGAGTGTGCACAGTTGTGAGTGCTTGTATGTTTATGGTAAATGTCTACTGTAGAAAGCCTTAAATGGTCAGAAATTTGGAGGCTTGTGCACATAATAAATTCAGGGATTTTTTATCTTTTACTGGTTTTTATTTTTTTTGCATAAGCCATACAAAATCTTTTTTCCTATTAGATTGATTAATTTGCTTTGAATATATTTCTATGAATAGATCAAATTCTGTTAAATACACCTACTCAAAGTTCTTCAACAGATTTTGAGGTTAACTTCAGTTTAATTCGGGTGTTATGTATGATAGTCTTTAAAAAAAAAAAAAAAAAAATCCCAGAACAATGTCATAAGGATTTGCCACACCAACTTTGAGTGGTCTCTGAGTGTACGTACATGGAATGTGATGTATATACATATTTTAAAAGCACCTTGTATTCAGTAGCATCTTCATGGGTTTAAGTTCAGGTTGCACTATGTATCAACATCGAATCCAAATTTTGATGTTAGCTTGTGATTAGCTTACAACAAAAAAAAAAAAAGTTTATGTATTTTTTTCGCTCTCTATCTCCCAGTTAACAACAAATTTTTCACTCATTTCCCCTGGCAACATCTCTGTGTGCACAGTGAGTGGTCGTAATGGCGCCAGGAGACAGGACCTAAAGACTCGATGAGCAAGCTTTTCTGTAAACACGTGCTTATAGAGGAATGTACGGTGGCATGGTGGTTAGCAAGGTGGTCTGGTCAGGGGGTAGCAACATGGCTTGAAATACTGGCCTTTCTATGTGAAGTTTGCATGTTCTCCATGTGTATGTGTGTGTGTGTTTCTCCAGGTACTCTGGTTTCCTCCCACCCTCCAAAACCATGCATGTCCAAAAACAAATGCTGCAAAATTGCCCTTAGGAATGAGTTTGTGTGTGGATGGTTGTCTGTGTGTGGCCCCGCGATAGACCAGCGACCTGTTTGGGATGTATCCTGCCACTAGTATAAACTCAGCTGTGACCTCATAAAGTGATAAGCAGTTTAGAAGACAATAACAATGTGCTTTTATAATGACAAAAGATTCAAAAATAGCAGAAAATACATAGTCAACAGCACTTCGTACTGAAGAGAAGATTCAAGGAAGAAGCAAGGTGCAAGCTCTGAAATACAGAACGATTTTGGACATAAAAAAACCTACATTACGCAGAGAGATACATTCCACAGCAATTATAATCACACAGTGCAATTTTTGAGGATTTAATTTCTATTCATAAGTACATTTTTTTTCTACTTTAAAATACAAAATGCCACTTAATACAAGAGGAAATTTAAAATTGACAAGAGTAAGAATGTTTTTAGTTAGCAGAAATGTTACTGTTTCATGTTTACTACGAACTTACAAAATACATTTATTGTTAAAACTTTTTATGGATCATTTTGTTTAAAATGTTCATTTTATCCTGCGACCTCAATGAGTATTAATGATGAATGAACGAGCATTTTTTTCTTTTATATTTATATAAAACAATATTTTGTAAGCAGTGATCACGTGTAACATTGATCAATATTATGAATGAATAAATGATTAATACACTTAATCTAATTCACTCAATCTAATTCTAGATTGATATAAACTTGAGGTTGTAGTCAAATTTGCAACCTTGGAGCTAATCTTTGCAATTTTACTTTTTAATGAAGCCAATATAGGTCTGGTTTTTTTTTCAAGTTTGGAAAAAAACTTACTAATCGTAGCTTTAAACCCAATGTGACACACGTACATGGGAATCTCCACCCTGCCTCTGTTTGTGGGTTGTGCTGTAATCACTGTACCTCAACACAAATTCAAATTTAGCCAGATTGCACTGATTATGTTTGCTGACAAAACCAGGCAGGTCTTGCTTGGGCAGCAAAGAATTTGATGTGACTCCAATTACTGTGTGAGTCCCTCATGGCAGCCACAACCTTAAGCCCTCCAAGTGTGTGCTTGGCAACATGCTTGGAATGAAATCCTTCCTTCCTCACCAGGCTCTGTGCCACTAATAGCTGTTCAGTCCCCTTTTCTCTCTGCCATTCTGGTGGGCTTCGTGCTGGTTGCTCCAACTATTTACTTTGCAATTTGTAAAAACAAAACAGACTAAAATATGTACCATTTGTAAGATAAGGAATACTTCTTTTAATTTAGCCATCATACCAACAATACTTTTGTAAAAGCAGAAATTCATTTTTTTTCCATTCACCTCATTATAGTTTTGAAAGTTTATTGATAACAATTTAATTATCTTAATATTTATAGAATTTATCTTAAATGTACTTCATTTGCCAAACTTTTGGATCAAACAAGACCTTCTAAGGATGAAATTGAAGATGTTCCATGGTCTCGATGTTGGCATCTGAAATCCAATTTTTCTTTCCATTTTTACTGGATGGACATCCTAGACTTCATCAGATCATCTCTTGTACCTATTTTCAATGATCAAATAGAGGCACAAACTTTCTCAAGGCAATGTCTGCTCTTTAGAGAGCTCCATAAGTATTACGAAAGAGTGGACAAAGTGTCAATCGAGGACGTAGCAGCTAAAGATGGAACTGAATGGAAGTGGAACTTCCAAGTTGGGGACTCGCCCCACAGAAATGGAGCAGCAGATGCATTATGGTCACATTATGGTCACTGGATCACTTTTGGAGATTTTTGTGCATCAGACTTGGATTTAAGACGAGGGGAATTTGGTCGCCAATCCAAAACTGGAAAGAAAGCCAGTAGTAGTTTCAATAATATTCACGAGCTGAAACTTTAAAAACCAGTGACACAGACTTTTGGGTTTTAGATTACAGTGAGACTTGTCGGTGACTCTTCTGTAACTTTGACCTCTCCGACAATTAACTTGATGAGCTCAGCAAATTTTCTGTAATAAATATTTTCAATGTAACTCTAATTCTTTGCCTCAAGCGTCATTATTTTCCACCTCATTTCTTGATCACAGGGAAACCGTCAGCCTACCACATCCGTTAGATTAGTAACATTGTTTGAAACTTGTTACCATTTGAGCACAGTGAGGGGTCTTGTACCAATTTGAGTGAAAAATAATTATGTTTATAAATTCTAGGAAAACCATATTATTGCAGTCAGTCGCATCTAAAATATCTGCAAGTCACAAAGCTAATCTGAAAATGGATTCTGTTTTTATAAAATTATGTTTCAGCTTCAAGTCCTTGTTTTCTTTTTTATTCAGTTCAGTGCTGTAGTTACCGCTATTACACACCCTGCTTGAAATCATTATCATCTATTTTCTATTGTTGCTCTCACACAACTGACCAGACAGGCTGATGTGTTATTATTCAGCGTATTATCCTTCAATGAAAGCAGTTATGCTACACAGTAAAATAAAATTGTGGCCTTTTAACACCAACTTAAGCTCAAATTCAGATGTATAAACATTTACACTCTGCTCTTAAGGCATCTGCATAATTATGTTGAATATGAAAGAAAATGGGAGCTTTTCTCATGTAAAATGCATAAAGTGTGTGCATTAGTGGAAAAATGAGTTGATCATTTTGAGGAAGTAATACAGGAAATATGTTTTCATTTGCGAGGGAATATTGCTCATACACACACATGCACACACAGAGAAACAACAGTTGCCTTGTTTGGAACATAAGACACAAACAACCGAGATAAATAGCTGTGCTAAGCATATGCACAAACACACACACTCGCACATGAGGAAGACCAAGGAACATTCATGAGGTGCTGAAGTGTGACTCAGTGGAATATCACTTCTTCAACTGCAGGTTAAAGTCTCTGTCTTCTTGTCTGCGTCTCCGCTTTTGTTGGCAGGTCAGTGGACATTTCATGTGTGCCTGTGTGCGTTTGTTTTTGTCCAAGTGACACGCAAAGGTGGAAGGGGAAGAGCGAGAAAGACCCAGAATGTGACAGGAGTGACATATTTTTAGATATGTGGAAGTAGGATGACAGGGGTGATATAGAAGCCCGCCTTCCACTCCTGATGCTTGCATGTGTGCCTGTTGATGCTTGTGTGAGTCACACATGCTTTGAGGCATTTCAGCCAGAGTCTGTTTTCTATTGTGTTTCCATCAGAGTGTCATCAACAACACAACAAAACAAAGAATGTGTGAAAGGGTGGAGAGACAGGAAGATGCCACGAGACAGAAAAAAAACAGTGTGTGTGGGAGTGACCGGGAGCTGAGGTGTCCTCTTCAACTAAACAAGGAATATGAGGTTAAATTTTCTCCATTATTCTCTGCTAACTGCTCTCTTTTAAAGAAAATTACAGACATTAGCTGTGTGAGTTTGAAAAATTCAGCAAATGAGAAGCGTGTTTGGAAACTATGGATGCTCGCGAAGACCTACGTGCACTAGTTATGGCATGAATAGTGTATATGCATAGTTAGACTCCTAATGTACATAAATTATTCATATATTTGATTTAATGTACAACTCTAATTCATCATGAATATTTTTAATCCCTCATATATATGATAATAGGATGTGTGTTTGCCCAGAAGTGTTTTTGTGTGGCTGTGTTAGACGGTGTCTTCGAGTGAAGCAAGAGTTTGTGTTCAGTTTTTATGAGAGAAGAGGTCAGATTCTACCTGCAAAACTTCAGTAATGTAAAAGATATAACCAGACAGGATATGGAGAAGAGATGGAAAGATGTGCAGGGTTAGTAAGAAGAAAAGACGAATAGATGGACCAACAATGAAGCGGTGAAAATGATACATCTCATTTCTACTGTGAGAGTTATTTCAAATATTTTAAGGATCACAAAACCTAATGATTTGCCATAGTTTGAAAATTGCAAGTAAATTTTATATACATGCTTGAAAATGATTAATAGAAAACTAGATGGATTTTTTGTGTAATTGTATATAAATTGGTTATTGGCGTGACTGTGCATGGAGGAAGCGGTCTCCTCCTCTGTGCCGCAAACACATTGATAAATGTCCTGTAGACCTACAAAAAAAAAAAAAAAAAAAAAACTTTTCCAGGACATTCAATAAATAAATGCACTCAGATGACAGAATATAAATTTCAGAAATTGTCAGTAGAGGAAAAAAAATATCCAAATTTGTTTCAATCAGTCTCGATCCAAGCCCAAATGCTGACTGATATTTTTTGCTCAAGCACGACACACAATTTCCCAAAAATTACCACAGACCGAGGACCCCAACCCAGCCTCTGTTTGCAAATATAAATTGGTTGTCAAACATTTCTCGCAGCTAAAATCCAGCTGTAAGAAAGGAAACAGTGAAATGAAGAAGCGCTCAGTAACAAGTGGATGGTTTCAACATTATTTCAATTTAACCTCCATCAGAAGACTGTTTGTGGATACAAATGACTTTTTAAAACAATCTATGGCCAAAAGTTTCTATTCTATATTATGCCTACCCTCTTTGTGAGTTATTTAGTTTGTGGACAAGACATAAAACTGAAGATGAGGGTTTTTTGTTGTTGTGTATTTATTAATAGTAGATGATACTAATTTGAAAAAAGTTATAAACCAAAGAGCTTTTTTGGATTCTTTAATGTTTTGATCTCTGATCAGCAGAGAATGGACCTGGATACACAAACGCAGACAGTGACTGAATCATGTAACCTTGATGTCATTTAAGGATATTTTTTATGTAGCAGGATAGTTATGATCTGATGAAAGACTTTAAATCTAGAACAGTAATTATTTACAACCTTGCTTTGCAGCAACAAAGTAGGACAAAATTCTCATGAAATTTGCTGTCATATTATCATTTTGGAGATGAAAAATTGACCCAAAAAATTTACAGTTTGTATTGCAGAAAAAACTAGATGGCAGTACTATATCACATTGAGGTGTCCACTCTGATGTCCTAGTGAAAGGGCGCCCATTACATCAATCGTGATGGACCAGTAGGAAACGCTTTCGTCAATATCATGGTGTTTAGTGCTAAGAGATAAATAATCTTCCACGTATTCATTTTTTCTCTAGTATAAAATTTTTTCTTTGTGTTTGTAGAGAGGCGGGGCCACAAGGTGACAAAGATTACCATTTGATTGCTTTAATGTGACCACAACACACAAACAGCGCAACCCTCTGAATTATCCTTCTCTAACATGTACATTGTCTCATCCTCTAGATTTTTCGAGAACAAGTATAAACCCTAGGACCGCCGCAGCAGTCAATTTGACTGCACGTCACTTTAATATGCTAATTATAATTAACACAACCGAGGAGGCTGACCTTTTATGACTTTTAACATAAACATGTTTTCTATTTCATTATGTAGTTTTTGTGTTCTAAAAATGAACATTTCCAAATTTAAAAGCATTTTTTATCCCCTCTAACCGGGACGCAGCAACTGGGAGGAAGCGCACATTGGAAGTTGTTGCTGTATTGGTATGGCAACAAACCCATTGCTATAGCCACATATAAGTGTGTGAGTGTGTTTATATTTGTGGAGTGAGTCAAGGAGGACTCTGACGCCATTACAGAAACTTTTCAGAAAGGTTGAGTGAGATAATTTTGAAGAGAGAAAAAAAATTGCTGTCTGAATAAAGTATGCCCTGTTTTGTAGATGAGTCTTGAAACTTCAGGTTAACTTTTCGGATTATAGCTTATAGCCGATTTACAACGAGGACATTTTTGAAGCAGCAGCGCAAAATGCGGGAAAAAAGTAGGCTATTGATGAATTAGATCATTTTACTTTGGTGTTTGCTTTTTTATTCTAGGACTTAAAAATATTTAACATTTTATCATTATTACTACTTTAAAAATTGAGAGGTGTAAAAGTTTATTTATGCAATATAGCAGCGCGAAACGTGAATAAATTCCACAAGCGGTCACATTGACGGTCATGGCGCTTGCAGGTAGATTTAGAATGCGGCAGTCCTAGTGTTAATTATTTTGTGTTTCATTTCCATTAGGAGAACTTCTGGCTGTTGTCACAGTCTCTACATTTTTCACAACATTTAAAGTGAGAAAAAGTTCTGCTTGCTTTCTGGGTAAATTCTTTCAAAGCACGAGCTCATTGTTTGGAATCTAACATCTAAATCTGTTCAATAAGGTCTGGCTATCTAAAATTATTGTCATTCTTGTTTTGTAAAACTAGAAAATGACATCGTAAAATTGTAACGTGCATAGTGTCTTACATCATATGAAATGATTACGTCCTAAAAGGTAATAAAATCAGCATCTTAAAAAACTGCTTTTCACGGCATTTAATCATTTTAACCTGCCATAACTTTAATATTACAAAATTATAGGTTTGCACCATGGTCTGTGACTACATCTACACACAAAACAACAGGCAATAAAACACCCTGTCACAATTTCTGGGGCTTGAATGTGAACTAATGTACCTGTTGAAAGATTTATTACGAGACCGGGTTGGTTGTATTTTACCTTCATCTTTCTCTCTGTGTGGTTTAAACAGAACGCCACAGATTATGGATGGCATTGTATTAGGGTAAGAATCAGCCCTGTATGTGGTCCACACTGCAATGACTGATTAAATATTAATATGTTCTCGCAGCATTGTTTATTTGGCCTGGATTTTGCCTTTTGCTAAAAATGTGAGCTGGTAATTCAGATTAAAAGAGTTTGCACTTAATTTTACACTGAATCTGAAAGATTTTAGTATTTTACATGGTTCTAAATTGCTTTCATATGTGTGAAGAAAAAAAAACCCAGTCGCTTTTCTTTCAGACATCATGAGGGAATAAGAGGAGAACCTGTGAGATGTTTACTGAACAGCTCGGTGCTTTCTGACCCACCACAAGTTTTTTTTTGTTTTTTTTTATTCCAAGCAAACACCTTTTTTTTCCAGGAACATTATTATGCTGTTTCCCTGTAATTTACACCTAACCATCTGCTTCCCACTAATAAGTCCTATAAATCTGCAGCAGATTTTTTTTCTGTTTCCTTGAATCTCATCACTTTAGATAATGTGCCAATTACGTTATGCCCTCTTAAATAATGCAGCGGACAAAAGAACAAGAATTATGTCAATAAGCTCTTTGGAGATAAATTGTCTGAAATGAGCGACAAGGTTTCAGTAAATGGGTTTGTTTTCCTTAAGAAAAGTCATCCCATTTTAATTAGTGCTTACAAATCAATGAAGTCATTTACACTTGCAAAGGACTTGGAATTTGTTTCAGAGCAGGAGTCAAATTAGGTCTTAGCTAATTGGACCAGTGACAACATAATAGTAATAATGTATACTTTATTGATCCCTCAATGGGAAAATTTGTGTGCTGCATTACACCACAGCAGGCTGCCACGACGGCGCCAATGGTGGGAGAAACAGGAGGTTAGGTGTCTTCTCTAAGAACCCTAGACGTGAACTCAGTGGGAATCGAATCCACAAACTTCCGGTTAAATTCAGGTCACCGCCTCCCTTAATAATAAAAATAACCATTTAAAAATAAATTGAAAAATAAACTGTAAAATGAGAAAAATACATGAACTATCCAAAACATGACAAATATGGCATCTTAGCCTGCTTAAGAATTTCCTCTGTTATGGAAGTATGCTCTCTTTAGAAAATGTTTTTAACTTTCAGCTACACAATTTTTTTCTATAAATTTAATGGCATCTATTATCTTCTAAGGATACAGAAAAGAATATTCTGTACTTTTATAAGGCTAAAAATGAGAAAGATGACATTAATGAATGTGTTCATTAGGTATTTTTACAAAATAACTTCTATAAATCATTTTCTATTTGCAGGTACTATGGTGTTCATTTGGGTTGGATTGAAACTTTTTACAGGGAAATTTAAAACGAGATCAAATTTCACAACGCGATTGTGGATACAAGCAGCAGAAATGAGCTCCCTCCATACGGTGGCTGGGCTCTCACACAAAGATACAGTAAGGAGCTCTGAAAAGTATATATCTCTGGGAGGAGCTCCAAGTAGAGCCGTTGCTCCTCCGAGGTTGAGAGAAGCCAGATAGGGTGGTTCGGGCATCCGGTTAGGATGCCTCCCGAGCACCTCGCTGGTGAGGTGTTTCTGGCACGCCCCACTGGGAGGAGACACAGAGGCAGACTCCAGACTTGCTGGAGAGACTACGATCCTTCCAGGTGAGCTGGAAGATGCAGCCGGGGTGAGAGAAGCCTGCGCTTGCCGTCTAAGGCTGTTTTCCCCAGGACTCGGCTCCGAATAAACAGAAGACAATGGAACAGGGCAATCTTTCATTGTTATTTTAACTTACTTATAATCACTAATACTTTTATATTGAAGATGATGATACTCTGGAAAAATACATTTAAGTTTCAGCTGCAACAGACAGGGTCCTCTGTCCAGGGTGTGTCCTGCTTTTTAACCAATAAAGTTAGAGAGAAAGGACCAGTGTGAGTATGCAGTTGAGAAGATGGATGAATTTTCAAGTTTGATTAAGAAAAAAAAAAGAAAACAGGGGCCTCTCAATGTTGTTAATTACTTACAAAGAGAACCCCCTGCAGTGAGGCTGCATTTAAATTTATAAGTGTAAGCAGGGATTTCACAGCCTGCTGGTGAGTCACGACACATTCCATGCATCCCAGCACTCACACAAAAACCACTATAGTTTCTCTGCTTTTATTGGTTCTCATTTAGATATTAACAGTATTTACTGGACATGGGGGTGTAAAATATAAAAAATAAATTTTACAATGAGAAGTGATTGAAATACAAGCTACAGTCGTGCTCAGATCCGCACCAAAGCGCAGCGCTTCACATGAACTGATCAGAGTTTTCTTGTATTTCCCTGACTGTCTGCGTGTCTCTCAGGGGACTCATACATCATTTTTGCATGTGCTAAAAAGATCGAGTGTCAAGGTGTTAAAAGGATGAGCTGTGGAAAAAGTTGCAGGAATAGATGGGTTGTGAAATTGAGACGGTATTACATTCGGATCTTCTCGTACTCTATTTAATAGTTGAGAGGGCCTCAGAGATTTGCTGTTTTTCTATCATTTGCATCCCATTTCTTTCCTTTGCGCTTACTTCCTACCCTTCCTTGTTCCTTTTAGTTACTCCTTTCTTACATCTCATAGAAAAAAACGTGTGCGTGGGTAGAAGCAGTGGAATTAAATAAAAGTTTAGCAGCATTTAGGAAGCCACTGCCAGTTAATGTGACTCATTATTTTAACTGTCAGCATAACAACTTGCAGTAACTATTTATCGCCACTATTTTGCAACAGTTCATTCCACAGTAAATGATATTAGGTTCCCCAGTTATTACAGCAATGTGAAAAGTGGAAGCTTGGGGGGAAATAAAGAGATATGCTTGCAGAAAGAGAGAGAAAAGCAGGAGGAAAACTAAAAGAAAGTTAAGTAAAATTAATTGAAAACACTAGGCTTGCAGATTGAGACTTGTCCTCATTTCCTGTTTCCCTTAAGATTCTTACTTAATAAGGTAAGTAGCCAAGTCAGAAGATAGGAGGGAAATTAGCTATTCATCCACAACAAAGCAAACTGCTGGGCATACAGCAGGGTCCCTGTTTCAATGTGATCTTATATCTATCAGCATTGTGCTGGATATAAACAAATACAGACTGTTTCTATCTTTAGACAGTTGTGAGATTCAAAAGCAAACTGCACAGGTAGTTCATGTTTTCTGAGGCATCTGAGAACATTCCTGTTAGAAATGTTCGGTTTGAAATACTAGGCTAAATTAACACACCTCGGTGATCAAAATAAAGTAATATAATTAAAATTTCAATCACCAGAACACAAGCTGATACTGTGAGTATCGTTAACTGTAATCAGTTTGAATCGATTTAAAAAATAAAGCTGTCAGCAGACGATGTTTCATCATACGAGTTTGATTACATTTGCTGTTAAAAAGAGACATCGTGATGAAACAATTGCAAATGTAAACAGAGAAAAAAGTTCAATATTTGTCACCTTCTTGACAGTCTATCCCTCACGGGATCACGGGATCCCGTAGGTCGTCAGTCTGTTGCAAGGCCACACACATACAACCATGCACACACACACACACTCATTCCTAGAGGCCAAACAACCTAGCCTGCATGTTTTTGGAGGGTGAGAGGAAACTGGAGTACCTGGAGAAAACCCACCCATACACAGGGAGAAAATGCAAATTCCACACACAAAGACCAGTGTTTCAATCCTCATCCACACCCGAGAATCGAACCCAAGACCTTCTTGCTGTGAGGCCACTGTGCAACCCACTGCACTACCGTGCTGCCCAAAAGTTCAATAGTAAAGGGTAATTAATGTGAAAATTGAGGATGTAAAAACAAGATAGATGCAATTGGAAAAAATGATTACGTGAAGATGAGAAGAAATAATGATACGTGTATTTGTTGCTTTATTTTCATATTTTTAGTAAAGAATATGAGGGTTGTTTTTGTTTGTTTAGTATTTTATGAATGAGAAGATGAACTCTTAGTTTGGAAAAGGTTGTTTTGTTTTTCAGTCCAGGTTTGTATTGATCGATTACATATGTCTGACACTTCCAAAGCCCTCAAAGCCTGATCTTTACTTAGCCTGCAAAATTTAGTGTCTATAGACATTAATGTGGGCTTGTGCTCTGTCACTCAAGGTGAATCCCAGAAACCAAACTGGGTGACCGATGTTTGCCCGATGTTCTCCCCGCTGCTAGTTTTGCTCGGAAGGTAGCAGAGTGTGTGCATAGTTTGCAGAACAACCTTCGGGTTTCTTTTGTTTTTTTCCAAGGCGTGTTTTTTGGATAATAATTTGTCTGGCTGCAGGGATTCTTGGCCCAGATCCTAACACCATCTCTGTCTGATTCCATTTTGTTTTTCTTAAACCTGTTCTGTCCACTATTAACACAGTCAGAATGGTGGTCTGTCTGATAAGTTTTGCAGGACATATTTGCTCTGCCAACTACAGCACCCTGTGCCAACTTTAGCAAGTGCAGAAATATTTTAATAATTTAAATTTCTAAATATTCATGTGGATTTGTTTTGATTTGTTTGGCAGACCTGACATGGGTAACAAAAAAAAAAAGATTGAAGTGGAAACAATAGAGAAATAGGAAAGAAGTTAAAGGGATAACAGTGCCTTAAAAAGCTTTGAATAACATCTATAACAATAAAAAAAAAAAAAAATTAAACCTTAAAAAATGAAAACTTTCCGGAACGGGAGATCGACAGATGGATTGGTGCGGCGTTCACAATTAGGACACTGCATCCGTCTGTTGTGATAAACAATGAGCTGAGCTGAAAAGGAAAGCTCTCGCTTCACCAGCCGATCTAAACTCCTACCCTCACCTATGGTCACTAGATGACTGAAAGAACGAGATTGTGGATAAAAGTGGCCAAAATGAGCTTCCTCATTACGCTGGCTATGCCATCCGGGAGGATGTATAGATGGGAATGTATAGATTGCTGTCTTTGTGTGTAAACATGGTTAGAATCATTAGAGCCAATAATGTCCTAAAAAATAATAATTTTCTGTGAAAGGTAATGAGGCTTTGAGATGAATAAGAAGTTGTGTTTGTAGCTTTGTCTAAATGTTTTACCTTTCGAACATTTAGCCAGTAACCTATGATGCGGTCCGTGGCCTGTGGGTCTTTTTGTGTCCACTGCAGATTATAGGAGTAGTTGTTTCCTTTCAGAATGCGGACAGGGTTGGGCGTGTCAAAGTAAAACTCTGAATTGTAAGGCTTTGCTGCAGGATGAAAGAAACAATGTTAATAATATTCATGACTGCAAAATAGATGAGACAATTCTTTTTGTTGAAACAAAAAGAACAAAAAACTTACCAGAGACATTAAACATACAAGTTGACGTTCCTACGCTATTACTGATCCGACATTCGTAGGAGCCATTATTTGCAGGTTCCAGTTTAAACTTCATTTCTGGTGTCTCTTTTTGGTCCGGCATCGTCATTCGGATGAATTCTCCATTACGAAGCCAACGGATGTCCGTTAGTCGGGGAGGGCTGGACCGCAGGACTGCACATCTCAGGGTCACCATCTGATAGTTTCTTGAACGCACATCCTGAAAAACTGGGCTCAGAATAGGAGGATCTGAGAAGGTAGAAGATATAGTACTTTCAGCAGATCAAAAAAAACCTTTCATAATCAAATCTGAAAAAAAAGTTTAATAAAGCATTGATTGAGCACATTGTGCACCAGAAGAAGCCAGGAATTACAAGACTCAATCTCCTCCTTACTGGTAACCTATCCTAACCAGTAGTAATTAACCTGTCGCAGGTGATGTGTGGCTCTGCGGTTAATGACTGACTAGCCACCGCTGCCCTGAGGTCAACTGAATCCCAACGCAACTAAATTACTTTCCCACAAATCACAGGGCTGCTAGTGCACCCTCGGCTAATCATCTGGATAGACAAGATGCTAATGGCAGCACCGCCCTTCCAACGGTGATGAGATTTGGTGTTAAAGTCCCCAGAGGTGGGACGGCATCACTGGAGGCCCTTATGAATCAAGTTTATCAGACACAGATGTGTAATTATGTTCTAATCTATGTTATGGCTGTAATTCAGACAGATAGGGACACAGAAGAAGCTGTAGTGAGTATGACAGAAGATAATGTTCATTAAAAAGCAGGCCAGGAAACTAGAGAGCGAGGCTCTTAACTGGTGTCACATAGTGTAAAAAATGATACACATAGAGAGTCACAAGTTAACAAATGTTTGTACCACATCAAACTAACTAATACTTTATACAGCTTGTATGTAACATAGTCCAGAATTTCCTTTAGCTTTTTACAGTAAATGAATATAATTTATACACATGATTAAATATCTTTACAAAGACCTCATTACACGATCTTCTTCTTTCGGCATTTCCCTTCAGGGGTTGCCACAGCAGGTCAGTTTCTTCCATCTAACCCTATCTGCTGCATCCTCTTCGATCACACCAACTATCTTCATGTCTTCCTTCACTGTATCCATGAACCTCCTCTTTGGCCTTTCTCTAGGCCTCTTTCCTGGTGGTTCCAAATCCAGCATCCTTCTTCCAATGTACTCTCTCTTTTCTCTGCACATGTTCAAACCATCTCAGCCTGGCCTCTCTGACTTTATCTCCAAAACCTCTAACATGTGCTGTTCCTCCGATCCTGTCCATCCTGATCACTCCCAGCGAGATCCTCAGCATCTTCATCTCTGCTACCTCCATCTCTGCTTCCTGTCTTTTTCTCAGTGCTACTGTTTCAAGACCAAACAGCATGGCCGGTCTCACCACAATTTTGTACACTCTCCCATTCATTTTAGCTGAAACTCTTCTGTCACACATCACACCTGATACATTTCTCCACCTATTGCAGCCTGCCTGCACACGCTTCTTCACTTCTTTTCCACACTCTATATTGCTCTGGACTGTTGATCCTAAGTACTCAAAATCTTCCACCTTCTTTATCTCTTCTCCCTGTAACCTCACTTTTCCATGATAATAACCTCATTACCTGATAATAACCTGTTATTAAATTTGAATAAGAAATTGACGGTTAAATTTAGACGGTCAAATAAGCAAAGTTTCTAGCCATGAGATTCATGTGAGTATTTTAGTAAATAAATGACAACATATTAAGTTTAGGTGTAAGAAATTAAATACATTAATGGCACAAGTGAACTTAAAAATGTGAAATATGGTCAGTAGGTAGAATGCAAGCTGATTCATCTCCATGGCAGCAAGAGTCAACACCATAGAAAACTTTTACATTTGCAAAAAAATTCTTCTTATTTAAGAATTTGCAATTGTGAAATAATTAAACCAATAAATGTTCAAAGCATGTTTTATGAGACATACCGGCTGGTATTTGATACATAGTTCATGTTTGTAGAGATGCAGTGGGATTTTTTTTAAATTTGAATCAAAGTAAACTTTCTAGAAATGTTGGATGTGTTTTATTTAAAAATGTATTTTTATCAAAGAGGAAATGGCTAGGATTATGTTTGTGTTGGAAGTGTATTAACAACTTATGAGAACATTAAAGCTATTAATTTAAATCTTTAATATAGTCTGAAAGCTCTCTTCACTCACTTTAAATGTAACTTTATATTAATATTTACTTATTTCTTACTAGTACAGACAGGTAAACGCCGGCGGACCAAATTCCTGTTTGAAACCAGTTTATTATTCTGTGCTTGCTCTCTCGTCCGAGGAACATGAGTGAGCACCTGAATGCTAAACAGTCTGGAAACCACCCAGCATTTAACTTCTCCATGTCTGCGTGCTGGGTTGGTTTTCAGTCAACTCCCAGTATAAGAATATCAATAATAAAAAAAATTCAAATTGTTGCCACAATCTGGTTTAATGAACCGAAATGACCATGTAGTTTTCTTAGAAAGTCTCCTTGACCTTTTGGAATCACTTTTTATGTGCTTACTGCAGCCATAACGTTGTGACAGATGGGAGTGATGTGTGCGTGGTCAAAGGTCCTACTATAATCCTTTGAACTGATTAGTGTGTGGTCACACACCTTGTTCCTAATTACTGGAATGCATATGCATGTGAGTGACTAGAAACAGGTGAGAAGAATAAAGAAATCCGGCCAAACATAGAAGAAGTTTATAAAAGAAGAAAAGGGGGGGAAATGAAGAGGAAAGTTGTGTACCTGTGAGTTTATAAATCATTCCCCTCGAGGATTTAGGGGACAAAACTTTATCATTACGATCCAGTACCTTGCTGTATATATTCACTAACACAATTATAGTTTTAAGTTTTGCAGGCTGAATGTTTTACCTTCTCTGTCGGGTTACTTTATTTTCTACCTAAACTTTTCAAATTCTCCAGAGCTTTGTTTTTGCATTAATTTCCGTCTCATTCGGAGCTTGCAGTTGTTGTGCTATGTTTCATAGTCAGAACACCATAATCCATGTAAACACACCATTGCTATCTGTCTTATTGAATACAAAATAGATTCCATCCAGGAATGCAACACTGACCAAGCCAAACGTTTACAGTACACAGAAAGAAAATCAATTTACATGAGACGGAGAGGGAGCAGCAGTGTTGGCGGTGAGTTAGGCGGGACGATGTGGGAGAGGAGAAAAGCTCTTAAAGAAGACAACAATGAGGAAGACAAATGACAGAGAAAGTGTGGTGTGAAAGTGAGAGAAACCGGTGATTGAGTATGGGAGGCGTGGAGCGGATGAAAGGATGCAGGAGGCAGAAAGAATGACAAGACAGAGAGAGGGCTTCTCTCATGGCCAACAGTTAGCTGATTGATGATGATGAGAATAGCAATGAGGAAGAACATTCACCTCTTTTGGGAAGAAAAACAAAAACAAAGACTGAACAAGGAAAGGAGCACGCAACATAAATAAAAAGTCAAAGTAGAAGAAGTACAGATAATCTTTTGGTTGTTTTTGATATTAGTAATTTGATATCCGTCTTTAACATTGGATAGTGATGAAGACACCTGATAAGAATAAAAATGGAGGATATTAAAGTGAAGTAGTAGCATAGTGAAATTAAAGCAGGAGACTGACAAAAACATTTAACACAATCTGGCTCTCATTTAACTTGGTTTTCTTTCTTTTGGTTTATACTTTGTCAAGTCCTCTGTCTTTCTTTCACTTCGACCTGGCTTCCAAGTTGCAAGTTCTCTTCAACCTCATTTCTCAGTCTTTCTTAGTCTTGCTTGTGTTTCTGTCTCATCGCTCTGTTTCTTTCGCTGTCCATAGCGAGGCGGCCACCTGGGCCATTAATCAGAGCCGGTCTAGTGTGGACAGCGGTGCTTGCAGAGCGTTAGCCTTCCAACCTCCTCCCTCACCCTCGCATTAGCACGCTCTGTAAATACTCCTTGCAGTGGAGAGGACTCTACTTTTCAGTACGTGTCAGGATACACCATAAAATAGTGAAACACTGAAGTTAATCATTTTTTTGATGAATTATTGTAAACTTTTAATATATAATTAAGAAAATAATTTGGTTTAGTATTAAATTCGTTGCAAATTGGTCGACCCACAATGGGCAAAATCAGTTGTTTTTCAGGGTCTTTTTTTTGTCAATTATTAATGATGCTTTATGGCAGTCAAACTTAATTTAGAGCTTTTCTTTCATTTTAAACACCCCAAAAAATTCAAATAGTCATAGAAAAAAGGAGGGTTACAAATGGATATTTTGAAGCTGTAGACTATATTTCTAGCTAGAAGTGTTATCAAAACGAAAATTCAGCAAGAATTTATTCTGTTTTGTTACCATCATTGTTACAATAATTTTTCGGCAGTCACGTGACCTAAACCGGGCTCATGGAAATGAATGAAAAAACTATTTTTTTTTTTTAAGATTTTCAAGCATCGAGGAACTACGTTTATCATTGGTCTACAAGCAAGTGACTTCAGCTCTGCCACTCCGGACACCCATGGAGTCCTCACAGAGGGAGAGGGGTTGGGTTGAGAGAAAACAGTCTCAAAAGCACAGAAGTCTGGCCTCATTTTAAAACATGCAACTTTTTTACATTCTTTATAAAATCCTTCATTTCTCATTAAATTTTGATTGCGAGATTGAATGTGTGAAGTGTATTTATTTATTTCAAGTGTCAAAAAATGAATGACACAAAAAAGGATGCTTTTCTGACATGGTGATGTTGTGTGACATTTCAAAACCATAAAGACTGGTGTTTTTTTTACTTAAGAAATGATCCTACATGGTGGTGCAGAGTTTAGCATAGGGCCCTCATTGCAAGAAGGTTGGGGTTTGAGTCCCGGTTGAGGGGCAAGGCTTGAAATACTGGCCTTTCTGTGTGGAGTTTGCATATTCTCCGCGGCTAAGCGTGGGTTTTCTTCGGTTTCCTCCACCCTCCAAAAACATGTGTGTTAGGTTAATTGGGCACTGTGAAATTGCACCTAGGTCTGAATGTGTGTGTGGATGATTATGAGTGTATGGCCCCGCAACAGTCTGGTGATCTGTCCGGGGTGTACTCCATCTCTTGCCTGAAAGCAGCCGGGACAGGCTCCGGCACCCCCTTGCGACCCTATTTGGGATAAGCAGTTTATGAGACAAAAGTAACAATCCCACCAGTGCAACAAAAAAGTCTGTGTATTACTTCCATCATAAATTTTGTTGCACATTGTTCCTAATTTAGTATGTAGTGTTTTTCAATGTTGTTTTAATTCCCACCGAGTTAACGTCTAGAGTCTTTTAAGAAGACAACTAACCCCCATTTCTCCCACCATTGGCACCATTGTGGCAGCCTGCTGCGGTGTAGTAGTGTAGTGTAGTGCAGCACACAAATTTCCCCACTGAGGGATCAATAGAGTATGTAAAATAAAAAAAATTAATTTCCATGTCCTGTTGTGTATTTACTTTTATAAAATCCATTGTTACAGTCATAATAACTACCAGTAATCTTACATGAAATACTGAACATGATGCATAATTATATGCGGCTTATAATAGTATCTAAAACCTGCCATGACTCTTTTCTATATTTTCTTCAAACGTTAACATTTAAAGCCCATGACATCTGCTCCAGGTCATTCTGAAATGCTGCTGTAAGTTGATGTGTTGAGAAGTGGGGTGAAAATAATCTGTTTCTCACTCACATTGAACATTCAGTTGGACTTGGGCTTCTCTACGCTTAATGTTGAGGCCGTTGTACGAAGCTGTCTGACAGCGATACACCCCCATCATGTCACGGCTGACATTCTTTAGCCTCAAGCGTCCATCAGGTGTCTCTTCCATGGGCTTCCCCGAGGGCATTAGCAGGTCCTTTTCCAATCGTGACCAAAGAATTGGAGGACGAGGTTTGCCATCTATTACCAGGCAGACCAGCTCTGTGTTTCCTCCCTCACGTACACTCACAACCTGAAGTTCTGGAGGAACTGACAGCACTGGAGGAGAAACTGGAAGGGAGAAAATATATATTTAGGATTTAATTAAATATATACACAATTAAAAAAAAAATGTTTCAATGTTATATCTCTTTTTTACAGTCTTGAATTTTTAATGATAAACATTGCAATAAGCTTTTTTACTCTAGTAGTAGAGCAAAAAAAAATTGACTTTTTCTAATGGATTAATTATAAATATTTGTAAGCTATAGATTTGTTCAAGTGAGTAAATAATTGATACTTTAAAGTTGTTTTAGTTTCGAGCATCATTAGGTAACACTTTTCAAATTAAGATATGTTTGCATTCGAGGCAACTGAACAACTTGAGCAAACTTAGTAGAAAAACGAAAGAATGGTCCTGAATTTAAAAAGAAAGATAGAAAAGAGGCATTGATGTTAATTATTGTTGGTCGTTGTTTATCTAGATGTTTAACTTTGATGCTAATTTGCTGAAGACTTTGAACATCTTAAGCTTAAGTTTGCCGCAAGATGTGGCACACATACGAGGTGTGCACACCAGCTACAAAGTAACTGAAAAGTTATCTCCTAATTATGAAAACTTTTTATGAGTGCAGAGTTCTCAAGCACTCCTAATAAAGATCTTTAAGTTTTCCTGGAAGTGAAAAGTGAAGGTTCATGATCTAATTGGGAAAGACAAGAATGTGTAGATGTTAGATTCATTTAGATCAACTCTTGGTAAATTACCACTTGCAGATCTACTAAAAGGTAAGTAGGGAGTAATTTAGGTGCCTTTAGGGATGTATGATACCTGAATGAAGTAAAACCTGTTTCATCGAGAGCATAAAATCTCACCGTGCTGCTTCAGATTTTTGCTTGTAAGTGAATGATGTCACTTTTCTCTCTTCTGAGAAGATGTTCAAACTTACATGACGAATACTGATTAGCTATGTTCAACCTTTGCTGTGCTGTTTCATGTTGATTTTAGATTTTTTTTAAAAAGACAGTTGATTTATACAGGATAGATTGTTTGACAAAAAACAATTTGTGTCTAAGCAAACAAAAAGAATCAATAACGAGGGGATCAAATGCAAAATTAGTCATTTGATTTTAGTGCAGTGTTTCCATGGATATTTGAGGTCAGCTTCCAGTTCATGGTATATTGAGACTGGATCTGGCTTCTCTCGACCCGGAAAAGAAATATCTCTACTCCGAGCTCCTCCCAGATGTCAGAGCTCCTCACTCTATCACTCAGTGACAGCCTAGCCACTCTGCGGAAGAGGCTCATTTCGGCCGCTTTCACTACCTACAGCTGGTGACCATGGGTGAGGATAGGAATGGAGATCGGCTGGTAAATCGAGAGCTTTGCTTTTTGGCTATGCCCTTTCTTCACCATGATGGACTGATGCAGCGTCCTAATCATTGCGGACGCCACACCAATCCGTCTGTTGATCTCCCTCTTTATCCTTACCCCCTCGGGAACATTGCAAATTATGAGCATTGATTGGAAAACACATTTTTGAGAAATTAATAAGTATTTTTTTTAAAATGATAAAAATCTATTTTAATGGGGTTGTTGAAAGCACAGTCAGTTTATGTACATGTACCTTATCTAAATATTTTTGGACCCAAAATTGTGCACTATTATGCAAGTGTGCACAAAGAAGGAGATTTTTATTAGGCTACTAGGTAACGGTAAAAAAGGGAACAGTCTAAGCTGGCTTTTAAATTAAAACCAATGTAGATATACGTACTGTATATTGTATTGTACACACAAATATATATATATATATGTATACAGTATATATATATATATATATATATATATATATATATATATATATATATATATATATATATAGGACGACCCAGAAGAAAAGGAAAGTAGTAAACTTCACCACTGCTTTGGGAGATGTTGACGTCCACACGGAGTTCTGGCACTCTGCTGCCAGGGAAATTAGCCGCACAGCTGTAAGTAGCCACGTCACTGAATTTCATTTCCACAATCTCCAAGCTGCTGGTGCCAGGCGCCATGTCTGGGTCACTGCGCAGCAATATCATACTGTCCGAGTTGTAGACTGGCGCACCATTCTTGTACCAGGTGTAGTTGATTTTGTCTTGAGGTGTGGCATCGACGTGGCATGACAGTTTCAGCTCACGACCCATTTGGATGGTCTCACTGTCCTTGTTAGAGTCTGGTGTGATTTGGAAGGTCAGGTTGCTCATTGCTGTGATGTAGTGCCAAAAAGGAGAAGAAAAAAAAAGACACGAGAAACAAGATTTTGAGAAGAATGAAACCAAATCAAACAGTTTTCATTCACATATGTGGACAATCCTGGCTGCAGCAACACTTCATTAATCTATTTTTTCTGCAGTAAAATTTGACATACATTCTTATTTTCACGTTGACTTTCCAGTGCAATTTATCTAATACTTGTTTGATTTAGATGCATTTTACCAATTTTTCTGCAGAACACAGATGAAAACAATGAACTTTTTTGTTTGTGCAGCCACATTATACTGCCCAACAAACCCACTGTGGAAACATGTCCCTATGAAATTGCTCACAATGTTACCAAGTTTGTCTGCTGACAGACATGGACACATTTTTTACATGCAACTCAAATTTTAGAGATAACCTTTCCCTCTAACAGTTTAAATCTTCTACCACACACTTTTATCACACCTTGCACTGTTCTCCCTCTGCATGAGCCTGCCTGCACATGATTCTTCACTTCTTCTCCACACTCACCATTTTTCTGTAGTGTTAACTCTTAAGTACTTGAAATCCACTGTTTTAATTATCTATTCTCCCTCTGACCTCATTCCATTCCATTTAGATCCATCTCATTCACACACAGGTACTCTGTCTGACTGCGGCTAACCTTTCCTCGGCTATCTTTCACTTCTCCAGTTTATTCTCCAGCTATTTTCTGCTTTCACTATGTATCACAATATCATCTGCAAATCAGTAAACGTATCATTAAAATTAGTATTCTTTTGGAAACAATTCAAATGAACTGGTTCAAATATTTGGTTAGAACATCCCTTGAATTCCCGATTAAATTTGATAGGAGGAACAAGCATTCCTTTGCTCCTGGCAATAGTTTGGGATTGCCCAGGAAACACTGGAGGGTATGGCAGGGGAGCAGAGTGAACCGACTGCCCTTTTAAACCAGTTTAAACATGGAAGAAACAAATGAATTTACATCTACTTTCTATGCAGATGTTTATGGGAGATGGTGCAAACAGTTATGGGAAATTGAAAAGACCCTCAGAATTCCATTAGATGGTGTTCAAGGGAGTGAATCAGTAAATAAAATACAATTAAATAAAGAGAAGTGGATGGAAAGGAAAATAGATTGCAAATAAAGAGCAACAGATGATGTTGGCAGTAAGTGTGAGAGGAGGGGTGTAAACAAAACCTAAAGAGATAGGAAATTGGAGATGAAAAGAAGGGAAGAAAGAGGAAAAAATAAATTGTGAAGGAGGAAAAGACAAAAGGAGCCCGCTACAGACGCAAAAAGTGGGGATATAAAAAGGAGGGGGAGAACAAAATCAAGGACAAAGAGTAACTCTCACACTGTCACATTTAATTTTCAGTTTCAAAGGCTGCGTTTTCCCAACTGATTTCCATGTTGAATACAAAACAGCTCGTGGTTTCCGCACTAAAAAGAGAGACGGGCTTGGAGGTGGAGGGCTTGATTTAAACTCTTTTAAAGCTTGTTATGAACATCCTTGGGCGGAGTCAATGATATATCACATTGACCAATGGTTTACAAGAGCCTGAAACTTTAAATTGAGTGTTTTTTGCTTGTTTAGCTCTAAAAGTATGCAGGAAATACACATACGGTATGTTCCCTCATATTCTTATCATCAATATTAAAACAATCTAGATTATTAAAATCTATTGGTTAAGATTAGTGGGTTTCTTCAAAATGCACATAAATGAATTAAATATTCTCTGGTGCATGCGTCTTTATTTGCTCATATCTGTTGGCTACCTGCAGCCTTCTATTATGAGCACTCACCAACTTTGAGTGTGTGCCTCGCTCAGCGTCTTGCCACCTGTGCTGGTGTGAAAATGCGTTCAGGCCCATTAAGCTAACAAGAAAAACCCATCCAGCATACGTTCTCTGCAGTGTTAACTAACAGAAGGGACTGTTACTAATTGCTTTCACTCCATTCTAACTAATTGAAGTGAATAAAGATGATTAAAGTGGCTAAAAATAGCCAGGAGGAGAGAGGGAGAATGAAGGATTTTCGCTTTAATGGCAGGAAAATTAGAAAAAGAGCAATACTTAACCTGCCTATTCTGACAAGAATCTCATCAGCTCAGTGTGATGATGGATCAGCTGTTCGTTCCATATGGCAGTTACATTTGTGGGGAAATATATGTGCACAATCACAGATTGCTGTTTGAGAATGACGCGTGCAAAGACAGCTTTTTCATTCAGAAATAGAGAAACAATTAAAATTTGCAAACTATGTAAAAAAAGATTTAATGTTAATTGTTTAATTGCATTAGAAAATAACTAATTAAAAACTTATTTTTCTCAAGGGTGTGTTTGATTTTGTTTGTTTCAAAGCATGACTCATGAGCAACTTTTAACCCAGGTTTTTATATTTTTATTCTATTTTCTCTCTAAAATTGAGATGGTTTTCTTGTTTTGGTCTTCAAACACCCCAAAAATGAGTGCGTACATAAATCTGCCACGAGCTATGCCACGGTGCTAATATAAAACTCCCCAATCACCAATAAAGCTCACACCCATAAACTTTTCCTCATCCAGCAACTAACACAGATGTATTTTACTCACTTCTGACAACAAGATTGACATTCTTGCGTGCAGGGTTGCCCACGTTGTTGACAGCCGTGCAGTTATAGAAACCTGCATCAGCCGGTGTGACAGCCCGCAGAATGAGTGATGGCCCTCGGACTTGGGCGCTGAGGGGGAGAGGGCTAGGATAACGTGACCACATGACAGTGGGCTGAGGGAAACCTGCGATCACCTCACAGGTCAGGACCACATCCTGACCGGGATCAACCACCACTGTGTCGTTGACTGACAGTCGAATCATCGGAGGTGCTGAGGAGAAGAGAGAAAAATATGAAAAGGAGAGTGAAAAGAAAATTTTGTGTCAAGGGATTCATATTTAATTCAGTTTAACAGTTGTTAGAATTGGTAACAACTAAAATTACAATGTAAAAGTTAGAAATTAAAAAATGTTGAATATCTATACCGATATTTGAGCAAATCAGGATTATTTCTAAATGTGGACATTGTTTTTACGCTCTTATAAAGACTGTAAAAGAAATCTTCTCAAAGCCTTTGAATGCGAGCAAAACTAGCAACAAGTGAACAACTGTCTTTTTGATGCATACTTGTTTTTATCAAGGTCAGAATTTTTATTATGAAATAATAATCTCAAAAGGACGAGTGTTTTCAAATCATATTGAGATCCTCTAGAAAAAAAAAGAGGTAGATGTTACAAAAGAACTGAAGGATGAGCCTTGCTGTTTTATATAGACATACAGTATATTCAGATATTTTTTAGTTAAATCTGAATCTAAGCACTTTTAAAAAAAATCACAGTAGTTATTCTCTCTGCAACATCTTGTAATGAGGTTTCAAAAATCTCACCACGAGGCGTAATGGGGTGATGGAGGGTTAACCTTGAAAAGAATGAGTGTGTGACCAGAACATCACCTATGTAAATCCCTCAGGTACCCTGCAAAATTTTACCTTTTTATATGTAGGAGAGGAAAATATTCTTCTCTCCTGTTCTTACAAAAATCATGCCATTGTCTGAATTTCTCCTCCAGAGATGTTTAAATGGATAAGACTAAAACTAAGTAAAGGCAAACGGATGCATAGTTGGATGGATAAAAGGATGCATGAAAGGATTGGTTTGAGAAGGTGTTTGATTCAGATTCTGCAGTTTATCGATAATAAAAATAAAAAAATTGAATTATAGATAGTTAGAAAATGGAATATTTTTGTGTATTAACTTAGATACTAAAAAAATACCTTTTTTTCTGATGGTGAGGGGAAAAAATGTCTGTTAAAAAGTGAGGTTACAGGGAGAAGAGATAAAGAAAGTGGAAGATTTTACGTATCTAGGATCAACAGTCCAGAACAATGGAGAGTGTGGAAAAGAGGGAAAGAAGCGTGTGCAGGCAGGCTGGAACGGGTGGAGAAAAGTATCAGACATGATGTGTGACAGAAAAATTCCAGCTAAAATGAAAGGGAAAGTGTACAAAACCGTGGTGAGACCGGCCATGCTGTTGGGTCTAGAAACAGTAGCACTGAGAAAAAGACAGGAAACAGAGATGGAGGTAGCAGAGATGAAGATGCTGAGGATCTCTCTGGGAGTGACAAAGATGGACAAGATTAGAAATTATTATATATATATCAGGGGAACAGCACAAGTTAGAGGTTTTGGAGATAAAATCAGAGAGGCCAGACTGAGATGGTTTGGACATGTGCAGAGGAGAGAGAGTACTTTGTACATCGGAAGAAGGATGCTGGGTTTGGAACCAGCAGGAAAGAGGCCTGGAGGAAGACCTAAGAGAATGTTCATAAATACAGTGAAGGAAGACATGAAGATAGTTGGTGTGACCGAAGAGGATTCAGCAGATAGGGTTAGATAGAAGAAACTGACTTGCGGTGGCGACCCCTGAAGGGAAATGCCGAAAGAAGGAGGGGGGAAAATGTTTGTGTTTTATGTGGTGTATGAAAAGTTCTGGTTTGATGGAAGGAAGAAAGCATGGATGGATCATGTGGATACAATAAATCATCATCAGAAGAAAAAAAATCACAAAAAGATTTTTCTTCTATATATAGACATACATGTACAGACAGACAGAAAGACCGACAGTATTTTAGTGATATACCTTCTCTGAAGCTTCTGCAAGTTTTCTGCTTTTAGAGGTTCTTAGTTTTGACCTTAGAAGATGTTTTGCCCTTTGCTGAAATCAGTCTGACATGACCATTAAAGACTATTCCACAACTGAGGTTTGAAAAACTGCTTAAGCAGTCTGTTTTATGCCACCGTTCCACTGTACTCTGAACTTCTGTCTAGTCATCTTTCCTTCACTCACTGAATGTAAATTCTGGAGGAGAAAGATATCTCTTTCTACTTGTTTTTGCAAATGTTACAAAGTTTGTGAATAGCTACGATACCTTTCCACAAGTTTATTTTTTTCATTCTTTTTAAAGCACTTTACTCTTACTTTACCCGCATAGTATGTGTTTTTATCTTTTTGTTGCCATTTTTCTCAAAAATCTATTCTGGCCTTTTTGTTCCAAAGCTTTTGGAAAGTTTGGAATATTATGGTGAAGCATCTGTGTGTATTCTTGTGAAGTCTTCTTTTCTGGATGAAGATGCACCTTCCTCTGGGAGTGTTTTTCACTTGTCTAGATGTTGTGAAGGGAGTTTTCTTTAGGATTCTTAGCTGATCCATTGCTGTTGCCAGCTATGGAAATCCAAGGTTTGTTTGCTGTTATCAGTGGGTTTTTATTTGGGTTTTTCATAGACTACACTGGTGTATAGAATACAAAATTATATACGGGCTTAACAGCAGCAGTATCGCAAGCAACAAGCAAAAGTTTTTTGTTTTTTTTTCTTAGAAAATGAAAAGCAACATAAGACATTCAAAAATTCAAATTTTTGAGGATGAAATTCTCTCAATTGCATTCACAAAAGAATCTAGATCATCTTATTTTGAAAAGAAAACATAGTATAAATACTTGTTAAACTGATCGAATATAAGACGATAAAATTAGGGACAACAAAAAAGTCTTTTAGGCATACAAACAAAACTGAGTACAGGAAGAAAATTATTCCTCTAACGCAATGAAAGAAATGCACAAAGGCCCCACAAACTACATTACAGTTTCATCCTGTGAATGAAAGCGCAGTAAACGATATGAATGCAGAAACATTAATAGGAGATCTCCTTAGCTAACTTCACCAGTGAGATTTCTGAACCTGACAAGGAATTTTACTGATGCAGTAGGTGCAATCAGTGCATAAATAGCTCTGTCTACTTCCATTTGTTAACTCCGAGCACAAGCGAGGGAAACCCCCTAAAGGGCTTTCTAAGTATTGAAAAAAACCAGATTGAACATGTATTTCTTGGATAATTTTCAGTTTGTTAAATACAATTAAATCTTCATAAAGTGTCAAGACCTACAGTGGTGGTCAAAAGTTTACATACACTTGTAAAGAACATAATGTCATGGCTGTCTTGAGTTTCCAGTTATTTCAACAACTCTGATTTTTCTCTGATATAGTGATTGGAACAGATCCTTCTTTGTCACAAAAAACATTCATGAAGTTTGATTCTTTTATGACTTTATTATGGGTAAACTGAAAATGTGACAAAATCAGCTGGGTCAAAAATATACATACAGCAATGCTAATATTTGGTTACATGTCCTTTGGCCATTTTTACTTCAATTAGGCGCTTTTGGTAGCCATCCACAAGCTTCTGGTAAGTTTCTGGTTGAATCTTTGACCACTCCTCTTGACAGAATTGGTGCAGTTCAGTTAAATATGTTGGCTTTCTGACATGGACTTGTTTCTTCAGCATCATCCACATGTTCTCGATGGGATTTAAGTCAGGACTTTGGGAAGGCTATTCTAAAACCTTAATTCTAGCCTGATTTAGCCATTCCATTACCACTTTTGATATGTGTTTGGGGTCATTGTCCTGTTGGAACACCCAACTGCGCCCAAGATCCAACCTTCGGGCTGATGACTTCAGGTTTTCTTGAAGAATTTGAAGGTAATCCTCCTTCTTCATTGTCCCATTGACTCTCTGTAAAGCACCAGTTCCATTGGCAGCAAAACAGGCCCACAGCATAATACTACCACCACAGTGCTTGATGGTAGGCATGGTGTTCTTGGGGTTAAAGGCCTCACCTTTTCTCCTCCAAACATATTGCTGGCATTGTGGCGAAACAGCTCAATTTTTGTTTCATCTGACCACAGAACTTTGTCCATGTGATCAGCAGCAAACTTTAGTCGAGCCTTAAGGTGCCTCTTTTGGAGCAAGGGCTTCCTTCTGGCACGGCAACCTCTCAGTCCATGGCGATGCAAAACACGCTTGACTGTGGACACTGACACCTGTGTTTCAGCAGCTTCTAATTCTTGGCAGATCTGCTTTTTGGTGCTCCTGGGTTGACTCTTCACCCTCCTGACCAGTTTTCTCTCAGCAGCAGGTGACAGCTTGCGTTTTCTTCCTGATCGTGGCAGTGACAAAACAGTGCCATGCACTTTATACTTACAAACAATTGTTTGCACTGTTGCTCTTGGAACCTGCAGCTGCTTTGAAATGGCTCCAAGTGACTTTCCTGACTTGTTCAAGTCAATGATTCTCTTTTTCAAATCTGTGCTGAGCTCCTTTGACTTTCCCATTGTAGCGTTTGTGGGTGTTTTTATCCAATGAGCCCTTTTTAAATGGCCTCAGAGAAGTCACCAGCTGTAGTCACTCATAATCACTCACAAGAAGTTAAGAGGTCATGCTATGAAGCTCATGTCATTGACACAACTTTCTAAGTCTCCAAAATTGCTCATTCATGTTGCTGTATGTATATTTTTGAGCCAGCTGATTTCGTCACATTTTCAGTTTACCCATAATAAAGTCATAAAAGAATCAAACTTCATGAATGTTTTTTGTGACAAAGAAGGATCTGTTCCAATCACTATATCAGAGAAAAATCAGAGTTGTTGAAATAACTGGAAACTCAAGACAGCCATGACATTATGTTCTTTACAAGTGTATGTAAACTTTTGACCACCACTGTATGTCAGTGAACATAAAAACTATAGCAATGAAAGTGTGACATGTTAAAGAGACAGTTTAAATTATGAGGATTTTTTTGTTATAGTTTGAATATAACATAAAAGATATGTGCAAACCCTCGTATGATCTGTAAGAATAAATGAATTCTGAAATGGGTAAAGATTAGTTCAGAATGACTCCCTAACGTGGTATATATGTAAACACTTTATGTATCAAAAGTCTAATAACAGTTTTTTAATTACATTTCTTTTCATTTCAATTTTCTTTGGCACGTTAAAAAAAACAATAAAGCACTTGAGGTCTTGAGTTTTGAAAATTAATTAAAGATAAATAAGTCAGATGTAATGAAACCACAATAAAGACAGACAGAAGTTATTAACTCATGAAGAAGGATGAATGAATAGATGGATGGACAAATAGATGCATTGATGGTTGGATGGAAGAATGAATAAAAAAATGCATGGATGGATATACTGTATGTATGGATGAATCAATCAAAGCTTAAGTGGTAGTTGAATGGATGGATGGATTAGTCCTGATTAATTCAAAACTGACAAAAAAGAATATCAAATGTTAGGCTGGGCAGCACACGGTTGCAGTGGGTAGCACAGTGGCTTTTCTCCAGGTCTTCTGGTTGATTGGCTGGTGCCAAATTGCCCCTAGGAAAGAGCGTGTGCGTGTATGGTTGTATGTGTGCAGTCCCACGACAGACCGGCGACCTGTTCAGGGTGTACCCTGCCCCTTGCCTTGAATCTGCTGGGATGGGCTCCCGCTTCCCTCAGAACCCTGTAAGGTATTGACAGTAGAAGATGACTGACTAAAAAGTTAGGTTGATTGGTGTGAAATTGCCCCTAGGAATTGTGGTGCGACCAGCCATGCTGTTTGGTATAGAAACAGTAGCACTGAGGAAAAGACAGGAAACAGAGATGGAGGTACCAGAGATGAAGATGCCAAGGATCTCTGTGGGAGTGACCAGGATGGACAGGATTAGAAATGAGTACATTGGGGGAACAGCACATGTTGGTGGTTTTGGGGATAAAGTCTGAGAGGCCAGACTGTGATGGTTTGGACATGTGCAGAGGAGAGAGAGAGAGAGTACATCGAAAGAAGGATGCTAGATTTGGAACCACCAGGAAAGAGGACTAGAAGAAGGCCAAAGAGGAGGTTCATGGATGCAGTGAAGGAAGACATGAAGATAGTTGGTGTGACTGAAGAGGATACAGCAGACAGGGTTAGAAGGAAGAAATTGACTTGCTGTGGCGACCCCTGATGGGAAATGCCGAAAGAAGAAGAATGAACGCGTGTATGGATGGTTGTGTGTGTTTCCGCGACAGACTGGCGATCTGTTTGTGGAGTATCCTACCTCTCTCCTTTAAATTAGCCGGGATAAACTCTGGTACCTCTTCTGATAGGAATAAGCGGTTTAGGAGACCAAACAAAACTAAATAGTGAAGAGAGACACGCTTTACGAAGAAGGGACGGGTAAAGCAAGGTGAATGAATTGAAGATTTGAGAGTTATAGCTTCTATTTTCTGGGGACGTGTGGGAGAGAGTAACTGTATGATCAGCCAGCACTCTACCCAAAGTAATGGGATTTATGTGCAGCACAGCGGTTTACAACCAGGTAACAAATGCTCCCCCTCTTCCATAGTCACACTTTTTATCCTCCCTTTTTCTGTGTCATCTTTACACCAGTGTGTCTTCTATAACTGACTTTTTTTTTTTTACCTTTTCTTGTCTTTATGTCAGGATTTCTTTCTTCCTTTCTGTCTCTTTGTTCACTGTGACTCACTTCCTTTTTAACTGTCATGCTGTGTAACCTGTTTGAGGTGTAAGTCATCGATGTGGTGAAGGCAAAGGGATTAATGGTGGAGAGAAATCATCCGGAAATAATGGCTAAAAGGTTTAGATAGAGCTAAGACGAAGTGTTCATTGGGGCTTGAAAGTTTGCACAGGCTTGAAATGTTTTTATACTCATATAATGGCTGAAAAATTGCATTTTCAGCAAAAAACCTCAGAGCAAATTAATCGAACTCAACTGACTTTAAGGGGATAAAACTAATAAGAAATCACCTTGTATTTATGTACACAAAAATGTCCAAACTAATACCTACTATCATCCAATCAAAGAAGTATGGATTGACTTTATTTTATGGTTCTCTTAAATCTAATTTGAGAACCCTGAAGAGTACGGCCACTTCGGAACCAACGTGAGTCTGGCATATTAGGTTTAGCTTTGAAATAGAAACATAAAAGCAGGTTGTAGTCATCAGAAATTGACAAAAAGTTCCTTTTCATTTCAAAACGATCAAGATATATTTTTATCAGATTTGTTGCTTATTATATTAATTGTTCTTCTTCTTTCAGCATTTCCCTTCAGAGATTGCCACCAACTATCTTCATGTCTTTCTTCACTATATCCATGAACCTCCTCCTTCGGCTTTCCTCTAGCCCTCTTTCCCGGTGGTTCCAAATCCAGCATCCAGCAGTCTTCCTTCTCTCTCTTTCTCTCCTCTGCACATGTCCAAACCACTCTGGCCACTCTGATTTTATCTCCAAAACCTCTAACATGTGCTGTTCCTCTGATATACTTATTTCTAATCCTGTCCATCCTGGTCACTCCCAGAGAGATCCTCAGCATCTTCATTTCTGCTACATCCATCTCTGTTTCCTGTCTTTTCCTCAGTGCCACTGTCTCTAGACCAAACAGCCTGGTTGGTCTCACCACGGTTTTGTACACTTTTCCTTTCATTTTAGCTGAAACTCTTCTGTCACACATCACACCTAATACTTTTCTCCACCTGTTCCAGCCTGCCTGCACACGCTTCTTCACCTCTTTTCCACACTCTCCATTGCTCTGAACTGTTGACCCTAAGTACTTATTATATTAATTTAACTAACAAATTACAGGACAAATGGCCATGGGACCTTTTGTCTCCACAAAAAAAGAGTCAAAATAATACATGACTATTAATAAGGTTTACATGTGCACTCGGGATAAATCAGTGATTTTGATTTAATTATAACAATTACTGTATGTAAAGTATACAAGACTCGAGTAAGATGGATGTTCGAGTAAGTTGCAAGAGAATTAAAAAAAAAAAAATACCACCCTCCGCTTTGATCTAGCCTTAGTTTCTCAAACAACAGGACAGATTTTACCAGCATTCATTTTAAAAATGAATTGTGACTTAAATCTCAAAATGCCGTCGGTGGTTGTCATTTTGATCAAGTTGCAACTGGGTGTGAAATTCTCTGTGTGAACTTAAGCTTTTTTGCTCGGGGTTATCTGATCGCTCATCTGAAAATTACAGTGAAGCGGCCTGCTTTTAAAACCAGAGGAGAAACTTCTGAGAGCTTCAAAGCATCAAACTGATTTAACTAAAATTGATCTGAGCTGTCACACAAGCGACCAGTTTCTCATCTGTAGAAGGGCTACCACTGTGTTAACCTTGCTGGACTGGAAATTATTCTAAAATAACCAGAACGTTGCTCATCTGCATTTATTAATAATCCTTGATTGAATTAAAAACATAAATCCACTCCCGACGCACACACAAAGACTTAATACATCAAATTAATGGATAAACAAACAGGCACTTTACATGTGTTTTTTTTTTTCTAACTTGAAATGCATAAGGTATTATGTTGTCTATTGGTTTATGTCTGTTTTTATTTTCTCGATTGTCTTTCTCACACAACTTCAGCCAAGCCTGGATTATAGTCTTACATAAAACTGACAGCAGATATGCATTGTAATATCCTGTCAGAGGTTTTATTGCATGCAAGATTACTGCTGATTGCCCACTGATCTTCAGCTTTCCACCAAGCGATGAAACATTACAGGATTTGGAACTTTCTAATCTCCACAGATATTACGAGGTATGTGAACCATCGTGATACTGCCATAAGAGTTGGAAAATAACAAACAGTCCATTAGGGCATATGTTTCTCAGCCTTAAAGTCAAAACACTTTCATTAATTTGTACAAGAAGACCTGCAGCCGACTTTACTTCCTAAGGAAGCTGAGGTTCTTCAATGTGTGCAGCAAGATCCTGGAGACCTTCTACCAGTCTGTGGTGGCCAGCTCCTTGTTCTTCTCTGTCATCTGCTGGGGAGCAGCCAGTGACGTCAACATACTCAATACACTAATTAGACTGGCTGGCTCTGTCACTGGCAGCAAACAGGACTCACTTGAGGCAGTGGTAGAGAGGAGGTCACTGAACAAACTTTTGTCCATCATGGACAATCATGACCATCCTCTCTACCCACTCCTGGACGAACAGCGGAGCTCCTTCTCCAAGAGGCTCAGACAGCTCCGCTCGAGTATATCTCGTTACCGGAGGTCTTTCTTCCCGTACATGATCGGGCTCTACAACGACTCACTTAGCAGATAGGAAGTTGTTGCTGTGAGACACAAATTTCCCATGTGTGGGATGATTAAAGTATATTCTGATTCTGATTAAAGTGTGTCTTCAACATTCCATGTCCATTGTTCATAATTGTCTTCTTTCACATCGCAATTTTTGGACCAATTTAAATTTATTCATGTACAATGTTGTGACATGTCTGATGAAGTTAATTAGAATGTGCAATGGTTTTTTACATTTGTTATCTTATTCCTGACTTTTTACATGCATTCCCCACCTAATTCTGTTCGTCTGCTGACAGACACCTGCTTTAATCAGGATATAAGAAAATTATAAAAACAATCTATCCAGCTGATAATTGAATTCAAAAAGATATATTTTTCAATTGCAAGAAAAACTCTGAAACATGCATTCTCCACCTAATTCTGTCCGTCTGCTGACAGACACCTGCTTTACTCAGGATATAAGAAAATTATAAAAACAATCTATTCAGCTGATAATTGAATTCAAAAAGATGTATTTTTCAATTGCAAGAAAAACTCTGAAAAATACACTTACAGAAAAAATTGCTTTGTCTGAATCTATGAGTTTTCTAAACAAATAAAGTCCAAACAAAACAAGAAAATGAGAAAAAGGTAATGTTAAAAAGTTCTCATTTAATTATTTTTTTATTTTTATTTATTTATTTAATTCATGATGCATGTTGGTGTCTATATCAAACTACACACCATATCATCACTCCTATTTCTTAATTATAAAAACATTGAAGATCTTTTTGTTTTTATGTCAATGTGGAAGCTTTAAAACTATTATTTTTTATGTGTCATCTTTTAGAAGTCTGCAAATCTTTTTCATTTTTTTAAACTACCTGTTGGACCACTGGTTCTATGGGTACTAAAGCATATGTCAGATAGATAACATGCAAGATCAATTTGAATGTTAATAGAGTAATTGTTTAATTGAACTAGAATTAAGAGGCATTGGCTCAGTGGTTGAGTGTTTGTCTTTTGACTAGGAGAAGCGGGTTCAAATCCCACTGAGCAGCCTAGGTGTCCCTGGTACAGACACTTAACCCCCTAGGTACTACCACGATTGGCACCATTGTGGCTGCCTGCTGCGGTTTCGGTTGCGTCACTTCCTGTGTTTTGTTGACTGCTGACAGATGAGGCAGCAAGGCAGCCACAGAATCTGCAGCTTAATCTATTCATTTTTAGTTAGAATCGAGGAATCAATGTTGTACGTTGTTTTTGAATGTTTAATGAATGTTTTACCAATGTTTATTGTTTAAAAGGTGAGTTATATTTTTGTAGATTGGAGGAATATAGCCGCGTGCTAAAACGGCTCAGCTAAAATATACGGCTAAGTGAAAGTAAACGGCACAGGCTTTTGTTTTCTTGTGTTTTCATTTATTCCTGTATAGTGAAACTGTATTTGTTTTTCTGTATTTTCCTTACAGTTTTTACTCCTGTTCATTATGAAAAAATCATTATTAAAAGTACAAATTATCACACGATTCGTCACTTTGTTTTGAAAGGAGTTTTGCGTAGTGTTTAGTCAGCGGTCCTTGCACCTTGATGAAAGCATTATAAATACAGTTTGATCAAAATGAAATAATCTGAAACATTACAGAAACAACCCACACCTTCTCATTGACTTCATTTCTTCAATAATTTACTTTCTCCTTTGAAGCCATTCTGAACAACAAGGAAAAAAAAGCATCTGAAACACCACATTGTGTTGAGGTAGATGTTTTATCTATGATTTAACATTCCTCCACACAACCTGCTCTTGTTGAATGATCCCCTCACCCTGCACTCCACCAGGTTAAATAAGATGAAAGGCATCACAGCTTTACCCCATGTTCCTTTTTATGAGAGGCAAGGAAAGAGGATTTGGTCACAGGCAGCAGTTACTGGAGGGCGGAAGTCTGATACTCAAATCCCCGACTGGGATTATGAAATAAAAATCAATCAATCCCCTTGTCCCAGTGCAGTGAATCAGACATGATGGCGTGACCTCATTGGATGACTCTAATCTACACGGAATGGGAAGCTACAAGGACAAACATGAAACACAGCGGCAGAAAACACAATATGCTCATTAGGAAGATATATTTTACAAAAAAAAAAAAAGATTTCCTTTTTTTTTTTATTTGCTTTCTGTGTCACTGCCCATCTGTTATTGTTTCTCTTTCTCTAATGTATTTCTCATCTTTCTTCTTAGCTTTTCTGTCAAGTTCAATCCCGTTATCTGGGATCTGAATTTGGATATTGAATTTTCACAAATTCTGTGTTTACAACGTTCTTTGTTTGTTCGTTTCCAGACTTAATTATCTCCAACAATAAGTTTGCGACTCATGTGATTCGTGTGCTCAATATATTTTTTGACAGTAGAATAGAGAATTTTTTTAAAAGTCAACCAAAGTGGATTCAACAAAACATCAGAGATTACTTTGTCGTTCCGTCTATGTGATCAGTAAAAGAACATTACGTTGACCAGATACAAAAACATACTTTATATAAACTGAATAATTAATACTGAAATTTATTAAATAAAATTTATTGAAATGTTGGGGAGGCGATAGCTCAGTGGCAGAACGTTTGCGTTTCGGCCAGAAGTTCTCCAGAAGTTCGCGGGATGGAATCACACAGAGCTCATGTCTAGGTGTCATTAAAGAAGGCACTTAACCCGCTGTTTCTTCCACCATTGGTGCCATTGTGGCAGCCTGCTGTGGTATAATGCAGCATACAAATTTTCCCGTTGCGGGATGAATAAAGTATCTTTTTTTTTTTTTTTAAGCGAGAGGCAAAATGGCGCAGTGTCTGCAACAATTAGGACGCGTAAATTTTTCTCAAATGAACTTGAAGATATGACAGAGGTGATGTAAGTTTGGGCTTCCCTGCACACATGTTGCAAAGCTGACCCCAGATGAAGAGATGAAGACAATCGACATCAAACAAAAAGACATTTACATTGTGTGAGAAGTACCGGTTGTGTATTTGTCCTGCAACAATTCACACATCTTTACATTATTAGAAATACTAAATCAAGTTACACTCCATTTCAAAGGTGCTTTCTTTATACTTAGTTTCAATTTCTTTTGTTGTCAGACATGTGTGCACAAACACACACAAACACCAGGCTGCACGTTTTTCCACCAGGCTGTGAGGTCTGAACAGATTGGCTGGTTTGGCAAGTCTCTGAGCTCTGATGCCAGAAAGATGATTATTGTTGTGGTTGCTGGGTATCTGGGTTTTTTTGTCCGTGTGTTGAGAGCACAGTCGGGATGCAATTGATTTCAACTGCAGGAGCTTGAGAGAAGGAGAGAAAGATACTGGGTTGGGTGTGAAAAACACCTATGCCACGCAGCAGAAGCTTTAAAGACCTGTTAAGACTGTTTTTTGTTCTTAACTTGTTGACTTCAGCGTTGATACTTTTCAACATGAAAACACGTTAGAACCTTCTAACTTTACTTTCTTTCTTTTTTATAATCTATCGTTTTTGATCTTTAGGTTTTTCTACCACAATTAGTGGAGAACCAGTTCATTCAACTGAGATCGCTTTATTAGTATCACTTTGCTTTCTGTGAGACTTTCTCCGAGCCACAGATACCTCTGAATATGTTTTATTTATTCTTCGGCTTTTCTTTTTCTCAATTCATCCACAGTTTCCTGTTTGTTCTGTTTTTCCATTTCTTGTATTTTTTGACAACGTCAGGGTTTGTTTATTTGGGGGTTTTGTTCTGCTTTAAGGCTTTCGTTTTGTTTGTTTCTTTCTAGTTCCAGGTTTTTACTCAGGATTCCTGAAAAACGTGGTTTGTTTTGCAATAGAAAACTTACAATCTAACTGGTCGAAGTTCAAAACACATTTTTTTTTTAAAAAAAAAATGCTTTTTTAAAACCAGGCTAAAGGAAGATGTTGTAGCTTTCTTTTTTTTCTCCCGAGTCGGAGTCGTTTTTGCAACCAGCGACTCCCAGGAGTGTCCACATCTCTCTTGGAAACCGATAGGATTTGCTGGTTAAATGCTTCACTTTTTTATGAATGCAATTAATGAGCTGCATGAATAAACTCTGGAGCCCTACAGGCGCTTGTTGGCAGAATGCGTTACCTTTGATCAAACCCAAGCAGGTTGGTTGCTGTTCCTGATGAGAAAGAAAAACAGCGTGGAAAAAGACCTTTTCATCTAATGCAGTTGCTCACTGAAAATATTGAACCAATGCTGAAAGGGAGTGTTCATCTTTTTTATCTTCAAAGTTTTAAGATGTTATATTTCAAATGGGAGAACAGTTGTTTCTTTGCCATCGGTGGCTAATGCTGAAAGAAATTCTTAAAGTTTAATGGTTTTCCATAAAAATGGAACATGGCGAAGTGTGCTTGAACAATTGGTTAAAATAAGTAATAAAACATTCCGTGTTCAAAAAGGTTTTGAAAGGGCGTGGTTTCATGCAAAATCACCTTTGTGGAAGTTACCATGTTTGTCTGTTATTAGAGATTTTGAGTAATTTGCAAGCTCTTCTGTTCAATATATAAGAAGAAAACCCAGATTGTTCTCAGCCATGGATTTTGTTGAGTAGCAACTACAGTATAGCTTTTTGGGGTAAACCGAACAAGCCTTGGCCTTTCTGCTGAGGTATGTAAGTCTGACCGTAACAAACCCGACAAGGTTGTCAACGGCAACAATGTTGTTGTAAGTAACAGAATTGCTGGGCGGTGGCGTGTAGATGGACAGAGCGGTGCAGAGAGAATTGAAGATAACAGGGAGCGTGACAACTGAATTATAGCTGACGGCCCTGAGATGAGCTCTCAGCAACATAAAAATCAGACAGGCGGACAACACGGCACACACGGAGCCTGGCGAGAAGATGGAGACACTGATAGCGCATTTTAACAAAGTCAAAAAGCCAAGGAAGAGAAAAAAAAAAGCTCAGGAAAGAGCGCAGGGAGAAAATATTGAAAGGAGAGAGAAAATGACAGGATGAAAGAAAACTGCTGTCGCTCATTGAAGAAAAGATAGAAGAAAGCAGGAGATTCCTAAGGAGAAAGACGCAGCAAGTGTGCAGCAAGAAGTCAAATGTGAGTATCAAAGAAAGAAAAACAGGAGCTAAATAATCAAAGGAAGACATTTATAGAAAAGAAAATACCCTGAATTATGCATGTTCGTGATTGTTGCACATCAAGCACTTGTTTGTGTCGCTTTATGGGAGAAAAAAAGACTTACTTGTATTGTTTGTGAGCCTGAAGGTGACTGACTTATCTTGGATGCCACACACGTTACGAACAGACACCTGGCAGGTGTAATCAGCAAAGTCCTTGGCTCTTAAATTTTTTAGCTTCAGCACCTTAGTTTCACCCTGAGTGGGACAAACAACACACAACATCATAATATGAAGGGAAAACCATAGCAAAAAAAGACCATAGTCGTCTATTCTCTTAGTTTATCTGCTTCGTCTTAATTTTCATTTGATGATGATTATCTTTGGTTTTTCAACACGTTGGGTTCGTGGAGTTGTTGTAATAATAAAAGACAAAATGAAACATTGTTCTCAACACGTCATGTGATCTCTGAATTATGTATAAACTTACATCTCTGATGAAGCTCAAAGCTCTTCTTTTACTCTAAAACTGGGTTATAAATTTGTCTAAAAGTCATTTAAATTTTTGATGAGTTGCTGTTCAGTAAACAGAGTCAAATCAGCACTAAGACAAACTCACCGACTCCCGTGGTGCTTCTGCTCATGTTTTCTACTCTGATAGTTAACCAAAATAAATGCAGAGTTATGCTTGAAGTTATAGGAACATGTTTTTCTATAAACCGCTCACATAAAACCATCAGAAAAGGAATATTGATCTCATTTTGGAAAAATAAAAAACTTTTTATTTTAATCTTGTAATTGATGCTAAATCCATGGACGTTCCAGACACACAACAGCAGCTACTAGCCTTTTTCAACATCACTAATATTCTTTCTGATGTTTGATAGAGTAGGCAATGAGATAAGAGTGTCTCCGGCAGCATGGGGAAGGGCTTCTCTGACTGGTTAATTGAACTCCAGGGGTTGTGTTTTGTGGCTGGCTGTTTCTTTGATAAGTGGAGAAAACTAGAACATCTGCTGTAGTGCAATCGTTCTGAGCTCCGCTTGGGGAGCTCAGAACGACTTATTGCCAGTAAACTGACTAGCTGGTAGAGAGTTTACCAGGTAAAAAAAAAATCCTATCAATTGTATCGATACACATTTTTCTATGTGAGGTTCTTTGGTTTGGTCTAAATGGTTCTTTAGATTTACTTACAAAAATGTCATGAGGAAAGCAAAAAAGTGCTCTCAAACCCTCAACAACCTTTTGAATATTTGTTGATATCATTCAGTGGTGGATGAAGTACTCACTTTTTTGTATTTAAGTATAAGTATAGATAATTAGGAAGAGAAATTACTTAAGTAAAAGTACCAATACAAAAAACAACTAAAGTAAAAGTACAAAAGTACTTGGTGTAAATTTGACTTTTTAAGTAAAAAGTAAAAGTATTAGAGCATAATTTAAATGTTATTTGTTTGTGCTGTAGGGTAACAGATAAATACTCTGTGTGATGATGGCTCAACTTTTTATTTAAAAGTAAATACAACGAACAACAATCTTCTGACTATTTAGTTTTTTGGCAGTGAATGGCTGCAGAAAATATTTACTCTCGATTCTGATTGGTCCTCGATTCATTACTTCTTCTCCCTCTTGGAGACCGCAGGCGATCTACTGCTCCTACTACAAGTTGATTTTGGCGATGCGGCTTTAAGGTGCGCTAAAAAAAACTGTATATTTTTCAAATTCCTGACCGAAAATGTAACGAAAACTACAAGTAGCGGAGTAAAAGTACAGATATTTGCTCTAAAATTCAGTGAGTCTTTTTACTTAAGTAAAATACAGATACACAATTTTTTTTATTTAAGTACAGTAACAAAGTACATTTATGTTGTTACGTTCCACCACTGATTTCATTGCTAATGTTTTCTGACAAAAAAACTTGTGATAATGACCAACTGGGTTGACGAAATTTCCCGCAGATACAGTATATACTGTAACAGTATTTTTGAGTGTGCAAATTATAATTGTTCCTTACAAAGGTGCACATAGGACTACACACTACCAATAAAGGCAATAGCCAATGTTATCTAACCTAGTAATTCAACACTTTGTATTGACACATATTTTATGCGACAACAATATATAAATAGTTTCTAAAATATATTAAAAACCTTACCTATTCATAGCTGTTCAAGTTGAGTAAAGGTTGATAATGGGTCAGTTTAATTTCAAAGCCTTTGGAGACTTAAGAGCCATCAAGCTTTAATAAAGTTTACAATAACACTGACAGAAACCTTGACTAAACTAAAATAGTTGGTTATCTTTGTCTGAAAGTGCGGTTTAAACTTGAATTCAAAAGGGGTGAAACAAGGTAACATGTGAGTAGAAATAATAAAAGCTGTAAACTTAATCTGTGGCAACATATCAGCAGTGTGCGTGTATACCTGGGTGTAAAGAGGCTCATAGATGTCCACTCCGGTGTCTTTACTCTGTTCGATGACCGTATTCCCGCGTTGCCAGATGAATCGCACAGGGGGGTTTGAGTTGACGGTGCAGCGAAGGAACACAGTTCTCTCTTGGTAATAACTACCCCGAACATCGCTGATGGTCTGATGGACTGTCAGAACAGGTGTATCAAGGTCTGCAAATAATAATAATAAAAAAATATAATCACGAGGAGTTATATCTCCATGAGGTTTATCAATTATAACATTTAAGAAGTGTTTCAGGTTTTTACACTTCATGCATAAAAAAGAGAAGAACATATGATGTTGGTATAAAAATACACAACTTAATAACGAGGCTTAACCACAAGTATGAATCCATTTTTAATGTCTTTTTTCACTCAACAGAACTGTCCAAACATGATTCTATCTCCATCAAGCACGAAAAAAATCTAAACAATATACATTTTGCTGTTTTTTTTTTTCTTCCACCATGACTCTCCCACACACCACATTTATATATATTTTCTGTCATTTCTCTCACTCCTCCCCACTTGCTTCTTTTCCTTCCTTCACAGGAGCGTCGTCTCCCTTTTCCTCCACTCAATGTGATTTCAGCTGCTGTCACAAGCGTAGAGGCTGCTCTCCCCTGGTTTCTGCCATCTCTCCAAAACTCACTGCCACTTTCACTCCGCATCACCATCTCCCTCCCTCGATCCTTTCCTCCTCGCTCTTTGCCTCCATCTCTGACAGGGCAGAGTTTTTTTTTTATGGTGTGTGTGCGTGGGTCTGTAATTGTGATTTTTTGCAGTCTAATTGGACTGATTCAGTGTTCAAATATTAAGGAAGCAATTTCCTCTCGCAGTATGGCAACACTTCACCTGGCTTCTTTTTTTCATTTTATCATTCCCTTCCATTGCACCTTTTTCCTTTCCTGTTTTTTTTCTGTTGTGTCATTTTTGTTTTTCATTTATTTATTTGCTCCTTTTATAAAAAAATAGTTCATGAAGGAAAGAAGATTTTTAGTTTCATTTTCTGACCCGTTTTTTTTTTTTCTACAAACACCCCGTACACTCTCATAATTCCATATCTCACACCATCACATGTACAGAGTTGTGGTAACTACAGAGGAATTAAACTGATCAGCCATACGATGAAGTTATGGGAAAAAGTTGTCGAAGCTAGGCTAAGGTCTGAAGTAAGAATTTGTGAGCAGCAGTATGGTTTTATGCCTAAAAAGAGCACTACAGATGCAGTATTTGCCTTGAGGATGCTGATAGAGAAGTACAGGGAAGGTCAGAGGGAGCTGCACTGTGTCTTTGTAGATCTTGAGAAAGCGTATGACAGGGTACCTAGAGAAGAACTATGGTATTGTATGAGGAAGTCTGGTGTGACAGAGAAGTATGTTAGAGTGGTTCAGGACATGTATGAGGGCTGTAAGACAGTGGTGAGGTGTGCTGTAGGTGAGACAGAGGAGTTCAGTGTGGCGGTGGGACTGCACCAAGGATCTGTCTGAGTCCTTTGCTGTTTGCTATGGTGATGGATAGGCTGACAGACGAGGTCAGACAGGAATCTCCATGGACAATGATGTTTGCAGATGACATTGTGATCTGTAGTGAGAGGAGGGAAGAGGTGGAGGAAAAGCTGGAGAGGTGGAGGTTTGCACTAGAAAGAAGAGGAATGAAGATTAGTCAGAGTAAGACAGAGTACATGTGTGTGAATGAGAGGGATCCAAATGGAAAAGTGAGGTTACAGGGAGAAGAGATAAACAAGGTGGAAGATTTTAAGTACTTGGGATCAACAGTCCAGAGCAACGGAGAGTGTGGAAAAGAGGTGAAGAAGCGTGTTCAAGCAGGCTGGAACGGGTGGAGAAAAGTATCAGGTGTGATGTGTGACAGAAGAGTTTCAGCTAAAATGAAAGGAAAAGTGTACAAAACCGTGGTGAGACCCGCCATGCTGTTTGGTCTAGAGACAGTGCCACTGAGGAAAAGACAGGAAGCAGAGATGGAGGTAGCAGAGATGAAGATGCTGAGGATCTCTCTGGGAGTGACCAGGATGGACATGATCAGAAATGAGTATATCAGAGGAACAGCACATGTTAGAGGTTTTGGAGATAAAGTCCGGGAGGCCAGACTGAGATGGTTTGGACATGTACAGAGGAGAGAGACCGAGTACATCGGCAGAAGGATGCTGGATTTGGAACCACCAGGAAAGAGGGCTAGAGGAAGACCAAAGAGGAGGTTCATGGATACAGTGAAGGAAGACATGAAGATAGTTGGCGTGACCGAAGAGGATGCAGCAGATAGGGTTAGATGGAAGAAACTGACTTGCTGTGGCGACCCCTGAAGGGAAATGCCGAAAGGAGAAGAAGAAGAAGAAGACACCATCACATGTGTTCGGTTTTATGTAAGTATTTCAAATTCGATGTATTCAACATAATTTACTTCCATTCAACCATCAAGTTTTCTCACTTTTACTGGTTTATTTTAAAGATCCTTTAAAGTTAAATTAGATTTTCAGATTTTGAGAACTACCCTGCAAATTCCCCAAACCAATTGTCCTACTACAGTCCAATGTATAGGTCACTGCATAAGTAAAAAAAAATGTACTGAACATGTTGCTACTACCTGAATAATGGCAGGTGAATGTGATGAACAAACATTGAGAATATTTGTGTTCATTGTACTTTTGGTGGAAGTCTGAAGATAAGTAGGCTGGATTTTTAAGTGTGCTGTAGAAAAGGGCACAGCTGTCACATGAGGGCGGCTTCTCACACACTCTTCCACATGCATGTATGCAGACACACACATCTGGAATGACATCAATGAGAGTGCAGGCTCAGCAGAGCCAAAGAGCACTTTTGTGGATTGAAGGATGGAGCTTTGGGATGAACCAGCGCATTAACACACACCGGCAACTACTGTAAGGCTCAGTGAAATGGTTACAAACAAACCAGGGAGAGCATAAGAAATGCACTTTTTTTTTCTAGATGGAAAGTGAACCACAGACTCAGGGGAAAGCCTACTGAGTCATGGATTATAATTCAAATGACCTTGCATGTTTCAAAACTGCACAAATAACAGAGTTCCGATTCTTTTTTTGACTGGAAGATAATGTTTCACTGTTACCAGCATGCTTAGTAATGTAGTTTTAATCATGTTTTTTTTTTTTTTGTTGTTTTTGTTTTGTTTTTTTTTACAATTTTTTTTGTCTAATTTTCTCAAAAAACAATTTCCCTATGTCACCTGACCAGACACCCTCACTCTCTCACGCTTCTAACATCAAACTACAAAGTTGATTCTTTCATGCCAACATGCACTAACTCACCTCAAAATTGTGTTTCCACTCTCAGATTTACTCCTGCACATACAAATGTCCTTCTCCCAAGTTCAACATTCACACTCTAGAGTTTGCAAAACTTCCTCACTCGATTTTCTCTTGTGCATTCAAACTGGTGCTCAAATTTCAACAACCAGGACACAGCACAGTATTGGGTAAATTTCCCATGAAGAATTACTTTGATCAGTAAAGTAACAACATCGTAAAACATCTTAACAAATATTTTGTTTTTATCAAATTCCTTTTCTTTCTCCTTCACTTTGTTATATTTGTCTAAAAGATTTTGTTACAAAAAGACTAAAAAAATAGATGAGAGAAGTATTGACATAAACCCGACTTTTATTTCTATCAGAGAGCTCGGAAAAGAGACAGGAAACAAGAGCTGGTTGGGCTGCCTCACAGTGTTTTTGAATCCCCAAGTTATCATTTATTCACAGCTGTGCCAAGCCAATTCCGATATGTACGCAACTATAGGATTGTTGAGGAACATTTGTGGCAACATTGTGGTAAATGAATCTAATTTAATTTGATGTAAAGAATAATTATGACGACATCAAGGAAACGCTAATTAGTGTAGTACCAAGTAACAATTTTCAATGAGCCAAAATAGTCATTTTTTGTTTCCTTTTCAGCCAGATAGTGATTGTATACTAAAAACAACAACAACTGTAATAAAAGCAAAAATGATGAGCCCAAAGCTGGCATACGAGCTTGAGCTTTTTGGGAGTAAAGGCCAAATTTTATGGCAGAGCAATACATCGAAACATCAAATCACAGAAGCGTCCTTTATTGTTCTGACTACAATCATCGTAAAAACAAGACATACACCCCTGCAAGCTCAGTGTAGTATCAGAACTTCAACATCCAACACAGCAAAACTTAAAGTACTAACGGTATATACTGTTAGGTCTTGTCACCTGCCTTTGTAAATAGTAAACAATGCCATGTGCGGCACAACAATCCACGGTTTAGAACAAAAGACTCAAGCAGGAAACCAAGAAAAAAAAGAAGAATCAGTTTCTGAAAACATTTACCCACTATAGACATTCTAGCATTCGCACTTCAATGATGTCAGCCTCATGACACTGGATGCAAATGCATGTGAATGAACGTGTGTGTGTGTGATAAATATGTGAGTATGTTATGTGTGTGACATTGGCAACAGATCCAGCAAATCTGAAAAGTTGTATCTGTGAATTCATACATATACATGTACATATAAGCAATGAGATTCTTATACAATTTTGACAGTTCATCTTTTTATTTATTTTTTTTATTTATTTATTTATTTCGGTCACAGTGCAACCTCACATCAATGAAATAAAGAAAACAACCATATTCCAGCAAAGGACCGAAAAGGTAACGGCTGAAGCAAACGCTTATTACGCCGACCCTTTTTTTTTTTTTTTTTTTTTATGTCATAATAAAAGCAAAAAGACATAAGTAAATACTAAGTCATCATAATTGTTATAACACATAACATAATAATATCATAATACATCATAACATAATCATAACACATCATAACATATAACATAATCATAACACATATTCGTAACACATAATCATAATCATAACACATCATAATTGTTTACTTTTTATAGAAGCTTGAATTTAACCATCACGACTTGCATATTTTTTAAGTATTAATAACTTAAATTTCTTTTTTAAACATAAAAGATTTAAACACAATTTAAGTTCATCATTACAATTATTCCAAAGATCCACACCTTTAATAGAAATACAGAATTTTTTAACATTTGTTCTAAATTTATTTTTAATGAACACATCATTTCCTCTTAGTTCGTATGGACTTTTCCTAATAATAAACATATTTTGTAGAGAGTTTGACATCATGTTTTTTTTTATCTTAAACATAAATTTTAAAGTGTGTAATTCCACTAAATCATAGAACTTTAATGTTTTTAAATTTATAAATACTGTAGATTATTGGTAGGTTGATTATAAGATGAGAATGTTATTGCTCGTATTGCTTTTTTTTTGTAAAATATAAATTGGTTTTGTGTTAGTTTTGTACGTATTTCCCCAAATCTCGATACAATAAGTTATATATGGAAGTACTAATGTATTATATAACATAAACAAACTTTTTTTATTTAGGACAAATCTGAATTTATAAATGATTGCTATTTAGACAGTTTATTTTTTGTATAATTTATGTGTGATTTCCAGCTTAATTTGTGATCTATAATCATTCCAAGGAACTTACTGTCGTAAGCTCGTTCCAATGGGGTGTTATTAAGCATAATTTGAATTTGTTTAGGTACTTTTAATTTTGTAAATACTATAAATTTCGTTTTTTCAATATTTAATGATAATTTATTTATGTCAAACCATATTTTTATTTTACTCAATTCTCTTTCAACTGATTGTATCATTTGGTTCAGGTCTTTTCCTGAAAAGTAAAGAGTAGTGTCGTCTGCAAACAGTACATAATTTATTAGTTTGGATGTGTAACACAAATCATTGATGTACAGGATAAAGAGTTTAGGCCCCAGCGTTGAGCCTTGTGGAATTCCACATATGACTTTTAATAAATCAGATTTTTCCTCCTTTATTTGTACATATTGATATCTATTTTCTAAGTAGCTCTGAAGCCATGTATATGCAGCTCCTCGAAAACCAAATCTGTCTAGTTTGCTCAGTAATATATCATGATCTATGGTGTCGAAAGCTTTCTTAAGGTCTATGAAAATACCGATGCCATAATTATTTGAGTCTATTGATGTAGTAATATTTTCTATTAGTTCTGTAACAGCCATATTAGTGGATCGGTTTTGTCTACACCCATATTGTTTGTCACTAAGGAGCTGGTGTTTCTCTATAAATTTATCTAATCTTATTACAAATACTTTTTCTATTATTTTTGAAAACTGTGGAAGTATGGATATAGGCCGATAATTTGAAAATAATTGTTTATTGCCATTTTTAATATTTTAATTTAAAATAACATTTTTAATTGTTTAATGCCATTTCTTCAAAAAACTTTTACAAGAACATGTGTGACTTAAGTGTGTGAGTGTAAATGTATTTTGTAATACTGGTAATTTTGCAATGCGTTGAGATTTAATGGAAAACAGGCTAAAACAAAAAAATTGAGAATTTTTTATAATATTGGAATAGTTCGGGCCGCACAGTGGTGCAGTAGTTGGCACAGTGGCCTCACAGCAAGAAGGTCAGGGTTCGAGTCCCGGGTGGGACGAGACTTGAAACACTGGTCTTTCTACGTGGAGTTTGCATGTTCACTTGTGTATGTTTGGGTTTTTCTCCAGGTACTCTGGTTTCCTCTGACCCTCCAAAAACATACATGTTAGGTTGATTGGCTGTTGCTAAAAGGCCCTGGAATGAATGTATGGCACCGCAACAGACTGGTGACTTTTTTGGGGTGTATCCTGCCCCTTGCCTAAAAGGATAAGCTCTGGTAACCCCGCGACCCCATCTGGGATAAGCGGTTCAGAAGATGAAACAAATAGTTTGGTATGCCTCAGTGTTCAATTAGCGTAAAATTGATGTGGTTCCATTACAATAAGCAACATAAAAGTTTTTGAGTCCGTCTACGAAATACCAAAACTTCCACAACTTTTATTCTAGTCATAGTGTTGTTAAGGCTTATAAAATAGAAACTCCCACAGTGAGTCTCAGTTCAGACCCATAAGTAAATGGCGGTGCGAGATGAAACTGCAAGTGTACAGAAATCCAATATGAAACTTTAATGAAGCTTCTGATTTCCCCAAAGTCCTGCCTTTGCTCCAGCTTACATCAACTGTATAACTATATGACTGTTTTTGTTTCAATTACTTTTGTGTATGGTTAAACCTCCAAACTCTATGCTATATCTGGTTTCCAGCTTTTGTATTCATTTTTGACATCACACAACTTTGTTGACTCAAAACATTTGAATGTGAATTTTAAGAGCAGGTCACACTTTACACACGTACTTGAGCATTTTATACAGGTAAGTAAAGTTTCTTAGTCCTTCTCAAATTGTCTGCCTCTGTTTTATTGTTAAGTAAAATATCATCTAGTAAGTCCAGTTAATTCTTGTTCTTTTTTTTAAACAGTCATTTACGTTTAAATGATCAAATAAAAGCTGATGGATCGTTTCCCAGTTTAGAACAGTACGTAACATAAACCACACACTTGTGGCATTCTCACATTGTGTTCATGCAGCTGTGCACTTCAGTGTAACATCTGTAGCATATGGAAGAAACAAATTAGCATCACATGAGTGCTGTCTTTTTGCTTCACGCATCACAAAAGCTGATTGAGCAAAAGAATGCTGGAGTAAACTATCAAAGTCAGAAGAGGACAGAAGAACTAAGAAAGGCCGAAGGCAAAATTAGCATTAGGTGACTTTTACTACATTTAGAGGGCTTAAAGAAGAGAGAGGATACAAAATGTAAAGTATGTTAAAATCAACCATTAATGAGACATGTCTAAATGCAAAAATCTCATCAAACATACCATTTGTGAGCAAAAAATATCACAATTGGATGTATTTGGTGGATGACAGTGGACACATACACAATAAGAAACTTTAAGGTTTTGCCTGAAAAAACCCACTTCAGTTAAAAAGTGGAATAGTTTTACTACCAGTTTACTTTGTTTGTAAAATAAAAGGCAAACTGTGTGAACAAAGTTCTATGTAGCTTCTACCAAAGAATATGAAATGATGACTCATAACTGTTTGACAAAGGTTTGATTTGTGAGCCACATCGTGCTAAACCAGCTGCCTTAAATATCTTCATAGTGAAATAAAAACCTCTGAATATCTTGTCTGCATATTCTCAAAATCCACTTCACATCCATGCAAAATGTCATTGCCTTTCTGCCAAATAAAGCAAAATGAGTCGTTCCCCTGAGGTACAGACAGAATTAAAAGATTTTCTTATACCTGATGCTGAAAAAAATATTGCTGTCTTCTTATTCAAAGATCAGAAAGAAGGAGTACACAACAAAAATACTGCTTATTTGACACCGAAAATTCATCAAATCTGTGATAGTAGCATCACAATTCAGGACAATAACAAATGCAAACAATTCAAAATTAGTCATTTTGACTAATAAAATGTTTCATGTAGCAAATATAATGTATTTAACTCATTAATATAGATCAGGTCAATGCAAAACTAACACAGAATCAAGCAGTATAAAGTCCTTTAATCTTGACAATGATGGAAGTAGATATTTTCTCAGTAGATTTTTGTAACAAGTTGACCTCTACCGGGTACTTCCCCTGCAGGAGGACACCCTGAACTCCAAATCCTCTTTGATTTCCAATAACATGTCCTGTACTCTAATAGCTTCCTGGAAGTGGACAGCCATTAAGGGACCAAAGAGAAAATGACAGGTTCAATCGAGTGAGCATGCAATGAAGGAGCCGGGCTTTGCTGAGTGAGACCGCGTGTGTTTAAAGGAGAGAGCTGTATGAGCAGAAAGGACTGTGTGAGTAACAGGTTGGGGATAAGCTTGTGTGCTTTCCTCAAAGATGTAATCACTATAAGCAACTGAAGGTCACGGAAAAATACAAATGTAAATATAAAGATATACATTCATACATATGTCTCTAAAAAGAAAAGAAGATATAGATAAATATATATATCTATGGATATATATATATCCATAGATCGATAGATAGATAGATAGATAGATAGATAGATAAATGACTATGCCTAGCTATAGAAAAATTACTATGGAAAAATATTTCCACTTCTAGTCCCAGGTGGGACAATGCTTGAAACACTGTCCTCTCTGTGTGGAGTTTGCAATGTTCTCCCTGTGTATGCTTGGGTTTTCTCTGGGTACTCCAGTTTCCTGCCACCCTCCAAAAACATGCATGTTAGGTTGATTGGTCACTATGAAATTTCCCCTGTAAATGAACGTCCCCTTATGAATGAAAGATAAAACAAAAAATAAACAACAAATTATATCCACACATTAATAAGTGTATCTGTAAACATGCAAGCGTAGCTACAGTACATGTATTCATCGGCATCGATGAATATATACATGTATATGTTATATATATGTATATTTACATGTATGTCTGAAGATTAGTCAGTTTCGGAAATATGTTATATTTGTTTCCTTTAAGATGAAACTGTATGTTTATTCCATTTAGATGTCTTTTACAAACCTCACCCATTTAAAATGTGGTTTAGTTTTTCTCATAAAAGTTTTCTAAGTAATTTAAATACTTTGTACAATAATCAGGGACAGATCCAGGGGGGCACATAGGGGAAGCCCCCCAACTTCCTTTTGGTTCACAAAAAAAAAAGAAAAAAAAAGAAAAGAAAAAAAAGGGACTAGTCAAGCTATACTCTTGCACAGCCAGTGAATGGGCAACCAAAATGCAGGAAAATGCATTTTTCAAAATGTTCGAGGGGAGGGAGGGAATGCCCCAACCCCCCCATCCCCGCTCATAATGGCCTTGTCAATGACCTCATCCCCCACCCCCATTTAGAATATCCTGGATCCGCTCCTGATAATTACTATCAAGTTCTATTCAGAAAGTCTTTTTTTCATTCAGACTTGCTGGAACATCTCAAACAACACCAGACTTTTCTTGTTAGGCAAAAAAAGAGAGAAAAAGGTAACAATCACAACATTTTATCAAGCTTTTAAAAAGCCATGGCTCTTTCTCTTTTTTTTTGATAATTGTGTTGAGCACAGTGTTGAGTTGTAACAGTTTTCTGTCTATGAGATAGTTACTATTGAATATCGATTCATCTGTTTACTTGTAAATACTAAGAAATGATGCTACAAGTGGACTGTTAGCATTCCTTAGGAGAAACACAAGAGTCATGTATAAAACAGATGATATATGGGCATTACATAAACCCCAAGAAACAAATTATTAATTATTTTTCTTGTTGCCGACACATGTGCGTACACACATTGAGACTGAAACTTTTTTCAGATTATTAAACAAATACAGACACGCATTTGTGAATAAAAACACCCACAAAGAGAAAAGCCTCTGCATGCAGAGACGCACAAGCAGATGTAGACTTCACTGTTTGATCCAGCTTCGTTTCTCATCAATTATTTAGGATTCTGCTCATTGACATTGCCTTAAAGAGGGTATAAAACATGCATGAGGCTCATATTTGAAAATAACCAGAATTGCCTGTGTTTAAAATGCAACATTTCGATGTAAAGACTGATTCAGGTTGATTTCTGCAGCCTAGTTTGGGTTCTGTTTGTAGAAAAGTGTGAAAGCAGGTTTTTACATTTTTAACCAAATAATTTGTAGTTACGTTTAACAAGGATAGATGATGGTAAACCAAAAGCAAGATGAAGCTAGTCTGTTAAGACAGTTAATAGTACTACTACTTTTAATCACAAAAAATTGTGATTTACATTTGTGAAAAAGTGAAACACTGTGAGATCTTGTAAAAAGGACATAAATATTTCATAACAATACGCTTTGCATGAATGACATTTTTATATAAATTATTAAAATAGTCACAGATTTGTATGCATATGGGTTCTATAGCTATGGACACGTATTCACATGATATATGTGTTGATGTACATAATTATTGACTATGTGGATGTAATAAACAATGTGCAATAGAAAAAAGGGGAAGACGGTGGCTCAGTGGTTACATCGTTCGCCCGCGGACCGGAAATTAATCAGAAGTTTGCGGGTTCGCATCCCACTGAGTTCACGTCTAGGGTCCTTGGAGAAGACACCTAACCCTCCGTTTCCCCCACCATCGTCATAGGTGGCAGCCTGCTACGGTGTAATGCTGCACACAAATTTCCCAGTCAGGGGTTAATAAGGTATAATAAAATATCTCACCACTATAGAATACAACTTTATACAAAATTACGTTGATACAGATAAGATCAAATATGAGACACATAAAAATTCTCAATGTTGTTTGACAATTCATAAATTTTGATCATTACGTGTTTTAATTTGCAAACGCAAATTCAAACAGGGGCTGCATGGTGGCGCAGTGGTTAGCACAGTGGCCTCACAGCAAGATGGTCAGTGCGTTGAGAGAGTGTGTGGCCCCAAGACAGACTAGCAGCCTGTTTCTGGTGTATCCTGCCTCTCGCCTGAAATCAACCGGGATAGGCTCCCAGACTCTTGCAACCCCATTTAGGACGGATGATTCAGAAGTCGATACGAAAGCGAAACTCAAACAGTAGATCTGGACATGTCGTTGCAATGATTCTATGTTGTATTAGACTAAATGTCCCTGTTAAGAACTTACTTTTCATTTTTTAAATTGCTTGGATTCTGAAATGTGTCATTTTAATCATATTCATGTTTCAAGTAGATCCAAAGCATTTCTGCAAAGTAAAGGTCAGGACTTTTACTCAGCTATACACTTCATTCTATTTCAACCATTTTTTTGAAAAAGAAAAAAAAAAAAAAATTTCCTGTCCTCAGGGTCATTGTCTTGCTGCATGACCACTTTCTCTTGAGGTTCAGCTCAAATAGAAATGCTTTGACATTTAATGTGAAATGGAATATTTCAGAAGATATGTTTCCCTAATTCAAGCTGGCTCTCACAAGCAAACTACTGTAAGGCTCAATGAAACATTCACTGAGATGGTTGAATAATATTAATCGTTTATACGTACTTTGTTAATCCCAAATAATAAAGTCTGGTCTGTATTCTATTTACCTCTAAATGTGTTACCCTCATGTAAACCCCTATGTTTCAGCACCTAAAAATTTGTTGTGGAATACTCTCTTTTTTTCTCTGTATAGACCTTTTTTCTTGCAATATTTGTGCATCAAGGTCTATTTTTTTGTATTGCAGGGTGAGCTTTCTTTCTAGGTATGGAATGACTCCACAACAATGAACTTAAGACCTGAAAATCTGGATCCCAGCTTCCCCATGTGCACTGGATCATGTTTTAACCTCAAGGCTTAGGTACGTAGTTTACAAGGTTTTTTCATTGTAATTCCGCTCACTATATCACTTTTTTCTTAACCAGTCACTCATCTGATCACACAAATAGTGTGCCATTGTGAGATTTTACTTTCAATTTGTTATCGGTTCATTAGCAAAATAAAAACTCTCTTGTAACATCAAATTGTTTCGTCTTCTGAACCGCTTCTCCCTAATGAGGTCACAGAGGGTGCTGGAGTCTCTCCCGACTGATTTCAGTTGAGAGGCAGGGTACACCCCAAACAGGTTGCAAGTCTGTTGTGGGGCCGAACACACATTCCTAGGCGTAATTTCATAGTGGCCAATCAACCTAGTATGCATGTTTTTGGAAGGTGTGAGAGAAAGCCAGAGCACCTGAAGAAAACCCACACTTATATGGGGAGAACATGCAAACTCCACACAGAAAGCCCAGTGATTCAAGCCTCGTCCTGACCCATGACTCAAACCCCAACCTCCTTGCAGTGAGACCACTGTGCTAACCACTGCATCACCGTGCAACCTAACATCAAATTGCTCAAAGAAAAAGTGTAACTGTTAATTGTTAGCTTTTCTAGGGGTAGGTGGTGGCTCAGTGGTAGAGCATTCGCTTTTAGACCGCAAGTTTGTGGGTTCTACTCCCACTGAGTTCATGTGTAGAGTCCTTGGTGTAGACACCATACCCCTGTTTCTCCCTCCATTGGCGCCATAGAGGCAGTCTGCTGCGGTGGAATGCAGCACACAAATTTCCCCATTGACGGATCAATAAAGTATACATAATTACTTATGAATTAAACTATTTTTTTTAAACTCAACAAATTTGTCTTTTTATTTAAATTTGTTTCTGTTTTAAAGACTTTAAACACTTTTCAATTGCATCAAAATGAATCCATTCTAGTATAATCGTTCGTTGGACTCGTCTCAACTCGTGTGCACAGTCTATGAGATTCTTTTAACTTTTTGGGTAAATAAAAGATCTTTTTTAAGGAACTCAATCTTTTCCTGATGGCTACTTGCTTTGTCCTTGACAGTAGATTGAAGTTAGATTGATCTACTTCTCTGAGGAAAGCCGAGGCTTTAAAAAACAGACAAGCAGTTGACTCATCAGTCAAAATCAAGGCAGAAATAGATAATGTGGAAACACTTAGACAGTCATATAAAGATAAACACTGAGTCATAAACACACAGAAATGTGTATGTTACATCAGCTATTCTCTCTGGATAGATGCACCAAACCCTATGTGCACAAAAACAAGGTCTAATGCGTCCATGAGAAGAAATAGCAGCGTACTTAATCACAGTCTCAGTGACTAAAAGTCAAGAGGCTGAATAGGATAGAAATTTGAGAGAGACAAACATGAGACAAATGAGAGGTGTTCTTTGGCTTATGCAATTCTTTGTAATCAGAATATAAATAGAGTGTCATAAAATATTGAATAAATATACAGTAATGTATATTTTTTTACCTTTTATACTTTTTTACAATGCATGCACACTTGTGCACTACTTCACCTGCTCATTTTTCAGAGCTAACACATGAAAAAAACTGAAAAAAAACATCAGAGACAAAAACCAGAAAAAATCCTCTTCTCTATCTCTCTTTAAACTGGAAAACTTCCCTGAAGATGACAAAGAACCCAATAAAGAGCACAAACTACTGGTGTAAATCTTGTGTTCATCCTCTGCTTTTTTCTGCAGGGAAGCAAAGGATCTTTTATTAAAAGGGAGTCACAGCTTTCCAACATCTCAACAGTTGTGAATTAGCTGAAAATGAAGCGTTTTTGTCGAGCCAGCGTGTTATGTACAAATCTTAATTATGCTTTTGTCAGCAAAACGAGCAGGAACAGGAATTAAACATTTATGATGGTGGAACTTTTTTTTAGCTTAGACCATAAAAAAGACTAATTTGGGCCTGGTTATTAGCCGTAAGACTAACAGTACGACTGCACTGTAGTGATGACAGAAGAGACAGCGTTAAGGGACACAGAGACATAGTTCATTGATTCAGCCTTTAGGCTAACCCCCTCTGCACCCTCCAACCTTCCTAACATCAACACACACCAGAGGTGTCAAGTAACGAAGTAAGACTACTTCGTTACCTTACTCAAGTAGAAAATTTCGTTATCTTTACTTTAACGAAGTAATTATTTTTTTGTCTACTTTTTACTTTTACTCACTACTTTTTTATGCAATTAGCTGTACTTTTACTTCGTTCATTTTATAAAAAGTAGTCGCTACTTTCGCCATTTTGTCACCGTTAAAAAGCCACGACTGTTTGTCGGAGTTTTTTTTTTTTTATGAACCCTGAATGCATCAAACAAAGGAACAGATGAATGATTGGCTGAAAGGTCCAGTCAATCATTACTTTGGGGCGAGTAGCCCCGCCCACAAACTTTTAAACAGCAGGGACAGAGACTGGCTACGGCCGGCCAGTCTCTGTTCATACTCTAGAGCAATGATCGAGTTTTATTTTTGAAACCACAGGGGATTTTGGTTCCCTGTTAGGCGTAATATACCAACACTGGTATGTCGCGACATTCTACAAGCAAGCAAGCATTTCCGTGTTTGAGACTCGGGCTCGGAAATCAAAGTGTTTCTGATGCTGCAACACTGAACTTTGATTGAATTATCAATTTTTTAAAAAAACAACAGCAAAGAAATGTTTTTTTTTTTTATTATTATTTTCAGTCTGCGGTTATTGTAAACGTCTTTGCTGAAAATGTTGTAGATGGTATTTTTATAAAAATAACTTTGATCTGTGACGCACTATTTTATCTTTAGAAACAAAGCTAATTGAACTGATTAATCCATAAATAGTAGTGGATGAAGTATTTGTGCTTAAAAGCCTCCAAAATGTTATTGATTAGTTTATAAAGACTGACTGAGGAGATTAAAACTACACATCGCTTAGATTTTGTATCATGAAGATGTTTGGGTTAACATAAAAAAAACCTTATATGTATGTACACATATATATGTAGATATGTATATATGTAAATTTATATATACCGTCTCCTAGGTCCCGCCCCTACTGGTTTTTTAAAATCTTGTTTCCCTGGTTATTTTTTCATTTTTACAGTTCTTAAAATTTTAGTAAAAGAATCCAAGGATTTTGCCTCCTGTGTGTTTCCTTCACTCCCACTGCCTTACGAGTGCATGTAAAGGGTGTTATTTTGTCAATGGGCGTGGTTTTACTGGGTGTACGATATTTTTTGTAAAATACGATAATTTTACGTCATTAGTACGATAATCCAGCACCTCCCACCTGGCAACGCTGGTTCCAGGTGTCACGCAGGCTTTATGTGGCACTCCCAACCTTATCAACTTGATAAAGACTATTCAGTATTCCCTCAAAGAACTTTGAGAACTAGCTGCCTTCAAGGCTTGAAAAAGCCTTTTGGTCATTTTTTTTTTTCATTTATTTTATTTTTTTTTTTTACATTGAGTGTGTTTGTGTCTGCTGAAGTTGGTTAAATTAGGTGATGCAGAGTGAAGCTTGGTAGCTGAAGGGACGTTACATAATGCCCTGCGTATGTTAATACATTTGATTGTGTTAATTAATCGATTTCCAATAAAGATTATTAAGAAATAAATGTTTCTGATTCATAAAGTTTAACACCAAAACACTTTCATTTATTATCATATTTTCTGCTCCTTAAAGCATGTGATAATAGTTAAAAATATGTTCATACGCTTTTGTTAACAATATTCCTTTTTTTCTGAAAATTACTTTTACTTTTTTTACTTGAAGTAGTTTTAAAATAGGTTACTTTTTACTTTTACTTAAGTAGAAAACTTGAGTTGATACTTCTACTTTTACTAAAGTAGTTTTTTAACTCGGTATTTATACTTCTACTTGAGTAGAAAATGTTGGTACTTTTGACACCTCTGACACACACACAGCAAACACACATCATACCCTCCACAAAAACTCACATTCATTCATTTTATGTACGTACAGACAAATACATACACACATGCATACACATACACACACTTAGATATGGGAATACACAAGTACTCACTAACGAACACACACACTATTCCTGGGGGCCAAAATAACACATGCTTCTCAGTTCCCTTGCTGCAAGCCCCCCGGGGCAAAAACAAGAAAGTCCTTCTGTGTCCCTGTAAGTGGCTTCTGAAGTTATCTGTGGGGAGCGGAGTGGATAAAGGATGCCCTTCTTACTCCATGCATGTTCTTCTAGATGCAGAGGTCATGGCACAACAGTTGAGACCCATAAACTGCATTAGTACAGTATGAAACTGTGTAAAGAAAAAGAGAATGTCTGGTTGGGGTAAAAAGTAGGAAAACAGCTGGTCTGCATGCAGCCACCTTTCTTGGCTTGCTGTATATTTAATTAGTTCTGGGGCAGGCAGGGCACTGTGGACCCCTGTCACCATATGTGCAAAATGCTTATATAGTAGTCATACGGTGCACATGGCTCTATATACTGTCACTGTATTTGAAGGTATTAAATTGCTTGTATTTTATTGTGTGGTGTAGCAGGACGAAGGCTCGACTCAGGGGCAATCTGCACAATGCCTTTATTAAACCAACTCTGGCCCACCTCTGTGATTTCTCGCTCAGACACTGAAGTGGTATTCTGGCACAACTTCCACTTTTGTTAGAGACAGTAAACAAATAAATAAATGAAAGCAAAGAGACTCCCAGGACAATACCAGGCCTGAGATAGTGTCATCAGCTGCCTCACAGAGAATTGTACAGACTTTCAGGTTCCAAGTTTGGTTGAACGCATAAAATCCTGAGCAAGTTTGAGAAAATACAACAGCAAATGTTTTATTAAACATGCATGAATATTCATCATGCTGTACGAAAATTATTTATAGTAGGTGCATCCTCACTGCTACAGTGTGCTGTTATTAATTTTTTCAGCTGCTAACAGATTGGCTTCTCGTATGCAAAGTGGACTATGTCCTTACATTTCTTCTGGGCTGAATGGAAACATCAGTCTGTTTTAATGTTACTAGCTATTTTATGATCTAAAAATTTTTTATTTCACTTTCAAATTTTTTAGCTCCACATTGATTGTGTTTGTAGTTTTAGGTGCAGTGCATTTACAGAAATTAGAATTTACCAGATGTTCTGCTTGAGTTAATGTAACAAGCCTTTTCCAAAACAAATACAAAAAAGTGCAGATCGCAATGTATTTGCAACTGTGACACAGCTGAAAACTGTAAAAATAAAACAGTATAATAAGAACGATCAGACATGAAGATAGTTTGCATGACCGAAGAAGATGCAGCAGATAGGGTTGGATGGAAGAAACTGACTTGCTGTGACGCCCCCTGAAGGGAAATGCCGAAAGATGAAGAACAATCAGAACAATGTCATGAGTCCTGGTTATGTCTGTTTGCAGAAGGAACGGATTCTTCTTTTAAGAAAACTGCACATTTCTTATCTTCCAAGTTTGTTCAGTTTGTGCTTTGTATCATCAGAGTGATAATTTAAAAAAAAAAAAAAAAAACTACTTTGCAGGACATTACTTTGCAGGAGTTTTCTATGATACACAATATAAAACATGACTATAATTAGAGTTGAAATGATCATTTGTATCCCTTTTTTGTGAATTATTCTAAACTGTTTATATTATCGGAGTACAAGTTGGCTGTAAAGCAGAAAGCAAAGCAATCTTACCATAAAGCTCCAAAGCGAGAGACAGAAATCCAACCTACTTACATGATAAATGCTACACAGCTCTAGATAAACACAAAAGCAATGTTACGGCAATCACATCAGATTTTTTTCCCCAGTGGGATTTAACATGTGGGCTTCATAAAGTCAGAGGTTACATGAGAGAATGAGCTTTTCACAGTAAATCTACTTTACGAGGTCAGTTGTGTATGCTGATGTTGAGCACGTTACGATTTATTGGAGAAATATTTCAGAAGCAACGCAGAGTAACACACACTGACCCTTCTAACCTTAGAGGATACAAATAAGTATAACTTGTACATTTAAAAAAAAAAACTTTTCAAGCCATCATAAAAAAAAGAAATAGTGGACATTTGAATATAGATTTTAAACATTTTAAATTTTTTTAAGTTTGATGATTTGCAATGAAGAAGCGACAAGAACAGCAAGACTGTTCTTCTTCTTCCAGTATTTCCCTTCAGGGGTCGCCACAGCTAGTCAGTTTCTTCCATCAAACCCTATCTGCTGAATCCTCTTTGGTAACACCAAGCAGCACTGTTGTTTCGCCATAATGTGTTTTAGAGGTTTGCACTAGTCCGTATGCTTGTATGTTCTCACTTTTTCTCAGATTTTAACTTGTAACAGATTGTCAGATTTTCATCCTCAGTCCAATGTGTTCAAATGTTAAACGCTGTTTTTTTTCTGCTTTTGTTTCTTTGTTTTTTTTATTAGAAATTACTAAGTACCTAATATGAGATGCTTGAGGGCAAATTACTAGTCATTTACAATACTTAGCAGTGCACAAATTTTCCAATATGTTTTTATTAAATTAAGTTCATTTTGAAAAACAAAATCGAAAATCAAATTAAGGGTGAAAAAAAATTAACTGGTTCAAATTGTTCCAAACAATCTGCAGAAGAATAAATAATGATGGGTAATAACAACAATAACAAATAATAAGGCGGTGGCTCAGTGGTAGAGCGTTCGTCCTTGGACCGGAAGTTAACCAGAAGTTAGCCGGAAGTTTGCAGTTTTGATTCCCACTGATTGCATGTTTAGGGTCCTTGGAGAAGACACCTAACCCTGCCATCGTGGCAGCCTGCTGCGGTGTAATGCAGCACACAAATTTTCCCGGAGAGGGATCAATAAAGTATACATTATTATTATTATTATTATTTTTTATAGTTTTAGTTAATGAGGCGGCACGGTGGTGCAGTGTTTTGCAAAGCGGCCTCATAGCAAGAAGGTCAGGATTCAAGTCATGAGTCGGACAAGGCTTGGAACACTGGTCTTTCCCTCCCCTTAAAGTCCGGCACACTTGGAGACCTCATAGGGAAGCAGTTAAGAAGATGAAACAAAACAATTTTAGTTAACATCAAATCTATAGTTCAGCAGTAACGGTGATTATGATGTAGGTAGAAAAATTTTATCTTTCACCCTCAAATTATATGTAATTCTATTCAAACTGCTGCAACATTCCAATTCGTTGACTCGTAAACAAAATTACATCACAGGTCTGATCTGAGTTGCAAGCTGAAAAATGTTTGTTTGCATTTTTGCAATTTTTGATTTGCATTTCATTTCACATCACAGTTGGTTAGCTAACCATAACCCTTTTAAAAAAAGTATATTTCTGCTTTGAAATGTTTCTACAGTTTTTACTTCTTACTCCAGAGATGTGCAAGTCAAATTAATTGGTGCTTAAAATCTTCAGAGGAACAAGCGTTAGTCCAGCAGTTGTTTAAAGTGTAGCATATTTAACTTGGTTGATATAGTGGTCACTTAGCGGACACACAACCAGCAGAAATGCATGACTACTTGATGACCTTTGTAGGAAAAAGTTGTACAAACTATGCTCGGATAATGAAAAATAAACTAGTCTCATAAGAGGATTATAACAAACATTGTTTGACATGTCCGGAAACAAGCTTCAATCATCTAAATGTAACTATTCTTTTTGTTTCCAGTTTGTATGTAGGAGCTAAGAAAATGAGTCAATGAGTCAAGTCGATGGTTCAGCGGACAGTGACAACCATAATATTCAAGAAAAACTAAACCAACTATTCATTGAAATGGGCCTGCCATTAAATTTCTACAATAAAAACTGTTTTGCAGACCCATTGAAAATCAGCTTGCATATTTATTCACATTGTTGGATGTGCTGTGGAACGCTCAAATGAGATCATTTGCATAATGCAGAATAGATGAATGGGTTGTCCATTAAGTCAAATCTCCTTTTTCCATCACCAGTTAAAATTAATTCAATTTATTATTCTTTACCAGTCTTTACTATTTCAAATTGTTGTTTCGAGTGCTTTTCTTTTTGTCTCAACCTGGTCTGACCTCATATTGACAATGCAAAAAAAAAATGGATTATCAAAATTTAGCATCAAATGAAGTTTCCATGGTATGATTCTTCTAAGGACAAAAAGATGGCAGATATCTTTTTCCCCAGACCTGATTAGACAACATAAAGTTGAAACTGAAGTAAAATATTTTAAAGTTTAAATTTTAACAAGAAAAATGAACTTGAAATTCAATTTGGGGATTTTTTTTCAAGACAACAGCTAAATCTCTCAGTTCCTAGCTCTAACTCAAAGTTAGATAAAGCTAGAGTTTTTTTTTTCTCCAATGAGTATACAGAACAGATGCACAGACATTTACCCTGAACATCAAAGAATCTTAAAAAAAATGACATTTTAAACCTACCTATACAAAACAACCTCAATTGCTTTTGATCAATTGACATTTTGTTCCATTGTCTTCCGTTTTTCCGGGGCCAGATTGCGAGGGCAACAGCCCCAGATGGAAAACCTAGGCAACTCTCACCCCAGCTACTGTACATCCTCCAGCTCACCCGAGAGGATCCCAAAGTGTTCCTCTGCGAGGCTGTGAGACACAATCTCTCCAGCCAGTCTGCCTCTGAATCTCCTCCTGGTCAGAGGGGTGCAAAACATCTCACCAGCGCGGCGCTTGGGAGGCATCCTAACCAGATCCTCGAACCACCCCATCTGGCTTTTCTCGACCGTGAGGAGCAACAGCTCTACTCTGATCTCCTTACTCTTCAACTGAGACATTTAAGATTTTATTCTCAAAATGTCAACTGTTTTATATATAAGCAGGGGGATTATAGAAAGTCACCTCTATCAGACTTATCTTTTTTCCGTAACGTCCTAATATCACCTACTACTTTGGAGCACTGAACATTTGTTTTATCGGAATATTGCTGCTTTTTTTCCCCTCTTCTTTTTCTTTAACCCTGACAGTTTCAAACGTCCAGAGGAAAATAAAGATCTCACACCAGCAATTATCTTCCTTGTTGCTGCGTCTAAAAAAATTCAATAGTTCGATCTATGGTTTTTGCAGCTATCTAATCCTCTGTTTTCTGCCTCACTGCCTTCATTTTCATCCTATGTCAATTTCTATCAGCAATACATAGCCTGTAAGCTTAGCACAAAGCATCTCTCCTTCTTTATAACACTGCTTTTATTACCCAGCATGGTGTTAAAAATAGAAGATTAAAAATCTAAACTTTATGGTAGAAGAAAAAGTAGAAGGAAAAAAACCTAAATAAATCAATACCACTGGAATTGTTCAATTTTGTAGAGAATTTCAGAACATGTTCAGGGTCACTGAAACTGTAAGAAGAAAGACGAAAAACATAAAATCTAAGGTGGAAGTTATGAGAGACTGACTGAATGAAAAATGCCATCCCATAAAATATTGTTAAAATCTGTCTCAACTTATAGCATTGATAAATTCTAACCTACCGATGGGGTCTTCATAATGAGGAGTCGGCTCATTTGAGAAGCCGTCTTACCTGTGTTAAAAAATACTAGAGAGAAACTAAATGAATGATTTAGTGTCAGTTGTTAAGTTTATTGACTCACATTTTTTTCTTACACTGATCTTTGATCTCAAATATTTCTCCTATCTACCAACTACCAACTCACATCTCTCAATTATGTAGAGAAACTGCATCTACAGCATTCAGAGCAAACTTTTTTTTTTTTAAATTTGACTTTCTCTTGATTTGCATAGTAAAGGTGAAACTTTTTGGTGTCATTTCTGTTACTTTCAATAGTCAAACTTGAGGTAGTTTTAAAACCCCAGCTCGGTCAGCAAAAACATATGCAATCTTGCTGCTAATTTGTATTCAGCATGAATTTGGTCACTGTTGGGACAGGTTTTAAGCAATAATATGGTTGACATATAATTTAACGCTGTTATTGCCAATTTATCAATGGCATGGTAACAGGCATACACAAGCTTGATGAGTTAAATTCTAAACTGAGATCCTGGTAAAGTCATTTGAGGATTGGTTCAGTGTGTTGTTTATGGAAGATGTAAGAAATGTGGTAGTAACATTCATTTCATAACATTTGAAATCTTTTTAGTCTGTAAATATGAAGCATTTGAGTATGTTCTAAGATCAAGCCTCTCTTTGGAGTAATAATGGCTCCAGTGCTGAATTTGCTGCAGAAAAAAAACAACAACAACAATGTATTGCATATAAAAGCCTGACCATAAAGTTGCTGTGATGCGGTTAAATCCTCCCCTGAATCAGATAAAATACTTCACAAATATCTTCTTCTTTTGGCATTTCCCTTCACGGGTCGCCACAGCAAGTCAATTTCATCCATGTAACCCTATCTGCTGGATCCTCTTCGGTCACGCCAACTATCTTCATGTCTTCCTTCAACGTATCCATGAACCTCCTCTTTGGTCTTACTCTGGGCCTCTTTCCTGGTGGTTCCAAACCCAGCATCCTTCTACCGATGTACACTCTCTCTCCTCTGCACATGTATAACCATCTCAGTCTGGCCTCTCTGACTTTATCTCCAAAACCTCTAACATGTGCTGTTCCCCTGATATACTCATTTCTAATCCTGTCCATCCCGGTCACTCTCAGAGAGATCCTCAGCATCTTCATCTCTGCTACCTCCATCTCTGCTTCCCGTCTTTTTCTCAGTGCTACTTCTTCTAGACCAAACAGCATGGCTGGTCTCACCACGGTTTTGTACAGTTTCCCTTTTCTTTTAGCTGAAACTCTTCTATCACACATCATGCCTGATACTTTTCTCCACCCGATTCAGCCTGCCAGCACACGCTTTGTCACCTCTTTTCCACACTCTCCATTGCTCTGGACTGTTGATCCTAAGTACTTAAAATCTTACATCTCTGACATGTGCTGTTCCTCTGAGTCCGTCCATCCTGGTCACTCCCAGAGAGATCCTCAGCATCTTCATCTCTGCTACCTCCATCTCTGTTTGCTGTCTTTTCCTCAGTGTCACTGCCTTTAGACCAAACAACATGGCCAGTCACACCACAGTTTTGTACACTTTTCCTTTCATTTTAGCTAAAACTCTTCTATCATACAACACATTTGATACATTTCCCCACCCGTTCTAGCCTACCTGCAAATGCTTCTTCACCTCTTTTCCACACTCTTCTACTTCATAAAAAAATTACAGTAAAGAATAATTTGTTGATTTATTCTAAACTGAATACATATTTTGGTATAAGTTTCAGAGTTTTAATACTTTAATACTTTCAATACTTTGAAACTACTGCTATAGAACAAGAAAAATAATATTTACAGATTTACTTACATAACTATGGCTACAAATGCACATTATTTTGTCAATTTGCACCATGCTTACTCAATAAAACAAGTCAATTATATTTCAATGTTTGAGTTAATCTTCTTTATCTTTCCTTCTCGTATTGTCTCATCCTACAATGTATATCCTGAGTTTGTGGGGATGTCTGTTTCCCAGAAGAAAAATGTCCAATTTTCACCTCCAGCTGCTATGAGGTCAAGAAAATTTCAAGTCTGTACTGTATTATATAACCTTCATGACAAAAAAAAGTGTCAATAAATACACAACAGGGAGAAAAAAAAAAACATATTTGAGATAAAGCCGGCAAAACAATGTGGAAACGTGGAGTGGTCTTATCTCTCCTTGGTCTGCTGGACAGCTTATAACTAAACCATACTTCACCCCTTTGTAAGGTGCGCAGGAGTGTTTATTATTGTCTGAGCTCGGTGCACTTAATGCATGTCTCTAGTGGGCTGCCGAATGAGCTGGTGAGTTCTTGAAGACTCAATTCTGAAGTAATCATCTGAGTCAAATAAAAGGAATAAAAGTTATTTTAAATATATATATAAAAAAAAACCCACTGCTTTCAGGGTTGCTGCATTTATTTCTTTCTGGTCTTACAAAATGCATTGAATACATTTACACATGACTATTGTAATCTGTCAGAATATCTCTTCCTTGATAAATTCTTTTCTGTCACTGCTCTTTTCCTCATTTCCCCATCATCGACAGACAGTCTTTTCAAAGAGCAAAACACAGATTCCTTATCTTGTCTTCACCCAACAAAATGACACAAGCATCCTTTCATTTTTGCTTGTGCATCAGATATTGGCAATTTGCTATTTAAAACAAGCTTTCCACATTGTCTTCAACTTATCCGGGGTTGGGTTGCAGAAGCAACAGCCTCAAACTGGAAAACCCAGGCTTCCCTTACCCTGGTTGCATCCTCTAGCTCACTGTCCAGGTGTGAGGCAGAGGCTCTCCATCAGATCCGGGGCCTGCCTCTGTCTCCTCCCAGTGGGATGTGACTGAAACACCTCACCAGCGAGGCGTACGGGAGACATCCCAAAACAGGTGCCCAAACCACCCCATTCAGCTTCTGTCGACCTTGAGGAGCAACAGCTCTACCCTGAGCTCCTCCTTGATGGCCTCCACTTTTCTTTTGGTCATTCATAATGTAGGCCATTAAGGTATGATTCTCAGAAAATCACACTGACCTGCACCATTCTGTAGGTTTGACCGTTATTGATGAAGCACCACAGAATCTCCATGTTTTCCTCCTTTTATTTCCAATGCTGCCTAATCTTTTATTCCAACAATGCCTTCCATTCACTCCAGTTATATATTTTTTTCAATCATCAAGATAAGAATATCATTCATTGTATTGTTATGAGCTGCGCTAAATTAAAATTTAAATCCAGACCATGAAAAGCTAATATGGCGTAATATATCAACAAAACTACAAAACTATTTTTATTCATTTTTTCTATGTTTAATGAAATACACTCAACAAAAATATAAACGCAACACTTTTGTTTTTGCTCCCATTTTTTATGAAATGGACTTAAAGATCCAAAATTCATTCCAGATACACAATATTACCATTTCTCTCAAACATTGTTCACAAATTTGTCTAAATGTGTGATAGTGAGCACTTCTGCTTTGCTGAGATAATCCATCCCACCTCACAGATGTGCCACATCAAGATGCTGATCTGACATCATGATTAGTGCACAGGTGTACTTTATACTGCCCACAATAAAAAGCCACCCTGATATGTGCATTTTGTTTTTGCTTTATTGGCGGTCTGGGGACTCAGAACCAGTCAGTATCTGGTGTGACCACCATTTGCCTCATGCAGTGCAACACATCTTCTTTGCATATAGTTTATCAGATTGTCTATTGTGGCCTGTGGAATGTTGTGTCTATTGTGGCCTCTTCAATGGCTGAGCGAAGTTGCTGGATATTAGTGGGAACTGGTGCACGCTGTCGTATACGCCGTTCAAGCACATCCCAAACATGTTCAATGGGTGACATGTCCGGTGAGTATGCTAGCCATGCAAGAACTGGGACATTTTCAGCTTCCAAAAATTGTGTACAGATCCTTGCAACATGGGGCCGTGCATTATCTTGCTGAAGCATGAGGTGATGTTCATGGATGTATGGCACAACAATGGGCCTCAGGATCTCATCACGGTATCTCTATGCATTCAAAATGCCATCAATAAAATGCACCTGTGTTCTTCGTCCATAACAGATGCCTGCCCATACCATAACCCCACCACCATCATGGGCCACTCGATCCACAACATTGACATCAGCAAAGCGCTCACCCACACGACGCCACACACGCTGTCTGCCATCTGCCCTGAACAACGTAAACCGAGATTCATCCGTGAAGAGAACACCTCTCCAACGTGCTAGACGCCATCGAATGTGAGCATTTGCCCACTCAAGTCTGTTACGGCGACGATCTGGAGTCAGGTTAAGACCCCGACGAGGACGACGAGCATGCAGTTGAGCTTCCCTGAGACGGTTTCTGACAGTTTGTGCAGAAATTGTCAGAAACCTGGACAGGTTCCGAACCTGCTGGAACCTGTCCAGCAGGTTCGGAGGTGAACCTGCTGGACATGGAGGTCCTGGGCTGGTGTGGTTACTCGTGGTCTGCGGTTGTGAGGCCGATTGGATGTACTGCCATATTCTCTGAAACGCCTTTGGAGACGGCTTATGGTGGAGAAATGAACATTCAATGCACGAGCAACAGATCTGGTTGACATTCCTGCTGTCAGCATGCCAATTGCACGCTCCCTCAATGCTCGTGGCATCTGTGGCATTTTGCTGTGAGACAAAACTGCACATTTCAGGGTGGCCTTTTATTGTGGGCAGTATAAGGAACACCTGTGCACTAATCATGATGTCAGATCAGCATCTTGATGTGGCACACTTGTGAGGTGGGATGGATTATCTCAGCAAAGCAGAAGTGCTCACTATCACACATTTAGACAAATTTGTGAACAATGTTTGAGAGAAATGGTAATATTGTGTATCTGGAATGAATTTTGGATCTTTAAGTCCATCTCATGAAAAATGGGAGCAAAAACAAAAGTGTTGCGTTTATATTTTTGTTGAGTGTAATATCGTTTAATTTGGACGTGTGTTTTTTAACACTTAATGTCAGTATTGAAAAATGGCAAGAAACGGTTGTCAGAGATCCGAAACTCCTATTGAAGTTTTATTAAAGACCGATTTTGAAGTCTTAAAGATAATTAACAGATTTTCTTTTATAAATGTAATCCAGCTGATTACATTTGACATTTGTTGCCATATTTTCAACAGAATTATGCTCTTTTGAGCATATACTGGGATTCTAGACAAAGTACTACTAAAATAACTTACAGTAGAGAGATTAAACTACTATGATCACATTTGCAACAAAAAGTGATTATAAGTAACAACGTTTGAACAGTTACGCAACAATGTGATTGGAACAATCATAAAACTCAGTTGAAATTTGAATATTCGAGGTGCCATCATCACAGTGTGATTGTATAATGTCACATAAACCATATGGTTTTGAAGTAATTGCAGACTAATTGCAGTTTTGCGTTCATCTCTTCCATCTGCTGATCCATCTGGTTTGACTAAGCAGATTTGAAGGAAAATGATGAAAGTTTCAGATTCCACTGATTGGAAACTTGATTTGAGGCACACAAAAAAAGCAGTAATGTTTAACTATAAAAACAAAATGTACCTCTTTGAAAAATGCCTTGTTTAAATTATATGCATGATAATGGTAACAATTATATAAATTAGCCTGAATGTTGTTCCAAGCTTTACATCAGCCTGTTTAACATCAGTTAATACAGTACAATGCAGACTATTGTGTATGCAAATTGGCTGTAGTCATGGATATGTTTTAAAGAAACAGGTTTAAGTAAATCATTTTTGTCTTACATTTTTTTTTAACATTGTAACATTACCTATATTTGGAGCTTGAATAACAATCTGACCAATAAAAACGATCATGCTTTCAACTACCTTTAAAACAATTTATAAAACTCAAGCTGACATGGACTAATTAAAATCTTAGCAACCAAATATTAGTGGATAAATTAATGTAGATTTACATCAGTTAAAAAATAAGTATGTAACATGACTTAGCTTGTCACATTTGATCAATTTTAGAAATCGCCTGTGCATCGGGAAACCAAAATAGTCTAATTTCACATCAAATTTGAGAAAACATTAAATATATTGAGGCAGTCTTTAGTAAATCAACCTCAAAATATGTTTTCCATTGCCGTTTTAAAGTTGATTAACTTCAAGACTCTGTAGTTAGTGCATCATCGTAATGAGGATGGACGTCTATGTTGGAGAAGACGAAAGAACAAAATTGCCTCTTTTGGAATTAATAAATAAAGCCAGTAGTGACTGTAAGTTTTCTTTTTTAGAAGGAACCATATGTGTCATAATTTTAGTTAATACATCTTTAAAGAGTTGGATCAGTTTATATAAGATCACTCACAAAAACAAACAAAAAAAAACACTAAGTGATCCATGTTAATTCATGAGCACACTTTAAAATGGAAACAGTTGAGTTCAGTAAAAGTGACCCAACACTTGATATATGACTTTGATTTGGTCAAATGGGATAAAAAATATTCAGAGTACTAAACATTTGTGTTGTTCTTCATAAATAAATCAATAGTGCATTTTTTGGTCACTAATAGGAGAACCTTTCCACTTTATAAGTTGGTGTATATTAGGGAGACACATATAAATCAAAATGACATCAGCCATTGTTTTTTTATTTTTAATTTTGGTTCACTAAGCAGTAATAAGTAAACATTCGTAAAAATCTGAAGTTCCTTCATTTGCACGCCTAAATTTATCATTTGCACGATGCAGTCCGATACATATTCTTATCTTTGAAACCGCAAGATTTGTCCTACAAATCGCCAGGTAAAAAACTACAATTCATCATTGCAGAAAATGCAACTTCTCCACTCCACACCATGCACTTTATCATGTATCGTTAGGAGCATGGTGCGCACCCAGTGATGCATGGTCGAGTGCTGTTGGTCGAGCATAGAAACTCATTCCATGAAAGTTTGAGTGTTTATTTTGTTCTAACTACAAAGAAAAATGCATAAAAGCAAACCATTTCAAACTATAATATGTTAAAAAACAGTGCTTTAACGGAAATCTAGATTAAAATATTTGCCATTTGACTGTATTTAAATCCAAAGCAAAATGATAATAGAAAATAAAATTCTGCTGAAGACATTCGGTTCTGTTTCCCCCAGTTAAAGGTCGGAAGTTCAAACTTAAAGTAAAAAAATACAGTTTGCCGATTTCACTGCTGCTGTATTTAACACGGCAAACATTCTCATACAACTGAGATACAAGCTGAAAGTTTCACAAAACGTCAGTCACAGGAGATTATTAGAGTGAATTTGTTTTTGAATGGAATACTCTGAGCTGATCAGAAAAATTGTGAGATATGTTAAAGTGCTTTTTCCTGTTTGGCAGATTCATCCTCGGTTAAACATAGAGAATCCATTATCTCCAGCCGTGGCTTTCTTGACTTTTCAGTTCCTCCATCAAGGTGACACCAACATGACTGTCAGGGAATGCACATTGTAAAACGCAAGCTTAAAAGTAAAACTCTATTGCATCCTCTATCTTTCTGGCTGTATTCTGACTGTATTTGATGACATGAGACAATATTTAAATAGTGGCAATCATAGGGACTAAATTCATTACCAATATTTATTAGACATAACAGCTTGTCTTAGAAAAAAGAAGAATACCTTTATTAGTCTCACAATGGGAAATTACTTTTGCTGCATTGTGCCGCAGCAGGTAGCCACACAACAGCGCCAATGGTAGGAACAACTAGGGGTTTAGGTGTCTGCTCCAAGAACACCTAGGGGGCCCAGGGGGATTCAAACCAGCTTCTCCCAGTCCAAGAACAAACATTCTACCACTGAGCCAACGGCCAATGTATGGGTAAATACATAAACCAGTGATGTCAAGATCCGGTCCTGGAGGGCCAGTCTCCTGAAGGTTTTCCACATGTTGCCGGTTCAATACAGCTGAAGCCCACCTTCGGCAGTAACTCCAAACTAAAAAAGTGGCTACAGCAGATCCCACAAACAGCCTATATTTTGTGCAGAATTTTCAAGCTCCCAGGCCTCTTGTAGTGGACCTGAGCTTGATGGATGAAACCACCCACGGAGGGTGTAAGAACAATTATGTTTTTTGGGTTTTGTTTTTTTTTTTGTTTGTTTTTTATACAGTGTTGCCTTCAAATTTTTCTTTCAGAGGTTTATTAAAATATAGTCAAATTACTAAAAAAAAATGCAGATTTTTTCCCCATGTTTTGCATTTGAATTTTTTTTAATTTTACACACAAAAAAACCCCCACTTCTGAAGATGAGAGTTGGAAGTGAAACTATCGTTCAGCCCTGACCCAAACAGATTTTAAAATCAGAAATATTAACTTAATAAAACTAATCAGGAACAGCAAGGCAAAAGTCCTTTCATCTTTTATTACATCTACTCTTCATGCATCCATGAGGCGTTTTCAACTAGCTCATTTCAAACGTGAGAGTGAAAAAAGAATTCTTATTTTCTAGTGACAGTGGTCCCACCGACCCCCATCAATGCTTCCTTGATATACTCCCAAGCAGGTCCACTTCCACACAGTCAGCAATACCACACGTATAATTTGAATTACCCTGAAAGCGATGACTGACTTTCATGTGCTCACAAACCCAGACTCACATCAACATGCACCTGAGTCATACGGTCTTATTAGTAAGACACTGTGCAAGCACATGTGATTAGATTTGAAATCCATCAAAGTGTCTGATCATATTAACTCGGAACCATATCGGACATGACAATTTGGTTGTATTGGAGGTGATAATGGTCATTTTCTTTCCATTTGAGTTCAAATATGACCTTACAAGTTCTGAGGCATGTTAAGTCATCATTGTATTTGAGAATTCAAAAGAGAGTAAAGGTGGATGTATAAGCATCTACGGGAGTAGATTTTTTTTTTTTAATTCATTTAGACGTATTTTCTTTATACCAACTACAATGTTTTTATAACAGTTTTTTTTTTTACTCCAAAAATGTATTGTTTGCGATACAGCCACCACAATATCCTTTTAAAAATTTTAATGTTGTTATAGCAATTCAAATGCAGAATGTTCAATTTATCAGTCAGTCACCTTCTTAACCGTCTATCCCTCACAGGGTTGCGGGGGGTGCCGGAGCCCATCCCGGCTAATTCAAGGCAAGTGGCAGGGGAAAACCTGAACAGATCACACACACTCATTCCCAGGGGCAATTTGGCACCGGGAAATAAACCAAACATGCATGTTTTTTGGAGGGTGGGAGGAATTTGGAGTACCCGGAGAAAACCCACGCAGACACAGGGAGAACATGCAAACTCTACACAGAAAGACCAATGTTCCAAGCCCCATCCCCACCCGGGACTCGAACCCATGACCTTCTTGCTGTGAGGCCACTGCGCTACCCACTGACCCACCATGCCGCTGTTCAATTTATCTTAAAGCATTTATGTTCATTGTAACAATAGTTGTATTCACAATTTTTTATTCTCCTCTGGGGAAACCTGTCAGCGCTCCACTGTTTTTATGGAAGTATAAAGGAAGTTTATAATAAGTAATAATTTATATTTGTGTTGTCTGCTACAAAGTAGTTTGAACTTGGCTGCAATTTTCAGCCTTCAGAACGATTTAACACGCAAAACTGCAATATTTCTTTTTTCAGAATATTTTGATAAGAGCCTTGCGATGGTTTGAGGGTGAATATTTGTAATATTAAAACCTCACCTAAATTACTTTTTTGTCCAATGATGTATTATAGTCCCAGTATCACTGAATTACAGCTATATTATAGACTCATTTGCCAGCTGTTCACATTTACACAGCTGTTGTATCTCCGGGATGAGGTCTCCTTTTGGTGATGCATAATGTAATCAAACCATACAAACACTCTCTTTCAGGCACATTATTGCCTTACAAATCATTCCTGTATTGTAATGTTTTATTAGAAAGCGCTAGTCTGCCATGAGTGTTTCCATTCTTAGCGGAAAGGTCCAGTGGAGCCTGCACCTCTAACCCTGGAAGTGTACGACCCATATTAAATTCACTCAGCTGAATACAGAAGCATTATCACTTAAGTGGAACATTTTTACTTTTAAGCATGTAGCCTTCGGTGGTGACTGGCCCAGATATCTGACAGCTCACACCACATAAAAATTACAAAGTGGATGTTAAGTTTAGTTATCCAGTAGAATGTACTGCTTTAACCTGCACATTGGTCTTTTGAGCAAAGGCTAACATTTGTGCACTTCAGAACATGCCAGGTTCATCAACCATTCATCGATCTATCCATTTGTTCATTTTCTTTACCGCTTAGCCCAACATGAGGTTGCAGAAGGTGACGAAATCTTTTCCAGTAAGTGAGCAGTGGAGAGGTAAGGTACACTTTAGAGAAGGTTCTGGGCGTTCATCAACCACAACCACATAAAGCACACAGTTCAAATCTACCCTTGTACTTTTTTTTAAATGTTTGATTAGAGGAGTTCATCAACTTTCAATCAATAAACCTTCTAGCAATTTAAGGTTTCTAAAGTCAAGACAGTCTGATCTACTCTGTTTAAGGCTCTTTTTACACTAAATGTGCATGTTTTTAGAAGCAGGAAGAAACTGGAGTAACCAGGGAAAACACACAGGGAGAACATGCAAACTCCCCACAAAAAAAGCCAAGTGGAACTCAAACATGTAACTTAACTATGACACTGCGGTTGAGGTCTGACCACTGCTGATTGGACAGGTGAAAATGTTAAATGGCTCAGTGCCAGAGAGTTGACCTGTCCAGAGTGTACCCTGCCTCTCACCTGAAAATGGGTTCCAGCAACCCCAACAATCCAGTGGTGAATTAGAAAGTTTGGAAAATGGCAAGAAAAACAGCAATTGCTAAAGCCATTTATCATTTTTTTATATATCTTTTATCATTTTTTTCTAATACTTGTGTCATCTAACGGCACACACCACATCATTTATAACTACAACATAATTGTTCAGCAACGTAATAGTTGAAGTGTTTTTTTTCATGTTTTTGGCAGCATTCATAATCAATAATTAACAAAAATTGCAAGCAAAACATCAGTTTGATTTTTGAGTTATATTAAAATTTGTTCAGTTTACTCATTTCGGCCTCTTGTAGCAGTGATCTCCTTCTTTCGGTCAACATTCACAGCTGGTGACCATTGGGGAGGGTGGAAACGTAGATCGACTAGTATATTGAGAGCTTTGCTTTTCGGCTCGGCTCTTTCTTTACCATGACGGATCGATGCAGCATCCTAATTATTGGGAACGCCGCATAGATCCGTCTTTCAATCTCCTGCTTCACCATTCCCCCACTTGTGAACAAGACCCCGAGATACTTAAACTCCTCCACTTGGGGTAGGATCGTTCTTCTGATCTGCAGGGACATTCCACTCTTCTTTCAAATAAATCTGAGTTATAACAGAATTTTCTAATTAAGTTATCATCATCATTATGTTGTTGTTACTGTGTTATTTTGTCTCAAATTTAAAGTAAACAAGGAATTATGTGAACAGTTATCCGTTTAAAGCAGCCTGGAGACATAAAGCACATCTGATTAAACCCATAATAAACTTTATATCACAATTTACTCACTCAATATCAGTATATTGATGAGATAAAAATACTTTTTCTTTTGATGAAATTTTGAAAAAACAGGCAGGATATAAAACTATAAGAAGAGAGGAGGAGACGTAAATCCTACAGAGAGATTGAGGGCTATGCAGAGGAAATACAAGGCTGAAGAAATGAAAACGAATCACAAAATTAATACTCCTAGAAAGAGCACCAAGTAGCACTGAAAAGCAGAAGAAGTTATTAGAAGCAAAAATAGAAATAAATAAATGAGCTAACACTCTGTGAGGAATGTGAAACAGAAGACAAGCAAAGGGCAGAAAGTTTGTGTGAGCTCTTGCCACATTGTCTGACTCTGACAGCGGTGTGGTGGCCCAGCGCTTACGCCTCGATTCCAACGAAAGGTCAAATCTTTTCTCAAACAACCTGCTTTTGCTTCTCTCTTGCTGTTGCTGTCCAAACCACAGTTAACTTCCTTTATTTGGCAGTGTGTGTGTGTATGTGCGTTCTTGTGACTTCCCATTCATCCCCAGTGGTGCCACTGTCCATTTATCTTGCCTCAGCCAGAACTGGTGTCACCCTGAAGCACAAAGCCTGTGTTGTGACTGAGAACTCAGGGCAAAAGAGACAGACTAAATGCCACCTGGTCTGTGGTTTATGAAAGCAAAAATGAGGTTGAGTGGAATTCACTGTCAAAAAACACAATTCTACAGCAACACTGTGCTGAGACTTTTTTTCACAACTTCACCACTGACTGTCTTCATAAAACACTGGGAAATGCTAAAGATTTACACTTTGATATTTCACTGCATCATAACACCATTAACACCAGACAGAACAGGTCACCTTGGTTTTCTTTTGAACTGTCATTCTGGCTGAATAGATAGATGAGTAGAAATGATTATTTAATTTTCTCTGCTCCGTTTAAGAATACTGTAGATCTAAAATATATTAGAAATGTCAGCCATGCTAGTAAACAAAACAAGCTTTGGCACATTTACTGGCTGGCTCAATGAACTGAATAGATGAAGACAAGTGTCCATGCCAGCTGGAAAGTGACTGATCAAACTCGTCTACGAGAGAGACAAACTTTTTTGCTATTTGTTTTACAAGAGCTGTTATCAACAATGCAAATTCACTTGCTTGATGTATTCACACTCATGCAAGAGTTGAGCTAAAGATTTTTGTTAACTTTTTAAAATTCATGTTGAGACACTCATCCCAAGGCAGGGTCTCCAACTGCTTGCGTCACAAAGCAAATTAAGATGCTTAAACAGGCATCTTGCAAAATGAGGAGAAACCACCTACATGTGTATTTTTCTGCCCTGGAGATTGTGCCCTTTTCATATTTACTGGCAAAACATGGCAACATCAGACAATAGAAACAGTGTCTGAATTCTTAAACCTCATCATACCCGCTACAGTAACTCATCCATCCCCTTTCTGAATTTTCAGCAGCGTCAAAAAACATTGCTTGCTAGAGCAGCGTATCCTGTTGTTGCTAGTCACCAAGCGGAATCCACCAATCCACTGGGTGTCCAGACATCATAAAAGTTTGAAGATTACATGGCTGTAACATGTACAAATGGCAATATTCTATTTTTTAATAACAAAAACAGAAACAAGAAATCGACTGTAGCTCGCGAGAACTCCAAATACCTTTTAAAAAGTTTGGAGTGGCAATGTCTACAAGGGTCTGTCGACCTGCTGAAAACCCTATAGTTTTAATCTTACATAGACTGACCTATCGAAGGAAAAAATATTCAATTCAACGAGCATTTTAAAAAAACTGGACAGCAACGGCACCGAAATTACTGGTCAAACAATAGAAACACATCAACATTTTCAGCTTGGGCACTATTGAGATCATCACTGTGAAACCCAAAAACCAGAACAACACTTACCTGGGTTTGATGTTGAAGAGATGATACTGTAAGTCCACATTGGGAACACGTTTTGATTTAAATTGATTGAACCAAATGATGTAATTATATCATCTACTTATTTCATCATCAGTTGGGTTTCTGAACCAAGTCCATCCCATGTGTAGAGGCTACTTAAAGTTAAACCAGCCTGCTCACTGCCACACTGTTTCAGAGTTCAGGGTACCAGGTCATAGATCAGCAAGGCAAAAGAAGGACTATAATATCAATGATGGATTTGTGGGGAATTTCTAAAAATAATACACATTAGTGTGTGTGCATGGCTTGTATTAAGTGCAAAAAACAAACACATGTAAAAATATAGCAGAAAGATTCCCGCTAGGATTTACTTGAATTATTTCATGGTTAACAAATAGATGTATCGAGAATGGTTTTGGTTTCAGAGACATGGCTCAAGGTAAATAAATACAACAGAAATAAAAAAGGAAAGAAAAAGATGGATTGACACAAAAGATTGAAATAGGGAAGGAAATAATAAGCGACAGGGTGAAAGAGGGTGTTTCCTATATGGTGAAGAAGGGACTTCTATTCAAAAGTAGAATATTGAATATGCTCCAGTTCTGAAAGTCTCCACTCATTTTCCCTGCTGTCTTTTCAGTTTCCATCTACCATTCCCTCCCTCATCTTTCTATTCTTCCTTACATTTCTTCTCTCACTTTGAAGTGGGAGTATTGTGACAGCGCGTGGACACACCTGCCAGTGTGTCCATGTCATGTGTGTAAAATCAGCTTGTTAAAGTTGGAGGAATTATACTTTTACTAAGACTAAAGTGTGAAGCAAGTTCCAGTTGTATTCCAAAGTTCCCTCTGGCGATAATCCACAACGGCTTTGTGTGCAATCCCATCACAAATAAGAGAGAAGAGAAAGCTATTTACTCTTTCAGTCAGCGTGAATTAGTTTGCCTCAAAGTATATCCAGCCAATGATGCCAAATGCTGGTTGAGCACACACTGAACAAGAAGGAAATGTTCATCTTGAACAGTGAGATGAAAACAACATGCTCCATTTACTCCGTTTTGTTAAATCCTGTAACTTTGCCAGATAGACAGCTACTAAAACCAAAAAGAAGACCTCCAGTTGTAATTCTATTTAAAATAGTCTGTGGAAGCTAAAATATTGAATTTATTTCTAATTTTTACAAAATAAAGCTAATAAACTATGCTACTATTAACATTAACCCCTATAAGTGTGTTTGGTTTGTCCTGATCTTTAGGAGAGAGATCTGTGTGTGTCTGTTAACAAGCAGTGAATATTTGTGTGTCGTGTGTGTGTGGGCTTGTTGCATGTCTGCTTGCATTACTGCATATGAGTAAAGTCAAATCCCCAAGCAGGCAGATGACCTACAGCCCAGAACTGCTGTTTTCAGCTGAGAGTCAAAGGACCACAGCTGATTCAATACAGGCACACAAACCAACTAATTTAAGAAAAAAAATACAGTCCAGCCACTCTGTAGAGGGGTATCTAAATAAAACCAGGAGTAAAAAAATAAATGATAAATTCTACTAGGAAAAGGGAATGAGAAATAAATAAAAAATCTAGCTACAAAATGCCATATTTTAAAACAATGAAGCCTGAGAAATGATAAAAAGTAACAGTATGTTCTAGGCTGAAGTGCAATACCTGGGATATGAAGTGCATGAGATCAAAAAGCATGAGTGGAACCGCATTGTTTGCCCCTTCCTGACATTTTCTTATCTGTTTCTAATTTCCATTTGGCTCTTAATTCATGTTTCCTTGTTTCGCAAACATGATAAAACATTGAGCTGTGCAATGGTGCTGTGGTTTGCACAGTGGCCTCACGGCAAGAAGGTTGGTCGGGCAAGAATTGAATTGCTTGCGTTTCTATGAGGAGTTCTCAAAATGTACGGGTGGGTTTCCTTCCACCCTCCAAAAACATGCACGTTGTTTATTACAAATTAACCCTAGGAATGAGTCTATGTGTGCATAATTGTCTGTGTGTGGGACCACAACGAACTGACAACCTGTTTAGGATGTATCTAGCCTCTCGCCCGAACCTGTTAGGAATGAGTGGTTCAGAAGATAAATGGTAAACTTTCTGCCTGGTCGTAATCAATACCTAATGCTTCAGCGTCTTCCAGAACTTTTCCTGGAAAGGTCAAATCATATTTAGATGACTGTAAGTCTGACCTGGATGTTAGAAATCTGCTGACATAATGTTTCCACACCGGCACATTTTAATTTCATTCAACTTCTAAAAATGTTCATCTAAACAAAGAGATTCATTAAGAATTTGACTTTTTTTCTTCCTAAAAAATAGTTCCTTTTGCTCCTGGCAAGTTTTTTAAAGACCTTCTCTGATTGATGTTTCGCTTGCTTTCTTAAACTAGATTTTTATTTTCTCAGACAAGGAATGAAAGTCACCAAAAGATGGATGAACAGTTTTAATATCTGGATATTTTTATCTTTTCTTTAAGCCAGTTTTTAAAAAGCGTCTAAATCTCAATTATGCATCTATTACTGAACTTGTTTTTCTTACTTAGTCAAGAGTCAATATGTAAAATTTTAGATCTAAAGATCGTTTATGGCATAAAATGGGCATAAAACAAAAAAAATATTAGCAGTTTTCCAACTGTGCAATTCATAGAAAATACTTGAATCACCTTTTATAATAAACTATGAACAGTTTGTATAGATTCTTTTATTTTTCAGATTATGTGAGTCTGTGGTTAATGATGAAAAATGTCCTGAAAAAAAAAAAAGGTTTTATTTTTAAAGTTTCTTATAGTTTGTTTAATCTTTTTTTTTTCTTGGACTCAATGTTGCGTCCTCATTGCCCTTCCTTCCTAATTCATCTTTCCCTCTACTTTCATCCCTCACACTCTCTTTTCTCTGGTAGCTCGGGCTAATTGTTACATCGTTCTAGCTCTAAAGAGACTCTGTGTAGGAAGCATGGCTGACTGCCACTGGTTCTAACGCAGCATGGGGGAAAGGGAATTGAACAAGCATTGACCGTCAGAGCTGGTTAGCTTCACACAGCTCCTGTCACAACTACACTCGCAATCCAACCTGTTTACTTACCCAGGCCGCTTGCAATTACCAGATCCCCAGCGGGGGCCAAGCTAATGCCTGGGGAGAACTAACACCATCAACAGAAAGAGAGGGAGATGGGTGGGGGGGTGGGAGACAGAAGGGCTCCAAGAGTCTCGAGCAAGGTGGGGGCAAAGGGATGAATCTTAAAGGACAAGCATGTTAAAAACATGTTTGTATGCATGTGTGTGAGTGATTTTATTGTATATACCATGAAACAGCTCAAAAGGAAGGAGGGCGGAGGGTTGAGCTTTACTCAAAGAAAAAAAAATAATGAGTTCAACAAAGAAAGCAAGGTAATGGGTGTTAAGTGTTACAGGGACATTAGAAAATCAGTTTTTTTCTATTAGCCAATAAATCCACCATTAACATGATTGAATCAATGAAGGGCGGAACTATTTATTCAATAAGAGGACGGAACAAATGGATGAGGATTTTAGAGTGCCGGGAAGTGAATAAATACAGGCTCTAACGTATGTGGTGGAATGTGAATCAACCTGCTGGTGTGACCTGGCCCCCTGACGCATTGGGACAGTAAGGCAGCGAAACAAGCAGCAGCACGGGACCCCTACGACATAAAGCTGCTTCTCAGCTCTCAATTGTTACGAAATATGGCTGTAATCATGTTAAGATGATACCCAAAGAAATACAGGGCTATTCAGGTGCTTTAAAATTTGTCAAAACAATCTGCTAAATGACGGCTTTGCATTGTCAAGCCTCTTTTTTTAAGAATAGAGCAAGTCGTGATGATTACATCAGGTTTTGTAATTGTTGTGCAACTCTAAGACACACCAAATCATCTCTCTGCTAAAACTCTCAAATGAGAAGAGCCCCTTGGTAAAATTGCGATTGACAGTCCAAAATAAAATTTGATTTTGTTTAACTAACAAATGATCTGTTGTAGAACCCAAATTGACGAGTTCATCTGTTCACTGTAAGTCAATAGATCATTTACAGATAAATCATAAAAATTGTGCTTATTAGAAAAAAATGCTGGTGAGCAAACAACAAGAAGGATGTTTCACTTTTCTGACTGATATTCTTGTTCAGAATGTATAAAAGGAGGGATATAAGCTGAGAAACAGTTAGTTAGGGAGCCCGTACCACCTGGACTAACTGTTTTAAAACTCAATAATCCACAGGCTTCACTTTCCCCAGGAGTATCTGATAAAATACTTCAAACTTTTCTATTACCTTCATCGGTGGAGTAAAATGGTCTTATAAATCCAGTCAATCAAAAGTTTATTTCTCAATTAATTTTTAATGTTTTTTAATTTGTTGGTCCAATTTATCTTTAGTATTCCCCGGTACAGTTCCGTATGATCTATCCTCCCACCTCCTAATCCTCATAGCATGCTTTTCAGCCTCTCCACCATAATTCATCAGATACTCTTGGAAGCCATTCCCACCTGAAATCTCATCATCCATCCAATCAGTCTTTCATCTTTCCTCTTGCAATCTTTCCATCTCTCCTCATCTTGGTGGTCTCTTACAGTGGGAATGGCTGTAGTGAGAGACAGCTGTGGTCTCAAAGTGGAAGGAGCATTTTCTTGTCCTCTTCCTCCCTGCCCACTTACACTGCACATCTACGCGGATGGACTTGATGGCAGCCACCCCCACCCCGTTGTCGGCTTTGCAGTAGTAGCGACCCCCCTGCACTCTCTGGATGCTCTCGATGCGCAGAGTTTCATTGTAGATAGAGGTTTCCTGGAACTTGTCTGAAGCACTGCCTGCCGTCTTTGTCCACCGCACCTAGGGAAATAGGTGTGGAGAAAGAGAGAGAGGATGTTTAGAGGAGAAAGATTGTGATGGTAGGATGTATTTGTACAAAAGGATACAAATGCAAAAAAAGAGGAAGAAATTCTAAAAGAGTTTCACCATCACATCATTACAGTACATTTACAAACCAGACTTGTGGTTGGTGACCAATAGCAAAATGCTGAAAAGTGCAGAGTCATCATCTTCAGCAGTATACAGTCAAATCCATCCATCCACTTTGCATCTATCTCTTTATCCATTTATCCATACGTTCATTCACCTATTCACTGATGCATTCAATTTCTCCATCTATCCATCACCTATCGCTTTCTTTTTCAGTTTATGCGTCTAACTAATGATCTATTGATCTGTCCACCCATTAATCCATCTATTCTATCATCCATCCTTTTATCTTTCAGTCCATCGGTTTATCCACCGTTCCTTCTACACATGTATTTTTAAGTTCAGTAACTCTCTGTCCAGCCATCCACCATCTTTTTTGTCAATCTATCGATCCAATCTTTTCTCTATTCATCCATCTTCACTAACTTTTCTCCTGCCCATTAACACATCCATCCATTAACTTTTGGTCCGACATAATGAGTTTAACGTGTAGTTGCGTCCTTTCAGTATGAAATGAAACCACAACTCCTCATAAAAAAAGAGCTGCCAGAACTCAGGAGCAGATTATAATTATGATTTTTAAAAAGTTTGAATGCAATTTGTAATTGGACATCATGTTACAACTCTTTTTACCTGAAGTGCAATTGGCTTTCACTCATGATTATATGTTTACCGTTTTGTGCAAGGTGCATAAAAGTGTGGATAAATTTTTGTTGCTTTTTTGCAAAGTGATGTTTTCATTTCACAAAAAAGTTTTACAATCCGGTAAAAAGTCAGGAATGTCTTCAAAATGTATACATTCCTTATAAATATCGATGCCTTGGAGCAATGTGCACAAAAATATAAGACAAACAGGACTGAAGGAAGAATATATGAGAATAAGTTTTACATTTGGGCTGGGCTCTCACTCAGAGATTGGGTGAGGAGCTATGCCATCTGGTAGGAGCCCGTTGTCGAGCCGCTCCTCCAGGTCGAGAGGAGCCAGATGGGGTGGTTCCAGCATCTGGTCTGAATGCCCCTTGAGTGCCTCGCTGGTGAGGTGTTTCAGGCAAGTCCCACCGGGAGGAGGCCAAGAGGCAGACCCCAGACTCGGTGGAGAGACTATGTGTCACAGTTAGCCGTGGAAAGACTGGATCCCTCCGGGTGAGCTGGATGATGCAGCCGGGTAGAGAGAAACCTGGGCTTCGTGTCTAAGGCTGTTGTCCCCGCGACCCGGCCCCGGATGAGCGGAAGACGACGGAACGAAAACAAAAAACGGACAGTTTTACATTCAATGCATTGATGGCTTTGTTTGATTCACTTTATATTTTGAAGGAGGAGGAGGAGCTAACAGAAATTAGTCTAGGTTTATTGATCAAGATAACATTGAGTATTAAAGTTTATACCTAGAGGGTATGTTTTAAAGAAGGAGAACATGTTGGTGTGCTGTCTTCCATTCATACTCTCTAACACTTTTTTAGTAATACAGTCTTAGTGTTTTGGATAATTGAACATTTTTTAAATGAAAGATAATCCTCATGCTGAATTTAATGCTTAGTCAATTATGCGTTAAAGTACTTGTGGGACTTTTAAAAGCTTGCATGTCGCGTGAAACAAATTAGGTGGCAAAAACATAAAAAGTAAGTACATTAGTACGACAGGCATCAAGAGTCTTAAGATCTCAAAGCAGGTCATTAAATCATCAAACTAAAATTATAGTTATTGTTTTCTTTTTTTGCAGAAAATAAATTCTCGCCCTGATGTGACACTAATCTCGTTGCTCATGCTGCTCACAGTTTTGAGAGTTTTGACAAACTGTGCCTCATCAACAATCCCAATTTCTGCACCTCAGCTACATATACACACACAATGTATTTCCCTGCATACACCAACATACACTCAAACACACTCTAGAGAAAAATACAAAACCCTCAAACTCATCAGGGTCGGATTGTTATCCTCTTGCGTCTATGTGTCTACATAACCGTGTGTGTATGCTCCATTAAACCTCATTAACCCTTCTGTCTCTTATCAGGCCCAATAAGACTATCAACTGTGCCCCGTTGAGGAGGTCATAGAGAATAATGGAAAAAAGTCACTGATACGCCTCGTGCATGTGTCTGTACAGGTGTAAATGTGTATAAAGTGAACATTTCTTGACTTTATGAACACTTTCCAGCATGTGTCTTTGAAACTTTACTCCTGCTTGCATGTGAATATGTGCGTTTACTGATGTTGATTAGAAAGCAGGTTATATGGATTAGTGGATTATCAGCGCCTGAGTAAACGCTCTCTGTGTGTTTATACAGCTCTGTTTGTGGGAGGGATTTGGAGGAGGCACAATGCCATTGATCAAAGCAGCCAAGGTGAGCAATGAACTGAGTTCGTCTCTTTATGGTTTACCGATTCCGGCAGTCGTCCATTTTCATTCCTAGGGGTGAGAAATGTGATTGAATCAAGTGAAAGTGAGCATGAACAGTCTTTTGCTCTGTCACTTGACGTATTTAAAAGTAGTCTCGAGTTAAAAAAATAATTAAGCAAATTTATAGTTTAAAAATATTACAATGAGGCTCAGTTTTGGGTACACAATACAAGTGCAAAATGTTCTGAAAATCTAAAACTATGATCAGCATATTTAAGCTAATATATGATTTTTTTTTTTCATTCTTGTGCATTTTAAAAGCTTGCACTTTATTTTAGTCTGTATCCTTTTTAAAAAGTTATTTTTGTGGTATTTAAATGATTCTTTGATGCTCAAACTCAGCTATATATCTGGAGTTTAAAACTTTTTTGACAATATGTAAAATAAAAATATTATAAAATGATAAAAAAAAAAAAAAAAAATCTGTCTAAGTTTAAGCAGTTAAATTTGAATGTTTTAATCAAAATTTCCATTTGTTGCGTTGTCCGGGGCCAGATCATAGGGGCAGCAGTCTCAGATTCGAAACGCGAGCTTCCCTCTCCTTGGCTGAATCATCCAGCTCAACCGGAAGGATCCCAAGGTGCTCCTTGGCCAGCTGTGACACAGTCTCTCCAGCAGGTCCAGGGTCTGCCTCTAGGTCTCCTCCTGATGGGACGTGCCCGAAACACCTCACCAGCGAGGTATTCGGGGCTAACAACCCCATCTGACTTCTCTCGACTTGGAGGACCAACAGCTCTACTCTGAGCTCCTTCCGGATGGCAGAGCTCCTCACTCTATCTCTGAGTGAGAACCTAGCCAACCTGTGGAGGAAGCTCATTTTGACTGCTTGTATCCGCAATCTCATTCTTTCATTCACCATCCACAGCTGGTTACCGTAAGTGAGGGCGGTGCAAAGTTACAGCAAAAAATAAACTTTATAAAAATGTACTAAATTCATTTTTAGAAACCTTTTAAATGAATTCAAATATGAAGCAACTATACGGTCAAAAAGAAAAGAACAAATCTAAGCAAAGAAATATGTGACATCTGGTAAAGAGAAGAGGTCAACACGTGTTAGAAGGATATTGTTTTCCTTTTTTTATCCATGTGTGTTATAAGAAATTATACATGCAGTAGGGCTGGCAGCTGTGAGAAAAATGTACAGCGTACTGAGAGTTTCAGCACCGAGGTGGCAGATGAAGCAAAAAAGAGAGGTGATATCAGGAATGAAGGGGGTATTGTGTGTAATGCAGATGACAGCGAGGCGGTGGAGGAGTCCTTTATCTGACTGTGACACAACCACCTTAATACCATCACCTGCTCTCTCTTTTCTACGCACCTCTTTTCTTCATTGAATGAAAGAATAACACTGCTCTCTCATTTCCTACTCAGGTTCTGATGGATAACTCCAAATATCACTTGGAGACTTTTTCTTATGTTGGTCATTATCAATATTTTTTTGGTTCCATTTGTTGGGTTGTTTGTTAAAAAAAATATGCAAATCCATTTATGAAAAATGGTATAGTCCTCACTACAAGAGAAAAAGATTTTTCTCCAGGTAGAAAAGTGGCTTTTCAAGCTGTTTAAAAAAGTAAAGTGAAAATGTAGGTTAAGAACTAACATATCACGACAAAACAGCTTTTTTGAGCTTTTTTTTCCCCATTCTATGGAGTCTTGGTTACAGCCCAGATGTTTTAACAAAAAAAAAAAACAGAATAGACAAAGTCAAGAGAGTTCTTGTAAAAGTTCTGTTCATTCCGTCGTCTCTCGCTTATCCGGGCCGGATCGCGGGGGCAACAGCCTCAGACGGGTCTCTCCACCGAGTCCCTAGGTCTCGCTCTTGGTCTCCTCCCAGTGGCACGTGCCCAAAACACCTCAACAGCGAGGCGCTCGGGAGGAATCCTGACTAGGGGTCTGCCTAGTGGTCTCCTCTCGGTGAGACAATTCTGAAACACCTCACCAGTGAGGTGCTTGGGGGCATCCTAACCATATGCCCAAACCACCCCATCTGGCTGCTCTCGACCTGGAGGGGGAGCGGCTCTACTCCGAGCCCCTCCCGGATTGCAGAGCTCCTCACCCGATCTCTGAGTGAGAGCCTGGCCACCCCGTGGAGGAAGCTCATTTCGGCCGCTTGATCTAATTGGGATTGGATCTCCTTCTTTCGGTCACCACCCACAGCTAGTGACCATAGTTGAGGATTGGAATGTAGATTGACTTGTAAATCGAAACCTCTGCTTTTCTGCTCAGCTCTTTCTTTAGCATGGAGGATTGATGCAGCATCCTAGTTATTGCTGACGCTGCACCAATCCATCCGTCGATCTGTCGCTCCATCCTTCCCCCACTCGTAAATAAGACCCCGATATACTTAAACTCCTCCACTTGGGGCATCATGAGATGTTTAATTTATTTGTCTCCAATAATGAATCAATATGAAAGAATCATTTCAATTTATGTGGTCTGTTAACTGTTTTGTCTGATTGCTTATCAATGGAAACACACGACTTGGCTCCTCAAAATACAGGGACTATACAGTAGTTGGTCATTAGAAATGTTACGGGACATGAGCAGTTGAACTGCTGCTTAGTAGAAAGCTACATTATCTATGTCGTATCTGTTTAAAAACCTGATAAAATCTAACTAATCATATTGAACCAAACAGGAGTATAACCATGTTTGCAAAGCCTGGTTTAAATATTCTGTCTGGTTTAAGAGAGGTGAATCTTAAACGGGTGGTTGTGATGTAAATGTACATACCATATGTTTTAGCTTGTGTACCCTGTGTGTGATCCACACCTCCGACCCAACAAAATCCGCCCAGGTTTAAATCATTACAAATAGATGGTGGTTTAAAAATACAATGAATGTAGGAAACAGCAATGTTTTATCCAACAAAAAACCCAGTGTAGTGACAAATAAATCCTAGAGCATTCTTTTAAGATGAAGGAATGTAGAATGTTTTGCAACTAGAATTAAAATAAAGTCATTTGGTGTTATCATATTTGCTCAGATTTATCAAGATTTCACATAAACTCTTTTATAAGTAAAATAATGCTCTTTCTGTGGCAACAAAAAAAGCGATGTGTTGCATTTTTCCTGCAGTCTAAGAAGGAAGCTGCCATCTCTGTTTTCTTTTCTCAGATCTTTAGTATGCATGGTGTATGACCCAGTGTACACAGCATTAAAAGGATACACTCCACTCAAGAAACTTGTCTCCAGCCTGTTTTCTTCTATCTGGCTTTGTAGCTGAAAACATCAAAGGATTTTATAAAACTTTCCAACACTGTCTAAGTTTTAAGTCAGGTAAATAAATGTGTATATATGTATATATTTCATACTCATTTTTTATGTTATAGTTTTGCTTTCTGACTGCAGCTGTTGCTTTCCATCTTTTTCCACATTCATGTTGGTTTAAGATACAGAGTTTGAGCAACGGGTTACGCTTTGATTAAAGTTTGATAAAAAAATATTAAAAACCCAAAACAAGAAAAATAGCATTCTGCAAGTTACACCATTATTGTAGGTTCATTTATTTTTTATTTTTTTACTCATTCTATTCATCCCTCATCAGAGAAATTTGTGTGCTGCACTCCTACACCACAGCAGGCTGCCACGACGGCACCAATGGTGGGAGAAATGGGGGGGGGGGGTTAAGTGTATTCTCCAAAGACCCTAGACGTGGACTTAGTGAGACGCGAACCCACAAACTTCTGGATGACTTCCGGTCAGCGGGCAAGCGCTTTAACCACTGAGCCACTGTCTCCTCCTTAATAGGAGAACTTTACTCCTATTAACACATTTCTCCCCAACATATATCAATGAAATATTGAACAATCCACCGCTTCAGCTAAATTAAAAAAAATACTTAGATGAAAGTTAATTTCAATCTTGAATGGCAACGCCATCTGTAGCAGTAATTATCTCACTTTTCCAGAGCAGCTTTCAGCTGTGTAACTGAATTTGATTCCTTTTATTCTCCTTCTCTGTAGCTTGCAGAGAGGATACCTCTGTCGTCTACAATTTTACTAACTCATTCCTGATGTAACGCCAGAGGAGTTTAGGGTACAGTGCTTTACCCATCCAGCTGGCTCACTTATCATCAATAGGCTTAAGATGGTAATCTTGTTATTGGCAAATACTACTTGGCACAGAAGCAGACACATCCCAACACACAAACACACATGCACAGAGTCTGGGCTTCAAAAATTGAGCATCTGAGAAAATTTACGGAAGAGATTTGAGGAAAAAAAAAAGGTGAAATTACAATAAAAAGTCAAAACAGTAAAACAGAGTAGTCGGATAAAAGCAGCTTGAAGTGGTAAATTCTCACCGACCGAATTGCACGTTTGCCTTTAAAACAATGGCTAAAAAGATGTCTTTTTTATGTCAAGGTGTGGATGACAGTGAAATAAAACAGAAAAACAAATTTTCATGCATGGCTTTGTGGATTTTTTTTCTTTTAATTATCTGTCAGCAAGAAGAAGCAAAGCAGAGAGAACACGGTGTCAGAAGGAGTTGCTGTTAAAACAAGGGACTTGGATAATTAGAAGAGGTATTTTCAAGCATCACCGTTTCACTGGATATTATGTTAACAACTCATAGCACATCATGGTAAAGAAAAAGGTGAGTGTGTAATGACATGGAGACTATTTTGTTGTTTATGTGTAATGCTGGAAAAAGAAGCTTTTTGAAGAAAAATAGAGATGAAGAAAGGATATAAGAAAAAAAAACTGCAGCAGTAAAATAAAGTCCAGTTTTGAGGAAAAACAACATAAAAAAAAAATCAAAGAATTAAATGAGAAACTCTTAACTATGGTATTGTATGAAGAAGGCCAGTGTGACAAAGAAGTATGTTAGAGCGATGAAGGACATGTATGAGGACTGTAAAACAGTGGTAAGGTGTGCTGTAAGTGAGACAGAGGAGTTCAGTGTGGGGGTGGGACTGCATCAGGGATCTGCTCTGAGTTCTTTGCTGTTTGCTGTGGTGATGGACAGGCTGACAGACGAGGTCAGACAGGAATCTCCATGGACAATGATGTTCGCAGATGACATTGTGATCTGTAGTGAGAGGAGGGAAAAGGTGGAGCAAAAGCTGGAGAGGTGGAGGTTTGCGCTAAAAAGAAGAGGAAAGAAGATTAGTCAGAGTAAAACAGAGTACATGTGTGTGAATGAGAGGGATCCAAATGGAAAAGTGAGGTTACAGGAAGAAGAGATAAAGAAGGTGGAAGATTTTAAGTACTTAGGATCAACAGTCCAGAGCAATGGAGAGTGTGGAAAAGAGGTGACGAAGCGTGTGCTAGCAGGCTGAATCGGGTGGAGAAAAGTATCAGGCGTGATGTGTGATAGAAGAGTTTCAGCTAAAAGGAAACGGAAAGTGTACAAAACCGT